>CM053032.1:123400989-124000989 GCA_028564925.1 Lithobates sylvaticus | reverse complement strand
AAACCATTAGGGACAATAGGGATGTGAAATGTAATGTAATAATAAAATAATGAGAAATTATGGCTAATTTGTATATCTGCAGTAAAAAATACAATGTTTCATATGGTCATTTGTGAATAAGTCCTATCTCGTTTTTCAATCCTGGGAGAAAAAAATGTTTAGGTCTGTAAGCTCATGGTTCCCTTATCACTGCACCAACCCAGAAGCCTGGCATCCATTGTTATATTCTTTCAATGTAAAAATTTCCCTTCGACAATGCTTGGATGGAAGCCACCAAGACCATTGGTTTGAGGATCTAACTCGATTATTTTGTCAGAAGAAAGACTGGATTTGTCACATGCAATGAGGATGATTTGCTTCAACATACTGGATAGGAATCAAGCAAACTGCTTCAAAGGTGGATATCTTCAATTCCAGCACTTGCATGCAACTCCGAAGGGAAGACGCATGTCAGGATTGAAGTTGCCAGGCCTAATTGCAGTTTTATCAACTTCTCCTGATGTAGGAAAACTTTGGATTGAAAGGTATACATTTTAAGGCCCAAATGCTCGATATGATGTGGCAAAATCAGAGATAACTTCTGAAAGTAGTGGATTCATTCAAGGTCAGAGAGGTCTGTTTGCACAGCAGCAGATCATCCAGATATCTGATGACTGAAATACCTCTGGGATGAAAAGGACCCAGAAAGCCCAAGGGAAGAGCCACAAACTTACAGCAGTTGTGACCCATGACAAAGCGAAGAAATTGCTGGTGACCTGGAAAGATGGGTACTCGTTTATGTTGATGGAAGCTTAAAAGTCTCTGTAATAAAAGGCAATGATAACTGACTAAATGGATTCCATCCAAAACTTTTGAGAGTGAACAAAGGTACTGAAAGCTTTTAAATCCAAGATAGGACAAAGGCCTCTTTTGGGTTTTTGAACTGAAAACAGGTTTGAATAAATACCTTGAAATATTTCAGCTGGAGAAACAGGAATGATAACTCCCTGATTCAACAATTTCTGAGTTGCTGAAAGAAGGTCCATCAGACAATGTGGAGAGATGGGAAGATGCAAAGAAAAAAATCGGGGTGGAGGATGGAAGAAATAATGGAAAATTGTTAATAATACTCACCGTAATTTTATTTTCCTGGTCCGTCCTCATGTCAGCACACTATGTATGGGTTAACTGTTCCTCATTAACCCTCAGGACCACCTTCTTCCAGCGTTACAAATCCCTGTCCTCCCCTCCCCCTTGTGTTCTTTTGTAGCGGCGACAGGCCACTTAGGGAGGGAAGCAAAGTTGTGCTGATGTGAGGACGGACCAGGAAAGGAAAATTACAGTGATTATTTTCCTTTCCTGGTTTTCCTGTTCGTTCTTTCGTCAGCACACTATGGGATATACTCAAGCCAATATAGGGTGGAAAGAAAACAACAAAAACTTGTCCAATTCCCTGCTTCACCACACTTTAATTGGTCAAAGGAGTCGGCACTACCGCTGCTCCAAACATCGAAGAACTAGTGTCGACCACATCCAGTTTGTTGTGCCGAGCAAAAGTCTCACAGAAACTCCAGCTAGTGGTCCTGCATATGTCTTCCACCGGGATCTTTGCCACGGATGTCCACGAAGCTGCCATCTCTCTTGTAAAATGAGGCCATATAGTCTGTGGGGGAGCAAGGCCCTGTTGCTTGTATGCCAAGGAGATAGTTCTTGTGATCCAGGTGGGCAAGACCCTTGGTGGTGCTGCCTCCTCTTTCTTGGGTCCCGAAGGTCTCAAATCCATCTGGTTGACCTGATCTGGAGGCTGCGTAGAACAAGGTAACACTGCCTCCCATTTTACATGAAAACTTGAGACCACCTTAGAGGCCAAGTCTGAAGCGGGTCTCAGGATCACTCTGTCCGGATAAATGATGCAGAATTGTTCTTCACAGGATAAGGCTGCTAACTCTGACACTCTCCTGGCCGTCGTAATGGCTTTCAAAAAGACCAGTTTGATTGTTAGAAATCCAAGCGTACATGATTCAGCCGGACTGGATGGGGGCTACAACAGTGCCTTTAGGACTGTGCCCAAGTCCCAAGTTGGGAAGAGGTTCCTCCTTGTTGGCGTATTGCGGCTCTGAGGAATTGCTTTATAAAAGGCTCATTAGTCCAACTATGTCCGGTGAAGCAGGTCAGGGGTGACACTTGAACTTTAACTGAGCTGTGTGCCAAGCCTATAGTTAGTGTTGTTTGTAGAAATTCCAAAATATTTGCGATACCTGGAGTTAATAAATTTTCTACAAATCCTGGAGTATGTGATGTTTGTAGTCTTCCTCGCTCCCAGTAATGTAGTGATTACCTCCTCTAAAAGGCCCTGTGCATACAGTCGGGCTGATTCAACAGCCAGGCTGTCAGCTGTAGTCTCCCTGGGTTGGGGTGCATCCACTGTTCCTGCTGTAACAGGTCCCTCCTGCGAGGTAGGTGTACTGGTGTTGGCCGATGCCATCTGCAGGAGCAGATGAAACCATGGCCTCCTGGGCCAGAAGGGTACAATTAGGATGGCATGCACCTCCTCCTTCGCAATCTTCAGCAGGGTTCTCATGATTAAAGGGATTGGAGGAAACACGTACACTAGGGGGAACCGCCATAAGATCGAGAAGGCATCCTGGGCTATCGCCTCGTTGTACCTGAACCTTGCAGCAAACTCTGGCACCTGCGCATTCCCTGGTGTGGCCATCAGGTCTACATTTGGTGTCCCCCATCTGGCAAAAATTGGTTGAATATAGTGACTGCTGATTGCACATTTTCCACGGCTGGGAAACCTCCGGCTCATTTGGTCTGCTATCTGGTTTTGCCTGCCTGAAATGTACACCGCTGCATGAGTCTTGGCCCAGTGGAGAATCTTGGTTGCTAATTGGAGTAATGCCAGACTCTTGGTTCCTCCCTGTCAAGTGATATATGATACTGCTGTCTGGTTGTCTAATTGGAGTTTGACTCAAGCTCCCTGGATCATCCCCTTGAATTCCATCAGGGTCATGTATGCTGCCTGTAGCTCCAGTAGATTGTAGTATCTGGTCTCCGTCATGCTCCACCTGCCTTGAACCTGCCTGCCGAGGCAGTGAGCCTCCCAGCCCTGGAGGCTGGTATCCGAGGTAAATACAATCTAGTCTCCCAGGCTGAGAGGCATGCCCTGCGACGGAGTCTCTGTCAAGGTCCACCAGTTTAGACTCTGTTGGATCCGTCCTGGTATCCAGATCTTCTGGTCCAATGACCGGCCATCCCATTGTCCCAGGAAAGACATCTGGAAGGCTCTCATATGTAATGTTGCCCAAGGTGTCGCCAGGATAGCTGCGGTGAACATCCCCAACATTGCCATGCAGTTTCTTGCTTACAGCGTCGAAGCATCCATCACCCTGTAGACAAAGGCTTTCAGCTCGGCCACCTTGCAATATGGCAGAAGGATCCGACCTGACTGGGTGTTGAACACCATGCCTAAATACTCCATCCATTGGGCAGGAATGAGATTTCTCTTTTGTTTATCATAACATAAAGGATAAATGCTATAGTCGTCACCAGGATTTTAGAGAAAACCCTGGGAGCAGTGTTGATGCCGAAAGGCAGACATTTGAACTTATAATGTCATTCTTCTATTCTGAATCTGAGGTACTTTTGATGGTGTTTGTAGATTGGGACATGTAAATAGGCATCTGCAAAATCGACTGAGATTAACCAATCTCCTAGTTGAACCACTGATGTTATTGTGTATATTGACTCTATCTTGAATCTTTTGGGAATGATGAAAAGATTTAGGGACCTCAGGTCCAACACCGGCCTGAGCTCTCTGGATGCTTTGGGTACCAGGAATATCAGAGAATATACCCCCTTCCCCTGGCACTCCTTTGGCACTGACGTAATTGCCAAGTTTCCAAGATAATTTGGCAACGTTTTCTGCAAACTCTTGCGTTTCTTCTGATCCTGTGGTTAATGTGTTTGAGCAAAGATATTCAGAGGTTTATTTTGAAACCTTATCTTGTATCCATGCTTTACAGTCTGTCGGATACAGCGGTCCTTCACATTCGTTGTCCACTCTCTTCAATATCTTGCCAATCTGGCTCCAACTTGGAGGGTTTGGACGGATTGACCGTCAAAAAGATTTCTTAGTCTTTTTTGCCACCTGCCCTGTGGTCAACTTCACCTTGTGCAGGAAGGAGCTCTGTGTCCCCCTCCATTGAGGTCTGGTGTATTCCTGGCCTGGCCTATATGATCTGGCTTCGCTGCCCCTTCTGGAATCGAACTGGCCTGAAAGGAAGGGTTGTTGTCTCTTCCTAGAGGTTTGACATAATAGGCCCAATTTCCCACCTGTGACCTGCTTGATTGCCTCCTCCAGGGTCTTTCCGAACAGCATCTTACCATTATATGGAAGGACATATACATATTACATAACGCCTGTTTAGATGCCGCATCTGCGTTCCAATGTCGGAGTCACAGCGCCCTTTTTGTGGTCACTGCATGTGTCATTAACCTAGCCAGTAATCTTACTAGATCTATAGAAGACTCGGCTAGAAAAGCTGCTTTACTCCATGAATGGAAAGGAGGGCCCTTTCTTCCTTAGATTTGGAAAAAATCGCTTAACCTTCTCTGGAGGTTTAGAGTCCTGATACCATTCTATGGCCGTAATGTATGGCTCAATTGGATGAAAATTTAACAAATGCTCAGGCCTGTCCTCTGCCTCTGATGAAGAGCCTGATACGATCTCACAGATCCTTGGCGGTCTTCAGCCTTGATCTGCGGAGGTGCTTAGTTTAGGTTCTTCTCTAGAAGGCTAGCTGTATGCTTTCAGCCACTGCCTCATGGATATAGTCCTTAACCTTCCGTGCTTCTGCTTCCTTATCCGTGGCCACATCCCTGATGCATTCGGCACATAGAAGCATCCTAACAACAGCCCATCTGATGGTCTCCTGGACTGCCTTGGTTCTACTGCTGAAGATTACTGCAGCTTGGACCACTGGGAGATCGATCCCTCTGTTTGGAATTGGACCCTGGTTGCAGGGACTTAGAGCGGTGGCAGGACTTTTCTTTCCGGAAATGTATTTTTTTAGGGCTTCTGCTACTAAAAAAGTTTAAGCAACACTTTACTTATGTGTGCCTCACTCTTTTACAGTTCTAGTCTCCCGTAGACCCCTCCTACCTTTCTGCAGATCTTCGTGCCTGCTGTGGCGAGCTCATGGCTATGGATGGAATCAGAAAACATACTTTTAGTAATAGACGCATCTGGCAATTAACCTCTTCCACTCCCTCCCAGTCCCCTTATCTTATACTTTACTTTAAAAGAAACATTTTTTTTTGTGCTGCTCCTTTAATTTGTCGGCCATTTTACCTGTAGCAAACAAGCTGAGAAGAGCAGGATGACAGAAAGGGCCGGGTGCCGAAGCAGTGAGCAATTCAGCCAAACCTGGATGGGAGGGAGCAGGGCCGCTGATAGAAATCATGGGGCCCCATACAGCCAACCTGACGGGGCTCCCTTCAGCTTCACCCCTGGCCCCACCCCTGGTCCCTCCTTCAGCCACACCCCTGGCCCCTCCCCAGACCCCGCCTTGGAAAAAAGTGCAGGTCTGTCTACAAGTGATATTTATTTTCTTTTGGTGGTATTTGGTCACCTCTGCGGTTTTTACAAATAAATAAAAACTATTTTGAAAATAAAAAATGTATATTTTTTACTTTCTGCAATAAAAAATGTAACAAATTACATTTCTTCAGTAGTTTAGGCCAATATGTATTCTGTAACATATTTTTTGTAAAAAAATAAATAAAAAAAATCGCAAAAAGCGTTTCTTGATTGGTTTGCACAAAAGTTATAGCATCTACAAATACAATACATGTGATATATTTATGTATTTTTTATTTATTTTTACTAGTAATGGTGGCGATCAGCGACTTGGCAGCAGGAACATGCCAATGCCATAATGTACTGCAGAGACAGTGCCACCCATGCTGCCAATGCCATATTGTGCTGCAGACAGTGCCACCCATGCCGCCAATGGCATAACGCCATTGGCAGCATGGGTGGCACTGTCTGCAGCACATAATGCCACTGGCTGCATGGGTGGCACTGTCTCTGCAGGAAGCACATGTATTTTGGCATTAGCGTCATGGGTCGCACTGTCTGCAGCACATTACGGCATTGGCGGCATGGTTGGCACTGTCTGCAGGCAGCACATGCGTTATGGGCCATAACACATGTGCTACCTGCAGACAGTGCCACCCATGCCGCCAATGACATAATGTATAGATGCTGCTGCAGTACTAGTAGATCTGGAATCCCCCCCCCAAGCAAGCACACACACCTGTGTTAGCCGGGCCCCAGGAGGAGTCACTTCCTCCCTGATCATGCTGCTGCCTGGACTGGAGTGCAGGTGTCCACAAACGATTCAAATCAAATGCCAGCTGCTTCTTTTTTTTCTTCTGCCGCCGGCGCCGCCGCTCGCCTCACTGCTTCTTCTCTCGGGCCGGGCCGAGTGAAGAACAGAGCAGAGGAGAGGAATCACTCCGCAGCGCCAGGGAAGGACGTGCTGGCCGGGACTTGAGCCAGTATGAGGAGCGGGCGCGGTAGAGACATTCTTCCGCGCCCGAAATAGAAAAAATAGTCCCTCCCCCTCTAACCACGTGCAGTGCAGATATTGAGCTAAAAAAGAAACGCAAAATGAAACGGGGGGGGGGGGATTTGATGGGGGTTGTGGCGGCTGTTGTATGACTCGGATGGACAATGGTCGTGGTGGCTGGACATTTTTTTTTTATCATTGATTAGTTCTGTGTTCAGGTTGCCCAGGCCTCCCTGCTGGCCGGGCCCGGTACAACGGGGCCAGTTGTACTGGCCTATCAGCGTCCCTGGGAGGGAGGAGCAGAGAGAGTGTGAACAACACATAAACCGACCAAGGAAGCTTGGGAAGGAGGACCATGATACATCTACCGGATTTACTGGCTATGAAGTTCACAGCGATCGGCGCCTGATGCCGCCATCGTGTCCAGTTTTATGGTGTGCTGCTTACCCCAGCAACACGTGGCCGCTCCCGTTATGCCCTGCCCCCCCCTAATTACACCTATATAGTCCCATCCCCTCTATTTTGTACCTTCCCAGATCAACTTTAAATAATCCCCTTGTCAAGCTTTATTTAGCGAATACCCTTGTCAAGTGAATAAAAGAGAGAGAGCAGTGCCAATCTAAGTGTAGTAATTATATGCACCAAGTTTAATAAAAGTAGTAAACTCACAATGGTAGGAAGTAGGGATGGGCCCGGTGCTCGATGCAAACCCATGTTCACATCGAGCACCGGGCGTTCGCTCGCTCGGCGAGCCCAGAACTATTTTGGCCGCTCGCATCACATTCGTGTGATGCGAGCGGCCCCGCAATGCATTGCGGACGGCGCGGACGGCGCAGTGCATTGCTGGCTGATGATTGGCCAAGCATGCACTGTGACCCCGCATGCTTGGCCAATCACAGTGCCGGAAACTCGGAGAGCCATAATTGGCTACAGGCAGGACGCCTGTAGCCAATTACAGCTCAGGGGCTTTAGTACACGCCCCACCATTTAAAAGGCCGCCACGTCGTCGGCGCCGGTCACATGAGTTCCGGCTTTAGGAGAGATCAGGCTGATTCTGTGTCACTCTTTGCTAGATTCATTCATATAGAAAGATTTGCTCTAATTTGCTAAACCATTGGCTATTTATTTGCTAAACCATTGCTACCTGTCATTGATCGTCCATTGCTGCTGGTTAGTGTGTTTTTAGCTGCTGCTGGGGATTAGTCTGGTGCGTGTTTTACTGTTAGTACAGTATTTCAGTAGTACCAACCGCAGTGCTGTTAGCACAGCATTGCACCCCAAAAGCACCCATAGGACTTCTAGTGTGTTAGTGGCAGCAAACAGAGCTCCTATATTTTCTTCCCAGAAGCACCCATAGGACTTGTACTGTGTTAGTGGCATCACACAGAGTTCCTATATTTTCTTCCCAGAAGCACCCATAGGACTTGTACTGTGTTAGTGGCATCACACAGAGTTCCTATATTTTCTTCCCAGAAGCACCCATAGGACTTGTACTGTGTTAGTGGCATCACACAGAGTTCCTATATTTTCTTCCCAGAAGCACCCATAGGACTTGTACTGTGTTAGTGGCATCACACAGAGTTCCTATATTTTCTTCCCAGAAGCACCCATAGGACTTGTACTGTGTTAGTGGCATCATACAGAGTTCCTATATTTTCTTCCCAGAAGCACCCATAGGACTTTTACTGTGTTAGTGGCATCACACAGAGTTCCTATATTTTCTTCCCAGAAGCACCCATAGGACTTGTACTGTGTTAGTGGCATCACACAGAGTTCCTATATTTTCTTCCCAGAAGCACCCATAGGACTTGAATTGTGTGTTAGTGGCATCACACAGAGTTCCCATATTTTCTTCCCAGAAGCACCCATAGGACTTCTAGTGTGTTAGTGGCATCACACAGAGCTCCTATATTTTCTTCCCAGAAGCACCCATAGGACTTGTACTGTGTTAGTGGCATCACACAGAGTTCCTATATTTTCTTCCCAGAAGCACCCATAGGACTTGTAGTGTGTTAGTGGCATCACACAGAGCTCCTATATTTTCTTCCCAGAAGCACCCATAGGACTTGTACTGTGTTAGTGGCATCACACAGAGTCCCTATATTTTCTTCCCAGAAGCACCCATAGGACTTGTACTGTGTTAGTGGCATCACACAGAGTTCCTATATTTTCTTCCCAGAAGCACCCATAGGACTTGTACTGTGTTAGTGGCATCACACAGAGTTCCTATATTTTCTTCCCAGAAGCACCCATAGGACTTGTACTGTGTTAGTGGCATCACACAGAGTTCCTATATTTTCTTCCCAGAAGCACCCATAGGACTTGTACTGTGTTAGTGGCATCACACAGAGTTCCTATATTTTCTTCCCAGAAGCACCCATAGGACTTGTACTGTGTTAGTGGCATCACACAGAGTTCCTATATTTTCTTCCCAGAAGCACCCATAGGACTTGTAGTGTGTTAGTGGCATCACACAGAGTTCCTATATTTTCTTCCCAGAAGCACCCATAGGACTTGTACTGTGTTAGTGACATCACACAGAGTTCCTATATTTTCTTCCCAGAAGCACCCATAGGACTTCTAGTGTGTTAGTGGCATCACACAGAGCTCCTATATTTTCTTCTCAGCAGCACCCACAGGACTTCTAGTGTGTTAGTGGCATCACACAGAGCTCCTATATTTTCTTCTCAGAAGCACCCACAGGACTTCTAGTGTGTTAGTGGCATCACACAGAGCTCCTATATTTTCTTTGCAGAAGCACCCATAGGACTTCTAGTGTGTTAGTGGCATCACACAGAGCTCCTATATTTTCTTCTCAGAAGCACCCACAGGACTTCTAGTGTGTTAGTGGCATCACACAGAGCTCCTATATTTTCTTTGCAGAAGCACCCATAGGACTTCTAGTGTGTTAGTGGCATCACACAGAGCTCCTATATTTTCTTCTCAGCAGCACCCACAGGACTTCTAGTGTGTTAGTGGCATCACACAGAGCTCCTATATTTTCTTTGCAGAAGCACCCATAGGACTTCTAGTGTGTTAGTGGCATCACACAGAGCTCCTATATTTTCTTCTCAGCAGCACCCACAGGACTTCTAGTGTGTTAGTGGCATCACACAGAGCTCCTATATTTTCTTTGCAGAAGCACCCATAGGACTTCTAGTGTGTTAGTGGCATCACACAGAGCTCCTATATTTTCTTCTCAGCAGCACCCACAGGACTTCTAGTGTGTTAGTGGCATCACACAGAGCTCCTATATTTTCTTTGCAGAAGCACCCATAGGACTTCTAGTGTGTTAGTGGCATCACACAGAGCTCCTATATTTTCTTTGCAGAAGCACCCATAGGACTTCTAGTGTGTTAGTGGCATCACACAGAGCTCCTATATTTTCTTCTCAGCAGCACCCACAGGACTTCTAGTGTGTTAGTGGCATCACACAGAGCTCCTATATTTTCTTTGCAGAAGCACCCATAGGACTTCTAGTGTGTTAGTGGCATCACACAGAGCTCCTATATTTTCTTCTCAGCAGCACCCACAGGACTTCTAGTGTGTTAGTGGCATCACACAGAGCTCCTATATTTTCTTCTCAGCAGCACCCACAGGACTACCGACTACAATGGCTGGAAGACCGCCAAGGGGAGGCAGAGCGTGCAGAGGCAAGAACACAGGGCAGGCAGGCTCTGTTTCTAGTGGACGTGGACGTGGTCGTGCTTCGTCATCAGCACGTGTCCATGGGACACGCGCGTCTTTGTTTTCGGCAGCTGGACATGTGGAGCCGCATCATGCTGAAGGCTTGGTAGAATGGATGACCAAGCCCTCCTCATCCTCCTCATCCTCTCTCACCCAGGCTCAGGGTACTGGCAGAGCAGCTGCCAACGCGTACTCAATGGCATCATCAGCCACCCCTTCCCTAGACCCACCATGTCCTCCTGAGGAGTCCCCCGAACTCTTTGAGCACAGTGTTGGGTACATGCTCCAGGAGGATGCCCAACGATTCAAAGGCTCGGATGATGATACCCAGCTTGAGGAAGTCAGTAGTGTGCGCGCAGAGAGAGGGGATGCTGAAGGACAGCAATCTGGCAGTACTGTTCCACCAGCTGCAGCTTACTGCCAGGTTTGCTCTAGTGGTGAAGAGGGAGGGGATGATGAGGTCACTGACTCCACGTGGGTGCCTGAAGGGAGAGAGGATGAGGAGGAGGAGGAGGAGGAGGATGCGGCGTCACATGTCCAACGAGGCAGGATGCCCCCTGGAGGCCAGCTAGAGGCCAGCACAGCAACTGTACAACACCGCAGAGCTCCACCTGTGCAGGGCGCTGCCTCTGCACGTTATCAGAAAAGTTCTTTGGTGTGGGCCTTTTTTGAGACGAGTGCATCAGATCGCACCACTGCTATTTGCAATATTTGTCTCAAGCGTATCTCGCGTGGCCAAAACATCAGCCACTTGGGCACCACAAGCATGAGCAGACATATGTCGACCTGCCATGCAGCTCGTTGGCAAGCACACATAAAAGACCCACACCAAAGAACTAAGCGGACCTCTCCTTGCTCCTCATCAGCTGGGATCTCCATCCCCACTACATCTTCATTCCTCTCTGAAAGCTGCTCTGAGAGGACTGAAGGTGTAGAATTAGGTGTGTCACAACCAAGTACTTGCAGTACACCCACGTCCGATTGTAGCAGGCAAATTTCCCTGCCCCAGCTGCTGGACCGTCGAAAGAAGTACACTCCCAGCCATCCACATGCCCAGCGGTTGAATGCTAGCTTGGCTAAATTGCTAGCAATTCAACTGCTGCCTTTTCAGTTGGTAGACTCGGCCCCCTTCCGTGAGTTTGTTCAATGTGCGGTTCCTCAGTGGCAGGTTCCCAAACGCCACTTTTTCTCACGGAAGGCGATTCCGTCTCTCTACTGGCATGTGGAAGGCAATGTCCATGCCTCGCTGGACAGGGCGGTCAGCGGTAAGGTGCATATTACCGCTGACTCATGGTCCAGCAGGCATGGACAGGGACGTTACCTTTCTTTCACGGCCCATTGGGTCACTCTATTGGCAGCTGGGAGGGATGCAGGACAAGGTGCAGTAGTGTTGGAGGTTGTTCCGCCACCACGCCTCCAAAATGCTACTACTGCTACTGGTTGTGACACACCTCTCTCCTCCACCCCCTCCTCTTCTTCTTCCTCCAGTGCTCTGTCCTCGGAACCAGCGGTGCTCCGTAGGCATACAAGGGGCTACGCAAGTACGCAGGCAATAAGATGCCATGCCGTGCTTGCGCTGGTGTGTTTGGGGGACAGGAGCCACACTGGGCCAGAGGTTCTGGCAGCTCTGCAGGGGCAGGCCGAGAGGTGGTTGACGCCACGCCAGCTTAAGCCAGGAATGGTCGTTTCTGACAATGGCACCAACCTCCTCTCCGCCCTGCGACAGGGGCAGCTCACCCATGTGCCCTGTATGGCTCACGTCCTCAACCTGGTGGTGCAGCGGTTCTTGGGCAGGTTCCCAGGCTTACAGGATGTCCTGAGGCAGGCCAGGAAAGTCTGTGTGCATTTCCGCCGATCTTATAATGCCAGTGCTCGGCTGACTGAGCTGCAAAAGGAGCTGAACCTGCCCAAGAACCGCCTAATATGTGACATGCCCACCAGGTGGAACTCAACGTTGGCCATGCTGCAGCGACTGCACACGCAGCAGAGGGCCATCAATGAGTACCTTTGCGACTACGGCACCAGGACAGGGTCAGGGGAGCTTGTTTTTTTTCCCCACGTCAGTGGAGCATGATCAGGGATGCATGCACTGTCCTCTCACCATTTGAGGAGGCCACGAGGATGGTGAGCAGTGACAGTGCATGCATCAGTGACACTGTACCTCTTGTCCACCTGTTGGAGCATACACTGCGTGGGATAATGGACAGGGCACTTGAGGCAGAACAGAGGCAGGAAGAGGAGGACTTCCTTGCCTCTCAAGGCCCCCTTTATCCGGACAGTGTTCCTTCTGTCCCACCCATCACACAGGAAGAGGATGAAGAGGAGGAGGAGGATTGTGTGAGCATGGAGGTGGAGCCTGGCACTCAGCATCAGCAGCAGCAGTCTTTTAGGGATGATGTACAGTCCCAACAAACCAGTGGACTTGTACGTGGCCGGGAGGAGGTGGCTGGCGATCATGTCATCCTCAGTGACCCAGAAGACTCCGGACCGAATGCCTCAGCTAACCTACGCTGCATGGCCTCCCTGATCCTGCAAAGCCTGCGGAAGGATCCTCGTGTTCTTCGGATCAAGGAGAGGGACCATTACTGGCTGGCCACTCTCCTTGATCCACGGTACAAGGGTAAGGTTGCGGACCAGAGGGAGCAGAGGATGAGACATCTCAGGGAGGCCTTGCAGAAAGGTCTGTGCAACGCGTTCCCAGAAACTGGGAGGTTACAAACTCCTGGTCCTGGACGACGAGTTGCTGAGGCTTCGGTCAGTAGCAGAAGGAGCGGTGGGGAAGGTGGACGTCTGACCGATGCGTTCAGACAATTTTTTAGTCCGCAGCTCCAAGGTATGATCGGTTCCAGCAACCATCGCCAGCGTCTGATATACATGGTGCAGGAATACCTTGGGGCAAGGTCAGACTTGGACACCTTTCCCACCGAAAATCCTCTGGCTTACTGGGTCCTGAGGATGGATCACTGGCCAGAGCTTGCACAGTATGCAATTGAGCTACTGGCCTGTCCTGCCTCCAGCGTTCTTTCCGAACGCACATTCAGTGCTGCTGGAGGATTTGTCACCGATCATAGGGTGCGCCTGTCCACCGACTCGGTTGATCGACTGACCTTCATCAAAATGAATCAGTCTTGGATCACCACCAGCTACCAGGCACCTGAAGCGGATATAACGGAGGAATAATGTATAATGTCACATCCCTTCAAGACTGCCTATGCTGAGTGACTGTCCTGTTATGTTCACTGACTATCCTCTTCCTCCTCCTCAATGATCCATGCCACCACACCAGTGCCTAAGGCACAATTTTTCAACCCCTGTATAACAGGGGCGTGTACTTACAATTTTTTTAAAAAAATGCTTCGCAACACGTGTGACTGCTGTGCTCCAAGTACAGTATCTGTGAGGGGTTGCAGTGTTGTGGCACCAGCACAATGCCTAAGGCACAATTTTTCAGCCCCTGTTTAACAGGGGCGTGTAATTACAATTTTTTTAAAAAATGCTTCGCAACAGGTGTGACTGCTGTGCTCCAAGTACAGTATCTGTGAGGGGTTGCAGTGTTGTGGCACCAGCACCAGTGCCTAAGGCACAATTTTTCAGCCCCTGTTGGGGCGTGTAATTACAATTTTTGGGCAATGCTTTGCAACAGGTCTCATTGCTGTGCTAAGAGTACAGTGTCTGTGAGGGGTTGCAGTGTTGTGGCACCAGCACCAATGCCTAAGGCACAATTTTTCAGCCCCTGTTTAACAGGGGCGTGTAATTACAATTTTTTAAAAAGATGCTTCGCAACAGGTGTGACTGCTGTGCTCCAAGTACAGTATCTGTGAGGGGTTGCAGTGTTGTGGCACCAGTGCCTAAGGCACAATTTTTCAGCCCCTGTTGGGGCGTGTAATTACAATTTTTAGGCAATGCTTTGCAACAGGTCTCATTGCTGTGCTAAGAGTACAGTATCTGTGAGGGGTTGCAGTGTTGTGGCACCAGCACCAATGCCTAAGGCACAATTTTTCAGCCCCTGTTTAACAGGGGCGTGTAATTACAAATCTTGATCTAATAGTTCACAGCAGGGCCCATTCCTGCGCCCACCAAAAGTAACTATGAGGGCCTATAGTCTTGTGGCAACACCGTCCACCACCACTGCCAAAGGCCCAATTTTTCTGCCCTGTTCAACAGGTGCATGCAATTACAAATCTTGATCTAATAACTCACAGCAGGGCCCATTCCTGCGCCCACCAAGAGTAACTGTGAGGGCTTACAGTCTTGTGGCAACACCGTCCACCACCACCACCAAAGGCCCAATTTTTCTGCCCTGTTCAACAGGTGCATGCAATTACAAATCTTGATCTAATAACTCACAGCAGGGCCCATTCCTGCGCCCACCAAGAGTAACTGTGAGGGCTTACAGTCTTGTGGCAACACCGTCCACCACCACCACCACCAAAGGCCCAATTTTTCGGCCCGGTTCAACAGGTGCATGCAAGTACAAATCTTGATCTATTAACTCACAGCAGGGCCCATTCCTGTGCCCACCAGTCTTGTGGCTACACCAACATCTAATAGGGCAAATTTCTGCAGAGTATATACGGCAGGCCCCTACTTTCAAACATCCAACTTACAAACGACTCCTACTTGCAAACGGAAAGAGAAAACAGGAAGTGAGAGGAAATCTACCCCTAGGAAGGGAAATTCTATCCTGTTAGATTTAATTTGGGAAAAAGGTATCTCCTCTCTACTGATGCTTTATCACCAATCCTTGTTTCAATTCAAACCCCACTTTTCCAAAAACATTTGTCATTGGGACGGAAAGTGAGGTGACATGTTCTGAACAGATGTGCAAAGACAGCAAATGTTACAGGGGTATAACCCCTCCCTATGTTCTCCAAAAAGCTTTAAAATAGATTTTTTTGGGATGGAGCTACACTTCATAATGTACCTGTTCAGATTCTACTTAAGAACAAACCTACAGTCCGTGTCTTGTTTACACCACCTATATACTGCTGTTCAGAGTATATAGGGTTGTAGGTATAGGGTTTTATTTTGGGTGCGGGGTCCCCCTTAATATCCATACAAGACCCAAATGAAGTGATGGGGTAGCCATGCCATTTTTCTCAAGGATTTTCAGCCATATGGCGGCCAGGACAAGACATGACATTAAAGCCGCAAGTGGTTTTAAATGGCTTCTTTTTTTCCTTTACAAATGTCATTTTGTGCAAGGACAGTTCTAAACAAGGGAAACACATGCCACTTCACAGGAATACTTTAGACACCCCCCAGGTACCATATTTAAAGGAAAATTTCACTTTTTTTTTTTCACTTTATGCATCATTAAAATGACTGCTCCCGAAAAAACTTTAGTTTTTAAAAGTTCTTTTTGCATTGATATATGTCCCCTGGGGCAGGACCCGGGTCCCCAAACCTGTTTTATGACATTAACATGCATATTGGCCGTTGTAATTAGCACTTTTGATTTCGAACGTTCGCGTCCATTATAACGTATAGGGTTCGAAAATTTGCGCGAACTTTCGGTCGGTTCGAAGGTTCTGGTGCGAACCGAACCCGGGGGTGTTCGGCTCATCCCTAGTAGGAAGTAATAGGCATGTAACAATAGCAAGCAACACTGATGTAGCTGATATGCAGGCAGTCCTCTGCTCACTGTTCCAGTGGTTTCCGCAGCTCCGAGATAAATGAACAGGTGAGTAGGCAGGACATCACCAGCAGGAGGGCATCTCGAGCTAGAGGACTTTCTGCATCTCAGCTACCCATCTGGATGGACCCACGCAGTGTGGCTTGCTACTGTTACATGCCTATTATGTCCTAACCTTTACTACTTTTATTAAACGTGGTGCATATATTTACTACACATTACTAGATAGGTGCTGCTCTCTCTCTTTTATACCTACATACAGAGCTGTGTCTCACTCTGACAGTCAGCTGCCTACCTCTCTAAGTGCTGCTTTTTGGACCCAAGCACACCAGGATTACCCCTGCACCCTATGGACTTTCCAATACATTTTTAAAAATATTGTTATAGAACTATAAGACTCTCAAGCTGGTGTTTATTTTAATACTCACAGGCCACTTGTCACTTGCTTCCATTTTCCCCCCTCCTAGCAGTTTTCAAATACAGTATTTACTCAAGCTTTGTCAAATCAACCTATGAAGGTAGTACCAACAGATACTAGAAAATTTATATTATTCATATTTCCAACAGCCAGGATAGCTATTGCGAGGTCATGGAAATCGTCGACTATCTTGTTCACATTGATTCATGTTTATCTCGAATAATAGTGAATAAAAAATGATTGTCTATTTTTAACGAATAAATATGTTTATTTGAAAAAACATGGGATCCATAAATGCATTATATCTCTGGTAATCAATAAACAGCTTTATAAGGTATGACACATGGGGCAGACTGAGCAGTTTGGGACATTTCACATTTGACAACTCCTTCTTTATTTCCCTTTTGGGCTCTTTTACACGCATCCATGATGATCCGCCCCATGAACATCCGCTGCTCAGCGGGGATCGCTCCGCTGAGCCGGCGGATGACAGGGCGGTCCCTGCACACTGTGCAGGGACCACCCTGTCAGATCTCCGCTCTCCTCTATGGATGATCGGATGAACACAGACCGTCTGTCCGTGTTCATCCGATCCGCTCTGCAGACGGATGGAAAAATAGGGTTTTCCTCCGTCTGCAGAATCGGACCACAGCGGAGGCGGACGGTATCGGGTGTCAGCGGATGTTCATCCGCTGACACCCGCTATCCCATAGGGATGCATGTATGTCCGTATTTCATCCGAAAGCCCATGTGAAAGAGCCCTTTCTCTCCTTTCTTTTTGCTTTGTTTACAATCTCATTGTCTTTGGCTGTAAATAGTGTAAGTTTTCTAAATGGGGCACCTTAGCCTCTAGTAAATTGATTGTCTTGTTAATTGTCTTATATTTGTCTGATGACATGGTATAAATGAGGCTCATGTTGATGCAGTATTTACCAGCATAGTGGTTACATATGTAAAATTGTTACGATTTGGACGTTTAGGCCTGAAATACCGAATGGAGGCATTCATGCCCTGTTTCGACAGTTATCTGTGTATTATTGATACATATAAACCAATTAAAATTTATTGGAAAAGAAAGTATGCATACTTGAATATATTATTTTTTCTAACCAAAGCTTATTATCACTTTAATAAAGCAATGTGCTGCAATATGAGCCACATGCTGTAATACGTTACAACGCCCATTAAGTAAATATATAATATATTTGTAAACAATGATATAAGAATGGACTTCTGCGCTACTAAACAAATAAGTGAAAGTGAAAATGCTGCCAAATTAAAAAGTGATCACGAATCACGTAAAGCATAAAAAAATATATACATATATATACACAAGTGTATGTAACTTAGCGCATAATCTTAGTGATCTAATTGCTACATATAGAAATATTGTATCAAAAATGAAATATTAAGTGTATCCAACAAAGTGAGTATCAAATAACTAGTAAAGTGCATAAATATAATGCGCATCAAAATATCCAATAAAGTGCATAAATGTATTAAAGTGCAAAACAGAGAATAAATAAAGTGCATCCAATTGATTATATCTGTTCAAAGTGCTATCACACGAAATAAAGTGCATAATACATGATAAGTCCAATGGATAAAGTGCATACAGTAGTCCAATGTATAATGTAGTCCAATATACTGTGCACAATAACATGCACTGATGTGAGGCGTTCAAAACTTGAGTACAATAAAAGTCAACTAATAAAGTGCATAAGTGTGCTCGACTCCAAAAGTTAGAATTCAATATATAGCCAAGAGTTCACAGCCCAGGTAATTATATGACCTCTTCAATTCATCAATGGTGTTTTATGTATCCATAAGTGGCCTCTCCATCCTCTTACCTTAAGAGTATGTAGAAAGTGCTTTTGGCATATGATGATTATATCCCAGCTGTCAGCTTTAACCATCCGAATCGGTAAATGAATGAAGAACTGGAAGGTGCCTCTGCTTTACATCCCATGAATTCCTTTTGTGCAATATGATCTATCCATACAGGACATCTTTAATTTCTACACACTGCACCGAGAACTCATCCCATTAAATCTGATGTACGGATGGGGTTAATTGGGGTTAATTCACAAGGCTCGATTCACATCTATGCATTTTGCTTTTGAGTGTTTTTGCAGTGCTTTTTGTGGTTTTTGGACATGCGTTTTTACCGCTATTTCGCCGCGTTTTGCGTTTTTTTTTCATTAAAAAATTAAGAAAAAAAACCCCCAAATCGCGGCAAAATCACGGTACTTGTGTTTTGGATGCGGGTCCATTGACTTCTATTACATGCAAAACGCTGCATTTTGCATGAAAAAAAGTCCCTGACCCTTTCCAAAAACGCAGAGGCACAAAAATGCATTGATGTGAACATGTTCCATAGGAACCCATGTTAAAAATTTCCCTGCATTTCTGCAAAATGCATCAAAAAACGCATTAGTGTGAATCAAGCCTAAAACTGGAGAGTGCAAAATCTGGTGCAGCAAAGCTTCACTTTATGCACCAAGCCAAGAGAAAATACACTTCCAAAGTGAACAAAAATGCTTTATTCCTTCCCACATGTGTATCGGTGCCCCCACCCTCCAGAGGCCTGAAGGTGACCTCCAGTGTCAGGGGCAGCTCCTCAGGGTGCAGGTCACTGGGCATAGTGGGTGTAATTCAAGTTGGAAACATGGCGCCAGTCACTTTTTGAATGCAACAAAATAGATTTTATTGTCTCTTAACAAGAACTGGGGGAAAGAGAGTTCAGGGCCAGGACACCCTTAGGCAGACTCAAAAGCAATTGGCAGACTCCACAGATCAAAAATAGTAATAGGCAGACTGCTGTACGGGTAGAGGGCCTTTAAGCTGGATGCAGTGCACTATATTTGTAGAATTGCTGTCTCCTACGGCAACTGTACTTTCAACAGTCAATATAGATCTGCACACAAAAATCACAGTATTCCGTGTAGATCTTCTTCCACCGCTCACAGTATCCTATTGTAGATCTTCACACTGAGCTCCCAGTCTCTCACTAGACTTCCAAGATCCCAGGCGCCCCTGGATTCCCTGAGCTCTTCCACAACGAACCTGCTGTATACTCCTCAAGCTTCACCCATGCTACCCAGTGGGTCCCTGATTTGACTGCTGAAGCTTTTCCACTTCTTCACCGTCCCCGGCTAGTGAAAAAGGCTCTGTTACTTTTTCAGCCTTCATGCACTGGCCTCTGATAACAGGAGTGGTTGTCCCTGGGTGGCAACTGTTTCCCCTTCAGCTCTGACAACGTTCGGTTCCCTGTCCGACTGAACCTCTGCAACTTAGGTTAGGCACCCGACCTGAAGCCCCAACCCCACTCTGCTTCTCACAGTCCTAGATAGGCCTCAGACAGCCTAGCTGCCAGGTGCTCCTGGATAGGCACAGAACCCTGATCACATGACTCCTCCTGAATAAATAGGCTCTCCCAGCAGGCCTTGGGGCCAAGGAGAGTTTTATCAATTGGCTGGGGCAACCTATCCCCTCCTAATCCGAATTCACTATGTCCTTGTCATTCTAATGCCACAGGTGGCAATGCCACCTAGTGACAGAAGAGAGAGGTGCACCAAATTCAGGTTTAGGGCAAATGTCAGTGGATCACCCAAACAAATAGCCAGGCTTGTTACCACCTAGAAAACTAAATTTGTGAGCAGCCCTGTTTAGGACCAGGGTGCTACACAGGTTTCAGCTTGCATAGGAGCAGTGTGAACAGCAAACTTTTACAAAGCATTTGCAGAGCTTTGACCAAGTTTTTAAAGTACCATTCCAGTTTTAAATGTTGAACACAGATACAAATGGGAGTTCTGATTGCCACTTTACACAAGCTGCTAGAAGGCTTTAGCACTTACATAGTTACATAGTTAGTAAGGTTGCATAAAGACACCAGTCCATCCAGTTCAACCTGAGGGAGTGTGGGTGCATTTCTACAATTATCCCTATTTATTTAAGGTACCCATATAACGCTGTCAATTTACGCAGCGCTCCACACATACATCACACACTCACATCGGTGCCCACAAGGAGCCCACAATCCAAGGTCCCCAACTCACATTCATATACTAGCGACAATTTTGGACAGAAGCCAATTAACCAGAGTACCCGGAGGAAACCCACGCAGGCCCAAGGAGAACATGCAAACTCCAGGCAGGTAGTGTCGTGGGATTCGAACCAGCGACCCTTTTTACTGCTAGGTGAGAGTGCTACCCACTACACTACTGTGCTGCCCAATATTGTTAAAAGCCTACTAGCAGCTTGTGTAAAGTGACAATTAGCCATGAGTTCCTTGAACAGTGAATGGCACCCTCTCCTCTTTCACGTGGGGGAATTGCATTATTGACGTCCTCACAATTGCACTAGAGCAGGGGTAGGCAACCCCATGCAAAGCCTCTTTTGCCGGCGATTCCCTCCTCATGAGCAGAGCAGCACAGGGGAGTGTCAGTGAGACACAGCGTCTGCTACACCAATGCATTCCAATCTCAGAATTCACAAATGCACTGAGGGGGAGGCACTGTACCCCCATACATTGCATAAGATGGGAAACATTGGTTGGTTCTTTATATCTTGGCTGTAGCTGCAATCATCCTTCACAGTTCCATCCAGCTCTTGTGATGGGGAAGAGATTGGGTGCAGTTGTGCTAGGGGGGTGGTTGCTGTTTCCAGGGGGAGAAGGACTGTGATTGGCCACTGCTAAAGCCAATCACAATCCTGCTAGCCTCGCCAACCATATGGAGGAAGACAACTCGCTTGGTTGCCACTACCAATCTCAGAAAGGGATTTCACGGTGATTGAGATTGTGGAATTACTGTTGAGCTTCTGGGAACTTTGCTACCTGTTTATTTTCATTTGCTGCTGCTCTCCTACCACATTGAACATTTTAATTTTGGGTGGAGAGGACAGGTGATAAACCTTTGCCACATCCTCGTCTATGGAACATTTACCTTGCTGACACTTTAAAATTACTTGTTTGTCATATCCTACTTTTTTTTTTTACAATCCCTGTTCCCTTTGCTCTTTCTTTTTTAATTTATTCCTTGCATACAGTAGCTATAAGTATACATTGAAACGAAGCAAGGTTCAGTGTTGGGACAGATAAGAAGGGGGTTCAGCAGTGGGCAGTGATGTCGCTGGGGGGTGGCTTCTGGGACAGATGAGTAGAGGGTTACAGTGGTGGAGCAGACGAGCAGGGGGTACAGAGGTGGGGCAGAAGAGCAGGGGGTACAGAGGTGGGGCAGAAAAACAGGGAATACAGAGGTGGGGCAGACATGCAGGGGAGTACAGAGGTGGGGCAGATGTGCAGAGTGGTACAGTGGTGTGGTACAGTGGTGGGGTAGATAAGAAAAGAGGTATATTGGTGGGACAGAAGAGCAGGAGGCTACAGAGGTGGGACAGAAAAGCAGGGGGTACAGCAGTGGGGCAGATGTGCAGGGGGGTACAGCGATGGGGCAGATGTGCAGGGGGGTACAGCGATGGGGCAGATGTGCAGGGGGTTACAGCGATGGGGCAGATGTGCAGGGGGTACAGTGATGGGGCAGATGTGCAGGGGGTACAGCGGTGGAGCAGATGTGCAGGGGGTACAGCGGTGGGGCAGATGTGCAGGGGGTACAACGGTGGGACAGATGTGCATGGGTTACAGCGGTGGGGCAGATGTACAGGAGGTACAGTAGTGAAGCAGATGTACAAGAGGTACAGTGGTGGGGTAGATGTGCAGGAGGTACAGTGGTGGGGCAGATGTGCAGGAGGTACAGTGGTGGGGCAGATGTGCAGGAGTACAGCGGTTGGGCAGATGTGTAGGAGGTACAGTGGTGGGGCAGATGAGAAAGGGAGTTATAGTGGTAGGACAGATGAGCAGATGGGTTCAGTGTTAGGACAGATGAGAAGGGGGTTTAGTGGTGAGACAGAAGAGCAAGGGGTTACAGTGGCTGAACAGATGAGCACATGGGTTCAGTGTTGGGACAGATGAGAAGGAGGGTACAGTGATCTGAGGTTCATGAGGTGCAGAAATTGGGGCTGATCTAAAGTGTGAAGTTGAGAAAGGGGGTACATTGGTGGGGCAGATGAGCATGGGGTTACAGTGGTGGGACAGAAGAGCAGGGAGTATAGAGGTGGGGCAGAAGAGCAGGAAGAACAGAGGTGGGGCAGAAGAGCAGGGAGTACAGAGGTGGGGCAGAAGAGCAGGTAGTACAGTGGTGGGGCAGATGTGCAGGGCGGTACAGTGGTGGGACAGATGAGCAGGGGGATACAGTGGCGGGACAGATGAGCAGGGTGGTACAGTGGCAAGACAGATGAGCAGGGGGGTACAGTGGCAGGACAGATGAGCAGGGAGTACAGTGGCGGAACAAAAGAGCAGGGAGTACAGAGGTGGGGCAGATGAGCAGGAAGTACAGAGGTGGGACAGATGAGCAGGGGAGTACAGTGATGGGATAGATAAGCAGGAGGGGGTACAGTGATGGGACAGATGAGCAGGGGGGCACAGGGGTGGAACAGATTATCAGGAGGTACAGTGATCTGAGGTGTATGAATTGAGACTCATTTCTCACTATTAGGCCTCATGCACACAGGGTGTTTTTACAGCTGCCTTCAGCAGCGTCAGATGTTTTTTTTTTTTGTAGCTTAAAAATGCCTCTCCATGTTATTCTATGTGTCCATGCACACAAAGGCTTTTAGGAGCTGTAAGCGGCATAGGCATTTTCAAGCTGTAAAGAAAACCCAGGGCCAGTGCGTTCTGAGGACTGGCGTTAGAGCTTTAAAAACGTCTGATGCTGGTAAAAGTTGCTAAACGCAGCTTAACGCTGGATACAGCCACGATAAGCCTCGTCAAGTTTTTTTTTTTTTTACATGTCAAAATGAATGGTTCCCTATGAGAGCCCATTGATTTGAATAGAAGTCGCACAAGTCTGATCATAATAATCTGACTTGCAGTGTGGCTTGTGCGCTGAGGCTCTTGAAGGGGAACCCTCGCCAAAATGAAAAAGAAAACTGGCGTGGGGTCCCCCCCCCAAGAGCATACCAGACCCTTCGCTCTGGTATGGATTTTAAGGGGAACCCCACAAAAAAAAAAAAATGGCGTGGGGTTCCCCCCAAAATCCATACCAGATCCTTATCAGAGAATGTAGCTCGGCAGGTCAGGAAAGAACCATACCAGGCCACATGCTCAACATGCGCCCCCCACCCCAAAGCACCTTGTCCCCATGTTGATGGCCCCTTCCTGACAAACCTGGGCAGTGGTTGTCGGGGTCTGTGGGTAGGGGGCTTATCGGAATCTGGAGGCCCCCAGATCCCAGCCCCCCACTCTCATTTACCCCCAAAAAAGTGAAAAAATATAAGGTAAATACTGCGCTAGAGTTTCAAGTATATATAGCTGCAACAAAAACGATCAAATATCTCTATAGTGCAAAAATGTGTATACAAATAAGTTGCATTTATAATATAAGTGATCCAAATGAGAAAACAGAAAAGGTGCACTATTTACAAAAACAAATTCTGAGTGAACAAAACATGAAGAATCTGTATATGAAAGTCTATATGAAAAAATTCCTTATCAACAGTGAAAATAGTAGTAATTGAGGCTGTGGCAGAAACAAAAAAACTGCATGATTCCAAAAGTGTAGTAAAAATCTAAGAATCCTTCAACCTTCACCCGAGAAGAGAAAGAGGGTGAGACAGGAGGAGGGGAAGGGAAATCCTGGGATCAGAAGACCAAATACCACTCAGTGTGTGGGGACCCTTACCCGAACTGGACCCCCTAAAGAGCAAGGTCTAATTGGCTAGCAGATTTAGCCCTCTGCAGGGTCTAATGAGCCTCCGTTCTCTTGGAGCACTCCAAACGCAGCGGGAATCGTCCGTAATGTCCTGGTTGGAAATGGAGAGTCCGGTCTGTGAAGCGCACTATGACAAGTCACCAGTGCAAGGGACGGAACACACTACAATAGTGTAATATGGTTTAAAAAAGCGATAGTCTTTATTGCTAAAACAGAGCGGCATAGCCGCATCCAACATAAAAACCACCGGCAAGCTTAAAAAAAATGCGAACACTCGTACATCCGGGGTCACGTAGGGGCGTAATGACGTCAGCACGTAGCAACGCCCTACATGTTTCGTTATACGTGATGTTGTTCCCCAGGAGGGTACACCCCCAAAAAAGTGTCAAATATAAAAACAATACACAGGTTTTTGACAAAGTAATTTATTGCAGCAGCTACGACGTCTCTTCATCTTCTGATTTCTTCTCCCTCGGGCCATGTCTTCATCCTCCGTTTCTTCTCCCGCCACTGATGTCTTCTTCCGCTGCGGTTCTTCTCTCTCAGCTATCTTCTCCTGCTGCCGGTTCTCCTCTCTCCGCTGTTTTCTCCCGCTGCCGGTTCTCCTCTCTCCTCTCTCTTCTCCTTCTGTTTTTCCTCTGATGTTCTCCTGACGGTCTTTCCCGCTGTAATGCTGGGTCCGCCGTGTGCCATTACTTATATAGCCATGGGGCGGGGCCATCTGGTGATGTCCTCCAGAGGCCCCACCCATTGTGATGTTACTGCCCATCATGCTCCGGGTGGTGACTGGAGCATGACTTCACAAGGATGACTTCACCAGGTGGCCCGACCCCTGGCTATATAAGTAATGGCACACGGCAGACCCAGCATTACAGCGGGAGAGAGCGTTCCGATAAGCCCCATGCCTGCAGACCCCGACAACCCCTAGCCAGGGTTGTTGGGAACAGGCCCTTGTCCCCATCAACAAGGTGCTTTGGGGTGGGGTGCAGGGCATCCCCTGCCCCAAAGCACCCACCCCCCATGTTGAGAGTACATGGCCTGGTATGATCCGGAGGGGGGGGGCTCGCTTGCCCCCCCCTTGCTGACCTGCCAGGCTGCATGCTCCGATAAGGCTCTGGTATTGATTTTTTCCTTAAATGCCACCAGTTTTCTCATGGTCTCTCGGATACCATCAAGGATAAGATAGCAGCCCGAGATATACCCACTGAGCTTGAGTGGTTGATCACGTTTGCCATCCTCATTGACTCCAGACTCAGAGAAAGACTCCCTTTTAAGGAGCGCTTGCAGCAGCCTCCTGTACAATTGCCTCCAAACTTTGCAGTCCCACCCTTGCCTCCCTCACCTCCCATGCCTCCTGGTACCAAGTCGGTCAGTGAAGATGAACCCATGCACTTGGGCTTCACGTGTCTCTCTGCGGATTAGAGAAACCATAGGAGGAGGGAGAGATTGTGCCTTTATTGTGGCCAGGCAGGTCACTTTTTGAAGTCTTGTCCTACCCGTCCAGGGAATACCCGAACCTTGAGGTCCTGTCACGGACAGACCTTAGGTGGCATTGTTTCGTCCCCAGTTATCCAGAAGGAAAAGCCCTGGTTTCGGTTACCCTTTCTTGGGCTGAGTAATCCGTCGAGATACAGGCTCTAATCAACTCTGGGACTGCAGGCCTGTTCATTGATGCTGCCTTTGTATCGAAGCACTTGATTCCGCTTCAGCTGCGTGACACTCCACTTGCCATTGAGGCTCTTGACGAAAGACCTCTACAGCCTGCCCATGTGACTCATGAGACTGTTCCATTGTCCATGGACGTAGGGGTTATTCACCATGAGATAATCCAATTCTAAGTTATTTCCTCACCTAAGTTTCCGCTGGTTATAGGTTATACTTGGTTACATAGGCACAACCCCTATTTTGATTGGCTCCATGCTAGGGTTCTCTCCTGGTCACCACAATGCAGTAAGACATGCTTCCAGAAGGTAGCCAAGGTCCTGTGCACCTCTTCACTCACCTCCCTCCCGGAGGAGTACCGCGATTTTAGAGTTGTCTTTGACAAAGGTCAAGCCGGTAGTTTGCCTCCACACCGGTCGTATGATTGCGCAAATGACCTTCAACCTTATGCCATACCCCGTCGTGGCTGGGTTTACCCTTTGTCGGTCTTGGAGGATAAGGCCATGGAGGAGTATGTTGCAGATGTACTTTCTCGAGGTTTCATACGCAAATCCTTGTCTCCTGCTGGTTTCTTCTTTGTGAAGAGGAAGAGTGGTGAACTGAGACCCTGTATTGATTATAGGGGTCTCAATCGTTTCAAGATTAAGAATAGTGCAAAAGGAAAGAAAAACTGCGCTGTCTTATAAAGATATTGAAAAATATATGTATATTAGCGGCCTGCACAACAGGTAACTGTAATGAGTGAATAAAATTTAAATATAAAAAAGTGCGGCGCTCATAGAGCACGAAAATAACAATCAATGTCTAAAAGTGATGATACTAAATAATGATACAGTATCCAAAAATAAAAATTAATATATGAATGTGTGTCACTAAAAATAGTGAACAAACAAATATGATAAATCAAATGGATTGTGAATCAAAAAATCATATATATGGAAAGGGTTAGTAGACCTACTAATCACATAATCGCATAGATCACATATACAATAAATATGACAGTAGAAAAATCTATATCACCATATAAACAAAACCATATAGCAATGTGTGTTACAAATAGTGATCTAAGCAAAAAACACCACCTAATAGTGACATAAATTCAACATTGGTCCGTTGAGAAATATATAACAGGTGACTTGGTGCAAGTTGTCTGTTGCAGTCCACCACCTCTTGGGAATGCGCTTACCAGATAGCGTGAACTCAGATAGGCTTACGCCGTATGAGTCACAAAAGGCAGTTGGTGTCACTACACCCGTGGGAGCATCTACTTGGGGATGGTGCCAAACGACAAGATCCTTCACTGGATATATCCAAAGAACTCTCAGGAGGGAGGGATGATGGATGTTATAACACTGGTAGTGCTCAAATTAGTGGGACCGATAAAGAGAAAAATGGAGCCACATAGTGTAATACCATAGGGGATTTATTTTGACAAAGCATATAAAAATGGGTACTCACATTTAAAACGACATGTAAAAGCATATAATGGTCTACTGGTAACGCAGTGGTAACAGCTAACCGAGTCCCGACGCGTTTCGCCTCATACAGGCATCATCTGGGGGTGCTGGTCCACTGCGTATATATAGGATGGGGGTACCTGAATTAGGACCAGACTGCCATCACCTGTGTGGTCGTGCTGAAATGACACTTCCTGTATCTGCAAAGATGGCGTCTATGGCGTGTGTGTCAAGCCTCCTTTTGGTATTCACACTAAAGGTGTTTGCAAGCATAGCTCCAGAGGCTTGAGTATCAAGCCTCATTTTGATAACAGAGGAAGGTCAATGATAAAGAAAGCACTTCCATGTGTCAGCTGAAATGACATTTCCTGTATCTGCAAAGATGGCGTCTATGGCTTGTGTGTCAAGCCTCCTTTTGGTATACACACTAAAGGTGTTTGCAAGCATGGCCCCAGAGGCTTGAGTATCAAGCCTCATTTGATAACAGAGGAAGGTCAATGATAAAGAAAGCACTTCCATGTGTCAGCTGAAATTACACTTCCTGTATCTGCAAAGATGGCGTCTATGGCTTGTGTGTCAAGCCTCCTTTTGGTATACACACTAAAGGTGTTTACAAGCATGGCCCCAGAGGCTTGAGTATCAAGCCTCATTTTGATAACAGAGGAAGGTCAATGATAAAGAAAGCACTTCCTTGTGTCAGCAAACATGGTGCCCAAAACTTATGTGTCCAACATCTGAAAAGTGATAAGGGGGGGTTATCGGCAATGTTAATAACTACAAGGAACCAAGTGGATGGTCTGGCGCTAAACAGATATTTACATTGAAATCATAGTAAGTGTATAATAGACGCTTATTATACACTAAAACAGCAAATGTACAACCGGGGTGATACATTTTAATGTTAAAATTTAAAAACAAGAATATCGGTGATAAAGGCCAAATATTCTAAAAAAAAAAAATATATATATATATATATATATATATATATATATATATATATATATAGAAGAAAATATATAAAAAAGAAATTAAACATTTATATTTATAGGAGAATCCCCAAAATGTTTAAAAATAATGATAGTAAATAATGGTG
This sequence comes from Lithobates sylvaticus, assembly GCA_028564925.1. Lineage (NCBI taxonomy): Eukaryota > Metazoa > Chordata > Amphibia > Anura > Ranidae > Lithobates > Lithobates sylvaticus. The sequence goes on along the minus strand of CM053032.1, from coordinate 123,972,714 downwards.
AACATAACGAATATATATTCACCAATAATCGCTATCATTAATGTATAAAATTGTAAAAGGTTGATAATGTATATTGTCCCACTGACTCAATCTAACGTGATGGAAAACTGACCCATGCAGGTACCTCCATATGACAACCATCTAAATATACAAGCAAGGAAATATTATATAAATTTATATCGATATGAAAACAAAACATATAATCTATTTACTATTCCATATTTAGATTTATATTTAAACTAATATGGGATGCGGAGACCAAAAAAGAGAATAAAATAGTATAAAAAATAGAAATGCAAAACATCTCGGGAGGCGTGATGACGTAGCGCTCGTCACGGAGGGAGGTGCCTGACAGAGCCGCGAGGTTCGAACGCCAGAGGGAACCCGGAGAGAGCTCCCACGATATGGGGAGTGAGAGGCTCCATGACCGAGGCTGAAGCTCCACAGGACATCCCCACTACCTCCGAGGAAGAGTAGCACCTGCGGCGGGCTCTCCGAAGCGGACGGACTCGGCAGGAGGAAGCCCGAACCCCACCCCCAGCTAGACCACATTTAAAACCCCAAGGAAGCCGCTCATCTGTATTACCGAGGAGGTACCAGGGCCCGGGAAAAGAGGTAAGAGAGCGGGGAGCGGATAAACCGCAAGCTCATGGAAAGGAAGGAAAAACCTCAGCGGATGAGCAGAAGCTTAAGGTACACCGGGAAGGGGCCATTTAAAAAAAAAAAAAAAAAAAAGCAAATTTGAAACAGATATGTTCTTGAAGAAAGGCATTGGCGCGGTATGAAGGGGAAAAAAAAGAGTGTGGCCATTTAAACAGTGTGCATCTATATAAGTGACGTAAATGTTAAAGTGATGTGGTAAACCAACATAGTGAAGAGAAAATAATATTGGAACTGTCAAATATGGCATGGCACACTTAAATGCAGGACGAGGAGTTAGTGTAACCCGTGGACTATACAGCAGGCATTTCAGTACACAGAGCGAGCCCCTGGTATCTTCCAATCACTGCCAAGTGAAACTACGGGAGGTAGGGGCGGAAGACTGAGACCCTGCGTATTAATTTGGTGAAATTGTGCTAGAAATTGAAACTTGGGGGGACACTGTACTGCCTTTTTTTTTTTTTTTTTTTACCGCATTAACTGCCTTAATTCATTGCGAATCTGTGTAACCTGGTGCGCGAAAACTAGCCCTTTCGGGGGAGAAATAAAGGAATGTGGAGCTAGAAGCCCAGAGAAACATATGAAATATCCCCTAAGTAAAAATTACTCAGCATCAAGGGGTAATAAAAGCCGATGGCAGAGCTGATAACGGACTAGCAAACCAGCTGAAGGAGAGGAGGCTGCAAGGAAAAATAGCCCCTTCTAATGTTACCTCCCTTACAGTTTTTTTTTTTTCTTTCTTCTCTTTTCCCTTTTGTTTTGTCTGTTGCTTTGGGTGGTCTTGTTCCTCCTGCTGGGTAAAACGGCTTGGATAATATAGAGTAGGGGGATATTGGGCCTGAAGCAGTGCAGTACTGGGCTAATAGGAGAAGGAGGGGAGAAAAGGGGAAAGAGAAGAGAAAACAATACGGCAGCATAAACACCAGGATTTCATCTGCCCCTGCATGTCCTCCTCAGACCCCTCACCATAAAGCATCAGAAGTAGGGGATACGGAGCAGAGCCCGCAGAGGTTGGATTCCTACTCGACACTGGGGTATGTCATTATTGTTGGGTTTCTGGGGGGTATTGTAAAGCTCCTTTTCTACCTACCCCACTCTATCAGGTAGAGTCTGGACTCTGTAGGAAACCCATCGGGAACCACTGAGGGACTATATGTGTGGGAGTACCTCCTACTCACCTGTGATCACCAACTCAGCCGGAGCTTTTTCTCTTAGACTTAGCTTGAGCTTAGCCTTGGAGACACCCCCCCTCCCATTTTTTACCTCGAACCCCTTTTTTCTCTTCACCACAGTTTAGGAAGGGAAAGACTGACGGAAAGGAACTGGACTACCCCAGATAACTGACAGTACTACCGTGTTTCCCCGATAGTAAGACACCCCCGATTGTAAGACGTATCGGGAGTTTCAGAGGGGTCAGCTAATATAAGCCGTACCCCGAAAGTAAGACATATGTCTTACTTTCGGGGAAACACGGGGGATTTGCCTCCAGTGATGGAAGGGAACAAAGAGTGGGGCTGGGGGTGCGGGCCGAAACCCTGGGGGGGGGGGGTGCCAGGCCAGTGCCCTCCCCCTCCGACTGAAGAGACAGCGCCGTTTTCAGGGCTCGAGTCCAGGGGGAAGGCCGTTCCCTTTGCAGGACCAGAGCCGCCGCCAGAGCCGAATGAGATGCATGCAGAGTAGCGCAGGAAGCGTCTATCTGTCATACGTTTTCTCTCATGTCACTCAGCGCTGCTCGCTCCCCGGCGGCCCCTCCTCTCTTCTCGTCAATCCCCATTGGCTTGAGACATCATCTGGGATAGACGAGAAGAGAGGAGGGGCCGCCAGGGAGCGAGCAGCGTGACATGAGAGAAAACGTATGACAGACAGACGCTTCCTGCGCTACTCTGCATGCTCGCAAGTAAGATCCCCAGATGTGCCCTGTAATGTGCCCCATGCCCTGATGCCCTAATGTGCCCCATGCCCCATAATGTGCCCAGATGTGCTATGTGCCCCATAATGTGCCCAGATGTGCTATGTGCCCCATAATGTGCCCAGATGTGCTATGTGCCCCATAATGTGCCCAGATGTGCTATGTGCCCCATAATGTGCCCTGATGTGCTATGTGCCCCATAATGTGCTATGTGCCCTATAATTTTCCCTGATGTGCCCCATAATATGCCCAGATGTGCCCCGAGCCGACAATTTTTTCCCAATATAAGACATACCCCGAAAGTAAGACATAGTGGGGCTTTTAGGGATAAAAAGAAAGTAAGACACTGTCTTACTTTCGGGGAAACACGGTAAGCCCTTTGGGTGAAGTAAGGGCAGAAGGAAAGACCTATCCAACAAAGGGGGGGGAGGTAAAGGAAGCAACAAACTGGGGAAACGAATAAGAAAATCAAAGGAAAGTATGATGAGTAAAACTATGAATAAAACAACAAGGGGGAGTGCCCCAAAAACACCGAAGACAACAAGCAGTACGATAAAACAATACATGAATCAGGGAGCAAGCCCACAAGGAATGGAATCAGCAAGGAAAAGTGGATAGAAAAAGAGAAAATGCCCCAAAAATTGGAGAAGCACCAGATCAGTCCAGAGATGATACAACTGCAGAGAGTGAGTTTGATATAAGCAGGGCAGAAGAGCAAAGAGCGGATTCTCAAATGCCAACGAAAGGAGAAATGATGGACATGTTTCTGAAGCTCGAGACTGCAATTAAGGCGGACATAAACGCATTAAGAGGAGATCTGGGCCATCTACTAATGAGAGTCCAAGAGGTGGAAGAAAAATCTGAGAAATATGCCCAGGATTTAATCAAATTAAAGGAACAACTAAAAATAACTAAACATAATCAGAGGGAAATCCTTTATAGACTGGAAGATCAGGAGAATAGAAATCGAAGACAGAACTTGAGAGTTAGAGCGGTCCCAGAGAGAAGGGGTGAAGACCTGATAAAAATAATGGAAAAGATATTTAATCCCCTATTGGAGAGATCCCCAGAAGATTTTCCGAAGATAGAAAGGATCCATAGGGTAGGAAGAACGAAAAATACAGCTGAAGAAAGGCCAAGGGACATTGTAGCCAGATTTTGATTCTACGAGGACAGGGCGGAGGTATGGGCCAAGGCAAGACGGGCAGCACCTTTGGTATTCGAAGGAGCGGAGGTACAGCTGTATATGGACCTAGCCCCAGAAACCTTGGCAAGAAGGAGACTCTTGAAACCTCTCTTGGAGCAGATGAGGACACAGAATGTCAAGTACAACTGGGGGTTTCCAGCATGTCTTATAGGGCAGAAAGAAGGAATATCAGCCAGATTAGTGTTCCCAGAGGATTTGGCAGAATTCTGCAATAAGTTGGACCTCCAATTACCAGAACTACCAGGATGGACAGACGAAGAGGATGAATAGAAGGGAGGAGAGAAGAGGAAGGAGGGAGGGGGGGGGAGGTACGGAGAGGGCTGAAGTGACTATAGGCCACGGCTTTCCCCCTCTTTGCCTATCGTCTTTTGTGCTGTTTCAAGGAAAGGGGAAAGAAAGGGGGTGAACAGGGGAGGGAAGAGGGGGAGGAGGGTAAGACGAGTGGGGAAATATAAAGGAAAAGACCGGGATCCAATGCTGGGGTTCGACCGGCATGCCCACACATACCACCCACTTTTTTCATCTCAGGTGGAGGGGAGTATGGGCATGGGCGGCAAATAGGGAAAACCACCTCACTAGGAAGGAATCGCAGCTGGCCATGGAATACCTGGCCACCGGCGAATTTGAGGTCGTAAGAGGGCCACAGGGAAGGAGGGGAAGGGGGGGGGGGGAAGGGGAGGAGAGGGGGGTGGGTATAGGATCACAGGGTAAGGGGGGGAGGGGGGAGGGTGGTATAGGTGGGAGGGGGGGGTTTGGGAGGGAGGGAGGGAAGATATGGGGATAGGGGGGAGGGAACCTCATCCACCTCGGTCAGTAAAGTGCCTAGAAGGACTAAGGATAAGTGTATGTACGAGGGTTAACTTTAAAAAAAAAAAAAAGAGGTATAAATGACTGAAATTCGCTTCCTGACATACAATGTTAGAGGTTTAAATACATTAGCCAAAAGAAATAAGATTCTTAATGAACTCAGGGACTACCGCGCAGATATAGTTTTCCTACAAGAAACGCATCTATCACATGAAGCAAATATAAAAATTTCATCAGCCAACTATCCGACATGGTATTATGGGGACACGATTAACGCAAGAGCAAGAGGAGTAGCAATAGGGATGGCCAAAGGAATAAGATTCCAATTAGAAGAGAGGCTGACAGATCCGGAGGGAAGGTTCCTGTTTTTAAAAGGAAAATTGGGAGAAACGGAAATCACATTTGCAAATATCTATGCCCCAAATACGAATTCAGCAAAATACCTGATTAAAGTATTGGGAAAACTGATGGCTTTCCAGAGGGGGTATATGATCTTAATGGGAGATCTTAATCTCTGTTTGGAACCGAGTGTGGATAGTACGTCCCATGTGCAGGGGACAGGGAACGTACAATTAAAAGCATTAAAACAAAAATTACAAAAATGCCAGCTAGTTGACGCTTGGAGGATTCAGCATCAAAAAAGAAAAGATTTTACGTTCTTCTCCCCTGTGCACGGGACATACTCTAGGATAGATTATATCATGGTAGACCACAGATTGGTGGGGGAAGTAGCTGAAACAAAAATAGAAATAGCTACACTGTCAGATCATGCCCCGGTGGTAATGAGACTAAAAATCGTAGGAAACCAAAGATACCCCAACAAATGGCGAATAAACGAAGCAACGCTAAGGGATGAAGAAAGCGCTGAGAAGGTGAAAAAAGAAATAGAGCAGTACTTCTTGATAAATGATACTGAAGGAATATCAGCAGCAACACTGTGGGAGGCCCATAAGGCGTACGTGAGAGGAGTATTAATAGCGCTAGGAGCAAAAAAGAAAAAAGAGAGGGCAGAGAAAATAAAGGAGTTAAGGGAGGAAGTAGCGATAGCAGAACAACTACATAAAAAACATTCAAGCCCCCAGCCCACCTTATATCAAAAATTAGTTATTAAAAGAGGGGAATTGAAAGAACATATGGACCAAGAAGAAAAAAGAAAATATAATAGAATAGCCCAAGAGCGATATAAATGGGGAAATAAAGCCAGTAAACATTTATCTAAAATACTCCAAAAGAAAAAATCGGTAAACTACATAGACAAAATACAAGCGGAAACTGGAGAGATGGTTTATGAAACTAAAGAAATCGCAGAAACATTTAAGAATTATTATGAGAAGCTGTACTCCGTAAAGAATAGGGTGTCCCCGATAGAGGAGAAAATTCAGAAAACAAAAGATTTTTTAATTAAGGCACAATTACCAGTAATCACAGAAGAGGAGAGGGAAGGGCTAGAGGCACCCATAACTCAGGAAGAAATCAAAGAAGCTTTAAGAGACACGGTGCCAGGTAAAAGCCCGGGCCCGGACGGGTTCACAACAGTTTATTACAAGAAATATGGGGAGATCCTGGTTCCAAGACTGTGCCAGTACCTTAATGGCCTGGGAGTGGAATATGGATTGAGTAGGGATGCGGCGACCGCCTCAATTACGGTCATACCAAAAGAGGGAAAGGATGTATCAATGTGTTCTAGTTATAGGCCGATCTCGCTTTTAAACACGGATATAAAACTTTATGCTAAAATACTGGCAAGGCGGATTAAGGGCTTGATGAACAAATTGATACATCCGGACCAAGTGGGTTTTATTTCTGGCAGGGAAGGGAGGGATAATGGGGTTAGGTCACTCCTCTTGATTCAGAGGATAAAAGAAAGTGGGTCCCCAGGTCTACTCCTGTCGGTCGACGCTGAAAAAGCTTTCGACAGGGTAGACTGGGGATTCATGGTACAGACCTTGGAAGTAATGGGATTTGGAACAAGAATGATCCAGTGGATTCAGTCATTGTACCATCACCCCACAGCCTCAGTTAAAATAAACGGACTATCATCCCTCCCCTTTGAGATGAAGAATGGGACGAGACAGGGATGTCCCCTGTCTCCCCTATTGTTTATTTTATCAGTAGAACCACTCCTGGCCACCATAAGAAACAACACAGAAGTAAGAGGAATTTGGGTGGGGGAGGAAGAACACAAAATAGCAGCTTTCGCTGATGACATACTATTTTACATCGGACACCCAAGGACCACTTTGCCGAATTTAATCAAAACCTTAAAACAATACGGAGAATTATCAAATTTTAAAATTAATTTAGCCAAATCTGAGATATTGAATATAAATCTGACTAAAAGAGCAAAACAAGAGATACAAAAACAGTTCCATTTCCCCTGGCGAAAAATAATCAAATACCTAGGCATAAAATTAACGAATTCCCTGGAAAAGATCTATAAAATTAATTATATACCACTCATAGATGAAATTAAACAAGAAGGCAAAAGATTTCTGAACAAGCCAATATCCTGGATTGGACGCATTAAATACTCTAAAGATGGTTATCCTCCCAAAAATAACCTACAAATTTCAGATGATACCTGTTGCACTATCACAAACATACCTCAGAAAACTCAAAACTATAGTGATGAACTTTATATGGAAAAACAAAAAGCCAAGAGTGTCCTTTCTAATATTAAAACAGGAAAAAAAAAGAGGAGGCTTAGGAATACCTGACATTCAAAATTATTATAACGCTGTAGTATTATCCAGAGTAGTGGAATGGGTAAGGGACAATAAGGAAAAAAGGTGGGTGAGGATGGAGAATACACTGTGTAATGCACGTTTGAAAGATATAATATGGAATCCCCCAAAATTTTGAGGTATAGGAGTAAACACTTATGCACTGACACAAAACACTTTAAGAATATGGGATAAAGTTTATAAAAGTTTAAATGGAGATTTCAACTCACCTTTAATAGCGTTAAAAAATAACGAGTTGTTTGCACCGGGGGGGGGGGGGGGGGGGAATTGGAGGAAATTGGATTAAAAATGATAGGGCACAATTAAGGGACATAATGGAAAATGGAAAATTAAGAACACTACAAGATTTAGAACACAAGAAAGAGTTAATGGTGATAAATGAATGGCGGTATCAGCAGCTAGGTCAGTTTGTAAAGAATTTACCACAACCAATCTGGTCAGAAGAGGACCTGTCTCAGCTGGAGCGGGCATGCACAGTAGAAAATACAAGAAATACAATCTCAAGAATGTATAAACTACTTATGAAGATGGACGAGCTGGTGATCCCGCCATTCATTAGCAAATGGCAAAGGGAATTAGGAGCACAGAAAAGCACTTTGAAAATAGGAAAAATAATGAAATTGGCACATAATTCAGCAGTGGATATGAAGACAGCAGAGTTAAATTATAAATGTTTAACAGGTTGGTACGCGACCCCAGATAAAGTAAGCAGATATCAAACGGGAAAATCCCCTGAATGCTGGAGAGGATGCAGGGAGGTCGGAACCATGGCCCATATTTGGTGGCAATGTCCGAAAATTAAAAAGTTTTGGGTAAAGATAATAGATCTAATAAGAGAAATTACTCAAAAGAAATTGGAGTACGACCCGTGGGTGATCCTGTTCCACGGAACAGACGAAGGGATAGCGAAATACAGGGAATCAATAATACCACATCTCCTAAACGCAGCAAAGCGACTTATACCAAAGAATTGGCAAGGACTAGATAGCCCACAAATTTGGGACTGGATAAACGCAGTAGAAGAAACCTATAGGATGGAAAGTCTGAGAGACGAGGTAGAGGAAAAAGATACGGGTGGAAAGGAAAATGGGAGTGTTGGAGAACCTTCAAAAAATCATGGAGTTACGCGCAAGAATTGAGGTTGTAGAATCCGTAAGTTAACAGACCGAGTACGAGCAACGGAAAACTACATAAGGTGGAGTAAGAGTATATCGATGGGCATAGAGGACCGAGGCGGGTGAGGTTGGGGAGGGAGAGAGGGGAGGGGGGGTAAGGGGGAGAGGGGGGAAGGGGAGAATACTGTTTCAATCAATAAATTGTTTAAAGCTTGTAAAGAAAGGGGGGGGGAATATAAATAAAAAATAAAAAAAACATATAAACAATTTGCCTTACCCAAAATGACTTAAGCTACAATGATGTGAAAAGGAGAAGGGACGAAGATGAACTTTCAAGTTGAATTAAGTCTCTCATAAGATTTCGCTGAAGTGGCAAAAAAAAAAAAGAAAAAAGAAAAAAAAATAGAAATGGTTATATTGGAACACGGAATGCGTCCATTACCATGTCAAAAAACATGGCAATGACCATTCAGTGTAACATATATATAAGAAACTCAGGCTTTATTCAAAAAGGAATTAATATCCCAATCGACGTTTAGGCCCCATGGCTGGTAGGTTTGCAACTCAAAAATCCAGAACGTTTCAAGCTGGGACACACCGCGAGTCATGGCTCCACCCCTCCATGGTGGAATATAGCTATCTATCACTAGAAAATGGTGCCCTCTGGATTTCGATCGTGACATTCTCTATAATGTCTGGGGACTGTATGTTTAACGTCCCCACTTTTTATTTTGGCTATATGTTCACCAACATGAATAGAAAACGTCCGAGTGGTGCGTCCAATGTATTGCTTCCCGCAAGGGCATGTAATCAAATAAACAACAAAACGAGAGGAACAGGTGAGAAATCCTTTGATGGAATATGTACGTCTTGTGATTGTAGAGCAAAATTGTAAACTCTTATTGCGCCCTATTGAGTTATGACGACAAACATTACACTTTTTACAAGGATAATAGCCCTTCAAGTCATGAAAGAAAGATGGTCGGACTGGAGGGTTGATGATGTTGGGAGCTATTTTGCTTTGAAGGGATGGAACGCCCCTAAAGGTAACTTTAGCCCATTCAGGTATTAAAGGGCAAAGAACTTTATCGGTCTTCAATATATTCCAATGCCTATTCAGGATATTTTGAATATCACGATGTTGTACTGAATAGGATGTAAGAACTGCTCATTTATGGGAACTATCACGTTCTTTTGGGGTACGTTCAAACAGGGACTGTCTATCTAATGTGAGAACTTCCTGGTATTGGGACTGTACTAAGGTTGAATCATATCCCTTATCCAAGAATTTTTTTGAAAGGACAGTCGCCTGTTTCTTAAAGATTTCAACATCAGTGCAATTCCTACGAAGCCTCAAGAATTGACTTTTGGGGACTGCCTTAAGCCATGAATGGTGATGGCAACTATCAGTTGGTATAAAACCATTTCTATCAGTAGGCTTGAAGAATGTTTGAAATTCCCAGTTGCCCTGATTCATTTTGATCTCTAGGTCGAGGAAATGTACACTACTGGCACTCCATTCGAGGGTCAAAGAGATACCCCGGTCATTAGAGTTCATCAATCGTTTCAAGATTAAGAATGCCTATCCGATTCCATTGATTACGGAGTTATTTGACCACCTCAAGGTTTTCACAAAGCTTGATTTGAGAGGGCTATACAATCACGTGAGGATTAAGGAGGGTGACTAGTGGAAAACTGCGTTTAATACCAGAACAGGCCATTATGGGTACCTTGTAATGCCTTTTGGCCTTTGTAACGCCCCGGCAGATTTCCAGGAATTTATTAACGATGTCCTCCAAGATTTTTTGCAGTTATGTGTAGTGGTTTATCTCGATGATATCCTCCAAGTCCCTGGAGAACCACTACACAGATGTCTGTCATGTGCTTCAGAAACTAATAGAGAGAACAATCTCTATTGTAAATTGGAGAAGTGCGAATTCCATCGTGAACAGGTTAAATTCCTGTCATTTCCACTGCTGGTTTTTCGATGGGCCCAGAGAAACTTTCAGTAGTCTTACAGTGGCCCCGACCTGTGGATTTATGTCCTCTGAAGCGTTTTGCCAACTATTATCGGAAATGTATTCGTAACTTCTCGTCACTGGTCAAGCCCCTGATTGATATGACCAGAAAGGACGGTAACCCACAGAGTTGGTCTCCGGAGTCTATTAAGGCCTTTGAGAGTCTCAAGGCTGCCTTTGTCTCTGCTCCTGTGTTGGCACATGCTGATCCTACGTTACCTTTTATCATTGATGTTGATGCTTCTGAGACTGGAGTTGGCACCTTTCTGACTCAACTTCCTAACTCCTGAGGGCACTATGCATCCTTGTGGCTACTTTTCCAAGAAATTGTCACCTGCGGAGTGCAATTACGAGATTGGTGACAGAGAGCTGTTAGCGATCATTTTAGCCCTGAAAGAATGGAAACATCTCCTCGAAGGTACCACTGTGTCGGTTCTCATTCTTACTGACCATAAGAATCTCACATTCTTGTCTGAGGCTAAATGCCTCTCTCCCAGAAGGGTGCGATGGGCTCTTTTCTTGTCTAGTTTCAATTACATTGTCTCAGTCTTATCAGGTACTAAGAATGTAAGGGCTGGCGCTTTACCACGACAATTTTCCTCCACTTCCTAGATGGAGTCTGTTCCGGTTCCTTCGATTCCTCTGACCGTATTCTGGCTACGGTTCGCACCAGTCTCACTTCTCCTTTGGGTGACAAAATTCTTGCTGCTCAGGTCCATGCTCCTCCTGAGAAACCTTGTGACTGCTGCTTTGTCCCAGAGAGTCTCCATACTGCCATGCTCCAGACTTACCATTCTCTCAAGGCTGCTGGCCACCCTGGGAAAAATCAACTCTTTTGGGCCATTTCCCAACAATTCTGGTGCCTAGTCTACGTGCTGATGTAACGGCCTTCGTAGCTGCCTGTTCCGTGTGTGCTCAGAGTAAGACTCCATGACACCTTCCAGTGGGCCTCCTATAACCCATACCCAATGGAGAGAGGCCCTGGACCCACCTGTCTATGAATTCATTGTGGAGTTACCCAACTCCCAGGGTAACACAGTTATCCTTATGGTGGTTGACCGTTTCTCGAAAATGTCCCATTGTATTCCACTCAAGAAGTTGCCCACTTCTAAGGAACTGGCTTCCATTTTTGCTCGGGAGATCTTTTGCTTACATGGGCTACCCAAGGTGATTGTCTCAGACAGGGGTAGTCAGTTTGTGTCCCAGTTCTGACGATCCTTTTGTGCAGAGTTGGGAATTAAGCTTGCGGCCCCATTAGACTGTGGGTGATACACAGAGAACTCTGTGTATCACCCACAGTCTAATGGGGCCGCAGATCGAGCCAATCAGTCCTTGGAGCAATTCCTAGGTTGCTATATTTCTGACCATCATAACAACTGGTCAGACCTCTTACCGTGGGCGGGGTTTGCTCACAATAGTGCCATAAATTCAGCTTCCCGATAGTCCCCGTTTATGGCGAACTATGGTTTCCAACCTTCCATGTTGTCTGACTCATTTGTTCCGCAGAGTATTCCTGCAGTAGAGGAGTATCTCTGTGGTGTTCCACTTGGGCACAAGTCCAGGAGGCTTTGCAACATGCTAATGATAGGTACAGACTCCATTCTGACCGCAGACGCTGGCCTGCACCTTCCTACCAGGTTGGGGACAGGGTCTGGCTGTCATCTCGCAACCTCCAACTTCATGTTCCCTCACTGAAGTTCACACCACGGTTTATTAAGCCTTTCTGTATTCTTCGCAGGATTAACCCTGTGGCTTACGCATTAGACCTTCCTTCTAATATGCGTATCTAAAAAGTATTTCATGTCTCCTTATTAAAACCTTTGGTCTGCAACCACTTTACCACCTCAGTGCCTCGTCCTCACCCTGTACAGGCTGAGAACCATGAGGAGTATGAAATACAGTCAATTGTTGACTCCCGTAGTTTCCATGGGCGCATACAGTACCTGGTGCATTGGAAAGGGTACGGTCCGGAGGAGCGCTCTTGGGTCTCATCCTCAGACATACATGCCCCTGTCCTCCTCCGTGATTTCCATAGACGGTTTCCCCTCAAGCCTGGTGGTCCTCCGAGGGGGAGGGGGTCATTGAGGAGGGGGTATTGTCAGGGCTGGGATCAATACTTCCTTCTCAAAGCTGGCCGCGCAGCTGTCAGCTAATTGCTAGCTCCTATCTCTCCACAGTGACTCACTTGTTGATGATATCCTGCTTGACAGTCCTGCCTACTTAAGCCGTCCAGTCCAGATGATCTCTGCCTTTGCCTTGGTCAAAACTCTAGAGATGCTCTCCTGTGTTCCTGTTAAAGACTTGCTTGGCTGACATTCCTTCTGGCTCCAGATCCTGCTTGCTGTTCTACTACGCTCATCTCTGGCTCCCTGACGTTTTGGCTTGTCTGACTATCCGTTCCGTTTCCTGAACTCTGGCTATGTTTTGACTACGTTTACTCTGTTTACCTTTTTTTTTTAATTATTATTATTAAACAAGTGTGATTTAACTGTACTTCTGTCTCAGTCTGATTCATGGTTTCTGACACAAATCTATCATAACCAAATGGAAAGAACATGGCACAACAGCAAATCTGCCAAAAGATGGCCGCACACCAAAACTTAAGGACTGGGCAAGGAGGGCATTAATCAGAGAGGCAGCACAGAGACCTAAGGTAACCCTGGAGGAGCTGCAGAAGTCCACAGCAGAGAGGCATATCTGTAAATAGGACGACAATAATTTGTACGCGCCATAGAGAAAGCCATTACTTTCACCAAAAAACAAAATGGCACGTTTTGAGTTTGTGAAAAGCACGTGGGAGGCTCCCAAAATAGGTGGATGAAGGTTCTCTGGTCTGATGAGACTAAAATGTAACTTTTTGGCCATCAAAGAAAATGCTATGTCTGGCGCAAACCCAACACATCACATCACCCAAAGAACACTATCATATTTTTCAGCAGTCATGACTGGGAAACTGGTCAGAGTTGAGGGAAAGGTGAATGGAGCTAAATACAGGGATATTCTTGAGCAAAACCTGTACCACTCTGTGTGTGATTTGAGGCTAAGATGGAGGTTCACCTTCCAGCAGGACAATGACCCCCAAACACACTGCTAAAGCAACACTTGAGTGGTTTAAGGGGAAACATGTAAATGTGTTGGAATGGCCTAGTCAAAGCCCAGACCTCAATCCAATAGAAAATCTGTGGTCAGACTTAAAGATTGCTGTTCACAAGCGCAAACCATCCAACTTGAAGGCGCTGGAGCAGTTTTGCAATGAGGAAGGGGCAAAAATCCCAATGGTAAGATGTGGCAAGCTCATAGAGACTTATCCAAAGCGACTTGGAGCTGTGATAGCCGCAAAAGATGGCTCTATAAAAGTATTGATTTTACGGGGGTGAATAGTTATGCACATTGACTTTTTCTGTTATTTTGTCTTATTTGTTGTTTGCTTCACAATAATACACAAAAAAACAACCATCTTCAAAGTTGTGGGCATGTTCTGTAAATTAAATGATGCAAATCCTCAAACAATCCATGTTAATTCCAGGTTGTGAGTCAACAAAACACGAAAAAGGCAGAGGGGGTGAATACTTTTGCAAGGCACTGTATGTAGAGCAACAATTCTTTTTTTCAGATCCTCAAAGAGTTCTTTGCCATGAGGTGCCTTGTTGGACTTCCAGTGACCAGTATAAGAGAGTGAGAGCGATAACACCAAATTTAACACACCTGAGACCTTGTAACACTAAAGAGTCACAGGAAATGGCTGCTTGGGCCCAATTTGGACATTTTCACTTAGGCGTGTACTCACTTTTGTTGCCAGCGGTTTAGACATTAATGGCTGTGTGTTATTTTGAGGGGACAGCAAATTTACACTGTTATACAAGCTGTACACTCACTACTTTACATTGTAGCAAAGTGTAATTTCTTCAGTCTTGTCACATGAAAAGATATATTAAAATATTTACAAAAATGTGAGGGGTGCACTCATTTTTGTGAGATACTGTATGTCTGGACTTTGACTGTGCCATTCAAACTCATGAATATGCTTTGATCTAAACCATTCCATTTTAGCTCTGGCTGTATGTTTAGGTTTGTTGTCCTGCTGGAAGGTAAACCTCTGCCTCAGTCTCAAGTCTTCTAAGATTGCCCTGTATTTGGCTCCATCCATCTTCCCATCAACTCTAACCAGCTTCCCGGTCCCTGCTGAAGAAAAGCATCCGAACAACATGATGCTGCCACCACCATGTTTCACAATGGGGATGGTGTGTTCATGGTGATGTGCAACGTTAGTTTTCCGCCACGCATAGCGTTTTGCTTTTAGGCCAAAAAGTTAAATTTGGTCTCATCTGACCAGAGCACCTTATTCCAAATGTTTGCTTTGTCCCCACATGTCTTCATGCAAACTGCAAACAGGGCTTCTTCTGGCTTTCTTTCAACAATGGCTTTCTTCTTGCCACTCTTCCATAAAGGCCAGATTTGCGGGGTGCATGAAAAATAGTTGTCCTGTGGACGGATTCTCCCACCTGAGCCGTGGATCTCTGTGTAGTGATCTAATCTATAATCGTTCCTTCCTCGTAGATGGAATATAGTTATTAAAAGTATTGTCTCCGCAGCAAAACCCGATTCTCCAGAGAGAGACAATTTTATTGACTTCCAAAACAGAACATTCTTACAGACGACAAAATCCAAAAGAGTACATGACAAAGAATATCTTCTCCTAGACCCGTCTTTCTCTCGAGAAGCTGACAACCTGCCTGTCTTCTCATATACTGATCTGACACTGGGGGGGGGGGTCAACCAAATGTTTACCATGAATACCCCCCTCAATTCTAATTACCATCAGTAAATACTAGGTAAAAAAGGCTATTCCTCACACACACAACTTGCATAAGATTTACACATCAAAGGGTAACAGATAACATTGTCTTTGATGTGTGCGACTACTGATTAGATTAAGAGATGACACCTGGACACCCTTTTGAGGTGTAGAATAGACTTGAATCCCCAATCTACATTCTTGCATAATGAATTTGTCTTAGAATGCCTAAATAGAATGCCTATACGAACTACATAAAAAACACTACATATAATAAATATGTATACATATATAATACATATATATGTATACATATATATATATTAGATATAATATACTACATATAACACATATATAAATATGTATATATACAACACATATATATATATATATATATATATATACATATACATGCATACACATATATATATTAGACATAATATACTACATATACCCCCACTTGGGTCGTTCTAACTACTAGAACTGACCCATAAATCAAGCAACAAACATAGCATTACCGACTTGAGGTATTGGATGCTTCACAATGGCTCATATGAAATATAAAGTTGAAACTGGTTACATCTCTCTTCACCAGCCTCTAAAATATCCCCATGAAACAGTCATTAGATAATATAGCTTTAGACCATGACTGGAAAAGGATTCGGTAAACATCCTTATTATATCACATCAAGATCTTGAATATTGCACAAAAACGAGCGGATGTCGCAGTTCATTCTTCAATTTTCAACTTCATCATAACTCTCATTGAAAGTAGACTTGGTGTGCTGGGAGCTCCGATCCACATAACTCCAGGATTCCTCTCCAGGCTCAAGGTTTTCATTTTCTTAAAGATGCTTTTGCACAAACACCAGCAAATCCCGAAATTCTACTTCCATCTTTATAGTAAGAAGAACCATCCATGTACCAGCATTCACTTTCAAGTTCAAAAGGCTGAAAAAAACTGCTATTGCTGTACTTTGTAATTTGCTGTAGGCCGACTCCTCATTTCCATCCTTAATAGAGCAGTTGCTTGAATCATTCAGTCCATAATTCCACCTGAATGGTATACCAATCTATATACCAATCTATAATTCATATATCCATATAATCCATATATAATCCCCCACTTTCAGATAGAATCAGCTTGACATCAGCGTTTATCAGATCTTCTATCCAGACAAAGCAGCAGTGGAAAATCTTGCCAGTAAAGTTAGGTCTTTTTTTCATCCATATGTCAATAATATTAATGACTGATTCAACAAAGTTTCAAATCATGACTGGAGTGATGAACTTCACTCACCCCTCTTATAAATTAGGAAAACCACCCAACATACTATAATTTATGCTATGCCAAGCCATTGTGCAGCATCTCACCTTAGATATCAAATATATTGATCAATATGCAATATGTAATATGCAACATGTAACATGTTTCGCTCTGGGTTTAAGATAAAGTTCAAGAAATAAAACATAATAAAATAAAAAAATAAAAAAATAAAAATAAAAATGGAAAAGGGTGAAAAATAAAAATAAAAAATAGGGCTTGATGAATAAAAATGGGAAAGGGTGAAAAATAAAAAAAAATAAAATATAGGGAAAAGTCCATTGTCCAAGTCAAAAAGTAAAAAAAAAAAGGTCAATTGCTTGATGAATATTGAGAGAGTCCATGATATTGTTTATTCAGTGTTTCTCCCCCACTAGCCAGAAATTTCAGCTTGCAGTTCACATGCTATGCGGATGCAGTATCTTCAATATCTGAAAGACAAAAAACTCTCCAACAAAACTAATTAGCAAGATCCTTAAACATTCTTTGAAGTTAAAACAAAGGACTATTTACACATCCACAGGTTGAAACTAAACCACCCCCACTGCTAGCGAAATGTCATTTGTATTCAAAAACAGATCTGGATAATGTAATCTGTTTAGCTGTCCCAGCAATGTGTAATGTTCCATTTTCATTTTATCGTACTCAATCTTCAAGTGGTCATATTTCTGTTTTAACTGAGAAAATGGTATCCAAGCCTTAGATACCTTTTTATTATGATTTTGGTCAGCTCTGCTTTTCATATTAATATCACCTATATTT
Source organism: Lithobates sylvaticus (assembly GCA_028564925.1). Lineage (NCBI taxonomy): Eukaryota > Metazoa > Chordata > Amphibia > Anura > Ranidae > Lithobates > Lithobates sylvaticus. The sequence goes on along the minus strand of CM053032.1, from coordinate 123,955,373 downwards.
GACCTGGTGTCTCCTCTTTGATTGTTATCATAAGACATTATCTTTTGATCTTTATGTTCAGTATTTGTCCTAAACAATGTGGCTAAATCAATCTTGACAGCTTGCTCATTTGACTTTCTCCATAAATTGTCTGCTTTCAACAATACATCTTTTAAATCATGGGGATTTGGGGTAACTAGTAAAATATTTTGTCTAATCTCTTCGTTCAAAGCATGTAGAAATATACTCATATGTAACAAGCCACCATGCTCAAATGCAAGATTATTACTGACCAATATTTCCATAATAGATTTTATCCTTCCTGACAACTCGTAGGGAGATTCATTTTTCATTTGTTTGATCTTCCCATGAACAGTAACATCAGAACGTACACCATACAAAACACATAACAATTCCATCAATATGTCCCTTGTCCTCATTGGTTGAGTACAGATCTGCTTAATTCTCACCCAAAGACTATTTCCTATAGAATGTTGCATAACTCTGTCTAAATCAGATGGGTTGAGATTGTACATATCTCTGACATTCTGCAAGTCACAAAACCATTTTAAAAATCTGTTTAAATCATGGCAGGGAATCATTCCTATTTCTTTAAGAATTGCATCTAATTCTTTTGGTTTCAAAGGCTTCATTACAAGCTGAACTTCACCTGCATTATTATTTATTGTTATAAACTGTGGTGGTCACAGTGGGTGCGGCTGGCAATGAATTATCAGATTTAATATGAGGTTCTGTTTCATTTGATAGAATGTTTGTATTTGCATTTTGCTGCAGATTGCTGAATCCACGATTCGATGCATATCTGCATTCCTGAGATCTCTTCTCTAATTCCATAATTCTTAATTTCAATCTCTCATTTTCCTCTGATAATTCATTACAACGTTTAGACTTCTCAAGCAGAGCTTCCCCAATGGTGACTGCATGCAATTTTAAATTTACAGTCTCAGATTCTGATTGGTTTTGTAACCTCTGACAGACCTTGTTGCTATTATCAACTGCACTCTGTAACTGGGTAATTTCCTCAACCTTATCCTTCAACGAACTTTCCATTGTTAAACAGCAAGATAACAAGCCCTGTACAATACAACCTTTTCTTTTACCTTCTGAAATTTTACTATCAAAAACAGTTTTTTCTAAAAATTCATTCATCATAGTCCATGTCTGCTTATATTTTTCTGGCACTTCATAAGGACCGCCATGACGCTTAATACATTTTAACACCCATCTGTTAACTTTATCAGAACTGACACTAGCTTCACACTGAGTAAGCATTTTTACTATATTATTAATAATTTAAAAAGAGAAATATTTTACTCACCGCATTAATTACTCCTTCAGCTTCCAGCTCAGGTCTTCTGGTACACGATACAGTCCTTTTTCTTCGTTTCCAGTCTCCAGAGAATAATTCTGGGGTTCCAAACTTCTTTGATTTTGTAGATCAGACTCTCTTATGTCACAACCAGACGTTAGAGTCACAGCACAGGTCTTGGGTCTCCATCAGACTTCTGTCCAACTCACGGATTGTTATCACCACGATTTCTAATACAAAGTCCTGAAAATGCTCTTCTGGTCGCTTGAACGGCACCAATGTAGTGATCTAATCTATAATCGTTCCTTCCTCGTAGATGGAATATAGTTATTAAAAGTATTGTCTCCGCAGCAAAACCCGATTCTCCCAGAGAGAGACAATTTTATTGACTTCCAAAACAGAACATTCTTACAGACGACAAAATCCAAAAGAGTACATGACAAAGAATATCTTCTCCTAGACCCGTCTTTCTCTCGAGAAGCTGACAACCTGCCTGTCTTCTCATATACTGATCTGACACTGGGGGGGGGGTCAACCAAATGTTTACCATGAATACCCCCCTCAATTCTAATTACCATCAGTAAATACTAGGTAAAAAAGGCTATTCCTCACACACACAACTTGCATAAGATTTACACATCAAAGGGTAACAGATAACATTGTCTTTGATGTGTGCGACTACTGATTAGATTAAGAGATGACACCTGGACACCCTTTTGAGGTGTAGAATAGACTTGAATCCCCAATCTACATTCTTGCATAATGAATTTGTCTTAGAATGCCTAAATAGAATGCCTATACGAACTACATAAAAAACACTACATATAATAAATATGTATACATATATAATACATATATATGTATACATATATATATATTAGATATAATATACTACATATAACACATATATAAATATGTATATATACAACACATATATATATATATATATATATATATATATATATACATATACATGCATACACATATATATATATTAGACATAATATACTACACTCTGCAGCTCCTCTAAAGTTACCATGGGCCTCTTGGCTGCTTCTATGAATAATGCTCTCTTTGCCCAGCCTGCCAGTGTAGGTGGACAGCCATGCCTTGGTAGGTTTGCAGTTTTACCATACTCTTTCCATTTTCAGATGATGGATTGAACAGTGCTCCATGAGATGTTCAAAGCTTGGCATATTTTTTTTTATAACCTAACCCAGCTTTAAACTTCTCCACAACTTTATCCCTGACCTGTCTGGTGTGTTCCTTGGCCTTCATGATGCCATTTGTTCGCTAAGGTTCTCTAACAAACCTCTGAGGACTTCACAGAACAGCTGTATTTATACTGAGATTAAATGACACAGGGAAAAAGTATTGAACACGCTAACTGAAATTTATTTAATACTTCGTACAAAATCCTTTGTTAGTAATGACAGCTTCAAGCCCCCTCCTGTATGCAAAAACTAGTCACATGCATTGCTCAGATGCGATTTTGGCCCATTCTTCCACCTAGTTTTCAAATCTTGAAGGTTCCGTGGGCCTCTTCTATGAACTCTGATCTTTAGTTCTTTCCTTAGATTTTCTATTGAATGCAAGTCGGGTCATTGGAGGAAGGATGAATGGACAAATGTACCAAGACATTCTAGATAAAAATATACTACCATCTACCAGGATGATGAAGATGAAATGAGGGGGGACATTTCAGCAAGATAATGATCCCAAAAACAAAGCCAAGGAAACTCAATTGGTTTCAAAGAAAGAAAATAAAACTGAAAGGGCCATTCTTGGGATCATTATCTTGCTAAAAAGTGCACCCTCATTTCATCTTCATCATCCTGGTAGATGGCAGTAGATTTTTATCAAGAATGTCTTGGTACATTTTTCCATTCATCCTTGCTTCAATGATATAACGTATGCCAGTACTGTATGCTGAAAAACAGCCCAAATCCATGATGTTCCCACCTCCAACCGTCACAGTGGTGGTATGGCATTTATGGGGTGATGTGATGTGCAGATGACTATAGCCTCCCAGTATTTCACAGGCTTGGGGATCAAATACTTATTTTACTCACTAAACTGCAACTCAATTTAGAACATTTGTATCAGGTGTTTTTTCAGGATTTTTGATAAAAACCTATGATAAAAATGTATTTGTAAGTGGGCAAACTTACAAAATCTGCAGGGGATCAAATAATTATTTTCCCCATGGTGTGTATATACCCCTCACATTTTTGTAAATATTTTATTATATCTTTTCATGTGACAACACTAAAGAAATTACACTTTGCTACAATGTAAAGTAGCGAGTGTACAGCTTGTATAATAGTGTAAATTTGCTGTCCCCTCAAAATAACTCAACACACAACCATTACTTTACATTACGCTTTGCTCTAATTTCTTCAGTGTTGTCACATGAAAAGTTATAATAAAATATTTACAAAAAATGTGAGGGGTGTACTCACTTTTGTTAGATATTGTACACACACCTCATATATACGTGTGTATGTATGTATATTATATATATATATATATATATATATATATATATATATATATATATATATATATATATATATATATATATATATATATACATACATACATACACACACACATACATACATACATACATACATACATACATACACACACACACACACACACACACACACACACACACACACACCCCACTTTTAAGTATTTAAGTACACAATGGGGTTTATTTACTAAAGCTGGAAAGTGCAAAATCAGGCTCACTTCTGCATAGAAACCAATGAGCTTCTAGGTTATATTAACAAAGCTTAATTGAGCAAGCTGGGGTTTGAAGCTCAGTGGTTTCTATGCAGAAGTGAGCCTGATTTTGCACTTTTTAGCTTTAGTAAATAAACCCCATAGTGTACTTAAAAGTGGGGTATGCCTGTATATATATATATATATATATATATACACACACATACATACATATATACACACACACACACACATACACACACACACACACACACACACACACACACACACACACCGATGTCAGATGGAAGCAGACAAGAGGATGCCAGACCTTCAGCCACACAACTGGTGAAGCTTAAATCCATACAAATCAATCGACAACACCAAAAAGCTGCAGTTAAATCTTCCTTTTATAAAACCATCCACATTCACAATTCCTGTGGATGGTTTATTAAAAGGAAGATTTTAAATGCAGCTTTTTGGTGTTGTTGATTGATTTGTATGGATTTAAGCTTCAACATACACTATATTACCAAAAGCACTGCCTGCCTTTACACGCACATGAACTTTAATGCCATCTCAGTCTTAAGCCCCATGCACACGGTCGGAAAATCCGACCACCAAATCCATCGGATTTGGTCCGACGGATTTAGTCCGACACTGGTGTTGCATACACACGGTCGGACAAAGTTGTCGGAAAATCCGATCATTCTGAACGTGGTGACGTTTGTTGCCTACGACGGGACTACGTAGAGGCTAGTAGCCAATAGCTTTGGTCTTGTAATGTGATCTGAGCATGCGTGGCACTTTGTCCGTCGGAATTCGCTACACACGATCGGAATTGGTGTGATCGGACTTTGTTGTCGGAATATTTATAGAGCAGGAGATAGAACTTTGTCCGTTGGACAATCCGATGGAAACTGTCCGATGGTGCCTACACACGGTCGGAATTTCCGACAACATTGTCCGATAGGACAGAATCCATCGGAAAATCCGACCGTGTGTATGGGGCTTTAGTCCGTAGGGTTTCATATTGAGTTGGCCCACCCTTAGCAGCTATAACAGCTTCAACTCTTCTGGGAAGGCTGTCCACAAGGTTTAGGAGACTATGGGAATATTTGACCATTCTTCCAAAAGCGCATTCGTGAGGTTAGGCACTGATGTGGATGAGAACGCCTGGCTCGCAGTCTCCACTCTAATTCATCCCAAAGGTGTTGTATTGGGTTGAGGTCAGGACTCTGTGCAGGCAAGTTCCTCCACCCCAAACTTGCTCATCCATGTCTTTATGGGCCTTGCTTTGTTCACAGGTGTGCCGCCCTGTTCCCACAATGTTGGGAGCATGAAATTGTCCAAAATGTCTTGGTATGCTGACGTCTTACGAGTTCACTTCACTGGAACGAAGGGGCTAAGCCCAACCCCTGAAAAACAACCCCACCCCATAATTCCGCCTCCGCCAAATGATTTTTGACAAGTGAACAAAGCAAGGTCCATAAAAACATGGATGAGCGATTTTGGGGTGGAGAGTCCTGACCTCAACCTGGTAGAATACCTTTGGGGGGAATTAGAGCAGAGACTGTGAGCCAGGCCTTCTCATCCACATCAGCGCCTGACCTCACAAATGCGCTCCTGGGAGAAATAGTCAAACATTCCCATAGACACCCTCCTAAACCTTGTGGACAGCCATCCCAATACTTTTTGTAAGTCAGTGTATATATACATACACACACACACACACACACACACACACACACACACACACACAGCCTAAGATCATTTAGCCTGTTTAAGGGTGCAAAACACAATTTAACATATTTCTGACAGAGCTTTATTTTACAGATTAAAATGGGTACAAAAAGTTTTCAATCCACCCCATTGGTCATGTGAAAAAACACTTTCCTTCTATTCTGTTTTGCTGTGCTTTGACTAAACAAAATAACATTTTCCAAAACCATGTAACCTATAATTTACAGTCTTATTTAAAATACTAATAATATTACGCTTCCTACAAAATACTTGGATTGAATAGGTAAACACAAAATAAGTGTATATACATTTGTTTTATATAGAATATATTTATATATGTATACTAGATCAGTGTAGTGGTTCAGATTCAGCCCTTGAAAAAAAAAATCCATATTCACTGCAAATAGATGTTGCTATAGGTAGTTACTCACTAGTCAATACAAGTGATGTTTGCTACAGGAAATCCAGCAACGGGTAACAAATGTGCAATGCAGACAACCACAAAAAAAAAAAAAATTAAAAATCTATGTCAATAACATTTCCACCTACTCAACTTTTATTAAAAAGGTATTAAAGAGGTTGTAGAATAATAGATTTGGAACTAACGTAACTTTAGATATATACATACAAACTCCTGGGTTAGAAGAAAGCTATAATGCTTTCTAAAATGTAAAATCTCTGCATACAGATCTTTTTTGTTGACATAAAACAGCAGGACAAGTCCATAGCACACACTGCTCTCTCACATTACATCTTTCCTTGCCTTCTCTCTGATGGAGAATAGTTTATACACCTTTCTCAAAAGTAGGCTGACATGCTATATACACTTTAGAATTAAATCACTCCACACACTACATCCTGGGCAAAGAAAAAAAAAACAATTTTCTCTGACATCTTCTTGTCTTACAAAACACTGGAGGCAGGTAGAGTTTTTAAGGTTTCAAAACACAATATGGTATATATGACTAGCCTCTCTGCAAATAACTTTGCCAATTTCTACCAGTTAGTAATGTCCTAGGGATGCCAACAGCGTGACCGCTGTTATAAAGAGCTAAAAACAAATAGCTAAATAAAGAAAACAGAAGAATCTACATGTTATAAGGCTCAGGACTAAGTCCCACTAGTTTGTCTTCTTGTCATCTGTAGGTGCATATGGAGGGGGTCGTTCCTAAAAGGAAAAAAACAAAAACAAAACATTATTGACGAGTTCTAGGCAACCTATCGGTAGGTGTAGTTTCCATCAGACAGCTGAAACAACTAAACAGATTTCTAAATATAAAAACTCACAATTGTGCAGCAGTTTGCTGAGCCAAAGGAAAATGGTACATTTGTATTTCAAAAAGTGCATGGGTGTCAAATGCAGGCATGTGGTGTATAAATCACAAAAATATTGGTAAGTGAAGCAGATCGATGCAAAAACGTTCTCACGTAGAATTGCTTGTTACTATTCTCATGATTCACCATTCTAGTGTGACCCCTCCCCCCCCCAAAATAGGTAAATATATTTTAAATGCCTTATAATTTCCTTGAACCGACAATATGCATAAAACAAATGGTAAAAAAAAAAAAGAGCCAACAGTTGGGTAACATGGAGATTTCAAAAGGTGCCAAACATTTACCATTACAGTCAATAAGTAACCAAAGAATGATTAAAAAAAAATTATATTTATTAATGTTACATAACGAAATATTACCTACTAAAAAAGTGTAATGAAACATACTTTCAGTATTTGAAACATATAAATGTCCCGATATTATCCTGTTAGCTATATTAACACCATTTACATGTCTTGTTACAAAGAGTCCATCAATAAATTTACTATTATTATTGAATTGCGTGTTTTGCTGCACAGATCCACTTCATCACAAGACAGAGGTTGCAAGTTTTGTTATATTTACATATCCAACATTTTAAAACCAATCTACTCTTGGGATAGGGGTCTGCAGAGAGCATCAATGAAGGACTAGATGGGACCAATTTGAAATACTGGCTCGCTCTTAAAACTATAGCAATCCTGGCAATATGGCTGGAATCCATGTGAATTCTGTGATGTGGCAGATCATTCTCTGAGCCTCTTATGAGCCTCTGTTTGTAGTGTTGTATGTAAGAGACAGTTCTTCACTAAGAAAAGTCAAGCCAGTCTTTGAAATACTGTATTGCTCTCATGTCAACCCTTCATAACCATCTACTACAGAAACCATTATTTTTGAAAAGCAGACAAGGCATTAATGAAAAGTTTAGGGAGTGGGAAATTGCTCCTTTGTGAAGTGTAAGTCTTGCTTACCATAGGCATGTAGACATCATGAGGATTTGCTGGGTTGTAATAGGCGCTGGAAGCTGCTTCTGCTGCCTTGCCATTTCCTTGGGGAAGAAAAAGCAATATTATAGGCTCTAGTGGTTTTAATTTTTGCAATCTACTAATTCAATCAATTATTATTTAGCATTTACAATGTGATAATACTTTTCATGGTGTTTTATACTTCCAACTTTTACAAACATCACAGGAAAATTTAGGATTACTGAATTTTATGTTGTTTTTTTTCCCCCACAAATAGAGCTTTCTTTTGTTGGTATTTGATCACCTCTGCAATTTTTATTTTTTGCACTATAAACAAAAAAAAGTTTTTGAAAACAAAAAACAAAAAACAAAAATGTCTTCATCAGTGTAGGCCGATATGTATTCTTCTACGTGTTTTACTAGTAATGGCAGTGATCTGCGATTTTTAATCGGGACTGCAACATTGCGACGGACACATCGGACACTTTTTTGGGACCAGTGACATTTATACAGCAATCAGAGCTAAAAATAGCCACTAATCACTGTATAAATGTCACTGGCAGAGAAGGGGTTAACACTAGGGGCGATCAAGAGGTTAACTGTGTTCCCTGTGTGCGTTTCTAACTGGGGGGGGGGGGGGTGTGGCTGACTACAGGAAGAGAGATAGTCTTTCCACTGACAGAACCGGGATTTGTGCATTTACACACACAGATCCCGGTTCTCGCTCTGTCACGAGCGATGGCAGGTGCCTGGCGGTCATCGTGCCCACCGGACACGCGCATCGGCTCCGGGGACAAGCTGTGGGCGTGTGCGTGCCTGATACAACGCCTTAAAGAGCCGACGTACAGCTACGATGGCTCGCCCAGGTGGACGGGAAGCGGTTAGTTTTTAACCTGTGAGGTTTTTTTTTTATTTTTATTTTAGATATCTGCGCATTTTGTTTTATATTGTTTTCATGTGTATTATTTAAGTTATATGTATAATGGTGCAATGGCATCTACTAAACATGTAGAATCTAATAACATTAATTTTGAAAATTAACCCATTGCACCTTATCAATTACTATCTGATATTTCCTCAACTCTTCATCTTAATTCCTTTGCATGTATGCATGTTTGTGTATATGCGGGTATTTTTGACTGCACATATATGTACACACATGTATATGTATGTTATCCATGATGTTTTAAGATTGTTAGGCTCATGATTTTATCAGTCACAATTAAATTTACATTATAGTATGTTTTGTTGTGGATGGCATGGTCTCATTTTTAATATTCCTTGTTGTGGTTAAGGTCTGAGATTTCAGATGTTTTGGCAGCCTCCCATGGGTAATATTTGACCCCCACCCTTTTTATGTTTTATTTTTTTCCCTTACTTCTTTATTTCTCCTCACTTTCTTGTTCCCAGTACCCTTTCCTATTGGTTTTCTGTGTTGGTTGCATTTCCCACCTGATCTGATGATACTGAAAACACTTCCTGAAATGCCTTAGGAGGTATTTACTGAGTCCTCTGTATACCATGTATACCTTGTGAGTTTTCCAATGGTTACTTTCCTGTACTCGATTGGTTGATATTACATATTTTACTGATTTATATGATAGTATTCACAGCTTGTCATTTAGATGGAGGTTATCTCTACCTATGGTTACATTTATACTCTGAATGTTTTTGCCTATGTGCCCAATTTGATACGATATATTATCAGAACTAGAGAGACATTTAGGTTTTTTCTACCTTATCTGTACAGTTTGAAAATTCGTAATAAAAAAATGATTCAACATATTCTATTTTGTTGTAGGCCTGATAAAAGTGGGGAGTTCCTTTCACTCCCGAAACATTTTGGCTGTCTTAAAACACATTATTAATACATTTTAAAAACATCTTTTGGTCTGGCGCTCCTCCCATATAGCACATTTTTTTATTTTTTATTTAAAACACACCTCAGAAAAAAAAGATATCTGAGAAAGGAATAGTAGACATACAGTATATGGGGGTCTAATAAAGAAGGCTCGAGGCTCTAGTATTCTACCAGTTTTGTAAAATCTCGAAGAAAAAATATTTATTGTTAAGTGAGGTTTCTGGTAAAGATTAAAAATGGAGCTTTAGTTAAAGCGGAGCTCCACCCAAAAAGAGGAGGCTCTGCTTGTTGGCGCCTTTCCCCCACCATTGCCACATTTGGCACTTTTTTTTCCACTTCTGGGAAACACCGAAGTTTCCCGCCTCGCTGTCACAACTGGGGGATTGGGGGCCGCTGCAACAGTAACATTTTACACCCATATTCAGGGTGTAACATGTAACAAGAAGGTGAACTTATCCTTTAAGGCCTCTATGTCTCAGGGTGGAAATGGGATTTTATGTTTTAAGCGCACACCTCTAAGCAACTTTTTGGATTTATAGATCCGAATTTCCGCTTTTCCTCAGTCCACCCCCCCCCCCCCCTCCATATTTGGAATGTCTTATTTTGGTAGAGAATCGGGAACCCTGCTCCCACTTCTGGTCGGACTGTCACAGCCAAGTGAGCGGAAGTTTGGTCCCTCTTTCTTCCCCCGCAGTTGGCTGCCCATAGTCAAGATGCTGTTACCTGAACCCGAAGACCGGCAAAGAACGGGGTCGGGTGAGGTCATCTCTGGATTCTGGGACAGATAAGTGTGTTTTTTTTTAAAAGTAAGCACCTACAGGATTTGTAGCTGCTGACCTTTACATTTTGGGATTATTGAGTGAAAATCCTTAATTTCAGCCCTTTGTCTAATCATGACAAAGGCTGCATACACACTAAAAAGTCTTAAATAGATGAATGATGTAGCACATTTCCTTTTGCAGAAGAGTAGAATTAAATACTTAAAAAGAGATCCTTTTTAGACTGTAACCTCCTCTCAAAATTCCACACCTTGAGCTGAAGGCTCTTTAACTGGGGCTGAAACACTGGATCCTGATGTGGATTCAAGGAAAAGAAGTGCAGGAGTTTCGTGTGGCATGCAATTTGCCAAATGGTTGTCTGTGCCCTTTAGATACACTGCTGAAAATGGACACAACTATGAGTTTCACCCAGGCACAAATTGTTTGTGAAAAGGAACAAAGAACTAGGTTTTGTGTCCTTCCTTGCTCGTTCAATTGGGCTACTGTTTTGACATGGTCTAAATTAATCTCCACATTCTTCCCTCCCATAGGGTGCTTAAAAACTAAAATTACTTTCCACACTGCCAGATGTTCCCAATGATTTGTGGAAAATGTAGTTAGTCTGTAGTCTGTAGAAGTAGTAAAGAATGGGGTTCCTCCTCTCCATTTCAAGATCTCCTACATTGAGACCAGTGAACAGTAGGAGTACCAGGTTGGTATTCATGGGAGGAATAGTGCCCCATCATTGATATTAGTGGGAAGAATAATGCCATATTGACAGTGTCAGTGGGATGAATAGTGCCCCATCAACAGTGTCTGTGGGATCAATAGTGCCTCATCATTGGTGTCATTTGGAGGAATAGTCTCCCAAGGGCTGGTTAGAGGCAAGCTAAGAGATGCATCTGGCCCCTGGGCTGCAGTTTGGAGACCACTGCTCTAAAGCTAAGAATATAATCAAGCTGTTTGATGGTATTCTTCTTAGGGTGGATGACTGGAGTGTCTACAGTGAATAGAGACCAATTATTAATAAATACAATTTTGAAGGGAAAAGGCCCCTTCACATTGTCAGGACACATTGATGATTCCATACATTGTTTCTGGTCCTCACAGAGGAATAAATGGGAATGATACCGCGCTATACCTACAAGAACAGAAACTAGTAAAAGGAAAAGAAAAATAGCTGCCGCTCAATTGTGAGATATGCACAAAACAAGTGAGTAAATTAGAACGAGGAGCTGTGCAAAAATAAAAGACGTCATTCTGTGACGAAACGTATGTCGGGAGGCATGAGTGCTGACGTCATTGCGGTGTACCTTGTGAGTGGACAGGTGTCCGCAAACTTTATATGGACGTTTTATCTTTGTTTTTTGTAAGTGCAACCTTATATTTTTTATAAATCTGTAATAGACTGGTTTACACTATGGTGAGTTTCTCTCCACTTTCTTGGGTTGCTGATCGATGCCTTGCCCTGTATACTCGTTGTGAGGTCACCTGGCTTGCCTTTGGTAAGAAATTCATTTCACATAGATATATATATCATTGGACTGTTCTTAATCACCCATTTAAGACTTTGTCACAATTATTGTTTCCAGTGGTGCATAGACTGGCTTTCTTTGTACCACGATCATTCCTTCCTTACAGAGGAAGGTTTACATACCAATTGTATTTGAAAGCCATTGCAGTCTCTAAAGGACCCTATGCCCAGAACAGGAGGCTAATTATCCAACTACAGGATAAGATGCACTGCATCAGATTATCAAGCGTTCTTTGTAAATCTGAATCATATGGCATTAGACTGTAAGGTGTCCGACTCCTTAAAGGTGAAGGTCCAATAGGGTCAAGTTATTTTCTGTCTTGTGGACACTTGGGAGGTTAAAGATATTGTGACTCTTCTGGGAATACTGAGAAAGATGTGTTGCATTTTGCAGCCGAAAACAACTGGGCTGGAATTCAGGTAAGGTAACTCACAAGCCCAAGCTCCGGATGCTGAAGAGAGTTTTATGTGGCTGAAGGGGACCAGATGGACAGTGTAAAGCGACTGAGAATGGAATGATCCACAAAGCATTTCAGAAGTAAGTGCAGCAGCGTGCAGGCACTTCCTCTAGACTGAAATGGCGAGAGAAAGATGGCAGAACGCACCTGTGCAACACTCAAGTGAAAAGTGGAAGGTCTGCTTTAAGAACGGTAAAGGACGCCAAAATTTCTTCTGTAGGTGTACCTCCATTGATACGATCATCTAGATGCTCAAGTCATATAACTAACTAAACATCTTGTAACACATGGCACCAAGATGTGGTAAAACAAAGCTGCTAATGCATCCCAGTTACGTTTTTATTGGAGATTCAATCTTTTTATAGTCTGATAATCTGTTTCATCAAAAAGGAGAGATGAGCTCCCTGTCAGTTTCAATACAGCCACGTCTACCCTAGGATATTTAATGAATATACCAATATCTTTATCATAAAACAGGTGTCTATGTTTATTTCATTTAAGAATAAAGAGTTTCTAATGTGCATCAGACTACTGTGATTTAATAAGATCTTGTATGACATAATGCACTGGAATAGCATGTAAAAGTTTAGGTTGCAGTTCAGAGTACATTTTATCCTAAATAGTTTAAAGCAGTCTAATAGTGGATAGATGACTTTAATAGAGTAGCATGGTCATATGGCCATATTAGGTCAATGATGCCAACAGCATCCCCGCTCTTATGTGTACATGTAGCTGTGGGGTGGGGAGTACACCGTCCCAAGCTTATTCCTAATGCAGATATTTATTTCAAGTGAGTGACCAACATATTTATTTCAGGCAGCACCCACATTTCTATCATGACAGCTTCTATATAGCCCAAATATAGTTAAAGAAAACAGAATCAAAGACGAAACCTAAATTGAGTGAGACGTGTACCTTGTGCTGGTGATTGGTCTTAGTTAAAATACTTCATCCTCTGCCCGCCCCCCCCCCCCCCCCCCCAGCAGTAATCCTCTTTTACTGAAGGGTTAGTACGAGCCACTGGACCTGTCAGGCACTGGTCAAACTATGCCCGCCCTTTTTGCCCCTCCCCCACTCTATAGCATCAAACAATAAAAAGAGCACTATGAATAAGGATATGAGGCTGAGCACGTGCACTCAACTTTTTTGGTCGATCATGGCAAGGTCTGTTCTGAGTGGAACAGGTCCTGTTAAACGGCTGTATGGTCTTAGCCACCGTGCTGCAGCTCAGTTTCAGGGTCTTGGCAATCTTCCTATAGCCTAGACATCTTTATGTAGAGAAACTGTTTTTTTTTTTTTTTTCAGATCCTCAGAGATTTATTTGCCATGAGGTGCCATGTTTAACTTCCAGTGACCAGTATGAGAGAGTGAGAGTGATAACACCAAAATGTAACACACCTGTTCCTCCTTCACACCTGAGACCTTGTAAACCTTGTAAGTCACATGACACCAAGGAGGGAAAATTACTAATTGGGCCCAATTTGGACATATTCACTTAGGGGTGTACTCACTTTTGTTGCCAGCGGTTTAGACATTAATGGCTGTGTGTTGAGTTATTTTGACAGGACAGCACATTTACACTGTTATACAAGCTGTACACTCACTACTTTACATTGTAGCAAAGTGTTATTTCTTCAGTGTTGTCACATGAAAAGATATATTAAAATATTTACAAAAATGTGAGGGGTGTACGCCCCTTTTGTGAGATACTGTATACTACACATAGGTGTATAAGAATGTGACTATGTTCCTGTGTGCTGTAACGTTTTATTTATTACCAGTAAGAAGAGAGAAAGCAACTTCCCACCCGTCATTTTATTAGTACATCTAGCATCAGATTCTTACCTAGCGTACCAGGTTCTGACCAAACAGTGGGGCCAGGAGGTGCTTGGGCTGCGTTGTATGGAAGTCCTGGGTAAGGAGGTGGAGGTGCCATGTACATTGGGTTCAACTCAGGTGGATACATGCCAGGACCTGAGCGAGAGGTAAACATGCACATATAAATAAACATAAAGACACACATCGTACAGGTCTAGACAAATCATTGTAGAATACAGATGCCTCTCTCCAATTTAATAGCCAGCAGGCAGTTTTAAGTACACGGGGAAGGTCTACTTCCACAGACAACAGTAGAAAAAGACTGGAAAAAATAAGATTTTCATAACAGCTTACCTGTAAAAATCCTTTTCTTGGGAGTACATCATAGGACACAGAGCCTTAAGTAATTACTTAATGGGTTATAGGTCACCTTCAGGTGATGGACACTGGTATACCCAATCCAGGAAGTTCACTCCCTATATAACCCCTTCTTCTTCCAGGAGAATATCAGTTTTTGTAGCAAAGCAATATACTTAAAGAGGTGTGCCCATCAAATTTTTTTTTAAAAAGTCAGCAGCTACAAATACTGCAGCTGCTGACTTTTAAGAATCGGACAATTACCTGTCCCAGGGTCCAGCGATGCGGGGGGAACGATGCCCCCCCCCCCTCCGTGGCGCCGGCATCCTTACTGAGGGCACCCGGCTGTGGCTTCACAGCCGGGCACCCACTGCGCATGCGCGAGCGCCGCCGCACATCGTGATACGCCATACAGTCATCTGGGACCTGTCACGTGTCCCAGATGACTGACTGTCGAGGGGAAGTGACGTTTCTAGCCCGGGCTGAGGAAGAGGCAGATTTCGTGGGACCACCTAGCAACAGGGAGAAATAGGTAAGTGACTTTTTTTTTTTTTATCCAATTTTATGTAAATACACATAATGTTGTAATTTTGGTGGAAACACCACTTTAAATCCCAAAAGAGGGGAGGGACCTCTGTGTCCCATGATATACTCCAAGAATTTTTTTTTACAGTTAAGCTGTTATAACAATCCTATTTTCTTTATCGTACATCATGGGACACAGAGCCTTAAGTAATTACTTAATGGGACGTCCCATAGCAGTGCTACTTGAAGGGAGGGAGACACAATCTGGAGGGTACCCCGAGACTCGAGGACCTATACTGCTACCTGCAGCACACTGTGCCCGAAAACAATATCCTCATACCTCTTTACATCCACCTGAGCCATGGAGGCCTGGTGACGCACTGCCCAAGAAGCACTAACCGCCCTGGTAGAGTGCGCCTTAACTTGCCGAATCCACTTAGGGACAGTGTTCGTTTAACGCTGCCTGTCCCTTATGGCAGAATAAATAAGACATCAGTCTTACGAATCTGAGCAGTTGTCTTTAAATAGATTTTCACTGCTATCACCACATCAAGACAATGTAGTGACTTTTCTTCCCTGGAACATGGTTTTGGAAAAAAACGATGGCAAGACAATATCTTTGTTCAGGTAAAAACCTGAAACCACTTTTGGCAAAAAGTCTGGACGAGGGCGTAACACCACCCTGTCCTCATGAATAATCAAATATGGCTCTTTACAAGAAAGAGCAGCGAATTCCGAAACCCTCCTTGCTGAGGATATAGCAACCAAAAAAAACAACTTCATTGTCAGGAGGGAATATGTTGTATCGGTTCAAATCCCAAGAGTTCAAGGGAGGTTTGACTGGCGCATTAAGCCACATTACCCCTTGCATAAAACCCCGGACTAAAGAATGTGTAGCAAGCGGTCTTTGAAATAAGACCGATAAAGCTGAGACTTGGCCTTTAATAGTACTCAAGGCCAATTTAATTTCTACCCCTAATTGTAGAAAGGCAAAAATTCTGCCTATGATATATCTCCCAGGGTGCCAACCCTTGGATTCACACCAGGAAACATAAGCCCTCCAGACCCTATAATATATAATTTCTGTAAGCTGGCTTCCTTGCATTAATCAGGGTAGAGATAATTGACCCGGAAAGCCCACGTTTCTTCAGAACGTGGGTTTTATTAGCCAAGCCGTTAAATTTAGATACCGTAAGGTAGGATAGAATATCAGTCCCTATGAGAGCAGATCTGGCCGTAGTGGGAGGGACCATGGACCCTCCACTGCAATCTTTACGATTTCTGCATACCATGGCCTTCTGGGCCATGCTGGGGCTACCAGAATTACCAGCTTTCTTTTCAGCTTAATCCTCCAAATAAAAGCGAGGCAGTAACTGAATAGGGGGAAATGCATAGATCAGTAAGAACTGATCCCACGTGGTCACCAATGCATCCGTTCCGCATGCGAGTGGATCCTTGTTCTGGCCACAAAGTTGACCAACTTCATGTTGAACCTGGATGCTAGAAGATCTACGTCCGGAGTCCCCCATCTTTGGCAAACAGCCCATTCCCCTGGGAATAACTGCTGGCGACTTAAGTAGACCGTCTGCCAATTCTCTACTCCCTGAATGAAGACTGCCGATAGGCATGGAACATTCCTTTCTGCTCAAGTTAGAATATGATTCTGTGCTGAGAGACTCTTGGTGCCCCCTTGGTGATTGACATTCACAGCTGTGGCATTGTCGGATTGGATCCTGACAGGACTATACCGTAACCTGGAAGTCCAGACGCACTGCCCGAATCGCTTGGATATTGATGGGCAAGGTTCTTTTGGCTCTTGACCACTGTCCCTGGATAGTTGTCTTTTCTAGTACTGCTCCCAAGCCTGAAAGGCTGGCATCTGTCGTTACCACTTTCCAGATAACTGGTCTGAAGGATTTTCCTTTCAGCAGATTCTGGGTTAGTAACCACCAAGTGAGGCTTTGGGACACTCTTGGGGAGAGCCGCATTGGCAAGTCTAAAGCTTGAATTGTTTTGTTCCAAGTATACTGTTTTGCAACAGTCTTGAATGGAACTGGACATAGGGAACCGCTTCGAATGAAGCCACCATGGTTCCTAGCAACCTCATGCAAAGGCGAATGGAGGGATCGGATCGCCTTTTGACCTGACTATACGCACAAGCTCTCTTATGGAGTTGATCTTTGCCTGAGGCAAGAACACCTTTTCCTGGGCTGTGTCTAAGATCAGACCCAAGTACTTCAGCCTTTTTAGCGGTATTAAGGAAGATTTCTCAAGGTTGAGAATCCAACCCAAACTTTCCAGGTAACTGGTTGTAATGCGTACGCTTTGCTCCAAACAAGCCACCGACTGGTCTATTAGCAATAGTTTGTCTAGGTACACCACGACCGTTATGCCCTGTGCCCTTAACCTGGCTAGAGGTGGGGCCAGCACTTTTGTAAACACCTGGGGTGCTGTAGCTAGCCCGAAGGGCAAGGCTACAAACTGGAAATTCTGCTGTTCTAACTCGAACTGCACAAGCCTTTGGTGAGCGGGAAATATAGGAACATGCAGATATGCATCCCAGAAGTTCTCCTCCTAGAAGGATAGAAATGACTGACCTGATCATCTCCATGCGAAAGGAGCAGATCTTCAGGAACTGATTCAGATTTTTTAGGATCTAGAATGGGTCTGACATCTCCATTTGGTTTTGGTACAATAAAAAGATTTGAATAAAACCCCAAACCTTGCTCTTTTGCGGGGATCTGTATGATCACCCCTTGAGATATTAAATCGATCTAGTGCCTGAAACAGAGACCGTCTTTTCTCTGGATCTTTGGGAACGCTTGACCTCAGGAAACGAGATAGTGGAAAGTCACGAAATTCCAGCTTGTACCCCAACATTACCGTGGAGATGGCCCAACTGTCCTGAATTTCCTCTTGCCAGACTTCTGAAAACTGCAGAAGTCGTCCCCCCACCTTGGTGAGGGGGGTTGCTTCTTCATGATGAATTCTGCTTTGCAGGTTTCCGGCCCCAGGACTTCTTTTGAGGTTTTCCCCTAGAGTCTGACGGTGGAGGTCGTCGCAACTGGCTAGAGGCGGAAGCCCCTGGCGCAGGGGAAAGAGCCAGTTTAAATGAAGGGAGTTTATACTTTCCTTTGACTGGCAAAAGAGTGATTTTGCCACTAGAAATTGTTTGGATATATTTGTCCAAATCTTCCCCTAAATAGCCGCTCCCCATGAAAAAGGGAACCCAGTTAGGAGGTTTTTACATGGTGTTTCGGCTGACCAATTTTTTAACCACAGGATTATACACATATGTACTAGCATAAGCGTAAGGCGGGACGCCTGGTGAATCGAACCTTTAATGGCATCTATGGCAAAGCATACAGGCATCTATGGCAAAACAGTCAATTTTAACAGGAATTTTTCCAACCTTTTATCTATTTATTTTAAGCATTTGTGCATTGTCTACTGCACAAGTTAGGCTTTTATTCACGCTGGAAATCACAACGTCAACTGCTGGTACTTTCCATTTCTTGGTGAATTTCTCCTCCATGGGATAGAGAACTGAAAATCTCTTTGGAGGGAGAAAATGCTTATCTGGGTGATCCCATTCAGAAAAAATAAGCTGTTCTAGCAATGCATGTAAAGAAAAAAGCTGCGCCAAAAAAAGGAAAAAAATACAATAATATCTGATGCAGTAGAACAGTAAATAATAATAAGAGTGCCCCACAAAATAATATCCTTGGTAATGAGAACTTGCACTGTCCTCAGGAGTTATGATGTCTCCTTAGTTAAACAGTCTATAACAGCAAGGTACCCTGAAGATAATAATGGGGACAAAAATAAACTGTCCATCAATGTCCAAATATAGACATAACTAAAAGCAAAATTGGTGAAGGGATGATCCTGGTGTTCAAAGGAAATAAAATGAGGCACCCCGGTGACTTGGAAATAACAGCAATAGTGAACACAGTGCCCGACACCCTTATACAGTGGCCGCTTACCGAAGGGCAGAGGCAAGAAGGCTCTGCTAATAAGCTGGACAACCAAACGCTGCGATTCCTCCTGTTTCCTTAGGATAGCAAACGAAACTCCAAATGATATGGGTATGGGGGACCGCTTGCTCACATGGGGTCCATATGGGGAGTAGAGGAGAAAAAACAGCCCATAGCGTGAACCCGATAAAAACAATTTATTAAAATAAGATACAAAGCACTTACATTTAGCCAAATGTTAAAAGTGCATATAAAAAAGCCGGCCGGCAATTGTAGGAGCCCGTCCTCCTCTTAGTCGTATGGTGGCGTCACTGCGTGCCCTTCCTAGCAATGCATGCACAGGAAACGCATGCAAAGGCTGTGAGGGTTTTAAAAAACCCAAGGAAAAAAAATTAGCTTTCAGGAGACTCCGTTAGGGATAGCTCAAAGTAGAACGAACCATTTCCGTAAGAGATTGTATCAGTAATTTCTCAGATTGTGAGGTTGAAAAAGGTTCATCTACTGTTGTTTCCTCCGCAGAGCAATCATCGGTTTGTCTTTCCTCCTGATCACCTGAGGGTAAGCTATCTACACGTCCCCATCCACGAGGACTCTCAAAAATGTTGAGAGGATAGCAATCCAGTGGGCAAGGAAGGTACAACATTTTAAGCTCAGGGCCCTACCATTCGGCCTGTCCTCATCCCCTGGCGGAAGCACTGGCTCCCCTGAGATTGAAAGGGATATCGGTCATACCATATTTGGACAACCTTTTATTCTTTGCCCCCCTCTGTGCTCCAATTACAGGGAGATCTGAGGGTGGTCATTTCCCTTTTAAAAAAAACTGGGGTGGTTGATAAACAAAAGAAAAGTCTAATTTAATCCCGACACAGGTCTTGCAGTACCTGGGGTTCTTGGTGAACTCAGTGATGCAAAAGGAGACAGTAGAAAAGGTGAAGGTGACTGCAACCTTTTTCCAGAACAATCTGGCAATTTCCCTCTGCTCAGCTATGTCAGGTCTGGGTTTTCTGGTAGCAACAATTCCTGCGGTACCATGGGCGAGGGCACATTTCATGGGGGCCCTCTAGGCCAACATCCTGAACAGCTGGGACGGAGCGCAGGAATTGCTAGACACAACCATCCGCCTATCTTCAAAGACCAGAAGGTCTCTGTGGTGGTGAAGGAACGAAGAGAACATCCTGCAGGGTCTATTATGGTCTCTTCCATGTCCATCCATATCACCACGGACACCAGTGCTTGGGGCTGGGGGGCCCATTGGGGGTCAAAAATAGCGAAATTTTTGTAGGTTCTTGTAGGTTGAACAGCTGCAGTAGCTACAGGCTAATGCCTAGTACACACTAGTACTGCACAATTCTAGCCAAAATGACAATCACAATTTTTTGCTTAGAATAAACATGACGATTCTCTCACGATTCTTGTGGCGTAACATTATCTTTCACATTATACAAAAAAATTGGGCTAGTTTTTCGTTAATTCAAGTGTATTTTTTCTAAAAAATAGCGTTTGAAAGACTGCTGCGCAAATACAGTATGACATAAAATATTGCAACAACCGCCATTTTATTCTCTAGGGTCTCTTCTATTAAAAAGTATATATATAAATGTTTGGGGACTCTAAGTAATTTTCTAGCCAAAAATACAGATTTAAAATTTGTAAGCAAAAAGTGTCAGAAAACGGTTTAGTCTTTAAGTGGTTAAACTGACTTCATTTACAGACGGAAGTTCATTCAATTAATCTAAAGAACTAAATTGTTACAATGTATCTCTTTATCGCTGTCTAAGCTAAAACTTGGCAAGCTGCCCGTTTTTTTTTGACAGCTGTCAGCAGTGAGCAGAGAAAACTGCACTGAATGGGGAAAAATGCTGTTAAAATCGTGAGCGGGGTAGAATCACAATCTCGATTATTTAACGATTAATCGTGCAGCCCTAGTACACACTATTTAGTTTTCTTTTGTTCAACCGTCCAGCTGCAGTACACATGATGCTTCCCGACATTCAACCCGTGTGTACTAGGCTTAATGAGTAGTGTTAAGCTGGCCATACATGGAACAAAATACGGCTGGTTCAGCACTGACCAGCCTAAATTTGATCCATGTGTGGAGACATTGGTTAAACCTCGAACTCGTGAAAATGCTCCGGTTACCCAAAACTGATACTTTGCGGTGCGATTTGCATCCATATAAAATGAGAGGGCGCAAATCGCACTGCAAAGAATCGCATGCAATTTGAACATAAATGCGGTGAAATTTATGTCCGAGCAGCATGCAGTTTCCCGCACTACTCCTATGTGAACCCTGGCTGAAATCACTATGCCAAGCCTAGATTCATACAGGAGTGGTAGGGAAACCGCATGCGATTTGGACATGAATTGCACTGCATTCCTGTTCAAATTGCATGCAGTGTGATTTGAACTCATTAAATTTTGCATGGATGCAAATCACACCGCAAAGTATTGATACTGGTGAGTACTTGACCAAAAGTATCGGTACCTGTACTTGCCGATAAAAAAAAAAAAAAGTGTAGCGTGCATTTATATATATATATATATATATATATATATATATATATACACACACACACATATACATACATACATACATACATACACACACACACACACACACACACACACACACACATATATATGTGCGTGCGTATAAATAATAATTTTCGGTAAATAACGCATACTTTGTCTCTCTGATCTGAATAATTGGAGCACAAGTCGAGGACTTTAGGTCACTGCCCATGTAATTTCTTTCAGCTCAAGTGATATATTGTTTCATTACCTGGAGGTGGAGCATATGGATATCCCATGGGCTGAGGTGTTGAAGCATATCCATTCATGGTAGGGGGTACATATGGGTAAGGTCCAGCTGGAGGAGCAGGTGCATATCCTCCTGGGGCAGGGGGATAACCACCATGTCCATAGGCACCTGGCACAGCAGTAGGGGTGTATCCGTATACAACATTAGGAGGTTGGGGTGCTCTGGAAGCTGGAATAAATTAAAAAGACAGAAATTTTTACTTAAACAATAACAACCAACCAGATTGTACCTTTTTCCACTTAGAATAGTAAACACAATGAAAACCAGATCAACATGATAGGGAATACATATTATAAATTATAATGAGAACATAATAAAACATACCATTGGTTGCAAATTTAAACATTTGTTGCCCAAACTCAATTGCGCCTCCACTGTTAAAGGTAAGTTTAAATGATGCCTGTGCTTCCCATCCACCTGTAATTATAGCATAAGGTTGGCATGAATAATAATGATGGAACTTAATTGGACGTTCATAGACAAAAATCATCAAAAACACAAAATACAACACAATCCTACTGCTGAAGCTGCTTGGAAGGAAAGGTAGAGAAGGAAAGGTAGAGATGGATGATAAACTGATCTGTCCTTTTGACTTGCAGCTATGTTCCAGTGCTTTTGAGTTGGATCTCAGTATTTTAAAATTGACTTAACATTTCTGCTTGTCTTGAAGAAAATTCCTGTAACCTGGGATATTTTATTGCATTCCACGAGCCCATAGAGTGGGGTGCTGAGTGTTAAAATGTTTGCTAGGTTCCAGCACTCAGTACTGCCCCCTGTTGGGCAGAGTGATCTCTTGCCTGACAGGGGTAATATAGCAAGTAAAGAGTAAACACCACAGGAACCCCAAATCGGGTAAGTAATCACTGAACATCAATGCTGGGAGTTATTATTGTACCCACAGACATCAGTGAAGAGGGGGGTCATTTGCATACTACCGACACCAGTAAAGAAGGGGAGTGAGGTAATTACATGACACAAGAACACAAATTAAGGGGGAGGGGTTATTATTATGCCCAGTAATACCAGTGAAGAGGGGGAGTGGGGCCATTATTGTACTCACTGACACCAATGAAGAGAGAGGTGGGAACCCAGTTGGTATTATTATTGATTCCATTAAGTGAGGATGGGGTGGCAGTGCTGATGAAGGGGGGTTTATTACTGCTGCCACTGATGATAATGCTGAGGATTATTACTGCTGCCACTGAACCCAATGAATGGGGGTGCTATGAGCCGAGTTGCTATGAGCTGAATGCCACTTCCCAAAAACCCTTGCATGGTTAAATCTATGACAGCGTTTTTTTCTTTACAGGCTGGTGTGAGAGGAAGTCACAGTGAAAGTCAGGCAAGCAGAGTGGCCCAGAGGATAGAGAATCCTGATTTTATCTGAACTGGCAATTGTTTAAAAAAAAACAGAAAAAAACAAAAGGTGAGAGGGTGATTAAGATGCAGCCTCCCACTCAAATAAGGTTTAGGTAGTTTGAAGGTTTATTAAAAGGATAAGTGGCCCGAGCAAGCCACTCCCACCCCTTCCATTAAGTGCGGACAGTCAGTCACCAGCTCTCTGCTCAAGGAGCTCTGAGAATAGAACGTTCATCGGTTTTTGATCGCTCGGATCTGTCTTACAGCCGGCAGGGGACAGATGCAGCATTAGATCAATGCTGCATCCACCTAAGCAAACATGATTCTTAAAAAAAAAAGTAAGGCTGCTTATTCCATTGCCCTCCTCTCTTCATTCTGAAGATAGCAGGACGTACCAAGCATTTAGTGGGCAGCCTCAAAAACCCACGGAGGAACACTCAACTTCATTCCTTACCCACACATCTTCACTCCCTCTCATGACTCAGCATTGGTGAGAGAGTGAAAGAGAGGGAACTGCACATGCATGGATAGGGACCAAAGCCATCTGCAGGAGGGGAAAAAAAAATAAGCAGGTTAAAAACTAAGCATTCTTTTACAGTAAAATGGACCGAGGCAAATTATGCCATTCATCCCAGGAGTCTTCAAAGAGGGGAGAAGGGTTTTTTCAGACAAGAGCATCGTCCTGCCTGCATGCCTGAGCTAGGGGCAGATGGATTCCAAGAAGTAAATGCTACATGACACATCTGTCCTTATTAAAAATGACCACGGGCAGAAATGCTTTCTCAGCAAAATAAAGCATGGAGACATAGATGGATGGGGGGGGGGGGGGGGGGATCAGTGTTAAGCTTGGTTTGTTCTAGCCTGAAATTCCAGTTTAAATAGCTTTTATATATAAAAAGTCTTTCCAGTGTACCCCTTAACAATGCCCAATTAACTTATTGTCCCAGCAATATTTCTTCTTTCATTATAAAAGCCTTGTTCACATGGGCTTAGAGTAGCATGAAGGGGTGTGTTTTGCTTGCACATGATGCACAAAAGTGTTCCGTGCATCCTCGTGTGGGCAATCCCATTCACGTCAGTCGGAATGCAGCGCCTGCACAGACACATCCGCCGCTCTCAATTTGACATCTGTGTGGGTGTGTTCCCTAAACTCACCCTGTCTAGGTTCGGGAGAATTGGCTGTGTTCCAATTGACATGAATGGGACTGCCTGCATACAGATGCATTGAACACCTATGCATCCCATGTAGGTACAACACTAACTCTAACCCTCAGAACACTGCCCTTTGCACAAATGTACACCTCTGTGAACAAGGCCTTAAAATATATTTCCATCTTGCTTGAATTCATTTTTTTAGTGTACACTTATTTGATCTGCTTGTATTTTTGTAGCGTAAGCTTTAAAAAAAAAAACACATTTACAAATTGAAAAAATCCTCTTTTTTATGTGAGTAGTTTTTCTACACTTTTTGCTAGAAAGAAAGTCTCTCTTTGATATCATGAGTAAAAGCTGAAATGTGAAAAAAGATGATGACAGCAGATATCTTCCAGTACACCATGAGATGTCAGCTTATGTCACTTACGTACCACCGGGTTCTGCACTTATTGTTCCTTTGATGTAGTTTGCAGAGAAAACAGGCTGTTCAATGGAGCATCCCTTCACCAAGTAGAAAGGCATCATAAATGACATCATTGGATCCTTTCCTTTGCTCACAAAGATTACCTGAAAAAGGGTTAGAACTATAAAGTGTGGAAGATACATTCCTGTAACTACAAATAATGCACAATAATGGATGAGAAAAATAAGGCCCTGTTCACAGCTGCGCGTTCCAGAACGTGCAAAAAAAAAAAAACACGTTAAGCTTGCGGTGCAATTAATGGCACCCCAAACATGGAGAGGAAACAAGCACTTTGCGTCACCCGGCAAAACTCCTGGAGAGGAAACAAGCTACTCTGCATCATTTGTCGGGTGTAGGATATCCCTTTCAAGTGAACTGGCTGAACTATGTTGTGCGAAAAAGCATGCTTTCGAGCAACGTGCAGGTATGAATGGGGCCAAATAGGGGAAGGTCACTTTCTTATGCCTCTAATAATTAAAGTGGTTGTAAACCTCAGACATGAAATACGAACATGCAACATGCATATCCCGCTATAGTGTGTACTTGTCTAAATCTAGTGTTTGGGTAACTAACCACTGAACACCACAGTGTTCTTTCCATCAGTTGCTTAATTCCTCTGCTTTCTGAATGAGTCACTTTAAAAAAAAAAAAGTGCTGTGTGCTGTGTGAAGCACAATCAGCTCTCATTGGAGTGTACTGGTAACATCAGCTCCCTGCCCCCTGCTATCCAAAAGCTCAAACAAGTATATATGATGTATAAATTCTGCACTTTGAATGGATGTTAGAGAAGAGAAGACTGCAGAGAAACAGGTATAACTTATGTAGTAAGTAAGTATTTGCCCCCTTCCTGATTTTTCATTTATTTGCATATTTGTCACACTTAAATGAAACAATTTAAATATTACACAAAGATAATCCGAGTAAGTACAACATGCAGTTTTTAAATGAGGATTTCAAAAAAATTTTAAGGGAAAAAAAGGCTGTTCAAACCTGCCTGGCCCTATGTGAAAAAGTAAAAACCTAATAACTGATTGTGCCACCCTTGGCGACAACAACTGCATTCAAGCATTTGCGATAACTGGCAGAGTCTTTAAAGTGGCTGTAAACCCTTACAGACCACTTTGACCTACAGGTAAGCCTAGATTAAGGTTTACCTGTAGGTGCAAGAAATATCTCCTAAACCTACACGGTTTAGGAGATATTTGCAAAAGACAGGCACCGCTGTCTACGGCGCATGTGCCGTAGACAGCCGCGCGCAGGCCAATCACACGCACGGCGCACTGTAGAGTGACATCATCACGGCTCTGGCCAATCACAGCGCTGGAGCCGCGATACCCGGAAGGAAGATGGATGCTTTGTGGAAGAGGGGATAGCGGTGACTTCGTTGGCTCCTGTGTCAGGTAAGTGACACATAATGGGCTACTATGCAATGCATAGTAGCCCATTATGCTTTACCTTTGCAGGGAAACAAAAAAGAAGTAAAACCCATCAGGGTTTACTTCCTCTTTAACATCGCTGTGGACAAATTTTGCCACCACTCTTTGCGGAACTGCTTTCAAGCATGAATGGCCTGTTTAAGGTCATGCCACACTATCTCAGTTGGATTTAAGCCCAAACTTTGACTAGGCCACTCCAAAACCCTAATTTTGGATTTTGAACCATTCAGAGGTGGACTTGCTGGTGTGTTTCCAATCATTGTCCTGCTGCATAATTCAAGTGCGCTTGAGGTCATGAAACTGATGGCCAGGATTTTCTGGTAGAGCGCATTATGGTTCCATCGAATATGCCAAGTCGTCCAAGTCCTGAAGCTGCAAAGCAGCCCGAGATTATCACTACCACCACCACCATGTTTGACTGTTGGTATGATGTTCTTTTTATAAAATGCTATTCATTTTACGGCATATTTAATGGAATGCACACCTTCCAAAAAGTTCAACTTTTGTCTCATCAGTCCACAGAATATTTGTTGAGTATAATCAAGATGTTTTGTTGGCAAATTTGATACGAGCCTTTGTGTTCTTTTGGTCAGCAGTGGCTTTCTCGTTGGAACTCTCCCATGGATGCCATTTTTGCCCAGTCTCTTTCTTATTGTTGAGTCATGAACACTGACTGAGGCAAGTGAGGCCTGCAGTTCTTTGGATGTTCTGGGTTCTTTTATGACCTCCTGGATGAGTAATTTTGGTTGGCCGGCCACTCCTAAGAAGGTTCACCACTGTTCCAAGTTTCCTCTATTTGTGGATATTGGCTCTCACCATGGTTCCTTGGAGTCCCAAAGCCTTAGAAACGGCTTTGTAACCCTTTCCAGACTGATACATCTGAATTATCTGTTCTTGAATTTCTTTAGACTGCGGCATGATGCGTTTTTTTTTTAGATCTTTTAGCCTAGGTTCACACTGACAGCGGGATTGAAATCATGTGAGTTCAGCTGAATTTCCACAATTTCATACCTGAATGTCAGTCGGACTTCGAGAGCAATTTCAGAGACATCTGTGCAGAATCTGCACAGATGCCTATTGAAATCACACGCAAAGTCGCCAAAGGTAGTACAGAAACTACTTTTGGGAATCAGTGCAGTGCCACAAATGCGGCGTTGCACTGATTCGGCCAGAAATTGCTGCCGATTTGGCATGCGATCCAAATCGCATCAATGTGAACCTAGGCTTAATGTGCTTCACTTTGTCAGGCATCTGTTATTAAAGTGATTTCTGGATTCAACAGGTCTGGCAGTAATTAGGCCTGGATGTGGCAATTGAAATTTAACTCAGCTTTCCAACAAATGTGGTTAATCACAGTTCATTCATAATGTAGCAAGGGGGGCAATTACTTTTTACATAGGGTAAGGCAGTTTGGACAGCTTTTTTCCCCTTTAGGACGTTGTAAACCTCCGAAAAAAAACCCTGCAAGACAAAGGCATAATGAGGTAGTATGCGTCGCTATTAGTTTCCAGATCAAAGGGGATGAACCTTGGTCTGCAAATGAAGTCAGTTTAAAGCAACCTTGTCAAGTAAAAAAAAAGAAGTGCTAATAACTGTTAGCTAGGGGGCTCCATTGTTTACTTGTACCTTCAGGTAAGCCTAAAATAAGGCTTACCTGTAGGTACAGTGAACATCTCTTAAACGTGCACCGTTTAGAAGATATTTACTATACTAGCAGCTGGTGACCTCACTGCCGCATGCGCACTGCGCTCTCGATGGACGACATGCCGTGCCAGTAATGTCATCGCGGCTCGGCCAGTCAATCTGCCGAAGCCCAAAAACTCAGAAGGAAGACCGGGTGAAGATGGAAGCCCTGTCTGCAGTGACAGCGTGCAGCTGGAGGGCTTCGTTGCAAAGTAAGTCTTTCATAATGTGCTAGTATGCTAAGCATACTAGCACATTCTGCTTTCATTTTGCGATTTACTGCTGCTTTCAAATTTTTTTTGCTGACTTAGGGCCAGGCGCGGACTGACCATTTGGGCACTCAGGCAATCCCCTTTTTTTTCAGCCAGAACGTCAGGCAGCTCTGTCCTCTGCAAACTGCAACTAAGCACAGACAGCGGTAGAGTTTTTGCATTGCTCACTTCCTCTACTGGCTTCTGTATGCTAGCTCCGGGCATTTGTTGACGGGTGCCCTGGGTTCCGATGCCGTCTTTTTGATTCCTCTGTCAGACACGTATCACAGCAGCTGGACTGGTGGACAAGAGGGGAGCTGCCGACTGGTGGACAAGAGGGGAGCTGCCGACTGGTGGACAAGAGGGGAGCTGCCGACTGGTGGACAAGAGGGGAGCTGCCGACTGGTGGACAAGAGGGGAGCTGCCGACTGGTGGACAAGAGGGGAGCTGCCGACTGGTGGACAAGAGGGGAGCTGTCGACTGGTGGACAAGAGGGGAGCTGTCGACTGGTGGACAAGAGGGGAGCTGTCGACTGGTGGACAAGAGGGGAGCTGTCGACTGGTGGACAAGAGGGGAGCTGTCGACTGGTGGACAAGAGGGGCGCTGTCGACTGTGGGACAAGAGGGGGGTCAGGGACTGTGGGAAAAAAGGGGAGCTGGGGACTGGAGGAGAAAAGGGGAGCTGGGGACTGGAGGAGAAAAGGGGAGCTGGGGACTGGAGGAGAAAAGGGGAGCTGTGGAATGTGGGTGAAAAGGTGAGCTGTGGAATGTGGGTGAAAAGGTGAGCTGTGGAATGTGGGTGAAGAGGTGAGCTGTGGAATGTGGGTGAAGAGGTGAGCTGTGGAATGTGGGTGAAGAGGTGAGCTGTGGAATGTGGGTGAAGAGGTGAGCTGTGGAATGTGGGTGAAGAGGTGAGCTGTGGAATGTGGGTGAAGAGGTGAGCTGTGGAATGTGGGTGAAGAGGTGAGCTGTGGAATGTGGGTGAAGAGGTGAGCTGTGGAATGTGGGTGAAGAGGTGAGCTGTGGAATGTGGGTGAAGAGGTGAGCTGTGGAATGTGGGTGAAGAGGTGAGCTGTGGAATATGGGTAAAGAGGTGAGCTGTGGAATGTGGGTGAAGAGGTGAGCTGTGGAATGTGGGTGAAGAGGTGAGCTTTGGAATGTGGGTAAAGAGGTGAGCTGTGGACTGGTAGAGAAAAGGTGAGCTTGGCTGGGGGGGGGGGGGGGGCATAGGTGAGCTATGGACAGGGGGTACAGAGGTGAGTATTAAAGGGTTAGGCGCAGAGGTAAGTAAAGAGATGTGAAGAGGTGATCATTAGATGGTTTCTTTGAGGGAAAGGCAAGTACTATGCCTATTCTCTGAAAATAAAAGTCCTGACTGAAACTGATCTTTTGTGACTCTCACTGCAGCAGCTGAAATCTGACATCTCCTGCTCCAGCTGCTGCAGTGAGAACCACGAAAGATCGGCTTGTTATTTCCCCCACTGGCTGCACTGATCCAAGTTTATCTTGCTGCCTGGACTCCCCACCTCCAACACGGAGGCCATCTTTAAACCTGAGGGCCCCCATCTTTGTTCCTAGTAAGTAGGAACAGCGATATGTCTCCTCTCCTACTCCAATCCCCATACAGTTAGAACACACATTTAACCCCTAGTTTTAGCCCATTCCCTACCAGTGACATTTACACAGCAATCAGTGCATTTTTATAGCACTGATCGCTGTATAAATGTCAACGGTCCCAAAAATGTGTCAAAAGTGACCGATCTGTCTGCCGCAATACCACTAAAAACAAAAAAATCGCAGATCACCGCCATTACTAGTAAAAAAAATAAAAAAAAAATAATAATCAAAATGCCATAAATCTTTCCCATAGTTTGTAGACGCTATAACTTTTGCGTAAACCAATCAATATATGCTTTTTGCAATTTTTTTTTACCAAAAATATGTAGAAGAATATATATTGGCCTAAGCTGATGAAGAAATTAAAAACATTTTTGGGGATATTTATTATAGCAAAAAGTAAAAAAAAATATTGTTTTTTTTTTTTCAAACTTGTTGCTCTTTTTTTGTTTATAGCGCAAAAAATAAAAACCACAGGTGATCAAATAGCACCAAAAGAAAGCTCTATTTGTGGAAAAAAAGAATGCAAATTTAGTTTGGGCACAGCATTGCATGACCGTGCAATCACCAGTTAAAGCGGCGCAGTGCCAAATTGTAAAAAGTGCTCTGGTCGGGAAGGGGGTAAAACCTTCTGGGGTTGAAGTGGTTAAAGCAAACCAAAATTTTGAAATACTTTCATCAGGTCACTGAATTTTGACTGTGTATTGCCAGTTTACAGCCGATGTCCAGGTTTACTTTCACCTTAAATAGTTAGTTTGGGCCAAGCTGACCCAAATTAACTCTTTACTTTATTAATTGATGTGGCTGCTGTCAGTGCTGTATAAACTATATGTAGCAGTCGCTACAGTACATGCAGTATACAGCACTTTGGTCCCATTGCAGCACGAAGGTCTTTCTGTCTGCTGCCAGAACAAAAATTGGGCGAGTTGATCTTAGCAGGAGGCTTTGTATTTTATCAGTGAATACAAGGCTTTCTCTATACTGAAGATTTGGAGATTGTGACATCATGATTTTGTTCTGGCAACAGTCAAGAAAGCCGGCCATAGATGGCTCGAATTTCAGCCGTTTCAATAGGAACCGGCCGAGATGCGAACCTCGTATGGGCAGGCTGAATGTACCCAATTTTAACGATTGAATAACATGGGTACAACCAGCCTGTCGGATTTAACATGCGATTATTGTTAGCGGCTGTTATAGCCACTACCAATAATCACTGCTCATTGCACTCACTGTGCTGATGGGGGAATCAAGCGATTTTCTTTCCTGCAACCCATGGTCTATGGCTGGCCTAAGTCACCATGCTGTGGGAACACAGTGCTGTATGCTGTATGTAGCACATGCTGCCTGCAGTTTATGCATTGCTGACAGTGACTGCCTGAATTAGTAAAGAAAATTGTTTGGTCCAGGCTAGCCCAAACAAACTATTCAAAGTGATAGGAAAGCTGGAGTAAGGCTTTACTTAGCTATGTTGGGCTGCCATTAAACATTAAAAGGCCAGATGCCTCTATGACACACTTAATCAACAATTACAGTACTTTTGTTGTCTTTGACCTGGGACAAGTAAGAAGATTATTCTGATGAATAAATGACACTGACTTGAGTTTTACTGCAATGCGTAAATATGCCTTTAAAATTTCCATGTTTCATTTTTGTTAGGACTTACCCTAAATGGGGTGAGATACAGTAACCCCTTTTTTGTGCCTTTAAATGCATCAATCTTGTAAGCCATATCACTGAATGTGAGTTCCACATCTTTGCACATTTTAAGAATACTAAGGGAGAAACAAAAAAAAAAAAAAAAAAAAAAAAAATGTAATTAGCAGGTCTGTCAAGACATAAAACATCAAGTTATCTTATATCAAATCTGTACCAGGAGAAACACCGTGGCTGCAATTGCTATCTGTGTGGCTGCCATGGCAACCCAACAACTTCAATATGCTAAGTCAGGGGTCGCCAAACTTTTTTACATCGAAGGCCACATTGTATATTTTACACATATTTGTAAGCTGGAAAAATTATTTATGAATAAATCCACAGTAGAAGAATAGAATAGAATAGAATAGAATAGAATTTGCCAGACTACTGACAGCGGGGCTGGATGGTGCTCCTGTATCGTTTGCCGACACCTAAATGCTGCAGCATCATGCAGTGGGACTAAACTTCCAATGTGCATGGAGCTTTACATCTGTGTCCCCATCAGTCTGCCCATACATTTGTGTTCCCATCACTCATCAGAGTATCCCCATGTTTCATCAGATTAGGCGACCTGTCAGAATGTGTAACGGAAGTGACGTTTAATCGCCGCCATCTTGCTACACCCCGCACCCGTCCACAGTAAGGACACAGTGAGAAGGGGGCAAGCGGACATCTTGTTACACCCACTGGAGTTTTGCATCCCACACTTATTTATAACCGTAAACTGAGTTTATATATTAGAACTCCGTCTGACTGTTTAGATGTTGAATTTTAAAAGAAGCGGCAAGCCTGCTCATCTCACAGGATTGCTAATCAGACAGAAGTTTGCTGCTTTTAAAATTCAACATCTAAACATTCAGACAGAGTTCTAAAAACTGTACTTCACTATATAAAAAATAAGTGTAAAATGCAACACTCCGGTGGGTGTATCAAGATGTCCGCTTGCCCTCTTCTCACTGTATCCTTACTGTGGAGGAGTGCGGGGTGTAGCAAGATGGCGGCAACGGAGCGTCCCTTCCGTTACACATTCTGACAGGTCGCCTAATCTGACAAAACACCCGCAAATTGATGTCCCCATTAGAATCTCTCACATTTTTGTGTCCCCATCAGAGTCTCCCTGCACATTTGTGTCTCACACAGAACCAATGCACATTTGTGTACCCAGCACAGCCCACTCCTGCCTGCATATTTGTGTCCCCATAGGAGCCATCAGCCTCCCAACATGTTTGTGTCTCCATCAGAGCCATTAAGAGACCGTCCTTGCAGCGAGTCTGAGGACTCCAGCTGTGGGCCAGAAAAAAATGGCGTGTTGGGCCAGATGTGGCCCGAACTTTGGAGACCCCTGTTCTAAATCACTGACCCAGAATAACCACACAGATCAAAAAAGTCAGAACTTCTGATCTCAAAATTTTCTGCAGGTCACCGACATTACTGAGTAAGGATGAGATCAGGCGTGTTCACAACCCGCATGTACAGAACCTGCCAGGAAGTCGGCACTGCGGAACGCTAATCACAGGCAGTGAGACATTTCTCGATCTCTGCAGCCGTGGATCGGGAAAATGTCTCACTACCTGCGATTAGCGCTCCGCAGTGCCGACTTCCTTTTTTTTTTGGCCATACTCCTCTATTGCATCCCAGGAGTGTATTTACTTTGGTCTCCTGCAATCCGGATTCAGCTAATAGGTATTTTATTGCCTACTATCAGCTGACATAGCAGAGCTGTGCCAATTTGTGAAGGATCCTGACAACATTGTCAGGGTCCACCCACTTGTTTGATTGAAAGCTGACTCCACCTTTCAGGGCACTGCAGAGATCCAGAGTCAGCCGCACTCATGCTTGCCCCTGTCCCCTCCCCAGCAGAGACAGAATGGGGTGCAGTGACAGACGGTCTATTCTCTGCTGTGAGCTGAGCGATCAGCAATCATGTGATCTGTCAGTTCTCAGTCTCAGAGCTGACATGGCATATATTTGTTGTTTTATACAACCTCATCATTCTCTTGTATTCCATCATTTCACCACCTTCAGTGATAATGACATGCAACACAGGATGCCCCATCAGCTGCTTTCTCATGTGATGACAGGTCATGTGACATGCCCAGGACTTTTCCCATTTGGGAATATGGGTTAGCAATTCAGTTATAATGGCAGACACTGTACAATCACAGACTGATCCCCTCCTTTATAATGACTGGGGGGCCCAGGACAGTGCAGCCTAGGTGGGACTTGTAGCTCCCCAATAGCTGTCCATGTCTTATCATAGATCTCTACTGATCATCAGCACAATGACAAGAGTTGCAGTACAAGGCTGCTCAGAGTGTGGTGGTGGGGGGTTGCACATCATTCTGGGGTGGGGGAGGGGGTTTATAGTCCTAGAGCAGCTGTCAGACATACATGATTTTCCCACATCCCAGCCCCAGCACTGACCTTTCTCCATTGTTAACAATGATTCCCCCATTCTGAGAGTGGTTCTTGTTTAGAGCCATGTCGTATTTAGCCCGTCAGTCGTGGAACACCAACCAGGAAGTTATGCAGACCGATGACCCGACATTACTGACGTCACCTCCTTGTGTAACCAATAAGTCAGCTGACCGGGATTATTGAATTCTATGGGCGTGCATTCTCCGTAACGACCACTAGATGGCGACATTGTATGGGGAATCTTCTAGCGACAGCTAACTGTGTACAAGTGATACATGTAAGGTCCTCTCACACCGTACAACATATAACAATACACCGCAACAGGCTGACAATTCATCCTCAGTAACGTACATTTCTATATATTTTTAAGCACATTGCAATGCACTTTTATCACTGGTATGCATTTTAACGATGTGTCCAAGGTGTTACCCCCCTTCATAACCATTGCATTTCTAGCTATTCAGCACTGTGCTACTTTAACTGGCAATTGCTCAGTCATGCAGCACTTTTATAAAGTTTTTATCCACACAAATAGAGCTTTCTTTGGTGGTATTTGATCACCACTGACTTTTTTTTTTATTCTATAAACCATACCTCCCAACCAGGGCCATCTTTAGCACAGGGCAAAAGGGGCAGCTGCTCCGGGCCCAGTCATTGTTGTGGGGCCCATAGCAGCTGCCTCTTAAGCCCACACTGCCTGCAAATAGTTGATAAATTAATTTGGGATGGCCCAAAAAAATGTTGCCCGGGGTCCAATTAATACTAAAACTGGCGGTCCTGCTCCCAACTGTTTGAGATGGTAAAGAGGGACATCTAACAGCAAACGTCTGTAGGCATAGGACACACCCCTGCCACGCCCCTTAAAGAAAAATTATACAAACAATAATTAAACCCACCACTACTAATTCATCATATTGGCTTTTGAAATTTACAAATGCAGCAATTTAGAAATTGGATGAAAGGTTTAGCGCTGGGAAAACTTTTTGAAAGATAAAAAGTGCATTTTATATACTGTACAACTATATAGATCAGACCAAATTGAGGGAAAAATAGGAGAAAAGAGGGACAGAGGGTCAGTTCCTCAAAATCAGGGACAGTTAGGAGCTATGTATAAACAAAAAAAATATATATAAATATTTTCTACTTTCTGTTATAAAACATACCCAAATAAAAAGATAAAATTTCTTTAGGCCAGAAAGTATTCTGCTACATATCTTTATTAACCACTTCCCGCCCGGCCAATAGCAGATTGACGGCCGGGAAGTGGTTTTGTTACATACCTCCCAACATTTTGAGATGGGAATGAGGGACACCTACTAACAAATAAATGTAGGCATAGGACACACCCCCTGCCACACCCCCTTAAAGAAGCTGCCAAAAAGTTGTCCATCAGCTGCCAGTCAGTGCACCATCATAAACATCTGTAGGTGTCCATCACAGTGCTAATCAGTGCTTATCACAGTGCCAATCAGTGCCCTACAGTAACACCGGTCAGATCCTCATCAGTACCTCATCATCAGTGCTGCCCATCAGTGCCACCTGTCAGTGCCACATGTCAGTGCCAATCAGTACTGCCTATATGTGCCAATCAGTGCTGCCTGTCAGTGCCCATCACAGCCACCTGTCAGTGCCCATCACAGCCGCCTGTCAGTGCCCATCAGTGCCACCTGTCAGTGCCCATCAGTGCCACATGTCAGTGCCAATCAGTACTGCCTATATGTGCCAATCAGTGCTGCCTGTCAGTGCCCATCACAGCCGCCTGTCAGTGCCCATCACAGCCGCCTGTCAGTGCCCATCAGTGCCACCTGTCAGTGCCCATCAGTGCCACCTATCAGTGCCATCAGTGCCGCATATCAGTGCCACCTATTGGTGCCCATCAGTACTGCATATCAGTGCCGCCTATCCGTGCCCATCAATTCTACATATCAGTGCCTCAGTCTTCATCAGTGTCCATCAGTGCCGCCTCATCAGTGCCCATCAGTGCCGCCTCATCAGTGCCTGTCAGTGACGGAGAAAACAAAATTTGATAACCGAAACAAAGAAAAACTTTTTTTTCCAAAAATGTCAGTCTATTAAAAAAAATTAATGAAAAATTATAAAAATTTTGTTTGGGTACAGCGTCACATGATCACTCAATTGTCATTCATAGTGTGACAGCGCTGAAAGCTGAAAATTGTGCTGGGCAGGAAGGGGCGGAAGTGCCCGGTATTGAAGTGGTTAAAAAAAAAAAATCCAATAAGCGTATATTAATTGGTTTGTGTGAAAATGATAGCATCTACAAACTATGGCATATATATTGGTATTTATGAAGCTGTAGACACTAAACTAGTAATAGCTGTGATCGGTGACTTATAGTAGGACTAATGACTCTAATACAGTGATCAGTGCTAATACTGTACACAACCACTGTACTAATGACTAATGACCGCTTTTCTTCCAATTTTAGTGAATGGCCTAGTGACTTATTAAATTCCCTTCTGCGGAAAAGCTTTATCCCTATTGTGAAAAATTGTGGGGCCAATCCATAAGGTAAATAGAGAATATTATAGGTACCGTACCATCATCCAAGAATTAGTATTGAAAGATTTTTCTGGCAATCTGGTTCCCAATCCAGAGTGTCAGAAGAGAGAGGAGGGAGCTGGTGGACTATTGCGGTACTGGTGTATGTATTTAGCTCACAAATGTGAAAAAGATATAACAGTTTTTAAATCATTTATTACAGGAAACAAAAATGAAAACAAAATCTAAACACAACATATATACTAAAAACCGTACATATAATGGATGATTTCAATGTTTCATGACTAGTTTCGCCAACACAGTGGCTTCTTCAGAACATATGTACATCTGAAAAACAAATTCGCAGATATAATACATTGCAATATAACATGATGCGAAAGTCGCATCGAAAATACATGGGAATAGGGGTTCAATGCATAAATTGGTTTCCTTACCCGAGTTGAGCACAGTCAGGGTGTGGTGAGCGCACTCAGGCACAGTCTCCCGCGGCGACTGGGGGAGAGGGTAATTGCCAGGCAAAGCGGCTATGGTCTAATGGGGAAGATGATATGTGTAGCAGCAAGTGATTAGTATAGACGTCAAAAATGTATGTGACCGTCACCATATGTCACCCAGGACTATTGGGGTGTCAAATATAGTTATGATGTAAACCTCACACCGTGGTGAATAGTGGGTGTGAGTGAGGGAAGACAGGGGAAACCATATAAGGATGTGCAAGGGAATGATGGGTGAGAATTATATAACATGGATTGTATTAAGGTGAATCTCGCAGCCTAGGAAACCATACAAGTTATATGGTAATCGGTGCGTGGAGTGATGAGGAGGACTGAAGTAGTGCTGAAGATTGTAGTTAAGATAGTGAGGGTGGAAGGTTTTGTTTGGGAAGGGAGGGAGGAGGGAGGGGGGAGGTGTTATTTTTGGGGAGGGTGTTTTATCCCAATAGGGGCCCTATAAATATTAAGTTTGTGATCAAACCGGTGTCAATATCACCAAATGTCACAGATGTCCATAAAGTTGTCCATGTAATTACAAAGGAAAAGAAAAAGGGGGAGCAGGACTAACTTCCCAGTGCAATGTGCAGTGAATAATATGGAAAAGGGGATAGTGCCAATCCCTGGGCAATTTCCCAGGTAGGAATGTATAATTTACAAAGTGACGAAGGGGTGTTTGAACAGCAAGGGAGTAGCAAAGGGGGAGTGGAACCCGTGAATGAGGGAACATGGGGGGGGAAAGGGGAAGGAGACGAGGAAGCGAAGGAGGGGGAAGAAAGGGGGGACACACATAGGGGACAATATGCTGCATACCTCTAGTGCCCTATAGAGGATATATACGCTGGCGGGTATCGGTATTATACAATGGATGGCTGGGTGATGAGTCCAGTTTATACAGAGGGATGGAGCCCCAGTGTAGCCAGAAATCCCAGGTTGGGAGGATATAAACCTGGGAAACGGGTAGATGGCAAATATAGGCAATCAAAATAAAGGCTTATTAAAGCCATATTATGTGGGCATTTTCAATAGGAAGAACAGGAAATGCTTACCGCTCGAGTATTCGTATATGGAGAGCCCCCGGTCAGCGAGTGCCTAGCAATGGACGGACGCTGTCCGTCTGAAGTACCCTCTCCCAACCCCACGTGACACGCCGGCTCGCCGTCGCCGGCGTGGCGCGTCATGGGGTCACAGGTCCCACAGACGCCGTCATCCCGTACCGCGCACGCGCACGGGCCTAGGCTTGTATTGCGCGTGCGCGAAGTGACGGGATCCCGCGCATGCGCAGACGCCCAGAAGACCCAGCAATTGCTAGGTCAGGGCGTCTACAAGGGGAATCGGGGAGGTCCGCCTTCAGGAACGTGGCGGTGCCTCCCCGTCCCCCAGGGATCTGACCAATCGCCGCAAAGAATAGGCCCGGCGCCCTCCCCCCTCAGACCGGTCAAAGGGGCAGAAAGAAACCAATGTACATAGATACAGAATAGTTTACATGGTCGTTAAGAAACAATAAAGAATGCATAAAAAACAAGATATTACTAAGTAGATAATGAGTACCAGTTACTAAACACGTGCATGTACAGAACAGTGAATCTAGACAGCAGCAGACAGACGGATGCGTTGGACTATATAGGGGTTACATGTGTATAACTTGGGAAATATTTAAAGCATCTTTAAAGCATATTCAAAGCATCAGCATACAGTTTTAAACAGTGCAGGTAAATGGATCGATCGGAAAGACGGTAAGGGTGCTTCAAGGACGGAGACTGGTTATAGAAATGGTCTAAAGGAGTTAACCTCGTTCAGGCCAGGCGGTAACATTTCAATCCAAAGGCATTCTTTTTGCAACAGTATTTTGTCCCTGTTGCCACCCCGAATATTGGGGGGTACCACTTCAAGGGCCAGGAAACTTACTGCCTGTAAATCGAATTTATGGTGTAATCCGATGTGGCGGCCAATGGTGGTTAGTTTACCGTTAGTTGAATAGTAGATATGATCACCTACTCTCCGTCTGAACTCCCTGACCGTCTTTCCGACGTAGAACGCATTGCATTTGCATATCATTAAGTAAATTATTCCAGTGGTACTACAGTTTGCGAAAAAGCGTGGTGTAAACATTTCCCCGTTGGGGAGTTTAACCTTGCCTCTTGGCGGGATCCAAGGGCACAGGGGGCACTGACCACAAGGGGCTGTGCCACAGGGGCTCTCGGGTCCGCCTTGGTTTGATGTATAATGACTCTGGGTGAGGCGGTCCCTCAAAGAGCGAGCTCTCCGGAACACTACCTCCGGTTGGTCACGTACATAA
The DNA here is from genome assembly GCA_028564925.1 of Lithobates sylvaticus. NCBI lineage: Eukaryota > Metazoa > Chordata > Amphibia > Anura > Ranidae > Lithobates > Lithobates sylvaticus. The sequence continues at coordinate 123,915,817 of CM053032.1, read as the reverse complement.
CTGGTAAGTATGTGGTGGTCAGTTAGCAAATGCCAATGTTTGGCTAGTACTAGTTTGAGTTTTTCCTGATGCGCTGAATATTGTGTGATAACCTTCACAGTATTAGGTCTGGGGGTACGTGGGCTAGGGTATAGTAATGCATCCCTGCTCCGACTGTATGCTTTGTTAAAAGCTTTCCTAAGGTTGGTCTTAGTGTAGCCTCTCAAAAGGAGGCGTTCCCTAAGGGCATGGGACTGTTTGAAAAAGTCATCATCTAGTGCGCAGTTCCGGCGCAAGCGCAGGTATTGCGCATAAGGGATACTGCGCACTAGAGATTTGGGATGTGCGCTCGATGCGTGTAAAAGTGTGTTCCCCGCTGTGGGTTTACGGTAGAGGTCAGTACCGAGTGAGCCGTCAGGTCTTATCCTGATAGAAACATCAAGGAATGGGATCTGCATTTGATCCATGGAGACGGTGAATCGCAAGTTCATAGAATTTATGTTGATAGCTTCTATAAAACAGGTTAGCAAGTGTTGGGGTCCAGTCCAGACTATGAATAGGTCGTCAATGAACCTATACCAACACAAAATATGTTCTAGGTACATTACGTATGTGTCATCGGAAAATATTTGTCTTTCCCATGCGCCTAAATATAAATTTGCATACAAAGGTGCACAGGATGTGCCCATGGCAACACCCTGGGTCTGCAAAAAATATTTGTCTTCAAATATGAAGACATTAGGCCTAAGGATGAACATGAGCAATTGGAGAATAAACTCATTAAGGGGCCAGGAGGCCTCCTCCTGTTCCATCAAAAACGTCCTGGCCATCGCGACTCCCCCCTCGTGGGGGATGCTTGAGTAAAGCGCCTCTACATCGATGGCCACGAGAAGGGAGTCGGGAGGGACCAGGACATCCTCGATATGCCTGAGGAGGTCCGAGGTATCCCGGATGTGAGAAGGTAAGTTAGACACATGAGGAAGTAGGAAGCTATCAACAAATTTACTAATATTGTCGGTAAGTGACCCTATGCCGGAGACAATAGGTCTCCCAGGGGGATTCAAAAGCTGTTTATGGGTTTTAGGCAGGGCGTAGAATGTAGGGGTACGTGGGTGTTTTGGGAGGAGATAATTAAGAGTATCTTTGTCAATTAGGTCCTGCCAGAAGGCCCACGTACACAGTTCGCTCAGTTCATTAGCAAATACAGATAGGCAATTAGATGAAATGGGTTGATACCATAGGGAATTCTTTAGTATGTTGTGGCACATGCCTTGGTATTGTGCATGTGACATCAGCACTATGTTGCCACCCTTGTCGGAGGGTTTAATGACAATGTCATCTCGTCGCTGTAGGTTTTTTAGGGCCCGTTGTTGAGGTGGTGATAGATTTGGTGTAAATTCCTTCCATGTTTGGGTTTTTAATTCTTTGATAAATTGATGGAGGAAGGCCCAAATAGTCGGGCACGTGTTGAGATCAGGGAATTTTGTTGATTTAACTTTAAACTTCCTGTTAAGCGCTGGGGTGGGTTTGGCGGGTATAGATGCCGTCGCGGAATCATTAACCGTGTTCTCCTCTGTATCTGGGGGGTCATTAGTGTTGCTCTCGTCATAGAGCCACATTAAATATCGTAGTGCGCGAAACTCGTCCATGGTGAAAAATATGGTGCGTTCAGTTAGCTCACGCTCCAGACTTTGCGTTTGGCGGTTGGTATCGAACAAATATTTAAAGGTTAAATTTCTAGCGAAGAGATACAAATCTTTAATCGTCTCGGTGACTCGTATCGGGCCGAGAGGACAGAAACCCAGACCGAACTTGAGGACCGAAACCTCATCAGAGGACAGGGGGCAGCTGGCCAGGTTAACCACATCTAAGTGTGTGTCTTGGGGTTGGTGGGCAAGGGAGTGGGGGGTGGCTTGCGAACGAATGCATCGAGTTTGGTTTGCTGTTGTTTTCTTTGGTCGGGGGACGTCAAGTCTAAAAAATCTATGTCTATAAGAGGTTTCTTAGAACTGCTTGATAAAGCTGCCAAGGCCCGAGGGATCACGTTATGTAGTGTAGAGGGTCCTGCTATACCCCCTCTGTATAAACTGGACTCATCACCCAGCCATCCATTGTATAATACCGATACCCGCCAGCGTATATATCCTCAATCCACCACCCTGATGGTGGGATGCACCCCGGTCTATGCTATCTATAGGGCACTAGAGGTATGCAGCATATTGTCCCCTATGTGTGTCCCCCCTTTCTTCCCCCTCCTTCGCTTCCTCGTCTCCTTCCCCTTTCCCCCCCCATGTTCCCTCATTCACGGGTTCCACTCCCCCTTTCCTACTCCCTTGCTGTTCAAACACCCCTTCGTCACTTTGTAAATTATACATTCCTACCTGGGAAATTGCCCAGGGATTGGCACTATCACCTTTTCCGTATTATTCACTGCACATTGCACTGGGAAGTTAGTCCTGCTCCCCCTTTTTCTTTTCCTTTGTAATCACATGGACAACTTTATGGACATCTGTGACATTTGGTGATATTGACACCGGTTTGATCACAAACTTAATATTTATAGGGCCCCTATTGGGATAAAGGTGTCCTTTTATGAAGCAGTGAAATCTATTCACTGCTTGATTCTCCGGCATTCACAGAGGAGATCTTTCTCCTCTGTGTGCCAGTTTATGAAGCATAGTAGATCGCTTCACCCATGGAGGAGTGAAGAGATCTACAAACGCTTCAAACAGTGGAGAACGGCCCCTGATACTGGAATCTCGTGAGACTTTACGAGATTACAGCACCAGAAATTCACTGAAACACTGAGATGTCCATTTATTAAGCGGTGATAAATTATCACAGCTCAATACATGGACAGACACCAGTGTGATTAATGTTAATAAAATAAAGAGTCCCCCCTACATTATATATACATGTATACACACACACACATTATATATACATGTATACACACACACACACATATATACATGTATATACACACATTATATATATATATACATATACACATTATATATATATACATGTATACACATATATATGACAGGGGGACATGGTTACAGTGTTGGGGGGTCTGAACGAGGCATAAGGAAGTTAATAATCTTCCTCTTTCCTCCTCAGATCCCCCGGGTTTCTCTCTTCACTCCCCGCTTCACCACCTCTGAGTTGGTGAATTGGGGAGTGTGAATTCTGACACAGATCGCCAGTGAAGCGCTGAGATCGCAGCTTCATACACTGGCCGTTACTGTGTCATTCTATGAGGATTCTCCATGTGCAGAGATAATCGGCGGGAGAACAAGTTCAAACACTTCTCCCCCCGATTATCTCTGGTTCATAAACTGTTTATGGGCTGTGATCAGTGGTGATCCTCAGGATCTCCGCTGATCACTGCTTCATAAAAGGACACCAAAATACCCGCCCCAAAAATAACACCTCCCCCCTCCCTCCTCCCTCCCTTCCCAAACAAAACCTTCCACCCTCACTATCTTAACTACAATCTTCAGCACTACTTCAGTCCTCCTCATCACTCCATGCACCGATTACCATATAACTTGTATGGTTTCCTAGGCTGCGAGATTCACCTTAATACAATCCATGTTATATAATTCTCACCCATCATTCCCTTGCACATCCTTATATGGTTTCCCCTGTCTTCCCTCACTCACACCCACTATTCACCACGGTGTGAGGTTTACATCATAACTATATTTGACACCCCAATAGTCCTGGGTGACATATGGTGACGGTCACATACATTTTTGACGTCTATACTAATCACTTGCTGCTACACATATCATCTTCCCCATTAGACCATAGCCGCTTTGCCTGGCAATTACCCTCTCCCCCAGTCGCCACGGGAGACTGTGCCTGAGTGCGCTCACCACACCCTGACTGTGCTCAACTTGGGTAAGGAAACCAATTTATGCATTGAACCCCTATTCCCATGTATTTTCGATGCGACTTTCGCATCATGTTATATTGCAATGTATTATATCTGCGAATTTGTTTTTCAGATGTACATATGTTCTGAAGAAGCCACTTTGTTGGCGAAACTAGTCATGAAACATTGAAATTTTTCAATGTATATGTACGGTTTTTAGTATATATGTTGTGTTTAGATTTTGTTTTCATTTTTGTTTCCTGTAATAAATGATTTAAAAACTTTTATATCTTTTTCACATTTGTGAGCTAAATACATACACCAGTACCGCAATAGTCCACCAGCTCCCTCCTCTCTCTTCTGACACTCTGGATTGGGAACCAGATTGCCAGAAAAATCTTTCAATATTTATCCCTATTGTGGGGCCACTAATATTGTATTTGAAAATTGCAATCATATCCTCTCTCAATCGTTTCCTCTCCAGAGAGAACAAACGACCTGGGGGATGGGGTAAACAGCTCAATCAAAAGCCGGGCAATAACTTCTCTGCAGGATGTGGAAACCTTGCAATAAGATCTGAACAAATTAATGGGGTGGGCAACTACATGAAAAATGAGGTTTAATGTAGAAAAATGTAAAATAACGCATTTGGGTGGCAAAAATATAAATGCAATCTATATACTGGGGGCAGAACTTCTGGGGGAATCTAGGATGGAAAAGGACCTGGGGGTCCTAGTAGATGATAGGCTCAGCAATGGCATGCAATGCCAAGCTGCTGCTAAGAAAGCAAACAGAATATTGAAGAATATTGGTATACATTAAAAAGGGGATTAACTCCAGGGATAAAGCGATAATTCTCCCACTCTACAAGACTCTGGTCTGGCCGCACCTGGAGTATGCTGTCCAGTACTGGGCACCAGTCCTCAGGAAGGATGTATTGGAAATGGAGCATGTACAAAGAAGGGCAACAAAGCTAATAAAGGGTCTGGAGGATATTAGTTATGAAGAAAGGTTGCGAGCACTGAACTTATTCTCTCTGGAGAATAGACACTTAAGGATTGGATATGACCATACTGGTGACCCCACAATAGGGATAAAACTTTTTTTGCGGAAGGGAGTTTAACAAGACACGTGACCACTCACTAAAATTAGAAGAAAAGAGGTTTAACCTTAAACTGGGTAGAGGGTTCTTTACTGTGTAGCGGTACCTCCGTGATGGCTGCTAATAGACTCTGTACCCCACTGATTACCTCGATTCTGCAAATCCTCCATTACCTCTGACATCCTGGGTTCAGTCATCTTACCAAATTTAATAGTAAATAGAGACTCACGCAGTATTAAGGAAACAACCCAAGTATGTTTACTGTATTAATGAGAACACAAAATAGGTATATATCAACTTTGTCAGTTATCAAGAAAACACTCCCACACACAGTTATTTTATCTAACTTATCAAAAAAGAAATACAATGGTGCAAAGTTCCATTCAGTTGTGAACAGTGATGTAACTAACTGAATTAAAGTAAACGGCGCCGTTACTTTAGAGGGTAATGAGTAATCTAACTGATTACTCTTCCCTTCATGGTAACGCTGTTCCCATTACTTGGGCGGCGTTACCGCAATTACCCGCCACGATCCGCGGAGCGCTCCGCGGCCTCAGCCTTAGGAAAGGCTGCGGCTTCGGCCTAGGTCCGGAGCGGTGGCCATCTTGGTGCACCCGTCGGCCGTTTACAATGTGATTGCCCTGTCAAATGACGGAGCGATCACTTGTAAACAAACCAGCGTCAAGATGACGCCGGTTCCTCTCTCCCCTCTGTGTACAGATCTGTACAGTGGAGGGGAGAGATCAGATGGCAGCAGCGATGTGGGCTGGATCTGTAGTGCCCACAGCGCTGCTCTGTGACAATTGCAGTCACAGCCATCCCTCCATACCCTGCCAATACTCTGCAATACCCTGCCAATACCCTGCCAATACTCTGCAATACCCTGCCAATACTCTGCAATACTCTGCAATACCCTGCCAATACTCTGCAATACCCTGACAATACTCTGCAATACCCTGACAATACTCTGCAATACCCAGCCAATACTCTGCCATACCCAGCCAATACTCTGCCATACCCAGCCATACCCAGCCATACTCTGCCATACTCGGTAATACCCAGCCATACTCTGCAATACTCGGTAATACCCAGCCATACTGTGCCATACTCTGCAATACTCACTAATACCCAGCCATACACTACCATACTCTGCAATACTCGGTAATACCCAGCCATACTCTGCAATACTCTGTAATACCCAGCCATACTCTGCAATACTCTGTAATACCCAGCCATACTCTGCCATAATCTGCAATACTCGGTTATACCCATCCATACTCTGCGATACCCAGCCGTACCCAGCCATGCTCAGCCGTACCCAGCCATACTCAGCCAATATTACAGTGGGGGAGATGACGTGGATATTACCGTGGGGGAGATTGTGGATATTACAGTGGGGACTATATGGTGGTGGAGTTTTCACAGGTTTTTGCAAATTCAATTATTATTTGCTGATCCGAAAAATGATCCGATCCGTGACTCTGATCCGAGAAACCATCCGATCCGTGAGTTTGGGGGGGGACAGATGTACAGAGGGGGAACAGATATATGTGTGTGGGGGGGGACCAACGTGTAGTGGGGTACAGAGGGGGAACAGATATATGTGTTGGGGGGGGGAACAGACGTTTAGGGGGGTACAGAGGGGAAATAGACATGCAGGGGGGAACGCGCCCCCTGCTTACAGTAATACTAGACCCGCCCCTTAGAATATTAAAGAAAAAGTCACAGTTACTTTGCTGAGTAACTAATTACTTTTCCAATGTAGTAACTGAGTTACTAACGCAATTACTTTTTGGGAGAAGTCATTTGTAACTTAACTAATTACTTTTTTAAAGTAAGATGACCAACACTGGTTGTGAATAATCACAAATGTTTTTTTTTTTTTTTTGTTTCACAAAGGTTTTTATTGATTGAACAGCAGGAACATACAAATCAAAATACAGTAGTAGAGTGTTACAGTTGCTTATATGCGGTACAAAAGGTGTTTGTATAAGTGACAAAATGGGATATAAACTGGTATATTAATGGTAGTAAATCGCATCACATTTATATTGCAAGATATATATTCAGTTGTAATCTAAACATCTTCGTATAGAATGGACAAATGGTTATTACAATGTTTTTTCTGAAATATGGGGAAGTTGGGGAAGAGGGAGGGTTAATGAGAAAAAAAAAAAAATAAGGGGGGGGGGAGGGAGGGCAAGATTGGATTGGACTAGCATTCATTCCTTATCTTTCTGAACCTTCTCTTAGGATTTGTACACCAAGATATAATTAATTTGTTATGCTATGGAAGTTTTGTAAGACTGAGTGTCTTTGTATTCTAGCCAATTAAACCATGTTGAGGTAAAGTTAGTTATTCTTTCCTGTGAGATGCTTATGAGTTCTTCTATGGATTCTATAGAATTGATTCTCCGGAACCACTCTTTTTTTGATGGTACTGTGTTGGAGCGCCAATGGCAGGGGATACAGTGCTTTGCAGCATTTATCATAAACATTGCTAGTGATTTTAAGTAACGTTTTTTGGGGATTGTGTTGTGGTGTAGCAGATATTGTGCTGGTTCAAATTTTAGGGTTTCTGAAGTTATTGATGTGACGGTTTCATGCACCATTTTCCAAAAATTTTGGATTAGTGGGCATGACCACCAAATGTGTATCATCGAGCCCTCCTCTTTGTTGCATCTCCAGCATCTATTTGAGGCCTGGGGATAGAATTTGTGCATAAGATCGGGAGTTCTGTACCATCTGGAGATTATTTTAAAGCCACACTCTTGGGTGGCGACGTTCAGTGAACCTTTGTGTGCGTAGGTAAAGATGGTTTCCCAGTTTTTGTCGGTTAAAGATAGATTAAGGTCTTGATCCCATGCTTGGCATGACGCGGTGGAGAACCCCGAACTATCCGTAAAAAGTGAGTTATAAAGATTCGATATGTCTTTGTGGGCTTTTTTTTAGGCAAAGGTCTTCTAAAGTCGTGGGAGTTCTAGTGCAAAGATGGGCTGTTTCAGTTCTGGTCAAAAAGCTTCTTATTTGTAGGTAGTTCCACTGTGAAATCAGTTTTGGCTCTTTATCTTTATTTATTTCTTCCAAAGTCAGTAGTTTCTGGTTTTTGAAGAAATGTTTAGCAATGACTACCTTGTGTAGCCAGTGGTCTGTGAGAAATTTTACCTCATTACCTGGGTGGAAATCTGGGTTGCCTCTTAGAGGCGTGAGTGGGCTGATCCATGGTGATGGAATGTCTTTTTTGTAGGTATTGTGAAATATTTCTAAGGTAGGGCCTATGAGAGGATGGGATTTGATCTCTTTAGAATGGTGTGATGGATTTATCCATGGGAGGAGATTAATTTGATGAGTAAATTGTGTTTGTTCTAAAGTCACCCAGTCCTTTATTGGTTGGTGTATGTTCCAGTCAACTATACGCGTCAGGAGAGCTGCCTGGTGATATTTCTTTAAGTCTGGGAGTGCTATCCCTCCTTTGTTTTTGGGTAAGTTTAGTCTCGTAAATTTAATTCTAGGGGGTTTGCTCCTCCAAAAGAAGGTGGAACAGGCTTTGCGGAAGGAGACAAAGAAAGATGGTGGAAGTTTAATGGGGATTGTTTGCATAGCGTAAAGAAATCTAGGTAGGATTGTCATTTTTATCAGAGAAGCTCTGCCAAACCATGAAATGTTGAGAGAGTTCCATCTTTTGAGATCCTCCTGTGTCTCTTTTAAGATAGGTAAGAAATTTAGTTTAAAAAGATAATTTAGGTCAGTTGGGATTTCGATTCCCAGGTAAGTTATATTCTGCTTGGCCCATGAGAAGGGAAATTTTTTTATACACAAATCTACTGAGCTAGAGGGTAGTGAGATATTTAGGGCAACGGATTTTGAATGGTTGATTTTTAGATTGGATATTAGTTGGTAGAGTTTAAGGTCTTGGATGACATTGGGTAGGGAAATGTGTGGTTGTGAGAGGAAAAGGAGCATGTCATCTGCAAAAGCAGCGACCTTGTATGTATGGTTTTGAATTTCAATACCCTTGATGTCTGGGTTGGATCTAATTTTGTTCAGTAGGGGTTCTAATGTGAGGACAAAATGTAGCGGTGATAGGGGGCAGCCTTGTCTTGTACCATTCCGTAAGTTAAAGGCGTTCGACAGGTGGCCATTGACACGGACACGTGCTGTAGGATTGGAGTAGAGTGCGTTAATATAAGCTCTCATTTGGGGTAGTATGCCTATATTCTTTAGTACTGCATCGATGAAATCCCAGGCCACTCTGTCGAACGCCTTTTCTGCATCTAGGGATAGAAAGAAGCCTTGTTTGTTTTTGGAAGATAGCCAATGGTTTATGTTTAGGGCTTTAATAGTATTATCTCGTCCCTCTCTTCCGGGGATAAATCCTACTTGATCAAGGGAGATTAGGGATGATAATAGGGGTAGGAGTCTATTGGCTAATATTTTGGCGTAGATTTTGACGTCCACATTGATTAAGGAAATTGGTCTATAGTTTGTGACTAGAGTAGAATCTTTCCCTTCTTTAGGTATGACGGTTATGTGCGCTTCTAATAGTTGCTGTGGGGGATGTTGTTCGGAATAGAGTGACTGGAAGGTTTTCAAAAATCTTGGTTTCAGTATGTTGGTAAAAGTTTTGTAATATTGTAGGGGTAGGCCATCAGGTCCTGGGGCTTTTCCAATTTTCATATCTTTTAAGGCCTTATCAAATTCCTCACCATGGATGGGGGCTTCAAGTTCTTGGGCTGTGTTCACTGCTATTTGTGGTGGGCTATATTTATCGAGGAAGTCTTGGATAAGTCTGGCTCTAATTTCGGAATTGTGAGGGGATTTGGGGTTGGAGGGGATGTTGTATAGAGATTGGTAATATAGTTCGAACTGCTTTGCAATCTCACCATTCGAGGAATAGGGTACGCCATGTTTATCTCTTATCTGATGGATAGTTGAGGCTACTCTCTTATTTTGGACCGCTTTTGCTAGTAATCTTCCACTTTTATTCCCCTGTTCATAGTATATCTTGTGCCTTAAAATGTATTGTCTTTTTGTTTTTAAATTCAGCTCTTCTGAGAGTAGTGCTCTTGTTTTTGTTAATTCCTCAAATGTGGAGATCGCAACGGTTCGTTTGTGGGTTGTTTCTAATGTATGGATTTGGTCTATTAAGGATTTTATTTTGGCCTGTTTTTCTTTCTTGAGTTTGGTCAGTTTGCGTATAAATTCGCCTCTGATTACGCATTTGTGTGCCTCCCACTGTGTCAGAATTGAGGTTTCGTCATTTTCATTTCGGGTAAAGTAATCTGTCAATTTATCTTTGAAATGAATTACATCTAGGGGATCTTTCAGGACGGTGGTGTTAAGTCTCCAGGTCTTAATTATGTTTTCTTTTTCTGGGAAAGTCAGAGTCATGGTGATAGGATGGTGGTCAGATAGAGTCATTGTTTCTATTGATGAATTTTTCAATAGTACCAGGTCAGATTGTGAAATAAAAAAATAGTCTATTCTAGAATATTTTTGGTGAATTGAGGAGAAAAAGGTGAAATCTTTAGTTTGAGGGTTCAGAGTTCTCCACGCATCATGCAGCATTAGTTCTTGTAGTTGAAGTTTAATTTGTTTTAGGGCTCTATAGGGAAGGCTCGATGTACCATCTGATGTGTCAATAATCGGGTTAATAGGGACATTGAAATCACCCCCTAAGATAAGTATGCCAAAGGTAAAACTTGTTAATAGATCTTTTATCTTGCGAAAGAAGGATACTTGTTTTGAGTTGGGCGCGTATATGTTAGCTATGGTAATGGGATGAGGACCTATTCTTCCTTTCAGAAAAATATATCTCCCCCCAGGGTCAATCATTGTATCTTGGATCTGTAGTGGGGTATGTTTTGAGATGAGAATTGATACGCCCTTGGTTTTCCCTTCCGGGTTAGTGGCATGAAATACTGTTGGGAATCTCTTGTCATGTAATTTGGGGATGTTGTTAGCTTTAAAGTGAGTTTCTTGGATGCATACTATGTTTGCTTTTAGTTTATGAAATTCATTAAGAAATTGGGTTCTTTTTGCGGGTATATTAAGTCCGTTAGCATTTATTGATATTAGTTTTACTGATGGTGAAATTGACTGTTGTGTATGGATACGCATTTTGGTGATTTTCCCTTATACCTATGATATAGGGGATTTAGTTAAGTGGTTCAGTATGTGCTTAGGTAGATTATTATCACTGATTTTATATCTAGTCCTGAGGAGAATTCTACGGTGGAGTGGGAGAAGGAAAAAATAAAGGGAGGGGGGAGGAAAGGAGGGAGAAGGAGGTTTACCTCCTGATGGGTAGATGAACCGGAGGTGGAGTTAGACCAGCTAACCTCACCTATGTGTTGGGGCCGGTAGGTTCAAGGAGTGAGATGGAGATCCCCTCCTTGTGTGGGTTCGAGGTCTAAGTAAGAACGGATGGGTGCCTAATTACTCTTCCTTATATTCTAATCAGATATACAAGAGTGTGTTTTGGTTCTTTTACTTTTATTTGGTTAATGTTTGTTTCTGGGACTCAGGGGCAATTATCAAAATATTTAAACTAATGTTACAGGGTTTATGTTAGAAATGGCGAGTTTGGGAGATATAGAAGGGATTGTTAGCCTTTATCTAGAAATGCGCCTAGGAGGTGGGTTAAAATACCACCTGTGATTGAGTGTAAGGAAAACCTCTTGTAAGCTAATGGGTTGGTGAGGACAGGGACTATAGTTCAATTCCTATTACTATGATAATTGGCCACTAGATGGTGCCCTTGTGTTGTATATTTAAATTTTAAGGGATGTTTGAGGTTAAGCATGAGAGCTCTGTAGATGATTATATGGAGAAGTGTGTGATGACATGTTAATTATGCTGTTTGCTGCGCTCAGATGAAACCATGAACTATGAAAAAACATTTAAACAGGTATCTTCTGCAGATATATTTGAGAGAAGAAAAAAAATAACAAACAAGAGACAGGCGTAATGATGATCCCACTAGACCGTGAATTGAGTTTGTATGTTGACATTGAACGAGTGATTGAAGCATATAGTATGGGGAAATGGAAGATTTCTCCCCAAAGGATTATTCACATTTAGGTGCATATTTTTGTGATGGTGTTGCCTGAAGTAGGTGTTAGACAGGTCGGCTTAGTTTGGATCAACATTGCGCCCAATACGGTCATTCGTAAATATACAGTCAGGTAAATAGCAATATGTAAGAATGACTATCAGTCCTTATTCGTTACTCATATCAGGTGTGTATATAAAGTCTCACAATTCTGACAGAAAAGTTAGGATTCATTAACATATTAAGTTTTGTATAGTGACAAACCATAACCTAGAGGTTACTGTAACTTAAGGTAGGCACATTGCCTTGAACCTCTATAATATTTTTAAACATTGTAGAAACGTTATATATAACAACTTAACATAACTTTATCCCTCCCCTCTCTCGTCAGTTGTTAGCTATCTTTTATGGTGGTATTGAGAGAACAGATAGAAAGATCGATGTATTGGATACCACTAATCCTATGAGCTGGTTTGTGTGGTGATCTTATTGGCAGAGGAGGAAAGAAAAAAAAAGGGAAAAAAACATATGGATCACAGAGAAGGGGTATATTAGCATGAATGTTTTTCTCTTGCTGGATCCTTAGATGTTTAGGTGTATGCATTCAATAGATCTTGTACTTACTAGCAGAGTTTTAGTGTTCACCCGTATCTGGCGTATCTGGCGTATCCGTGAGACATCTGTTCACTCCAGATTAGGCAGGAGATGTCTGGTGTCGTTTTGAGTCTCAGTACGCAGGGCACCATAATGCTGTAAAAAAACAAGATCTAGAGGAGAAGAAAAAGCAAAAAGGAGGGGAGGGAAGAACATGCGACTTCTATGTCTGGTGGGTATATTTGAGTTTCAGGTGTCCGTTTGGTCCTGTCTGTCGGTACGATCTCTGCGTCTGGGTGGAGAGAATCCTGGGCTTCCGTGGGGTGCTCCTCTTCTGTGCTGTTGATCTGAAGGTGATCTCCAACGCCGATCTCTGTTCCTTTGGGCTCTGGGAGTGGTGTTGTTTGATACTTCGATCCAGGTGTCACGTGGCAAGAAGGAATTGTACCATTCGGGTACATCAATTTGAGGTATGTTGAGTGTTTCACAAAATGAGCGTAGGTCATCTGGCGTGCGTAGCAGTGCTGTGTGACCTCTCCAAGTAGCTGACAGGCAGAACGGGAACTTCCATCTATACGGAATTGCTCTGGTTCTTAGCTGATCCAGGAGTGGGCGAAGAGCTCTGCGCTGCTGTAGTGTAATATTGGAGAGATCTTGGTATAGTTTGATCTCGTGCCCATTGAAGAGCACTCTGTTTTTTTCTCTCGCTTTTTTCAAGATGGCTTCTTTCAAAGGGAAATTTACCAAACAACATACTATGTCTCTTGGCGGGTCAGTGTCCCTTCCTCTTGGTCTGAGGGCTCGGTGGATTCTTTCAAATTCAATCAGAGAATCTGGGGGTCTTTCCAGCAAGTCGTTAAAGATTGCTGTGGCAGTCTGCTCTATTGGGGTTTGGTCTGCTGCTTTTGGGACCCCGCGTATTCTAACGTTATGGCGCCTTCCTCTATTGTCAAGGTCTTCTAAATGGCGGTGCATTTCAATTATGTGGGATAAATGCATGTCAGAAGATCTCTGTACCTGTCTCAAGGCATCTGTGTGGCGTGCTGTAGTTTGTTCCACTGCTCCTATCCTTGCAGCCACATGCTGGAGGTCAGACTTGAGATCAGTGATGGCTGCTGATAGTGTGGCTTTAATATCCAGGGCCACAGCTTGGAGATCAGATAGGCAAAGGGCTTGTGAGGCTGCTGGGGCTGGAGGGGTATGGTAGGGCATTGCTGGGTGAGAAGAAGGGCTGTATAGGCCGTTTGCGCCGTTTGCGCCGTCCGCCGTGCTTCCGGAGCCGCCGAGCGGGGTAAGTGCCTTAGGCGAGGCCGCGGCTTTGAGGCCTTCTCCCTGCGATGAGCGGAACATCGCGGGGATGCTTTTGAAATGTTCCTGGCCCGCCTCGGGGGGTTCACGGGAGGCAGAGGAGCTCCGGTCACCTTTGCCCATGCCCGGGAATGCTTAGCTTGCCCTGTGCTGCTTATTGAGAGCCCCTGAGTCCCGGAGAGAGTGGATTATGCGTCCATCTTGGTCCGGAGTTAGGCCACGCCCCCACAAATGTTAACCCAATCGCAAAAACCTATGTGAACAGGTTAACAGGAGTGTAGACAACTGGCACTATATCTTCTGTGTCAGATTTCTCCCTTCTGCCTCCTCAACTCACAGGCCATCAAATCTTACACAATATAAAGAGACAATGTACAGACTATTGTATTTGAATAGGATGGCTCCCTTTAGATGAAGTTCAATGCATCAATGCAGGAAAAAGGATAATAAAAGGGCAAATGGTATTCCTTAAAATCCAGATATCTTCAGCTAGCCTCTTTGTATTGTAACTAAAGTAATCCTTGATGACAGGGTGTAGCAAATTGGCAGAACTTTGGTTTATCCTTGTTGTATTGTAACGTCCTTCTTTTAGGAATGATGTTATCCAATATAGCTGCTAGAATCAATAATGTGAACTGGGCATAGATGTCTGCTTTCAGTGTCCGTTATATCATAAAATCTAACTTCTGTGGGACTACAAGTACCACCAGCTGAACTGTTGTGAATGATGTCTGAAAGCAGTGTCTCTAACTATAACATAGGCTATGCCCGCTCACCACTCTGCAACGATGCAGATGATGAGAAGACTCTAACAGAAAATCTCTCTCTGTATCCTGGCTCTGGGTAATGGCAGCCACCACGCCACACTGCAGCCCATTGGGATCTGAATTGCTGGTGTCTCTGGATGGCTGGGAACACCCTCTGGTCTGCTGCAAGGAAGAAACAATGATGTCCACAGAGATCCATCTGGTTATACCTGTCCGGCTCCCCGCTGTGTAGGCTACAAATCATCAGCAACTCTCTGTCACACAGACCTCCTGCTGGCAGAGCCAAACGGCCGCGCACGTGCTAGCCCCTTTTATATCCTTTCCCAGCAATCTGTTCTGTCCACTCAGCATTTTGTTAATTGTAGTTCAGATCAGTCCTGCTGGCATAGTCACTTCAGAATTCTGAACTACACATCCCATGATGCTTTGCTCTGGATCCTATCACAGGAAAAAGGAAATTGGCACACAGAGTCCAGCAAACACTAGAGGGAGCCAACCCCACATTAATAACACAGAAAATGTCTCTGGATTTTAGGCATAATAGCCAGCCCTGGATACAACTGTAAGAGTGGCAAGGATGTGGAATTCCCTCCCACAAGCAGCGGTTTCAATGGGGGGCATCAATAGTTTAAAAAAACTATTACATAAGCACCTGAATGACCGCAACATACAGGGATATACAATGAAATACTGACATATAATCACACACATAGTTTGGACTTGATGGACTTGTGTCTTTTTTCAACCTCACCTACTATGTAACTACTAACAGTGCTTGTAACCTTTCCTCATAACTAAGGTCCTCCAGTCCCTTTAATAGTTTTGTTGCCCTTCTCTGGACGTGCCTAGAACTGGACAGCATACTCCAGGTGCGGCCGAATCAGAGTCTTGTAGAGTGGGAGAATTATCGTTTTATCTCTGGAGTTAATCCCTTTCTTAACCACTTCAGCCCTGGAGGATTTTACCCCCTTCATGACCAGAGCACTTTTTGCGATTCGACACTGCGTCACTTTAACTGACAATTGCGCTGTCATGCGACGTTGTACCCAAACAAAATGGTTCCAACAAATAGAGCTTTCTTTTGGTGGTATTTGATTGCCTCTGGGGTTTTTATTTTTTGCGCTATAAACAAAAGAATAGCGACAATTTTGAAAAAAACACATTATTTTTTTTACTTTTTGCTATAATAAATATCCCCCAAAAATATATAAAAAAAAAAATTTTTTCCTCAGTTTAGGCCGATATGTATTCTTCTACATATTTTTGGTAAAAAAAAATCACAATAAGTGTATATTGATTGGTTTGTGCAAAATTTATAGCGTCTACGAAATATAGATAGTTTTATGGCATTTTTAATTTTTTTTATTAGTAATGGCGGCGATCTGTGATTTTTATCGGGACTGCGACATTATGGCGGACACATTGGACATTTCTGACACTATTTTGGGACCACTGTCAGTTATACAGCGATCAATGCTATAAAAATGCATTGATTTACTGTGTAAATGACACTGGCAGTGAAGGGGCTAACCACTAGGGGGCAGTGAAGGGGTTAAGTGTGTCCTAAGGAGTGATTCTAACTGTTAGGGGGCTGGACTTCAACACACAGGACAGTGATCACTTCTCTCGATGAGAGAGAGCTGTGATCACTGTCCTGTCACTAGGTAGAACAGGGAAATGTGGTAAACAGCTGGATTCCAACTGTATAGAACCCTGCGACACTGATAGAGAGAAATATATATGTGCCTGCTGTTGCCCCTATATATTTCTGTCTATTATTAAATATTTAAGCTGCTCCCTAGAAAAAGAAAATATTCTCCAGTGATGTGTAGTGATAAAGGGGCGCTATTTTACTTCTAACAGTGCTGGGAATAATCCCGTGTGGATAAGTGTTACCCTTAGTGTAATACTCTATAGATATTCGTGATATTGTTAAATATGACCCTGTAAAAGATATCTAGGTAAACAATTTCTGCAATATGTACAAAAAATCACATGTGTTGTAACACCATATACAAAATGAAAATGAAAATAAAAAATCATAAATCAACATTCAACATGTGTAACATTTGGTACCATCTGTGCACCTTGGTGAACTCCAATCACCCAAATCGCTATGTGTCAGCATATATTGTGATTCCACTGCGATAAATCACCACATATACACCATAGTGATAATTAATTACTATAAATAATAAATGAATGAATATGACAAGTCCCATCCGCATAGGTTTTCAACTTGACTCGGATACATTCAGCAGTCCATCAACATGAAGCTTAATTGAAATGATGTAACGTTTGTTCATTATGCTGCAAACCTCCACCGTGTAAACTTGCATGCGTCACCCAATTGTGCTGATATATAATCTGCTTACCAGATCCTATTGACCACTTTATTGAAAAAGTAAGTCAAAAACGCTTTTACAGGATTGTGCCTGTTCACATGGGCGTTGACATGTACATTTGGATTGATCTCCTCCTCTCAGACTCACACGAGATATATGAAAGAGCAAGAGAACTCTATAGTGTAATATTGCTTTAATATAAAAACTTTGATAAAAACAAGATAGCCAAATGGCTCCTTACATGGTTTTGTGCCCGACCCGGCACTGGGGTTGCTCGTAGCTCATATGTCTGCTGCAGAGCCGCGGCTTCAGCGTGCGTTCCAGTGGGCTCGACCAGCAAACCACAAAAGACCGGAAGTGGCATCAAAATCATGGGAAAGCGTGACCAGGTACTGCCTCGAGGCTGGTCGAGCCCACTGGAACGCACGCTGAAGCTATGCGCTGGTCGGCAAGCGGTTAATGCATGCCAATATTCTGTTTGTTTTGCTTGCAGCAGCTTGGCGTTGCATGCCATTGCCATTTTATTTTTATGTCTTGTTGCCTGGTAGATATTGTACGGTTACTTGCTGCAGCTTTTGCCACATATTTTTTCACTCATTATTTTTCATTTCTAGCGCGGTTTTCATTTAATTTTCTATGCCATTGCTGAGCCTGTCATCTACTTGGACCCCCAGGTCCCTTTCTATCCTAGATTCCCCCAGAGGTTTTTCCCCTAGTGAATAGATTGCATTCATATTTTTGCCACCCAAATGCATTATTTTACATTTTTCTACATTAAAACTCATTTGCCATGTAGTTGCCCACCTCATTAATTTGTACTGATCTTCTTGCAAGGTTCCCACCTCCTGCAGAGAAGTTATTGCCCTTCTTAGCTTAGTATTGTCCGCAAATACAGAGATTGAGCTGTTTATCCAATCCTCCAGGTCGTTTATGAATTAATGAAATAGGATTGGTCCCAGGACAGAACCCTGGGGGACCCCACTTTCCACCCGGACCATTCCGAGTACTCCCCATTTATCACTACCCTCTGAACTCGCCCCTGTAGCCAATTTTCAATCCATGTACTCACCCTATGGTCCATGCCAATGGACCTTACTTTGTACAGTAAACGTTTATGGGGAACTGTATCAAATGCTTTTGCAAAATCCAGATACACCACGTCTACGGACCTTCCTTTATCTAGATGGCAGCTTTTATAGAAGGTTAATAGATTGGTTTGGCAAGAATTTTATTAATTAATCCATGCTGATTACTGCTAATGAAACCGTTGTCATTACTAAAATCTTGTATATAGTCCCTCCAAGAGCTTGTATACAATTGATGTTAGGCTAACTGGTCTGTAATTCCCATGGATGTATCCTGGCCCTTTTTAAAATATTGGTGCTACATTGGCTTTTCTCCACTCTGGTGGAGCTGGTACCATTCCAGTCAGTAGACTTTTTGTAAAAATTGGAACAATGGTCTGGCAATTACTTGACTGAGTTCCTTAAGGACCCTCGGGTGCAAGCCACCTGGCCCTGGTGACTTATTGTTGTTGAGTTTTTTAAGTCTATTTCTAATTCTGTCCTCTGTTAGCCATGAGGGTGCTTCCTGTGACATGTCATGACGATAAACATTGCAGTTTTGGTTACTGAAGCCCCACGATTCCCTTGTGAAGACTGAGAAAATAAATAAATTCAATACCTTCGGCATCTCTTAATTAGTAACCAGATTGCCTTCATCATTCTTTATGGGACCAATATGATCTGACCTTCCTTTCTTACTATTTATGTACTTAAAGAATTTCTATGTGCCTTTCGTGTTCTATCTCCTGGTTGCACTCTTACATTTCTTGTTGCATTCTTTGTAAAGTTGTAAAGTTGAAATGCTGATGATGATCCCTCAGCCTTGTATTTTTTGAAGGCCTTCTCCTTTGTTTTATATGCACTTTTACGCTGGAGTTAAGTCACCCAGGACTTTTATTAGCTCTTTTAAATGTATTTCCCACTAGGATGCACTGGCGAAAGCCCTTATTTAATATGCTCCTAAAGCATACCCATTTTTCCTCTGTGTTCTTTGTTCCTAATATTTTATCCCAATTATTAGCTTCTAGCAAGGTTTCTAGGTTAGGGAAGTTGGCTCTTTTGAAATTCAGTGTCTTTGTATTCCCCTTATGCTTCCTTTTTGTGTGATTTATACTGAAACGAATTGACCTGTGATCGCTGTTTCCTAAATTCCCCTGTATTTCCACATCCGTGATCAGGTCTGTATTGTTGGTAATCAGTAGGTCTAGTAACGCTTTGTTTCTAGTTGCTGCATTTACCATTTGTCCCATGAAATTGTCCTGCAAGACATTTAGAAACTGTCGAGCCTTAGATGAATGCACGGTTCCTTCCACCCAGTCTACAGTATGTCACAAAAGTGAGTACACCCCTCACATTTTTGTAAATATTTTATTATATCTTTTCATGTGAAAACACTGAAGAAATTACACTTTGCTACAATGTAAAGTAGTGAGTGTACAGCTTTTATAACAGTGTAAATTTGCTGTCCCCTAAATTAACTCAACACACATTAATTTCTAAACCTCTGGCAACAAAAGTGAGTACACCCCTAAGTGAAAATGTCCAAATTGGGCCCAATTAGCCATTTTCCCTCCCCTGTGTCATGTGACTCCTTAGTGTTACAAGGTCTCTGGTGTGAATGGGGAGCAGGTGTGTCAAATTTGGTGTTATGGCTCTCACTTACTGGTCACTGGAAGTTCCACATGGCACCACATGGCAAAGAACTCTCTGAGGATCTGAAAAAAAGAATTGTTGCTCTACATAAAGATGGCCTAGGCTATAAGGAGATTGCCAAGACCCTGAAACTGAGCTGTAGCACGGTGGCCAATACCATATTGTGGTTTAACAGGACAGGTTCCACTCAGAACAGACCTTGACATGGTCAACCAAATAAGTTCAGTGGACAGTTGAGTGCACATGCTCAGCGTCATATCCAGAGGTTGGCTTTGGGAAATAGACATATGAGTGCAGCCAACATTGATGCAGAGGTTGAAGGGGAGGGGGGTCAGGCTGTCAGTGCTCAGACTATACGCCACACACTGCATCAAATTGGTCTGCATGGCTGTCATCCCAGAAGGAAGTCTCTTCTAAAGATAATGCACAAGAAAGCCCGCAAACCGTTTGCTGAAGACTAAGGTCTGATGAGACCAAGATAAACTTATTTGGTTCAGATGGTGTCAAGCATGTGTGGTGACAAACAGGCGAGGAGTACAAAGGCAAGTGTGTCTTGCCTACAGTCAAGCATGGTGGTAGGAGTGTCATGGTCTGGGGCTGCATGAGTGCTGGAGAGCTACAGTTCATTGAGGGAACCATGAAGCCTACATGTACTGTGACATACTGGAGTAGAGCATGATCCCCTCTCTTCGGAGACTGGGCCCCAGGGCAGTATTCCAACATGATAATGACTCTAAATACACCTCCAAGACAACCACAGCCTTGCTAAAGTAGCTGAGGGTAAAGGTGATGGACTGGCCAAGCATTGAGTGCCTGTGGGGCATCCTCAAACGGAAGGTGGAGGAACGCTAGGTCTCTAACATCCACCAGCTTTGTGATGTCATCATGGAGGAGTGGAAGAAGACTCCAGTGGCAACCTGTGATGCTCTGGTGAACTCCAAGAGGGTAAAGGCAGTGCTGAAAAATAATGGTGGCTACACAAAATATTGACACTTTAGGCCCAATTTGGACATTTTCACTTAGGAGTGTACTCACTTTTGTTGCCAGCAGTTTAGACATTAATGGCTGTGTGATGAGTTATTTTGAGGGGACAGTAAATTTACACTGTTATAAAAGATTTACACTCACTACTTTACATTGTAGCAAAGTTTCAGTGTTGTCACATGAAAAGATATAATAAAATATTTACAAAAATGTGAGGGGTGTACTTACTTTTGTGAGATACTGTATGTGTGGATAATTAATATCCCCCTATATAATGACACTTTCCATTCTTGTCGCTAATCCAAATTGTGATAGGAGGTCCGCTTCCGCCTCCTCCTCCTCCTCCTGGTTAGGGGGCCTATAGCATACTCCCAGGATTACTTTCCCCTTAGTTTCCTCTCTTTGTAGCTCCACCTATAAGGATTCCACCTCCTCCCTCTCACATTCACTTGTACATCTTTTTTGATATACAGGCATACCCCTCCCCCTTTTTTACCCTCTCTATCCCTTCAATATAGAGAATACCCTTAAATGGTTGCCAGCCAATCATGAGAGACGTTGAAACAAGTCTCTTAATTTCCTACAAAATTGAAATCCTCCTCGTACAACAGTAGGTCTAGTTCTCCCATCTTGTCCGCCACACTCCTGGCATTGGTGAACATGCCACGTAGTTTAACCACTTTCCGACCGGCGCACGACGATGTACGTCCCTTTTTTGAAGAGGGATATCTCGGTAACGGCAGCAGCTGCTGCCACAACCGAGGTATCCATCTCTTCAGGCGCCAGGCTGTCCGATAATGGTGGTCATCGCGGTGGATTCGCCACGAGATCACCGTTATCGGCGGCGGGAGAGGTGCCCCCCCTCCCGCCGCTCTCCCGCGCCTTCCGCCGCTTACCGGAACCGTCGGCAGCGGCGGAGGCGATCGGGTCCGTTCCCCTCCTGTGTCTAGAGATGAGTGACGCTAAGATGGCCACCACTCATCTCTATACCATAGGAGGGCGGAAGCGACGTCAAAAACGTCACTTCCGCCCATACCTCTTAAAGAGGAATTTTCAAATGTAATTTTTTTAAATGACATTTTTTTTTTTTTCATTGAAGTCCAAATATGAGATCTGAGGACTTTTTGACCCCAGATCTCATATTTAAGAGGACCTGTCATGCTTTTTTCTATTACAAGGAATGTTTACATTCCTTGTAATAGGAATAAAAGTGAGCCAATTATTTTTTTTTTTTAAAAAACAGTGTAAAAATAAATAAAATCAAGAAAAATAAATAAGAAAAACAAAAATTTTTTTTTTTTAAAGCGCCCTGTTCCGACGAGCTCGTGCGCAGAAGCGAACGCATACGTGAGTAGCGCCCGCATATGAAAACGGTGGTCAAACCACACATGTGAGGTATCGCCGCGATCGGTAGAGCGAGAGCAATAATTATAGCCATAGACCTCCTCTGTAACGCAAAATATGCAACCTGTAGAATTTTTTAAACGTCGCCTATGGAGATTTTTGAGGGTAAAAGTTTGATGCCATTCCACGAGCGGGCGCAATTTTGAAGCATGACATGTTAGGTATCAATTTACTCGGCGTAACATTATCTTTCACAATATATAAAAAAATTGGACTAACTTTACTGTTGTCTTATTTTTTTATTCAAAAAAGTGAATTTTTTCCAAAAAAAGTGCGCTTGCAAGACCGCTGCGCAAATACGGTGTGAAAAAAAGTATTGCAACGACCGCCATTTTATTCTCTAGGGTGTTAGAAAAAAACAATCTATAATGTTTGGGGGTTCTAAGTTTTTTTCTAGCAAAAAAAACTGTTTTAAACATGTAAACACCTAAAATCCAAAACGAGGCTGGTCTTAAAGTGGTTAAACTGCTCGCATACTATCTCCTTATTGAGTGTTCTGAGGTTGCAAATAGGACTTGTTACTGTACTTAGGGTTGAGCTGCTTTAGTCAACCTACCACTAGTGCCCCCAATACTACCTTCTGGAATTTGTTCTGCGCTGACTATCTCTACCTCTGGACCCTCCCCCCCGTTGCCTAGTTTAAAAGCCCTTCTAACTTTTTGGCCATCTTCACTCCCAGCAGATCTGCACCCTCCTCATTTAGGTGCAGTCCGTCCCTTCTATAGTGCTGGTAACCGACTGAGAAGTTGGCCCAGTTCTCCAGGAACCCAAACCCTTCCTTTCTACACCAGCTCCCCAGCCACTTGTTTATTTTCCTAATCTCCCTCTGCCTTTCTGGTGTGGCTCGAAGTACCAGTAGTATTTCTGAGAAAACTACCTTAGAGGTCCATTTCCTCAATTCAGCTCCTAGGACAATCCATCTACCTCTGACTTTGTCATTGGTGCCAATGTGCACCATGGTAGCCGTGTCTTCTCCAGCCCCTCCCAGTAATCTGTCCACCAGATCCACAATGTGCCAAACCCGAGCGTCCAGTAGACAACATACAGTTCGGTGCAGAGGGTTAGTGCACTGCACATACAGCCAGAGCCTGGGGCAGGTTCCCCCTCTGCCCTTCTTTGTCCCGGCCCTGCTTGGACTGTCTACTTTCCAAAAAAGGGGTAATTTGGGGGGCATTTTTACTGTCCTTGCATTTTAGGGCCTCAGGAAATGAGATTGCAGTACATCAGCAATGATCGATTTTCAGATATACTACTGTATATACCATAGTTTGTAAACTCTATAACTTTCACACAGATTAAAAAATGTAGCAGTATACATTTTGTCCTAAATTTATGAAGAATGATTATTTATTTGCAAAAGTTTACAACAGATACAAAGAAAATAAATATTTTTTTCAAAATGTTTGGTATTTTTTTGTTTAGTTAGCAAACACCTGGCGGTGACTAAATACTACCAAAATAAAGTTCTAAACATTTGGGTACAGTGTTGCAAGACTGAGTAATTGTAGTAAATGTTAAAGTGGATCTTACTCTCTTTTTTAAGCATGTGTTTCTTTGTTGAGCACAGCATGTAAATTACATACAGTATACAGTACATCATAACAGTGCAGCTTACATGGCACCATAATAAACTGGTGGTTTGTATTGGAATCACTGAAAACTTCCCACTGAGCCGTGATGAAAGGTGAAAGACAGTATCTCCACTTGTCGTTACAGCCTTTTAAACTGGTGCACGGTGGAGGTAAGCTACAATAGTCACTTTTTTAAATTTAATAAACTTACACATTAGTATTATAATGCATAGAAAAAAAGTTTTTATTGCTAATGTTCTGATAACTAACTAATGTTCTGATAGCCATTCCAGCTCTGTAGAAAAAAGCTTTTAAAGGGGATCTGTATCTCTTATCAACCCTGGGTACCCAATTGTTTTGTCTAAATGGGAGCTAGACCAGATTGTTTCACAGGGAAAAAAGCATAAAATACTAGAATTAAAAGAGAAGTTCTGTATTTAAAAAAATAAACATTTATGTTCACTTGGTGCAGCATCAGATCGATGCTGCATCTCTCCCGTGCCATGTCTGCAGTGAGAACTGAGTGATCAAACACAGTGATCGCTCGGTTCTGCCCCTCCGCTCTGAGCAGAGAGCCTGTCAGTCACCCACTCTCTGCCCTTCCAGTGCTCACTGGAGTGCTGGGCTGTAGAAGGGGCAGGAGGGGCTTGCTCAGGCTCTCGACGGATCGCTAAGAGGCTGAGCCAGGTGCCATTTCAGGCATCTGGGTGGATCCCGACCGTATGGTCAGAATCGTTCTCGAGCCTGGACCGCCTGTGTGACGTCAGCCATCAGCAGGCTTTAACCGCTATCGACTGAAAATGGGTCACCAGCAAATTGTTGGAGGGAGTACAATATTGTGGGAACCCATGCTCATATATGGTGGCAGTGCCCAATCAGACAAGCATACTGGAGGGAATTAGTGCAAATGGCACGGTTAATTTGTGGAGTTGGGATACCACAAAATCCTTGGCAATGCCTTTTTCACTCTGCAGTTACTCCAAGAGATAAATACAAGAGCTCTAAACAGCATCTGTTAAATATGGCTAAAGGATTAATACCTACAGTAAATATTGGACGACAGGTAAACCACCAAAGATTGTAGAGTGGCTTATGAAAGTAGATCAGGAAGGAAGTGGTGCATAGCAGTAGAGACACATATCAATTCTATAGAGTCTGGGTTGGTTGGCTAGAATTTAAACAGTCTCCTATGTACTGTATGCAGTACATATGAATATATGAGAGTGAGCAGTAAAGTCAGATAACCAGGAGACTATCACAAACAACACTGGATATAGGAGTAAATTAAATGACTTTAACAATTTGGTGGGAGTAGAATGAGAATAAAAAGAAACAGATAAGAGGAAAGATTAGTTCGGGAAGGGGTGGGTGAGGTTGGGGTGCTTATCGGATGGAATAATGCAGGTGTGCGCTCAAGCCGTGGCCCGGAGAGGACTTCCCTCTCTGTCTCAACTCCTATCTTTGGCATTTACCATCCATCCTACCCATTCTTTAAAGCAGGGCTCTCAAACCTCCAGCTGTTGCGAAACTACAAGTCCCATCATGCCTCTGCCTGTGTGAGTCATGCTTGTAACTGTCAGCCTTGCAATGCCTCATGGGACATGTAGTTTCACAACAGCTGGAGGGCCACCAGTTTAAGACCCCTGCTTTAAAGTGTAAGTTCACCTTTACAGAAAATCTGTAAGGTGAACTTACACTGAACCCTCTTCCTGATCCCCCCAGTCTCACTGACCTGGAGTCCCACGATCACCCACTGTGAGACATCGGATCGCTGCTTTACTGGTCCATCCTGACAGGACAGGCTAGGTGGGTTCTAATTGGTCAGTTTTCTGATTGGACCAATTAGAATGCCTCCTATCCGTACATGCAGAGAAGTACATTTAGGACATTAAGCCGCAAGGGTTTCAAATCCCCGGACCGGTAAATCGACGATCCGATGTCTTACAGCGGGTGATCGCGGGACTCCAGGTCAGCGGGATCGGGGGGCGGTATGAGAAAGGGGATCCAGAATAAATTCCCCTTACAGATTTTCTGTAAAGATGAACTTACGTTTTAAGAAGATGGTGGTCACTCGAGTGACACCTGCAAGAGGGGGGCACCATGGCCGGATCTGGGGGGGGGTTCTATTTTTAGTTGTGTCACCCCAGGCTGTTGTTTTTTCATGGATGCTGTACCTGGCCTTCCCCCCATCCCCGCACTAATGCCGCGTACACACGGTCGGAATTCTCGTCGGAAAAAGCTCTGATGGTTTTCCTGTCGGAATTCTGATGGAATTTCACTCAAACTGTCTTGCCTACACACGGTCACACCAAATTCCGACGGTAAATAACACCATGGCATACAACACGTTTGATTGCACTATAAAAGGGAAGTTTAATGCTTCTGAGCATGCGTCAAATTGTTTCCAAGCATGCGTCGGAATTTTGCGCGTCGGAATTCCATACACATGATTGGAAAATCCGATAGAAAGGTTTTCCGTCTGAAAAATTAAGAACAGGTTCTCAATCCAAAGTCCGTCGGAAATTCTGACAGAAAAAGACACACGGTCGGAAAATCCGATGAAAAGCTCCCATCGGACTGTTTCCATCGGAAATTCCGACCGTGTGTACGCAGCATTACAGTCAGGACAAGAGCAGCCTGGAGAATGAAATCCGCAAAGAAAAAATTACAGAGAGGAGAGAGCGGGGAATGTAGGCTGTGCTCTCCCCCTCCTATCAGCAGAGAAATCCCCCATAAAGCATATGACACAGGTTCTCTCTTACATCGGTATGTTCATTCCATCCTGCCAGGAGATGAACGATCATTGGAGGAGATAGGGGGCGGGGCAATCAATCTGTGTACAGCCCAATCCTGTGGATTGGGATCTATTTGTGCTGTGAAGGGTAATGGGGATGATGGGAAGGGGGGAATAGTGCTAGGAGAAGGAATGGGGGTATATGCGATAGGAGGGAGGTTGGGGGGAGATTTGTGCTAAAAGGAGGGATTGGGGTATGAGAGGGGATTTGGGGGGATTTAGGGGGGGATTTGTGCTAGGAGAGAGGATTGAGGGGATTTGTGCTAGGAGGGGTATTTGTACTATGAGAGGGGATTGGGGGGATTTGTGCTAGGAGGGGGGTTTTTGTTTTGTTTTTGTTTTGATTGGGGATTGGGGGAATTTGTGCGAGGAGGGGGATTTGTGCTAGGAGAGGGGATTGGGGGGAAATGTGCGAAGAGGGGGGACTCGTGCTAGGAGAGAGGATTGGGGGGTTTGTGTGAGGGGGGGGGGGAATTGTGCTAGGAGCAGCGGCAGGACAACATGTTTTACCCCAGCAGGTGACACCAACCCTAGTGACAATACATATTTAGATATGTGTATTTGTGACAAACATTCTGGTTGCAGGTTAACCACTTCAGCCCCGGAAGATATGGCTGCTGAATGACCGGGCCATTTTTTGCGATTGCACTGCATCGCTTTAACTGACAATTACGTGGTCGTGAGACGTTATACCCAAACACAATTTTTCCCACAAATAGAGCTTTCTTTTGGTGGTATTTGATCATCTCTGCGGTTTTTATTTTTTGCGCTATAAACAAAAAAAGAGCGACAATTTTGAAAAAAACACAATATTTTGTACTTTTGCTATAATATCCCAATTTTTTTTTTTTTAAAAAGGACATTTTTTCTCAGTTTAGGCCGATATGTATTCTTCTACATAAGCGTATATTGATTGGTTTGCGCAAATGTTATAGCGTCTACAAAATAGAGGATAGATTTATGGCATTTTTATTATTATAATTTTTTTTACTAATAATGGCGGCGATCATCGATTTTTATCGTGACTGCAACATTATGGCGGACACATCGGACAATTTTGACACATTTTTGGGACCATTAGCATTTATACAGTGATCAGTGCTATAAAAATGCATTGATTACTGTAAAAATGTCACTGGCAGTGAAAGGGTTAACACTAGGGGGGCGATCATAAAAAAGTTAAATAAAGGTAAGGTGCTTTACATCATCAATGACACCACACAAAGTAAAAAACCTAAATTCAAATGTGATAATTACAGTTTGTACTGTCCGCATATATAAATTAAATATTTAAACCATATACTGTGTAAATATAACAAAAATAGTGTAGCTGTCCTTCAAGTGTGAATAACACTGTGCGGGGGCGGACTGACCATTCGGGCACTTGGTCACCGACGGAGGGCCCCGGAGTCAGGAGGGCCCCATGAGCTGCTCAGTCTGCCCCTGGATGTGCCCACAGCTTCTTATGAAGGATTGGGGAAGTTTATGCACCGCTGAGGTAGTGAGCGATGTCACCCCTCCCTGCAGTTTGTGAGGCTATATGAGAGGACTCGAGTGCTGGCCGATTACAGAGCGATCATGGAGCAATGAGAATGATAGCAGTGACAGGCGCTCCGGTCACCTCTCCTCCTGGGGAATTCAGCAGAGTGGCACGGCCATAGTATACATCCATGCCGCAAAGAAAGCCAGTGAGAGAGCTGGAGGCTGCAGAGTGAAGACAGAGTGGAGTCATGTCGGAGATAGCCACCTGACCTGCCTTGTGTGCAGCAGCAGGTCAGTGTGTAATCACAGCATGTCTATGATCACTAGCCAGGCTGACTGAGTGTCCCTTCTTCTCCAGTGCCCATCTATCAGGTGCTATTCCCTGGTACACTGATATCTGTACACTGAGTGCCTCAGTGGTAATCAGTGAGAATAATGTCCCTTACATTGGTGGTCAGTAAGAAGAATGTTCCTTACATTGGTGATCAGCAGAAAGAATGTTCCTTACATTGGTGGTCAGTAAGAAGAATGTTCCTTACGTTGGTGATCAGTGGGAAGAATGTTCCTTACATTGGCGGTCAGCAGAAAGAATGTTCCTTACATTGGTGATCAGTGAGAATAATGTTCCTTGCATTAGTGCTCAGCAGAAAGAATGTTCCTTACATTGGTCGTCAGTGAGAATAATGTTCCTTACATTGGTGGTCAGTAAGAAGAATGTTCCTTACATTGGTGATCAGTGAGAATAATGTTCCTTGCATTAGTGCTCAGCAGAAAGAATGTTCCTTACATTGGTCGTCAGTGAGAATAATGTTCCTTACATTGGTGGTCAGTAAGAAGAATGTTCCTTACATTGGTGGTCAGCAGAAAGAATGTTCCTTACATTGGTGATCAGCAGAAAGAATGTTCCTTACATTGGTGGTCAGTAAGAAAAATGTTCCTTACATTGGTGATCAGTGGGAAGAATGTTCCTTACATTGGTGATCAGTGAGAATAATGTTCCTTACATTGGTGGTCCGCAGAAAGAATGTTCCTTACATTGGTGATCAGTGAGAATAATGTTCCTTGCATTAGTGGTCAGCAGAAAGAATGTTCCTTACATTGGTCGTCAGTGAGAATAATGTTCCTTACATTGGTGGTCAGTAAGAAGAATGTTCCTTACATTGGTGGTCAGCAGAAAGAATGTTCCTTACATTGGTGATCAGCAGAAAGAATGTTCCTTACATTGGTGGTCAGTAAGAAAAATGTTCCTTACATTGGTGATCAGTGGGAAGAATGTTTCTTACATTGGTGATCAGTGAGAATAATGTTCCTTACATCGGTCGTCAGCAGAAAGAATGTTCCTTACATTGGTGGTCAGTGAGAATAATGTTCCTTACATTGGTGGTCACCAGAAAGAATGTTCCTTACATTAGTTGTCAGTGGGAATAATGTTCCTTACATTGGTGGTCACCAGAAAGAATGTTACTTACGTTAGTTGTCAGTGAAAATAATGGTCCTTACATTGGTGGTCAGTGGGAAGAATGTTCCTTACATTGGTGGTCAGTGGGAAGAAGGTTCCTTACATTGGTGATCAGTGGGAAGAATGTCCCTTACTTTGGTGATCAGTGGGAAGAATGTGCCTTACATTGGTGGTCAGTGGGAAGAATGTTCCTTACATTGGTGATCAGTGGGAAGAATGTTCCTTACATTGGTGGTCACCGGAAAGAATGTTACTTACGTTAGTTGTCAGTGAAAATAATGGTCCTTACATTGGTGGTCAGTGGGAAGAATGTGCCTTACATTGGTGATCAGTGGGAAGAATGTTCCTTACATTGGTGATCAGTGGGAAGAATGTTCCTTACCTTGGAGGTCACCAGAAAGAATGTTACTTACATTAGTTGTCAGTGAAAATAATGGTCCTTACATTGGTGGTCAGTGGGAAGAATGTTCCTTACATTGGTGATCAGTGGGAAGAATGTTCCTTACATTGGTGATCAGTGGGAAGAATGTTCCTTACTTTGGTGATCAGTGGGACTTACATCGGTGGCCAGCAGAAAGAATGTTCCTTACATCGGTGGTCAGTGAGAATAATGTTCCTTAAGTTGGTGGTCACCAGAAAGAATGTTCCTTACATTAGTTGTCAGTGAGAATAATGTTCCTTACATTGGTGGTCACCAGAAAGAATGTTATTTACGTTAGTTGTCAGTGAGAATAATGGCCCTTACATTGGTGGTCAGTGGGAAGAATGCCCCTTACATTGGTGATCAGTGGGAAGAATGCCCCTTACATTAGTGATCAGTGGGAAGAATGTTCCTTACATTGGTGATCAGTGGGAAGAATGCCCCTTACATTGGTGATCAGTGGGAAGAATTTTTCTTACATTGGTGGTCAGTGGGAAGAATGCCCCTTACATTGGTGATCAGTGGGAAGAATGCCCCTTACATTGGTGATCAGTGGGAAGAATGCCCCTTACATTGGTGATCAGTGGGAAGAATGCCCCTTACATTGGTGATCAGTGGGAAGAATGCCCCTTACATTGGTGATCAGTGGGAAGAATGCCCCTTACATTGGTGGTCAGTGGTAAGAATTTTCCTTACATTGGTGGTCAGCGGGAAGAATGCCCCTTACATTGGTGATCAGTGGGAAAAATGCCCCTTACATTGGTGGTCAGTGGGAAGAATGTTCCTTACATTGGTGATCAGTGGGAAGAATGCTCCTTACATTGGTGGCCAGCAGAAAGAATGTTCCTTACATTGGTGGTCAGTGAGAATAATGTTCCTTACGTTGGTGGTCACCAGAAAGAATGTTCCTTACTTTAGTTGTCAAGGAAGAGAAGCTAGGCAGGCAGTGACAGTGTGTGTTGAAGGAATGGTCTATCACATCCCAAGTAATATTGAACACAAGAAAAGATTAGGCCGTGTGTGCATAAACACGGCCAATACCCCTAAGGGATGTTTATGAGATTTGATAGACACAAACAAAAGGTATATACAATTCAAAAATTATATTTATTAAGAACTATGCATAAAAAGATAAGTGCACAAAGTAACAGTATTATGAACTGTCAAAAGAGCATACACAAAGCATACTTGGATTGACAATATCAAAAAATTGATAGAAATATGTAGTCTATCATATATATAGAGATTACAGACTTGTAGTACATGTGGAATCTAGGAAAACGCTGACATGTTTCGGACTTTTGTCCTTTTTCATAGGCGAGTTTATATCCTTTTCAATTACATCTAATGGTATGAACAAATAAATATTAGTACATTACTTCATAATGCAGATAATCAGAGAAGTAAATAAATGCCATAGTATTGGCCAAACAGACAGTATGTTGTGGATGTGGTACTCACATGCAAGGAAGATAGCCCCTCGTATATATAATAGACATCACGGCTGGGTATGGGCCAAAAAAGTTGAATATATGCAGTAGTATGCTGTCAGTGCTGATAAAAGCATGTAAAACTGCCACATGGATAATGGCGGACTGGTGAGCCTCCACAAGCTGCAAGACCTCTATAAGAGACAGGTATAAAACCTGTGTCTTAGATGCAATTGGCCAATAGGGTATGAAAACTGAAAAGATATGAGACAAAATTGTATGGATAAGGTAGGGGTAAAAAAGTATATATGAGGCATAAAAAGCCCATCAAGTAGGTAAATACAAAAAAGTATTGATTACCTGTATGCAAACAGTGTATAGTGTATATCCCCAGGAACGGCAGGAGCTGGACAGCATGCCCAGTGCCGCCGGCTCCGGCTAGTTATAGTGGGTAAAGTGATGGAAATCAGCTGTGAAAGGGCGCCAAATGGCGGGCCCTCATAACGCTGAGTTTTGGTTGGCCAAGGCAAAGGGACGGCAGCGTCAATAGGCTGCATGCTGTCCAACTGGTGAGGCCTCTGACGTGCAGGCGCTGGGCGCGGGCACGCCCGTGGGGCGGAGCCGCGTCCAGCGTCATGACGTCACCGGCGCAGGCGGAAGTCCCCCATCGGTCAGCGCTCCAGAGTGGAGCGCAAACAGGAAGGGTGCGGTTTTGAGAGCGTCCAGGGAGATGTGACATGCGCAGGCGCCAGGACAGAATCGGGCGCATGCGCAATGCCTTACCCGCCGCGGGGAGCATTAGAATGGGGGACTCAGGACAGTCATTTGGGTAATTAGTTGTAAGCATGAGTGCAAGTATATGCAGCAGGGAAAAACAAACCTGATGCAGAATATAGTATTGTGGTTAGTTTACAATGGGGATATTTAACCGTGCATGTGTGTCCACAAACGTTGTCTGAAATACAGAATGTTCTGCAAGACAAAAATGTATAAAAGGTCAGGCACATATATGTATAGGGAGTGTTGACAGTATAGTATAAATGGCCCATTGGTGTATCATAATGCTGTACAGAAAATTAGAGACAATTGAAATACAAGATTGTAGGTTATGCTGTCTGTGTAAATGGGGGAAATTATAAGTCCAGTTCACAGACACCGGACTGGAACCCCTCGAGACAGGGTTTGAAATTGAATGCCTCGTTAAGGCCAGGGGGTGAGGTGGCATTGAGGTGGAAAATCCACCTCAGTTCACTCTGTAGGAGGGCCTTAATATAATCCCCTCCTCTATTGTGGGGGGGGGGGGGATATGGTCAAGTGCTTTAAAAAGTATTTTGGGAGTATGATCTGGGTGCAATAACTCACAGTGTCGTCCAATAGGAAGATCAGGGTCTTTTTTGTTTATACTTAATAGATGGCGGTAAATACGTTTCCAAAAAGGTAATTTGTTTTTTTCCACATAAAAACATCCGCATTCACATTCCAGAAGGTACACAATGCCGACTGAGCAGCAGTTAACATAATGTTGAGGAAAGAATTGTTGACCATTAGGTAAGAAGTTGTTTTTTTGTAGTTTTACAAAGGTACCTGCAGTAGCTGCAATTACCGCAGGGAAAGGTGCCCAATAATTTTTTACGAGATTTAATAGGTGTCGTGTATTCACTTCTGATGAGTTTATCCCAGAGGGATGGGGCCCGTCTGTATGTAAGTAGGGGACGCATAGGTACAAATGGTGAAAGGGAGTGGTCAGTAGTTAATATATGCCAATATCGAGAAAGTATATCTGTGACTTGGCGATGTTGTTGACAGTAAGGGCTCTTTCACACGGGGCGGATCAGTGCAGATCCGCCCCGTGGATAGCCGCTTGCTCAGCGGGGATCGCCGTAGCGATCTCCGCTGAGCAGAAGATGACAGGTCCGTCCCTGCACTCCGTGCAGGGACGGACCTGTCAGAGCGCCGCTCTCCCCTATGGGAGATCGGGTGACGACGGACCGTAGAGTCCGTCGTCACCCGATCCGCTCTGCAGACGGATGAAAAAATTGGGTTTTCCTCCGTCTGCAGAAACGGAGCATGGCGGGCACGGACGAGAGCGGGTGTCAGCGGATGCTCATCCGCTGACACCCGCTATCCCATAGGGATACCTGTATGTCCGTTTTTCATCCGAAAACAGAAGGGTGAAAAACCGTCCGTGTGAAAGAGCCCTAAGTTGTTATAATTCTGAGGGGAGGACATGTGTCTTTTTTAATGGGAGTAGATAATAATGCCTGTCGAGATTTGGCTTTAGCTTTTTTATAGGCATCCTTTAAAACCTTGTTGGTGTAGCCACGTACTCGAAGTCTATCTCGCAAAACAGAGGCCTTGTGTTCAAAGGAGGCCTCAGTAGAGCAGTTGCGACGAGCACAAAGGTACTGTGCGAAAGGAATGGAGTTTAAAAGTGGTTGTGGATGAAAGCTGGATGCAGCCAGAATGGTGTTGCCAGCTGTTGGTTTTCTAAACAAGTGGCTTTGTATATGTCCATCATGGTCCTTAGTGAGCACGAGGTCTAAAAATGAAATAGAAGTGGTGCTGTGGGTCATGGTAAATTTCAGATTTAACTGATTAGTGGAATTGAGGTAGTTCAAAAATTGGTATAGTAAATCTATTGAGCCTTGCCAAAGGAGCAAGATATCATCTATATAGCGACGGAATGTCGCTATATGCTGTGTATAGACGCTTGCAGAATTGTCCAAAAATAATAAGCGCTCCCACTCCCCCAGGTACAGGTTCGCGTACGCCGGTGCACAACAAGTGCCCATGGCGACGCCCTGTACCTGGAGGTAGTGGGACCCATTGAAAGAAAAAAAATTGTGAGTAAGAATAAATTGTAGAGCCTTGATAATAAAAATAGACAACTCGGAAGAATATGTAAAAGCAGTAGAGAGTATATGTTGGATGGTGGAAAGTCCCAGGGAGTGAAAAATGGAGCTGTACAGGGCCTCCACATCGATGGCAACTAAAATAGTGTCGCCATCGACGTGGAGCCCCGACAGACATTGCAATAAATGTGTGGTGTCACGTATGTATGAGGGTAAAGAAAGAACTAGAGGCTGGAGAAGTTTGTCAATATACCTACTGAGATTGTCAGTGAGGCAACCACGCCCGGAGACAATAGGTCTGCCGGGTGGTTTGTGTGTTTTTTTGTCAGTGGGAAAAATGCCCCTTACATTGGTGGTCAGTGGGAAGAATGTTCCTTAAACAAAAAATGCAGCGCTAAGTGAAACAACTCATTCGGTAGAATGAGAATAGTGAAAATGTGATGGAAATGGCCCAATAACACAGAGCCAAATATGTAGTGACAAAAGTGAAACGATCAAAAATCCATGGAAGTAAGTGAAAAGTCCAAAGTTCTAAAAAATGGATCCACCTGAATAGATTAAAACCTGTGTACAGGCACAACCATATAAAAGAAAAAAAAGCGTCCCTTCATCAATGAATAATCAATCCTAGATGATAGATGGGCAAAATTCCTGGAAGGATTACGGGACTGTAAATGCATAGAATGAAATTGCAGAAATCTTCAAAACACCCGATAAGCCTTCATGTAGAAATATATAAAAAAACACTGACTGTATGGAAAGAAAGTAATGGGTACTCTTACCCGAAGGTGTTGACCCACACACCTTGGTGGTGAGTCGATCAAGCTTGAAGTTATATTGGCTGCGATCGATCCTCCAACGGGGGTTTTGGAATGCCAGACGCACCAGACTGCACACGATGTTGAATGCGACTATGCAGCAATCAATCCTCCACCGAAGATACTGGAACGCAGCATACACCCAATAACACACGATGAAACATGCGATCAGGATGTAGGATCTCACCGACTTTGACTTCGAAGATGGTTTTGGGCACCCACATACAGATGAGTGTATGAGAAGAAAAATAAAAAAGAAAAGAAAAAAAGCCTCCACATGGAGCAGGTCACTCCGGTAAAAAAAATTTTATTCAAAATAAAAAGTCATATAAAATGATTCTTAGTACAAAGCATCAATGAAGATGAGTACCAACATCACAGTAATTAAAAAAGCGTGGTAGATCAGGCCAGCAGGCTATGTACCCGACATGTTTCGCACTAACGTGCTTCAACTGGAGGATCGATCGCAGCCAATATAACCTCAAGCTTGATCGACTCACCACCAAGGTGTGTGGGCCAACACCTTCGGGTAAGAGTACCCATTACTTTCTTTCCATACAGTCAGTGTTTTTTTATATATTTCTATATGAAGGCTTATCGGGTGTTTTGAAGATTTCTGCAATTTCATTCTATGCATTTACAGTCCCGTAATCCTTCCAGGAATTTTGCCCATCTATCATCTAGGATTGATTATTCATTGATGAAGGGACGCTTTTTTCCTTTATATGGTTGTGCCTGCACACAGGTTTTAATCTATTCAGGTGGATCCATTTTTTAGAACTTTGGACTTTTCACTTACTTCCATGGATTTTTGATCGTTTCACTTTTGTCACTACATATTTGGCTCTGTGTTATTGGGCCATTTCCATCACATTTTCACTATTCTCATTTTACCGAATGAGTTGTTTCACTTAGCGCTGCATTTTTTGTTTAAGGAACATTCTTCCCACTGACCACCAATGTAAGGGGCATTTTTCCCACTGACTGTGACCCCTCAAAGCACCA
The DNA here is from genome assembly GCA_028564925.1 of Lithobates sylvaticus. Taxonomy (NCBI): domain Eukaryota; kingdom Metazoa; phylum Chordata; class Amphibia; order Anura; family Ranidae; genus Lithobates; species Lithobates sylvaticus. The sequence goes on along the minus strand of CM053032.1, from coordinate 123,879,848 downwards.
TGTCCCCATGTTGATGGGGACAAGGGCCTCGTCCCCACAACCCTGGCCATTGGCTGTGGGGGTCTGCGGGCGGCGGGCTTATCGGAATCTAGAAGCCCCCTTTAACAAGGGGACCCCCAGATCCCGCCCCCCCTGTGTGAATTGGTAAGGGGGTACAAAAGTACCCCTACCATTTCATCAAAAAAGTGACAAAAATGTTAAAAATGACAGGAGACGGTCTTTGACAATTCCTTTATTAAAATCTTCTTTCTTCTGGTCTTCCTTTCTTCATCCTTCGGTTTCTTCATCTTCTTCCTCCGATCCGCTTCTTCTTGCTCTGGTCTTCTTGTCCGGCATCTTCTTCCACTGCGTCTGTGTCTCTTCTTGGGCTGCTCCGTGCAATGGGAGGCTCCCGCTGTTTGAGGCTTCGCTGCGTCTGACAGCTTTTTTATAATGGAGGGCGGGGCCACCTGGTGACCCCGCCCCCCTCTGACACACAGGGACGTCATGGGGACTTCCCTATGGCTTTCCCCATGACGTCAGAGGGGGGCAGGGTCACCAGGTGGCCCCGTCCTCCGTTATAAAAGACCTGTCAGAAGCAGCGAAGCCTCACACAGCGGGAGCCTCCCATTGCGCACAGCGGCCCAAGAAGAGACACCGACGCCGTGGAAGAAGATGCCGCACGAGAAGACCAGAGCAAGAAGAAGCGGATCGGAGGAAGAAGAAGATGGAAGAAGAAGATTGAAGAAGATGGTAGAAGATGGAAGAAGAAAGGAAGAAGGAAGACCAGAAGAAAGAAGATTTTAATAAAGGAATTGTCAAAGACCGTCTCCTCTCATTTTTACAATTTTTGTCACTTTTTTGTTGAAATGGTAGGGGTACTTTTGTACCCCCTAACCATTTTACACAGGGGGGGGGGGCAGGATCTGGGGGTCCCCTTGTTAAAGGGGGCTTCCAGATTCCGATAAGCCCCCCCGCCCGCAGACCCCCACAACCAATGGCCAGGGTTGTGGGGACGAGGCCCTACATGAGGCCGCCGGCGCGGCGGCCTTATATAGTGTGGGGCGTGTACTAAACCCCCTGAGCTATAATTGGCCACAGGCATCCTGCCTGTGGCCAATTTTTGCTCTACTCGCCACTGGCTCTATGATTGGCCAAGCATGCGGGGTCACAGTGCATGCTTGGCCAATCATCAGCCAGCAATGCACTGTGACTGGCGCAGTGCATTGTGGACCGTTCGCATCACACGAATTTGATGCGAACGGCCCACATAGTTCTGGGCTCGACGAGCGGACGAACGGCCGATGTTCGATTCGAACATGGGTTCGAATCGAACACCGGGCCCATCCCTACTCCAGACTAGCAGAAGCTGCTGGGGGGGGGGCAGGTTTAGCGGATCTTCCCTCTCAGCCTCCAGTCCCTGTCCCTCAGCAGCGCAAACGTGGTCAAGGGAGTGTGGGGGTGCTGGATGGGGCTGATGGAAAGGTGTCCATATCCCATGTCTCACCCTCTGTTGAGGGGGATTCGGATGATGAAGGGTGAGAGAAGTTTAGGAGGAAGAAAAAGAAGAAGAGGAAGACATGTAAAGTGGTCATTTCTTCCTCAGAGTCGGACCCAGGAGGGGTTCCTCTTGGTAATAATTTTTCAGTTTTGTCAGGTGATGATAGGTCTAATATATCCTTCTCTTTGTCATCTATGGATGAGGGGGAGTTGTGTAGTCTGAAGAGAGCTGTTTCTGGTGATGAGAGTGTGGTAAAGGTTAAGAAACGACTACCCCAATCATCCTGATGGCAGCTCCCACTCCGATAAAGGTGACGACCATTATTGTCACCAGCATTAAATCTGCAAGAGCTTGTGATATTGCCTTATTTTTGCTCAGCGAGTTTGATGCTGAGATTTTATTTTTGCAAGAGACCTGGCTCAATACTTTGGCCGATGTCCATCTAGCAAAAAGGGAGTGGAGATGCGGTCCCTCCTTTTAGTCTCTTGCGGCTGAGCCCCGCAGCGGAGTTGCGGTCCTTTTTAAACCGATATGGTAACGTGCCGGCGGGTAATTGAGGTAAAGATTGGGAGATGCATGGTCTTGGACGTCTCTGTTAGGGGGCAGGACCTGCGCCTGATTAATATCTATGAACCGCAGTCAAAATGGGGCAGGAAATGCCTCCTCACAGAGATCAAGCTCTTCCTTTTTACGCCCCAGCAGGTTGTCTTTGGAGGTGACTTTAACACCATAATTAGGCCTGAAGACAGGAGAGGCTCCATAGACAGGCTGGGTTACAATAGCGTTTTTCTTAGAGATATGGTGAGACAAGCAGGCCTGGTAGATGTGCATATTAAGCACTGCCCTGGGAGCACGGGATTCACATTTCAGAGAGGGAATAGTCAGAGTAGGATAGATATTTTTAAAGGAGAACTCTGCTTTCTCGGCTCCTGAGTTGAGGGCGGTGGAGTTCTCTGACCACTGTATGCTGTCTGTGACTCTGAATGCCTCGGACACTCCACCCAGGGGAAGGGGTACCTGGAAATTGAATTTGGCTCTCCTGGAAGATGTAGAGGTAAGACAATCCTTTGAGCAGGGCCATCTTAAGAGCGTTATAGGCCCCCGGGCAATACAGTGCACTGGGGCCCTGTCTACACGATCACGCACGAGAATAAAAATGCAAATTATCGGCGCATGCGCGGATGCCTAGGCGAGCGGTTGTCTCTGCTTAGCGCTCCGCTCCGAGGGTGAAGAGAACCGGAGGACTACGGGTCCCAGCGGCGCCGCGAACGGCGCAAAACAGCAGGAAAAGCCACACTAGGACCCCAGGTGATATCATAATGGTCCTGAGGGGCCCTAAGAACAAAATTAAAGTGTCCATGGCTAAAACAGCGCCGGCCAGGCAGGCAGCAAAAATGGCGGCGGCAGTCTCCTCACAGGCTCCCGCACAGCATAGCAATAAAGCGCCCCCTCTGACAACAGAAAATATTGTAGATTCAGATGCTGAGATACCTCAGCATGAAAATACTGAGGGCATGTTTAAAAAATTTGAAAGTATGCTAAATAAAGCCTTAAAGAAAACATCTGACAAAATTACTGAGAAACTGACAAAAGAGATTAGAGAGTTGGGCCAGAGAACAGCTGAACTAGAAATAAGAGTGGATGACCTAGATAGCTATACACAGCAAAACGCCTCAGAGCTTGAAAACCTAAAGGAAGAAAATCTTATGTTACAATCACGTTTAGAGGACCAGGAAAATAGGGACAGGCGTTCGAACCTAAGAATTAGAGGAATTCCTGAGACAGTCCTAGATCTCCAAGCCACCATGACGGCATTATTTCAGGAATTACAACCTGGCATACCTGTGGAAAGATTGGAACTAGACAGAGTGCACAGAGCACTAGCCCCTCGCAAAACAAATGGCCCTCCTAGAGACATAATTGCTAAATTTCACTATTATAGAACCAAAGAGCAACTCTTGGCGGCTACTAGAGATAAGGAATCCCTGCAATTCCAGGGCTATACATATCAGCTTTTTGCCGATATATCCCCTCTCACGGTTGCTAAACGGCGGGCACTCAAACCACAATTGCAAATTCTGCAACAACACCAAATTGCCTATCACTGGGGATTTCCATATTCTCTACGTTTTACATTTCTTGAAACAAAATACGTCTGTAGATCTCCGGAAGACCTGCAATCTGCATTGATCGAAATGGGCATTGCTGACAGATCCACATCCAACGACCACTCCCGCAGACGCTCAGCCTCCAGATCTCCTCAACATAATATCACAACATCCTCTACAGGAGCCCCTTCATCTTCTCGCCAACATATACACAAACGGGGTCGGTTTGAAAACCCAACCCCCTCCAATGAGGACTCTATGGACTGATACTCTATTATAGTCCGTCCTGATTCTGTTTAATCCCAGCACTACTTGCTGGTTGGAAAAAAATTGGAAAATCATCTCCACTCATCTTCCTAGTTCCATAAGGCAATTTCTTCATTAGACTGGTTCTCTTTTTTTTTCAGCATGTTTCTTCCAAAACTCTGACTCCTAACAATAACCCCTAACCATTTTTCTTCCCTCTTCACTATACATTTACTAATGTTTGACTGATATATAGGCATCTTTCTTTTTTAAGTCTCCCCTCGGTTTTTTTTTTCTTTTTTTTTTTAAGCAAACTTTTATTAACAAATGCATTATTATACACAAAGTATTGCCTATATACCTATTTCTACATCAGGGTCCTTAAGTACAGCGGTCCCTTTATTAAATAGTTTTCTAATTCCCGTGGTCCTCCGGTGCTGTTCTCCCCTCAGGAATTTCTTGTGCCCCCTGTACCATCTTCAGGTACCCGTCCAGATCATGCGGGTCCCTGGCGATGGCCCTGGAACCTCCCGGAGTATTTCATATATGCTCCGTAGACGTTCCCATACCCTGCTCTATTATCTTTCCCTAGGATTGTTATATTACCATAACAGGGTCGATTGTTTTTTCTCTTCTTATTTTTTCTCTTCATGCTTTATTTTTCTCTTTATTGTTTTCTTTACACTCTCCTTTCTCCAGGTGGTGAACGTGAACTTAGAAGTAAGTCATATTTCTACTATCATAATATCTTATGCTATGCAGTTATGGCCCCTATAAATGTGTTATCTTTGAATGTACAAGGGTTTAATATTCCCCATAAACGCTCAAAAGCTTTACGCACTTTCCATGCTAAAAAAGCCAATATTATATGCTTGCAGGAAACTCATTTTACTGATAAGGCACATCCTAAATTCCTCTCATCAACTTATCCACAATTCTATGTTGCCTCAGCTTCGGTCAAACAACGGGGTACCCTTATAGGTTTCCATCGTAACACACCATTTACCCTTGTGTCACAACTTAACGACCCCGAAGGCAGATACGTATTGATTACTGGTTACCTATCTGACGCCCCTATTACGATTGTCTCTTACTATGCTCCCAATAAGCGACCATTAGCTTTTATGTCTCATCTCCTCCAAATTATAGATAAGCATAAATTCGGTATGTTAATTCTTTGCGGAGACTCTAATACTACAGTATTCCCCTTCGTAGACAAATCTCCACCTACCCCAAATGCGAACACTAACAAACATACTCTACAGTCACTGCTTACAGCACATAAATTAGTGGACACCTGGAGAGAACTAAACCCTACCAACAGACGTTATACACATTATTCATATCCGCACAAGTCATTCTCCCGCATTGACCATATCCTTGCCCCATCTAGTATGTTACCAGAAATAGTTTCCTCTAAAATAATCCCAATGCCTTGGACTGACCATTGTGCAGTCTTTTCCACTTTTGCTTCAACAATTCCCAGATCTCATGATACTACTTGGATCATTAATGATTCATTATTAACTCACCCATCTCATAAATTATTGATTGAACAAGCGCTTTCTGAATACATCTCCACTAATGATACAGATGATGTTTCTTCCATAACATTGTGGGAGGCCCATAAATCAGTTATTCGAGGACACTTGATTCGTTTAACATCAACACTTAAAAGGGAACGTAAACGTATGTTTGCGAAATTAGATAATGCTTTTAACACATGCCATTCAACTTTTCAATCTTCACCGACGACAGCCAACCACATAAAACTAGACAAAGCACGACTTGACCTAGACCTTTTCTTAACGGACTCTGCTGATAAAATACTACGTAAACGCCAACATATTCACTATCTCAAAGCCAACAAACCTGACACTCCATTAGCACGTTGTTTAAAGACGACACAAAATGTACAGTCCTCATATAGATTGAAAACCTCTCGCGACGGATATACCAGTAACCCAGTAAAAATACTTGAAATATTTCACTCCAATTTATCTAAAATATACTCCCCTAACCAAGACTTTGACGCATCAAAAGCAGATTCTATGTTTGCTAATATTAATCTTCCCAATTTAGATCAGTCTCAGAGAGATACCCTTGAGTGCCCTATAACTACCTCCGAAGTTCAGATTGCAATAAAACATTTAAAACCCAATAAAAGACCGGGTCCTGATGGGTTCTCGGCACTTTATTATAAACAATATTCACATATTTTAGCACCTATTTTGTCTAAAACCTTAACTCCATCCTTGAAAACCACTCTTTTCGTACAGAAACACTCAGCTCCATCATAGTAATGATTCCCAAACCTCACTCTGATACTACCTCCTGGACAAACTATCGTCCTATATCTTTACTTAACATCGATATTAAATTACTAGCTAAAATCTTGGCTACTCGCCTTAATAACGTTATAGGGCGGCTAATACATCGCGACCAAACAGGTTTTATGCCAAAAAGACAAGCAGGCGACAACATCAGACGCGCTCTCCTACTCATACATGCAGCTAAAACTAGACGTATTCCCTCATGCTTTGTATCTCTTGATATTAGAAAGGCGTTTGACTCTGTTTCCTGGCCATATATGCATTACATGCTCCAAAAATGGGGATTTGGGAATCATTTTCTAAAATGGATCTCCTCACTGTATGATAACCCAAAGGCATATATTAAATATGCTGGATATAAATCAGCTACGATAAATATCTGTAGAGGTACTAGGCAGGGCTGTCCCCTGTCCCCCTTACTTTTTGCCCTTCTCATCGAACCATTGGCACAACTAATTAGGACAAATTCGGACATTAAAGGTATTGAACTAGGAGGTTACCAACATAAATTGTGTCTCTTCGCTGATGACATCCTCATCTTTTTATCCCATCCACACATTTCTGCTCCAAACTTGTTGAAGGTTCTAGATAAATTTGCTACGATTTCAGGACTCAAAGTTAATCCCACAAAATCTAACGTGCTGAATATTTCATTGGAACAAACTGACCTCTCATACCTGCAAACTATCTTACCATTCCATTGGGTTCCCACTCAATTACCCTATTTGGGCGTTCAACTCACATCCTCACTCAAAGATTTATTTAAGGTTAACTATTTACCTTTATTGAAATCAGTCACTAACCAAATGAAACAATGGTCTTCCCTCCCGTTATCTTGGTTGGGACGAATTAATGCGATAAAAATGACGATTTTACCAAAATTTTTATATTTGTTTAGGGTCTTACCCATCCCAATACCTGCATACTTTTTTAGGATAATACAACGTAGAGTCTTGGCCTTCATCTGGGGAAAAACCAAACCTAGGATTCCAATGACTACATTATACCTTAGTAGATTGAGGGGTGGACTCGGTTTACCAAATTTTATTACCTACTATTCGGCTGCACAACTTTCACTTCTTACGAAATACCATTCAGTAGTAGAACCACCCCTTTGGGTGTCAATTGAATCGGTCGAATGCGACCCCATCTCTATTGCCAATATACTGTGGATTCATCCCACAGATAGATCACATATCACTAACCCTATAACGAAGGATTCCTTATCCGTCTGGGATAAATTTGGTAAACCCTCCAACCTTCAGTCCCCACATAATCCTCTCCTTTCCTTCCTTGGGAATCCGGCTTTTTACCCAGCCTGGAAATATCCAAAATCATTCTCCGCCTGGTCCACCTGCAATTTAATCCGGTTTCATCAAATATGTAATAGTTCTAATATACTAGAATTCCCAGAACTCTGTGACACCTATGGGCTCCCAAGATCAGAAATCTTCAGGTATCTACAAATCAAAAATTTCTTTACTCCTCTTCTTAAAGCTGGTACGTCACTTAATCAAATATCACAATTTGAACGCATATGTAAAAGTGATCCGCATGTTAGAGGCGTAATTTCTGTGTTATATCATCAACTTACTATTCTGCCTAATGATATATTGCCCTCTTATACGGATAAATGGGCTTCAGATATGAATCGTGCTCTAGACACTAATGACTGGTCCAGTATATGGTTAGCTACTAAAAATTCCTCTCAAAATTGCTTAGCTCTGGAAACTAACTTCAAAGTTTTGGCAAGATGGTACCTGGTACCTGCCAGAATCGCTAAGTTTATTCCGACATATCCTATCAACTGTTTCAGAGGCTGCTTATCCCCAGGTACACAATTCCATATCTGGTGGCAATGTCCGGTGGTTCAAGAATTCTGGGAAAACATCTTCGCCATGGCTTCTAAAGCGTTGGAATGTTCTATTTCTCCTGACCCAGCCACGGCCCTTCTCAACTTGAAACCTCCATCGCTAACCCATATTCAGTTCAAATTATTTCTACAGTTGAGTACTGCTGCTAAACAAACAATAGCTAAAGCCTGGAAATCCAAAACCCTAATAGTAGCAGAAGCCAAACACAGAATGAATAGAGCTCTGACCTTTGAAAAAATGTCGGCTATAGATGATAATAGTATCAACAAATTCAAACTGATTTGGCAACCATGGGTTAAACATTACATGCCCCCTGACTTTGACCAGTCATTACTGTTACCCCAATAATTTACCTGTTAACACAACGTTTAGCTTCATTAATATGTTTATTAAGATATTCATCGCCTGGAGAGCCTCTCCTTTTCCTTCTCTCTCCTTCTTTCCCTTCTTCTTATACTTCCTTCTCTATCTCTATCCTCATATATCTCTTTTAAGGTACATGAATCATATTTATGGGATTCTCCCACCTTATCCTCATAATTTTAATCTTCCATAACAGGCATGACATGTCTTTCAGGTTGAATAACCATCTGTAAAAGAACGCTGTGACTATTAGGTTGTGATCTTATCTTGAATAGTTACATTCCTCTCCTCTTTTCAATATACGCCATCCATATATTCCTCTTTGTATATAAATTTAGCCTTTAATCTCTCACCACTACCTTGGTATTTGAATACCTACTCTTCTCATAGCCCCTACTTTACCACAGTTAGTACCCATGTGGGGTGGTAAAGTAGTCTGGAGGCATGTTGATATTGCCCCTGGGGGTGAGTCAGAGACAAGCCCCGTACTCTTATGACACGATCATATAAGCTTCTTTCTCTACAGTGTTCTTCTGCTATAGATTACAAGTTACACCCTAGATTGTATGGTACTCATGCTTTGTATATTCATTATTGCACTCAAGGCATCCCATGTATGAATAGTAATATATGTCATGCATCTTATTGTTTTCTTTTTTTTTTCTGTTCATGTATTGTTTATGTATTGTTTCTGTTTCTTTTTGAAAATAAATAAAAACTATTGAACGAGAAAAATGCAAATTATCAATAAGGATATATTTGTTGGTACTTTCAACAAAATCAGTGTTTAAACATTAACACAACGTTTGGACAATATAACACGAGTTTGATGGGCACAGTGGCAGCGTTTGATGGGCATAGTGGCTGCGTTTAATGGGCACAGTGGCAGCTTTTGATGGGCACAGTGGCAGCATTGATGGGCACAGTGGCTGTGTTTGATGGGCACAGTGGCTGTGTTTGATGGGCACAGTGGCTGTGTTTGATGGGCACAGTGGCTGCTTTTCATGGGCACAGTGGCTGCTTTCATGGGCACAGTGGCAGCTTTGATGGGCACAGTGGCTGTTTGATGGGCAAAGTGGCTGTTTGATGTGCACAGTGGCTGTGTTTGATGGGCACAGTGGCTGTGTTTGATGGGCACAGTGGCAGCTTTGATGGGCACAGTGGCTGTTTGATGGGCAAAGTGGCTGTTTGATGTGCACAGTGGCTGTGTTTGATGGGCACAGTGGCTGTGTTTGATGGGCACAGTGGCAGCTTTGATGGGCATGGTGGCTGTTTGATGGGCAAAGTGGCTGTTTGATGGGCAAAGTGGCTGTTTGATGGGCACAGTGGCCGCTTTTGAGGGGCACAGACAGTGGCTGTGTTTGATGCACAACTTGAACTTACTTAAGTAGACATTGTAATGCCGCGTACACACGAAGGGACTATCCCGCGGGATTATCCGCTGAACCGAAGTCCAGCGGATAATCCCCTCGTGTGTGGGCGCCGGCGGACTTTTTTTGGCCAAAGTACGGCGGACTAAAGTTTCAAGTTTTGTTTTCAAATTATCCGCTGGACTTGGCAGTCCAGCGGATAATCCGGTCGTGTGTAGTATGGTCCGGCGTACCAAAAAGGACGCATGCTCAGTAGCAAGTATTTTTCTAGTATTTTTCGTTTACTAGTCCCGTCGTACGTGCTGTACATCATCGCGTGAACCGTCGGACTTTTTGCGTGATCGTGTGTGGTCAAGTCCGTTCGCTTTTTAGTCCAGCGGACCCAGCTGGAAAGTCCAGCGGATTGTCCGCTGGACTTAGGTCCGCCGGGAAAAGTCCGTACGTGTGTACGAGGCATTAGACTTACTTGAGGCCGCCGGCCTGGTGCAGTACAGTGTGTCACTCACATCAGCAAGGCAGCGCCAGCTATCAAGGGCCATATTTCCGCTCCGCTCCCTCTCCATGCTGTCTGAAGAACATGGCAGAGGTTGGCGGAGCCTGTTCACTAGCCACTGGGGCAGCCGCGGTGCGCTATGAATGTTGGGGCGGCCTCTGATTGACGTCACTGGTTGCTAGCTAGATGCCAGCCGGCGAAGTGAGCAACCAGTGCAGTCAGTCAATTTTAGCAGCAGATTGCAGCACTGAGGATCAGCCCTGGATGGGGCCCTCCAGACAAGTGGGGCCCCCGGGCAACTGCCCAGCATGCCCAGTGGAAAAAACGGCCCTGCCTTTGAGGATTTTTTTCAGGCACAGGTTTCTATTCTGGACTTTTGCAGCAGTAAGTCAGAGTGGTGGGAACTTGTGAAACAAAGGGCAATTGGACTTTTCAAGGCCATAAGTAAGAAGAAGCAGCTTGGTATGTACATTGCCTACCAGCATTTGCGGAGGAAGCTTGATCGTCTTGTCTCGTATAGAGGAGATCCAGGGGAGATCCTCTGAGGTGAAGTTTCTTCTTAGAAAGTGTCAATACGACCGGCATGCCTCCTTGGTTCTGGAGAGGGATTATGGAAAATATCATTAGCCTGATCCTTACCAGAACTGTAAGCAAGGCATAGCAGTTAAGAAGGTCATAGGCCTGAGGGATAGTACGGGTTCCCTGGTGAAGTCCAGATCAGGGATCCTGGAGATCTTCAGATCATATTACGCAGACCTTCTAGGAAGAAAGGACCTTTGTCGGGACAAGATGAAAAGATTTCTGGATTCTACTCCAGGATTGGAAAATGGTACATTGTCTTTGGATTTGACAGAACCAATTTCAGTGGATGAGGTAGTTCATGCTATAGAGAAGCTGGCTACCAAAAAATCGCCTGGGCCAGATGGGTTGACAGCTGAATTCTACAAGTGTTTTAAGTCTATTCTGGCTCCCTTTTTAGCAGAGGTTTATAACAGCTGTCTAGAAGAGGGTTCGCTTCCTCCCTCCATGAGGCAATCCGCTGTGATTCTTCTGTCAAAAGGTAAAGACCCTTCAATGATTGAGAAGTGGCGCCCCATCAGTCTTCTCAATGTTGATAGAAAGATCTTGGCGAAGATTCTTTTTTGGCGCTTGTCGTCAGTGGCAGGCGATTTGTTGTCCAGTCATCGGCACTGCTCGGTCCAAGGTAGAAGTACCTTTTCAGCAGTTTTAGCTGTCCGGGAGGCTTTGGAACGATGCAGGGCTGCTGGATAGAGAAAGTACTTGCTGGCATTGGATCAGGCGAAGGCTTTTGATAGAGTCAATCATGAGTACCTGTATTTGCTACTTGGTAGATACGGCCTGCAGGGGAGGTTTATAGATTGGCTGAAGGCATTATATAGAGGGGCTGAGAGCTTCCCACTGGTTAATGGTTGGGTTGGACGGCCTTTTGAGGTTGGCTCTGGTGTGCGCCAGGGATGTCCTCTGAGCCCCCTGTTATATGTATTCGTAATCGACCCTTTCATAAGAAGGCTAGAGAGTGGATCTTTGTGCGGGGTGCCTTTGGGCATTGCTGGTGTGCCGCCTTTGAAGGTTGTGGCCTATGCCAATGATGTGTCTGTTGTTATCTCTGGGACGGAGGAGGCGCAGGAGGCGGTCTCTGTGATAGAGCAGTACACGGAGACTTCTGGTTCTAAAGTCAACCATGAAAAGAGTGAAGTTTTCTGGATGGGTGAGGAGGGTGAAAGCTTCGAACTTCCGGATGCCTTCCCAGAGCCCCAGCAGGAAATTAAAGTGTTGGGCATCAAATTTGGTCCTGGTGACTATGGTCATCGAAATTGGGAAAGCAGGTTGGTGTGTGCCAATGCCAAAGTGGCAAGCTGGAAGAAATGGAGGCTTTCCTTGAGGGAGAGGGTTGACTTGATCAAAACATACCTGGTCCCAACTTTTTTATATGTCAGCTTTGTATCTTGTCAGCATCTCTCTATGCAAGGGTGTACAGCTGTTTTTTCCAACTGTTATGGGGAAGTAGGCTGAACCTGATCAAACGCAATGTAACTTACCTTTCTAGGCGCGAGGGTGGTCTAGGAATGGTCAACCCAGTAGTTTTCTTTTCTCTGCTCTTTTTAAAGTACAATCTTGGTAACATGCTAGCAGAGAACCCGCCAGGATGGGTGGGTATTTTTCAATCTTGTGTTAGGCTTTTTCTGCGATGCTGGGAAGATGGCGGGCCAGTGAAAAGTCTGCGAGTCCAACATGGCAGGCTCCCGGCTTATGTTGCACCGTGTCTGAAAATACTTTGGCGGTGGCAGGTGACAGTGGAAGTTATCAAGTCCCTCCCCAGGAAGCTTCTGGAGAAGAGTATTTTGAGCTCTGCTTTCAGTGTGTCACTGTCCTTAAGGGATTGCCCTGGCTCTGTAATGAGGGAGGGGTTGCGTTTAATCAATTTAGAAAGAATCCCCTTGAAGTTTAGGGATCAAGCTTGGCTTGCTTTCCATGGAAGGATCTATGTGAGAGGGAACTTGAAGCATCGCCCTGTGGATGATCGGGATTGTCCTAGAGCGGAGTGTGTTGGTAAAGTAGAGTCTATGGACCACTTTTTGTGTCCCTTTAACATAGAGGTGTATAAAAGGGTGGGGAGGGCTCTAGGCATCCCCTTTTTCTATCGCATGAGTTATGCGGAGTGGGTGTACAGGGCATTCCCGACTCGCTGGGATTTTGATTTTGATACACTGTTTTTTAGTTAGTATAGTTGTCCGTTACTTCACATGGAATGCACAGTGCCAGATTACCCTGCGGAAGAAAGTCCTCTCTGTTGAGGTGGTGGTGCATGATATTCTGGGTGAGGTTGGGAAAATTCAGGGTCTTGAGAGGGACAGGGAGCCTCGGGCAGTCTGGAAAAGGGGTGCCGGTTTGTTTCTTGACCTCGCAGGTTTGTCTGGTATAGTGGTGTGAGTTGTAGTAAGATTATCCCCAATAATGACATGTTCATGATGATTTATGTTTTTGCTGTAAAGTCTTTTTTTGTTTGAGAGCAGATTTGCTATATTTATTTTTATTTATGTAAATATGTATATATTTATGTATATTATATATAGAGATTTTATGCTTATTGATTGCAAGACTTTTAATAAAGAAAATTGGGAAGAATGTTCTTTACATTGGTGATCAGTGGGAAGAATGCTGCTTACATTGGTGATCAGTGGGAAGAATGCTGCTTACATTGGTGATCAGTGGGAAGAATGTCCCTTGCATTGGTGGTCAGTGGGAAGAATGTTACTTACATTGGTGATCAGTGGAAAGAATGCTGCTTACATTGGTGGTCAGTGGGAAGAATGTCCTTTACATTGGTGGTCAGAATTTTCCTTTACATTAGTGATCAGTGAAAATTATATAAAGTAAATAAAAATTATAAAAAAAAAAAGTCAAGCACGCCCATGACCCCCGCACATGCTCTATATGGAAAGCTTTATGTAGGATGAGCACATGTATGTAAACATGTCTATAGACGCAAATTCTGGACTCAGGAGTGCACCCACAAGGTAACCTCCCTTCTCATAAGGGGTTATCTAATGTGGGGAGGAGCCGCGAGGGCCACCGCGGGACCCCAGAAGACGAGGATCAGGGCCACTCTGCAAAATGAACTGCACAGTTGAGGTAAGTATGACATGTTTGTTATTAAAAAAAAAAAAAAAAAAAAGTCTTTACAAACATGAATGCATGTAGTGTGGGCAGTGCAATAAGATTGTGGAAATTTGTGTGGGTGTGGCTTGAGTGTGGGTGGGAACACATGGGCGGGGACAGGAGGCCCCAGGATCTCCTATTGCCCAGGGGCCCCATGAGTTGTCAGTCCACCCCTGACACTGTGTACAATTGACAATAACTGAAATAAATGTGCTTCACATCCTCAATGGAACCACATAAAATAAAAATCCTGAATTGCGTTCTCATATAATACATTTATTTTAGTGTTTTTCCCCCTCGCTTCTATGACCTTAAAATGTGCTCCACCATATGCTCTACACTTATACACTCACCACAGATATATGACCTTTTATTACAGAAGGGCATACAGTGCTTTTCAAATATGTACAGTAACTGGTCCCTTTCAATGGCCTGGTTTCAAGTACCATTCAAGGTCCATTTAGAATTTGTAGTGTTAATATGTGGTCACACCCCTTTAGCACCTGATAGTTCAAATACATGTTCAAGCTATTAGGATTGGAGCACAGGTATCTCTTTTCTCAGCAGTCCATTCTATATGCACGAATGCACCCCTATACCATCAGAGATGCAGGCTTTTGAACTGAGCGCTGATGACAAGCCGGAATGTCCCTCTCCTCTTTAATCTGGACGACATGGCGCCCATGGTTGCCAAAAAGAATGTCCAATTTTAATTTGTCTGACCACATAACAGTTTTCCACTTTGTAGCAGACCACTTTAAATGAGCTTTGACCCAGAGAACATGGCCACTAGTGTTGGGCGAATGGTTCGACCCTAGCATAAGCTGTCAGAGCCATGATTGGAGAAAGTAATGAGGACTGTGCCCAAACATAGCTCATTGCTCATAGACCCACCCCACACTATAAAAGGATCCTTCCCAGAGCAGCCATTTGCAGTGTGATATTGGCGTGAAGATAGATCGAACAGTGTTCTGTTCATTGCTTCTAGCAAATTAGTGTGCTATTGTGATTCAATTCTGAGTGAAAAGTGTAAGTGTAGTGTGACTATAATGATAGTGCAGCATGAGTGTAGTGCGACCGTATATTTTTACTTTAGTGTCAGTTTAGAGTTTCAGGGCAGGTTTACTGCAGTACATTAAGGATGCATTAGTGCACGTTTACTGCAGTATATTGAAGTGCGTTAGTGCATGTTTAATGCAGTATATTGAAGTGCGTTAGTGCACGTTTACTGCAGTATATTGAACTGCGTTAGTGCACTTTTACTGCACTTTATTGAAGTGCCTTAGTGCACTGTTAGGGCAGTAAATTAAAGTGCGTTAGTGTACATTTTTTACAGCAGTATATTGAAGTGTCATTAACATTTCCACCTCTCACCGCTCAGCTGATTTCTCATACAGCATCCTACGCCGTCGGACTATTTGTTCACCCAGCCCGGGTACAGCGCTGTATGAGAAATCTGCTGAGCGATGAGAGGTGGACTTATGTTAATGAAGAGATATTTGGAAGTTTTTATCCCTGTTACATGCCTGTTTGTATCTTAAACATTGTAAGTGCGCATTTGTAAGGGGAATATTTTTATCATTAATACATTTTACTGGATTACGCTATGTGCACTTTTTTTACTTTTGCTTGCTGTGAGCAATACCTAGATGGAGAGACACAGTGCCTGCTGACAGTGATTGTTTAACCACTTCAGCCCCGGACCAATTGGCAGCCAAAGGACCAGGCCCCTTTTTGCGATTCGGCACTGCGTCGCTTTAACTGACAATTGCGTGGTCGTGCGACGTGGTTTCAAAACAAAATTGGCGTCCTTTTTTTCCCACAAATAGAGCTTTCTTTTGGTGGTATTTGATCGCCCCTGCGGTTTTTATTTTTTGCGCTATAAACAAAAATAGAGCGACAATTTTGAAAACAATGCAATATTTTTTGCTTTTTGCTATAATAAATATCCCCCAAAAATATATAAAAAAACATTTTTTTTTTTCCTCAGTTTAGGCTGATACGTATTCTTCTACATATATTTGGTAAAAATATCGCAATTAGCGATTATTGATTGGTTTGCGCAAAAGTTATAGCATTTACAAAATAGGGGATAGTTTTATAGCATTTTTATTAATATTTTTTTTTTTTTTTTTTTTTGCCATCTCAGTTCGACTTTCAAGCGGACCTTACTCAGCTTTATCTGTTCGTGTCGTCCGTTCTCGTGTTTACATCATTGTGGCATTTTTCAATAACTTATAATCTTTAATCAACAATAACCACAATCCTTTCCTTTACTGGTTTGATTTTTGAATTTCTTCCCTCCCCCCCCTTCCCTCCCCCCATTCTGCTTCGCTGTGTCTATTAGCTAGAGTTAGCAAACAGTATTTTTTGCTCTCGATTTTTGAATTTCAGGACTTCAAACTTTACCCTACACACGTAGAGCTTCCACATAACTCCACGTCTTTTTAAATTTTTTCCAACTATCCCATTTCTCTACCAGACCTACCGTTCCTTTTTCCATATTGGTTCTAAGAGACTCCATCAATCGGGTATCCTCGACTATATCTACCCACTCCCAAATTGCTGGCTCCTCTTGTTTCCTCCAATTCCTCGCTATCTGACGTTTTGCGGCATTGAGTAGGTGCGGGACTAGGGACCTTTGATAGTACTTAACAGCTTCTTTAGTACCATGAAATAGGATCACCCATGGATTATTTTCGAGGCGTATTCCAGTAATATCCTTTATATAGTCTATTATTTTACTCCAATAGGCTTTTATCCTGTAGCAGTCCCACCATAGATGTGCCATCGTCCCCTTGTCCCTACAACCCCTCCAGCACTCTGCCGAGCCCCCTTTTTGAAATTGACATGATTTTGATGGGGTTATGTACCATCTTGATAGGCACTTATAATTAGTTTCCATGGCCCTCGAGTCTGCTGCTGAGCTATAGGTTAAATTAAAGATTTTTCCCAGTGTATGTGTGTCAATTTCTGTGCTCAATTCCCTCTCCCACTTTTGAATGAATGGGGGTATCTCCGTTCCACCCGCCTCCCGCAGAAGCCTGTAGATCTTCCCGATAGATCCTTTTGTCTCGGGTGCTGTAAAAATTTGCTCTAGGCGGGTCAGGCCTTCACTTGCCCTAATTGGTTGCGGTAAACCTTTAACAAAGTGAGACAGCTGGAGGTATCTCCACTCATTCATATCAAATAGATCCCCTTTGTTTTTCAGTTCATTTAGTAAAAGAATTTTCCCTTTATATATAATATCCTTAAGTTGTGCCCTATCATCTTTAATCCATCCCCCTCCCGCTAATCTATTCCCTGGTGCGAAGTATTCATTGTTTTTAAGTGCTATTAAAGAAGAGTTATATTTAACATTATAAAGTTTGTGAATTTTGTCCCATATTTTTAGTGTGTTTCTTGTCAGAATATTAGTGCCTTAGGGGCGTGGCCTGGACGGCATGGTGTGAGGAGCGCTGAACGGGAGCTCCGCTTGCCTAAACTCCGATAATACCCATCCTGAGGCTGATATATACCTATTTTTGCCACACAAACGAAGACCAGGACACCCGAACCCTCCGGGAAGATGTCACCCCCGAAAGCGGCAAAAGATGCGGCGGCAAAGCTGGCAAAATATAAGAACACTGAGAAGGAGGCCCCAGGGGAAAATGGCGCCGGGCCGTCTCCGGCTGGAGACTCGACAGCAGAGGATACCGCACGTGTGCTCGAGGCCATATCTGACTGTAAAAGCACACTGACCGGCAAGATCGAGGAGGTTAAGGTCGATGTGTCCCTTATCCGCCAGGATATGCAAAAATTAAGAGACCGGGTGGCGGAGACTGAACACCGTATCAGCCGTGTGGAGGACGACATACCGCCCCTGCAGACTACCACCGAGCGGCTCCAGCACCAACTCAGCATGGTCCTTGTGAAGCAGGACGATATGGAGAACCGCCTGAGAAGGTGTAACCTACGGTTCGTGGGACTTCCCGAGGGGGCTGAGGGCTCTGACCCACCATCGTTCTTGGAAAATCTCCTTACCACTACCTTCGGCCGGGCGGAGTTCTCGACCTCCTTCGCGGTGGAGCGAGCGCACAGATTAGCTTCCAAACCTCCCCCGCAAGGGGCACCCCCAAGGACCTTTATTGCCAAGCTCCTAAATTTCCGAGATCGGGACGCGGTCCTTCGTCTCACCAGGCAAAAGGGCAACATACCATACAAAAACTGCGAGATCAAGGTGTTCCCGGATTTCTCGGCGGAGGTCCAAAAGAAGAGGGCGCACTTCAACGAAGCTAAGCGTCGACTGAGAATCGCTAACTACTCGTACGCCATGCTCTTCCCGGCTAGACTGAGAGTTGTGGGGGACGACCGAACACACTTCTTCGATACACCGGAGGCAGTATTCCAATGGCTGGAACACAGAGCTGCGCCGGACCGCGCACCGCCACGAGATTGCTGAGATCGGAACCTACTGTCCCAAGACCCTGCCAACGTGAAGCTCCGGACTCACCGATGCTGACGACGGCACCTATGCTCATTACACATGGAAACAAGGTACTGTACAATCCATATCTTGCCCCTGGCTGCCCCTGATCCCCCCCCCCCCCACACTGCATACTGCGGCCTCCACTATATGTGTACCTTGAACCCCCTATCGCCCGAGTACCCTATGCCGCCCCACTGCTCCTGGAACACCCCTCTTCCCGCCATATCCTGATCTGACTAGGCATGACTGGGTGCACTGGGACTCGAGGATAAAGAAGAACACTGCCATCGGCCTCTCGACCCTGTAGCCAGAGGCAGGCTGTTACCCGTCATGACGCCCGGACCGTGGACCTCAGTATGCATATCCTCCCCTCATCCTTTGAGGGTTTATCCGGGTGCTTCCACGCCGGGTGGCGTGCCCCTCACATCAAAACTTGTTCTTCAGAGAAGAATCGTCCCTCTAGTTAGGGGAGCCCACTTGGGCTTCTCTTTTACCAATGCCATTTGTGTTCTTAGACTGTATATGGCACAAGCAATGTTTCCCCGGACTGGACGGCCGCTGCGCACAGCACCTGGTGGTGTAATGTTGCGTGAGACGACCGGACAGGCCGGTGCTTTTGTTTACTTGTACATGTTGTACTGTTTGACTAAGGTTTTAATGTTTAAACGTACGAAGAAGAGTAATATATATTGGCGTGTACTACTGATGTGTGCTGAGGATACCGGGACTCCGCGCCTGTTAGTGGCGTTGGGGCCCTGGGACCCACTTGTGCTGTGCTCCGGGCCTTGTGCCCTGCGGGCGAGGTCACGCCCCCCCTCCTGCCCACGAGGGGTGGCGTGGCAGCGTCCGGGGATCATAGATCCGGGGGAGCGGGATATATGTCCGCAGCCATGACTAGGTTATTGAAGTGTATTACCTGGAATGTCAGGGGCATCAGGGCTAAACCCAAAAGAACTGCGGTTTTATCATATCTCAAGGCTCAACGGGCCGATGTAATTGTCCTGGTTGAAACCCACCTTACTGGTCAAATGATGATGGCTCTCAAGAAACCATGGGTGGGGTGGCTGTATCAGGCCCCCCACACTGCCAACTCCAGAGGGGTCGCAGTGTTGGTGGCCAAATCAGCACAATTTGTACTATTGACACTCAACTGTGACCCACAGGGCAGGTTTATATTTCTACATGGCAGAATATGCGGACTAGAAATATTGATCCTTGCAATTTATATACCTCCCCCCTTTCAGTTTGCGGTATTACTGGAGGGGCTGTCCTTTATGACCCAATTCCCCACGGTGCCCGCAATGTGGTTGGGGGACTTTAATAACGTTATAGATAAGAGACTTGACAGACTGCTACCGCCATCCCCTACTGACCCCACCCACTCTCAGACGAGATTCGGTAAGATGTTGAACGATCTGGCCCTAGTAGACACGTGGAGATATCGCCACCCCAACGATCAAGCATTCTCCTGTTTTTCGGCGACATACAACTCCATGTCCAGAATCGACCTTATCCTGATATCTAGATCCCTTCTGCCCATTCTGGGTGACGTAGGCTTTAACCCCCGTATCCTTTCTGACCATGCCCCGTACTGGATACTGTTACGGCTGGATTCCCCGCCGGCAACATACATCTGGAAGCTTAACCCCTTCTGGTTGACGGTAGTGCCAGAAATGGCAGACATGGGTACCGAATGGGAATTCTTCTTTCAAACCAACAGGGGGACCGCAACTTACGATGTAATTTGGGACTCCTTCAAATCCCATGCGAGACTGTTAATGTCCCAGCGAATAGCAAGGTACAGGAAGTCCTCGGCCCACGCAGTGACACAGGCAGAACTTGCACTAGCTGACATAGAAAGGGACTTTACTGCAGACCCATCTCCAACTAAGGCGGAACAACTTAAATTACAATCTAGAGTGGTGAATAACTTATTATTTGAAAGAGCGGAACGGAAGATATTTTATGTCAAACAAAGAGTGTATGAGTGCGGGGAACGGGCGGGACGCCTCCTGGCCTACCTGGCCCACATGGACCATAAACCACCAACTGTAGTGGCATTACATAGACCGGATGGCACTATGGCTACTGACCCACTAGAGGTGGCTGGGGTGTTCCGTTCCTTCTTTGCATCCTTATACTCCTCTACTACTGACAAACCCAGGGAAGACATAGAGACGATGCTGTCCCACATAGACGTCCCCCAACTAACACAACCCCAAGTAGCCATGCTTGAGGCTCCAATCACCTCAGAGGACATACTAGAAGCCCTATCCAACCTTAAACCATCCAAGGCCCCGGGCTCTGATGGGCTACCCTTGGAGTTCTACACCACGTATGCTGATGTGCTGACCCCCAGGCTGTGCGAGTTATACGCCCATATGTTCCGAACGGGAGCCATACCCCCCACAATGAGCGAGGCCCACATAGTACTCATACCCAAACCAGACAAAAACCCCGCACTCCCTGAATCATATAGACCAATTTCCCTTCTTCAACTAGATATTAAAATTTTGGCCAAGGTCTTGGCGCTGCGGTTAAATAAAGTGATTCTATCACTGATCCACACAGACCAAAGCGGTTTCATGCCAGGTAAAAACACGGCGCATAATCTCCGGAGGCTGCACATGAATATCCAAGCTGAACATGATCAGGTGGGATCCCGGGTAGTGGTATCTCTTGATGCCGCTAAGGCATTCGACTCGGTCGAATGGCCCTACCTTTGGGAATGCCTGGCTAAGTTTGGGTTCGGACCCAACTTCATAAGATGGATCCGCTTGCTATACCATAACCCCAGCGCCAAGATCTTAATCAATGGGAAGATATCTGAGCCCTTTCCTCTTTCTAGGGGTACTCGGCAAGGATGCCCCATCTCCCCCCTACTGTATGCGTTGGCGGTGGAGCCCCTAGCTGCTTCTTTGAGGGACCACCCGGGCGTACAAGGCTTGCGACGAGGAGAACTTGTGGAAACTGTCAGTCTGTATGCAGATGACATGCTGCTATACCTGACGGACGCAGGCCCATCCCTACACAAAGCCCTAGAATTGATACAGACCTTTGGCACATACTCGGGCCTCAAAATAAATTGGGATAAATCCCAAATCCTCCCCATCGATCCAAGTGTCCCGACGCAATTACAGGCGACCTCCCCTTTAATCAGGGTCAGCTCCATGAAGTACTTAGGAATCATAATTACCCGCCACCCAGAAGACTTCACAAGCCACAATCTAGAACCGCTAATTAGGACCATAAAATCTAAGACACAGACTTGGGCCAAGCTACCCCTTGGAGTAATGGGTCGTGTAAATCTTATAAAAATGATCCTACTGCCTAAGCTACTCTATGTACTATGGCACGCCCCACATATCTACCCTTCAGAATATTTAAAGTTATAGAAGCTATTCTCAACTCATTCGTCTGGGGGAATACCCGCCATAAACTATCCTGGAAAGTACTCAAAAATCCCACTGACCTGGGAGGGGCAGCTCTGCCGGACCTAGGTCTCTATTATCTAGCTGCACAATTATCCCACTTGCACCACATCGACAAACAGGATAGGGAAAGGTGTATGACGTTACTATGCTCTCCACATGTTCGTGGATTCGATCACCCTTTTCAGACTATCTTTCGCGAACCATCAGACCCCTGGACACTAGGCAGTCGTAAGGGACTATTGTATAGCTACTGCAAGACCTGGGAAGTAGCAAGACACAAACTGAAAGCCCCACCTACACACTCCCACACACCACTGTGGGATAACCCAGGCCTCAAGGAGCTTCAAGCCATTCCCGACCGCCATCTCTGGATTACTAAGGGAGTTAACATACTGTCCGACATGTACTCGGGGACCTTTCTCAAATCCTTCCAACAGCTGAAGGAAGATTTCAACCTGCCCAACTCCATGCACTACCGATTCCTCCAACTCCGCCATGCGTTACAGGCCCAATTCCGAGACAACCCCCCCAATCTAGAACGACTGGACGTCTTAGAAATAATATTGGGGCAAGACCCCTCAAAACTTATATCCATCTTCTATACCTGCCTTCTCCGCCCCTCTGCGGTACTAATAGCGTATGGACTGAAGGATAAATGGGTGGGTGACGTAGGAGAAATTGAAGATGATGAGTGGGAAGATGCTCTAGAAGCTCACAAAAAAGTCTCCACCAAACTCTCAGACCGCCTCACACAAATTTATATCTTGCATAAGTCTTACCTCACCCCCCTTCGACTGGCCAAATACAAACCCGACCAAAACCCACTCTGCCCTAGATGCGACAGCCCCTCTAGCACCTTTTTCCACTTGATATGGTCATGCCCAGTTATACAAGACTACTGGACTCACATTGTGAAATTTATTCACGATAAAATGGGATCTCCTCTAACCCTCTGCCCCAAACAATGTTTGCTAGGCATATTCCCTGACCCGGACTCAGATAAGTACCATAAAATATTCCTACAGGAATCGCTGTTCCTGGCCAGACTACTCGTAGCAAGGAGATGACTGAGGGCCTCACCGCCAACAATTCAGGAATGGATAACAACGGTTAACAATGTTCTACCGCTTAAGAAAGAGATATATGCCCACAGGGGCTGCCCTGCAAAATATGGGAAAATATGGGACTCATGGTTGGGAAATGCAGACACTTGCAGCGAAATCCCTGATTGATTGATTTCCTTAATGATACCACAATACATGACAGGATGGGTGGACCTACACCCTCCGGTGATATGTAACTTGAAGTATACCCCATTCGTGAACAACCAAACGCTATCTATATGTAAGTGGGTAATGCAAAAGATCGTAAACTGCACACCTATATTCCGGATCATGCATTTTAATGTGTTTGACATAGGGTATGAAAACAATGTTATTATCCCTCACAGCTGTACCAATGCCGATGATAATGTCTTTATATCTACTGTACTTGTTTACTCTTCGAATAAAGTTGTGTTTCTTTGTAAAAAAAAAAAAAAGAATATTAGTGCCTTCACTCAGTGTTCTGTACTTTGGAGGATTCCAAATATCTTTTCCTAGTTGTGAATTACTGAGAGTTTTTTCCAAATCAACCCATCTTTTTGTACTGTTGTTTTTGCTCCAATCAGGGACTCTAGATAGGACTGTCGCATAATAATAATTTACCACATCAGGTACCGCTAGGCCCCCTCTTTTCTTTTCCTTTGTCAATGTGCGGAGTGCAATTCTGTGCTTTTTGTTTTTCCATATGAAATTCATAATAAGAGATTTCAATTTATTAAGATACGTCTGAGGAAGGGGGATTGGGAGCATTTGGAATTTATATGTAATTATCGGTAGCAGGGTCATTTTCACTGTGTTAATACGCCCCAGCCATGAAAGAGGCCTAGTAGAGTACTCTTTACTTTTTTTTTTATCTCGTCTAGCAGTGGGATGTAGTTTATTCTATATATTTCCTTGGATGATTTCGCTAAGTTAATTCCTAGGTACGTTATTTGTTTTTTCCAGGGAAAGACAAAATTCTTCTGTAGGCTCTCTTTATCTTTTTTAGAAACATTTATATTCAAGATAAAGGATTTTGAAATGTTTATTTTAAAATTAGAGATCTCACCGTATTGTTTCAAAGTTTGCATTAAGTTGGGGAGCGTACTTTGTGGATTGTTTATATAGAATAATATATCATCCGCAAAAGCGGCTATCTTATGTTCATCCCCTTCCACTACTATACCTTCAATATCTGGGTTTTTCCTGATTGTAGCCAGAAGGGGCTCTAGGGCCAGGATAAAAAGGAGGGGGGACAACGGGCACCCCTGTCTCGTCCCGTTTTCCATACGGAACCGGGAAGATCTTACTCCATTAATTTTAATCCTAGCTTGGGGATTATCATATAAAACCCCGATTTTTTGTAAGAATTTGGGTCCAAAGCCCAGTTGGGCCAGTGTTTGGAACATGAGTCCCCAGTCTACCCTGTCAAAGGCTTTCTCCGCGTCCACTGACAGGAATAGACCTGGGGACCCCGTCTCTCCAATTCTTTGGAGGAGCAGCAATGTTCGGATAGCGTTGTCCCGCCCCTCCCTTCCGGCCACAAAACCTACCTGGTCAGGGTGGATCAGCGTGCCCAAGTACATCTTGACCCTTGTGGCCAAAATCTTGGCGTATAACTTAGTGTCTGCGTTAAGTAACGAAATTGGTCTGTAACTTGAGCACGCCGATCCATCCTTCCCTTCTTTCAAAATGACCGTGATATTGGCCATTAATGAATCCTCACTCATTTTGAATTTTGAGCCCAATCCATTGAAGTAGGTGCAAAGTCTGGGTATCAATAGCTCATGGAATGTGTTATAGTAAGAGATAGTGAATCCGTCCGGCCCAGGACTCTTCCCGGGCGGCGAATTCGACAGGGCCTTTTTTACTTCTTCTTCGGAGATTGGTCTCTCTAGGACCTCTATATCCTCTAGAGGGAGCTTAGGCAGATTGGCCTTTTCTAGAAAGGATGCTATTTTCTTTATTTTTTCGTCTTTCCTCAGGTTGTTTTGTTTTATCGTGTAAACTCCCTCATAATATTCTCTAAAGGAATTTGCGATGTCGCCCGAACGATATTTATCCTCTCCTGCCTTGTTTTTTATCTTTTCGATATAGTTTCTTGCCTCTTTTTTTTGTAAAGTTTTGGCTAGATGCTTACTTACTTTGTCACCCCATAGATATCTTTCTTTTGCGATTTTATTAAAGGTTTGCCTTACATCCTGTTCGAATAGTTCCCTTAGATTATCTCTCTTAGCAGTTAATTTTAGCAGTAAATCCTTGTTTTGGCCCAGTTGCTGTTTGTGTTCTTGCTCAAGCCGACCAATTTCTGTTTTTAAGACTTCTATTTTTTTAAGATGTTCTTTTTTCTTCCAGGCTCCTTTTGAGATAAAGACCCCTCTGATAAATGCTTTATGTGCATCCCAAACATATGATCCCTGTACCTCCCCATTGTCGTTACTGTTAAAATATTGTTCTATCTCCGCTTTAACCTGTGCTACAATCTCCTTATCCCTAAGAAATTCTTTGTTTAGTCTCCAATTGTTATATGGTGCCTGTATATCTGGGAAATGGAGCTTCATTGAAACTAGGGCGTGGTCGGACAGCGACATGATCTCTATTTTAGTCTCTAGTACTCTGTCAAGTAGGCCGTGGTCTAGTAAAATATAGTCGAGGCGCGAGTACGTCCCATGCGCGGGGGAGAAAAATGTGTAATCTCTTATATTGGGGTGATAAACCCTCCAGATATCTACTAGTTGACTAGTATACAGTTTTTGTCTAATCATTTGTTTTACTACATTACTTGTCCCCCGCGCATGGGACGTGGAGTCTAAGTCCTGGTCCATATGACAGTTTAAGTCTCCCATCAGGATCACATACCCCCTTTTAAAGTCCCTCAGTTTGGCAAGGATCCCACTCAGGTATTGTACTGGTCTATTATTGGGGGCCTAGATATTTACAAACGTGTATTTTATCTGTCCAATAGAACCTCTAAGAAACAAAAATCTACCTTCCGGGTCCACCAGTCTGTTCTCCAAACTGAAATGGATATCTTTGGAAAAACCTATGGCCACCCCCCTGGATCTATTCATTATAGTGTCACCATAGAACCAGGTTGGGTAATGGTTAGAGAAAAGTTTTATGTTGGACCCGTGTGTGATATGTGTCTCCTGAAGGAAGATTATGCCAGCTCCATATTTTTTAAGTTCGTCTAAAATTTTAGCTCGTTTATTGGATAGGTTGAGTCCTTTTACATTATACGATATTAATTTGATGTTGGTCATCGAGTCCCATTAGATGGTATATCATGATTATGGATAATAGAATCACAGTGAAGCAGAAATTTAATATCCCCATTCCCAATTCTACCTTCCCTCCTCCCCTGCCCTCCCTAAACTCTTTAATCCCTCCTCTGGATCCCCTCCCATCCTCCCTCACCCTTCCCCTACCCTCCCATCCCTTCCCTCCTCCTCCCCCCTGACCCTATCTAAGGTCTCAGAAACGATGGAAGCCATCTTGTTGCGGCTCCCTCCGTTCTGTCAATTCCTCGGGTGAGGTGGAGTTCTGATCGGCAGCTGTAACTTACCCGGACCCTGTATACTTCAGGGTGTCGGGGGTCAGCGGGCGAGCTATGTGCTATTTACTTCTACTCTAGATGGGGGTCGGCCAGCTTCCGGCATCCCTCCTCCTCTCCCCCGCCCCCCCACTCCCCCCCATTTCCCCCCTCTATTTCCCAACCCGGTAAGGGCGGGATCTGTAGGTCCAGTTTTTGGCAAAATTCGCTCAGGTCTTCCGGGAATTTTAATCTGGCCGAGCGGCCATCTTTTGTGCCTATTAGACACGCAGGGAAACCCCATGAGTATTTTACATTGGAGCGTCGCATTAACTCGAGTAGGGGTCTCTGCAGTCTTCTCCTCTCCAGCGTCTGAGGGGCCAAGTCTGCATAGACCTGTATCTCAGACTCCTCGTATTTCAAGGGGGTTTTCCCATACAGTTTATCCCAAATTTCGGCTTTGTCCTCGTAGAAACGGAATCGAGCTATAATGTCCCGTGGTCTATGTGCGCCAGATTCTACGAGTCTGCCCACTCTATGAATCCTTTCTAATTTGGGGAATTCCTCTTCTTCTTTGCCCAAGAGTGGGTTAACTATGGTGATTATTATCTTCCTTAAATCTTCTCCCCTTTTTTCCGGGACATTAAGATTTTGTCGCCTGTTCCTGTTCTCTACGTCTTCAAGTTTATATTGGATGTCAAGTTGGGATCGTTTTATAGTTGTTAACTGGTCTTTTAGTGTATGTATTTCTTGTTTCTGTATGTCCGCTCTTTTCTCAGCAGATTCAACTCTTGCCAGTAAATGCCCCAAATCCTCTCTAAATAGATGGAATTCCCCTTTGATCGCATTTTCCATTTTTAGGAGCATTTCTTCCATTTCGTTTTTTGTGGGGAGGTGTACTCTTCCCCCCTGTTCGTCTGTCCTACTGACCTCTTCTTCCTGTTCCAACGTTTGATCAGGTGTAGATTGGACAGGATGGCCGTGAGCTTTCTTATCCTTCGGTTTTCTTCGTTCCATCATTGGGTCCGAGTGGTTTTCCGTGAGCGTTGGTTGCGGGCTTGCACCTGTTTTCAGATATTGTTTAATAGTACTCCCTGTTGTTTTAGGGGTTTTGGGGGGGCCCTTTTTGGGGGCTTTGCTCATGTTTCCTACGCGGGCCTTTCTGATTCTCTTTCCCAGGTTGCAGTCTTTGTGGGCCAAGGATAAGGGCCTGCTATTCCCCTTTTCTCCTGCTCCCTTTCCCTTTCCCTTTTTTTTTTTTTATTTCCTTTTTCCTCCCCCTTTTTTTTTTCTCTTCCTCTTTCTCCCCTTTTTTCCTTTTTGTTGTCTTTTAACTAGTTTTATCTTCTAAGTAGGAGGTTTGTTGTTCAGAGCTCTTATTCGGGAGTGGCAGTAAAGTTTTTTACTGGTTTGGTATACCTGGTTTTAAAAGGGCACCTTCTGTACTTTTATATCTACAAGACGCACCCGAAGTCCCCAGATTTGTCTTAGGGGTGCGTTAATTATCCCTCGGCTCTCTCCTGTTGCAGTACATTTACCTTATGTGTGTCGCAGCGGGTTTGATATTCTGCTCTATGGTTTCTTCCAATTTCACCCCCTAGTGCCCTATCCAGGGGGGGCGGAGGGGCACCGGGGCGATACTGGGGAGACAGCAATGCTGGCTGATTGTCTGGGGTTAGAAATTGTATCCGTCTACTGCTCCTGGGGGATTTGGAGGGGACCTGTTCCCTGCCGTGCTTCTCTCTTAGTTAGAGATCGGGATTTCCTCCTGTGAGACCACCAAGACCCGATGCGGACACCGCAACAGAAGCTGACAACGTGGCCCTTCCAGTATGCCTTATATTTCCTTCCCCCTCATCAGTATTTAAAGGAAGGACTGATATATGCTTTGTTAGGAGTCCCCTTTTAGACCAAGTAGACAGGGCATTAATTGGGTGCCTCACTCCCTTCTGTCCCCCCATCCCCGGCCAGTCCCGGAAGTTAGTAATAAATATATATTGAGACAGATATAATAGTATGTAATGAGAGAAGAAAAAAGAAAAAAAAAAAAAAAAAAGAAAAAAATCACTGCATGATATTGCTCAGTTCATTTGATTGCTGGTCGTCAGTTTTTAGAGACATAGAGGTTCTGTCCATGTAAATAACAGATCAGGTACTTGAACACTGGGAGAATAAATCACAACCTACTGGCCAGTTAGTAGCAGGGAAAAAAAAAAGAAAGTTTCTTACCCCATCCGTCCGTTTTGGGCTTATCAAGGGGGGTATACTCACGGCTCACGGTTCATTTCATAGCATTTGCCCGGAGGTTTCCTGAGCTTAACGTAGGGGGAGAGGAGAGAGCGGTCCGGGTCGGCGGGGGGGGGTCAGAGGAAGAGATGTCGGTGCGTGGGTCGGGTAGCTGTGTTCGCAGCTGATGTATCCCGTCCCTCCACGATCTCCTGGGCTGGCACGGCTCACCATCGGCTGTACTTGGGTCCGGGGGGGAGTGCGTTGGCGGGCTCGGAGACTCTCACTCTCCGTGCGGTCTCGCCATTCCCCTCTCCTCAGCGTCTCTCTGCACACATCCGCCCGCTGTGTCAGGCCCCTCCCTCCGTACTGCGGTCTACGTCAGTACGTCCCGCCCCATGCTTGAGCCACAAAAAAAACATTTTTTTTTCCTCAGTTTAGGCTGATACGTATTCTTCTACATATATTTGGTAAAAATATCGCAATTAGCGATTATTGATTGGTTTGCGCAAAAGTTATAGCATTTACAAAATAGGGGATAGTTTTATAGCATTTTTATTAATATTTTTTTTTTACTAGTAATGGCGGCGATCAGTGATTTTTATTGTGACTGCGACATTATGGCGGACACATCGGACATTTTTGACACATTTTTGGGACCATTGTCATTTATACAGCAATCAATGCTATTTAAATGCATTGATTCCTGTATAAATGACAGTTGTAGTGAAGGGGTTAACCACTAGGGGGAGGGGAGGGGCTATGGGCTGTGACGTGTGTGTTTTTTTTACATTAGGGGGCGGGGCTGACGTCTGACGTCATTGATCGGCTTTCCCGATGACCGGGAACAGCCAATCAATGACAGGCAGAGTAGGAAGCACAGGGAGAGGTTTGTTTACACATACCTCTCCCCGTTCTTCAGCTCCGTAACCCGATCGCGGGACACCAGCGGCGATCGGGTCCGCTGGTCCCGTGGCCAGGGTCACGGAGCTCCCGACCGGGTTGCGAGCGCGACCCACAGGCAGGCAAATGCACGATCACGTACAGGTACGTGATTTTGCCTGCCCGTGCCATTCTGCTGACGTATATATGCAGTGGGCGGTCGGGAAGCGGTTAAAACACAAGCATAATACCTTTTGTTGTCTGGTAAGTTCATTACCTTAGGGGATTGTTGTACACGCGATGTGGTGGCGGGATTCAGCTGGATTTAATCCCATATGAACTCTTTTGATGGACAATCCATGATTCATGAAATTTTTTTAATTGAACATTATTATTTCAATCCTTTCTTGTGATTGTTCAGCGCTGCTAATTTTATAGTTTTTCTGTAGCATATTTTTGTGATTATTTATTTAGTGTTATAGTGGCAGCTAATGTTGTTTTGAAACATAATTCTGTGATTTCAAGAGCGCTAGGGGGGAGGTATCAACCTTTTATTATTACTATTTCTCATTTATTAGATATTGAATTGCGTTAGTGCACTTTTACTGAAATATATTGAAGTGTGTTAGTGGAGTGTGTCTGTGTAGTAAGTACTCAAGTTAAAGTGCACCAAACACCACTTTCTATTGATTAAAGTGCATCCAAGTACACATTTCCACTTCTATATTACATTTTTGTAATAACCCCTCATATCATGTCTGGGAGGCCAAAAAGGAGAGGCAGAAGTTCCCATGGCCCTGCGAGGGGGCGAGCAGTGTCTGTGTCCACAGGCAAAGGTGAACGTGGTCTATTCTCAGGCAGGGAACCATTTCCTCTGTTTAGTAATGTTGCCCATGCTATCAAGCCACAGCATGCACATGAGGTGGTGGACTGGCTTACTAAACCAGACTAGTGTGCAGTTAGAGTTGTCACCTGTCCGGGATTCACCCGGACAGTTCGGGTTTGGAATCACGTGTCCGGGTTTCAGACTGCCTGAAACCCGGACACATTATTCAGATTAGACTATGGCTTCCCAGCAAGGTTGCTGGCTGCAGTTGTCTAAGCTGAGAGTGTCTGCTACACTCTCTTCCATGCTGCCCAAAGCCAGTAATAACAATCCCCCCCAAGCACACACACACAGACATAGGAGAGGAGAGAGGGCTTGATCTGAACCTCTTCCTCCCGCCCCTACCCCTCTGTGTCTGCCCACACTCCAATCTCCAGCGCTGTGCCTCAGAAAAGTGGTGGGTGGAAATTTGAAGTCCAAAAGCCTCAGATAGATCTGGATGGGAGGTGATGACTGCCAAGTGATGAGTGAGCTCACCATCCATCCCTGTCTGTGACTGAAGTCTCCCCCTTCTCTCTCCTGCCTCTGAGTACACTAAGGTAAATCAGGGTTCTCAGAAGCCCCCTTACATCAGAGTTCCCCTTTACACCAGAGGCCACAGTGTTCCCCCTTACATCAGAGTCCTCTCCGTACATCAGAGTTCTCAGTGTTCCCCCTGAAATCAGGGTTCCCAGCGCATCCCTTATGTTAGAGTCCCCAGAGTCTCACACTTTGAATGACAATTACTCAGTCATGCAACACTGTACCCAAATTAATTTTGTGTCCTTTTTTTCACACACATAGAGCTTTCTTTTGGTGGTATTTAATCACTGCTGGGTTTTTTTATTTTTTGCGCTATAAATCAAAAAATACAGAAAATTCGGTAAAAAAAAAAAAATAATTCTTTGTTTCTATTAAAAATTATTGCAGAGTATTGGCAGAGTATTGGCAGAGTATTGGCAGAGTATTGCACAGTATTGGTAGAGTATTGCACAGTGGTGGCAGAGCATTGCACAGTGGTGGCAGAGCATTGCACAGTGGTGGCAGAGCATTGCACAGTGGTGGCAGAGCATTGCACAGTGGTGGCAGAGTATTGCACAGTGGTGGCAGTGTATTGCAAATTGCTGTCACTGACCAGCGCTGTGGGCACTACCCATCCAGCCAACAGCGCTGGTCCTGTCTCCCCCCTTTCCGCTTCTCCCCTCTCACTGTACCGATCGGTACAGAGAGGGGAGGGAGGAACCGGCGTCATGTCGTGACGCCGGTCTGTGTACATGTGATCGCTCCGTCATTTGAGGGAGCGATCACGTGTTAAACGGCCACACAGCCATCAGCTGCTGTTTACCGTGATCCGTGATGCGCCGGGTCCTCGGGACCTGGAGGTCACGGATGTTCCCGAGTGCGCGCCACGGGGCGCGCGGGAGCAAGTTTCTGGGAGGACGTCCGTAGCGCTGTAGCCGTCTTTCGGCTATGGCCCGGTCGGCATGTGGTTAAAGCGGAGCTCCACCCTAAAGTGGAACTTCCGCTTATTGGATTCCTCCCCCCCTTCGGTGCCACAATTGGCACCTTTCAGGGGGGAGGGGGGTGCAGATACCTGTTTAATCCAGGTATCTGCACCCACTTCCGGGACTAGCTAGCCGCAGCTAGCCACAGATGCCCCCCCCCCCTAGCCGCAGATGCCCCACCCTCCCTGTTGTGTCCTGGGAAACACACAGTTCCCGGACACAACGGGGACCAGTAAAGACGCGCAGCGGGACTCGCGCATGCACAGTAGGGAACCGGGCAGTGAAGCTGCAACGCTTCACTTCTTGATTCCCTGACAGAGGATGGCGGCGGGAGCAGCCGAGAGACGAGCGATTGCTCGTCATCTTCTGCCGACATCGCTGGAACCTGGAACAGGTAAGTGTCCATTTATTAAAAGTCAGCAGCTGCAGTATTTGTAGGTGTTAACTTTTAATATTTTTTGTGCAGGTGGCCATCCTCATATATATATATATATATATATATATATATTGGAAGGCCGGGTACCGGCCTGAAGTTATGGGAGGAGCCCGGAGGGTATTTAAGCAGCCCAAAGGCCGCCGGTCTTTGTCGGTTTCCTGTGCGTGATATCTGATACGTCAGACATCTAGGACCGACTCGTTCGAGACAAGCACTGTTGGTGCCGGTTCGTGAGCTCCGTTTCGTCTGTCCGTCTCCTTTTGTTGCAGTTCCGCGTTCCGTGTTCGTAAGTCGTGTTGTCCCTTCGTGTCGCACTCGTGTCGCCGAGTCGCAGTTCCGTACATAGAGTCTGGTTCGGCTGTCGCAGGTAGGGCTTCGGCTCCCATGTTTTACGTTCTCATGCACTGCTTATCATGTCACTAAACTGTGGTCTGCGTAGCTCACGAACCACGCACTGCTTGTGTCGAAAACCTAAACACTTACTCGCACGTTTTTGGTTGTACATGATCGGGAGCCACCTAGCGGCACGCACATTCAGGGCCGCCCGCCATGACACTCCGACCGATGCCGCATCCGGCACTCAAGGGTTCCCCTTACGCGGTCGTATTACGCAGTCTTTGAATCGTTCAAACATGGCTCACGCACGGGTGCCGTTCGCACTCACACGCATCATTCATGTCCTGTCATATATTCAAATCGGTTGCGCCAGCAAGCGTGCCGAATCGCTATTTGCATTCCGAATCGCTGTTGGCATGTTAATTGTACGAATCACTTCGACCGTGTCGAAACATTTCACGTATTAGCATGGCAATCATTTCGTCATTTCAAACATGGCTAACGTATCAGGCCATTCGGTCATGCTAAGTCATTTCGCATCAGTTAAACAGGGCGTTCATGCCATCATTTCGATCCTGGCCGCACTCAGATTCAAGTCATGTCGCACTTAGGCACGGATTTGTCTCGGGGTACCCAGGTTACGGCCGTATTACCATACATGTTTCAGAGATTGGCCCACCGCTCGTACGGATGCGGGCTCGAGTCCAGTCTTTGGCATGATATCGGTCATTGGCCACTTATCGGTCTGAATCCGGTCGCATCCGGCATGCATCGATTCGCACTGATTCGCCTAGCCGCTCGGCCTCATTTCGATACATGCTCCAGAGATTAGATTCGGTTACAAATTGCTCGGTTTGTTGTAATCTAGTCTTTGTCATGGTTTCATTTCGGTCACCATACCTCTGGGTAGGTCCGGTGGCATCCATAGATGCTCCGATCGGGGCGATCCAGACGCACGACTACCCGGCCTCATTTCGATACATGCGCCAAGGGCGGAATCGCATCACAGGTTGCGTACATTCTTGATTCTTGCCCCTGTCATGGTATTGACAGGGGCATTTCTGTCACCTTACCACGCCCGGCATGAATGCAGTCACTTCCCCGCACTAATTCGTGTCGGCGTGCCCTAGGCCGGCCTCATTTCAATACATGCGCCAGGGGCGGAATCGCAAAAAAAAAAAAAAAAAAAGAGAGACTTTGATTCTTGTCCTTGTCATGTTATATCATTTCTATGTCACCTTACCACGCCCCGGCGTTAATTGGTCACCTCCCTGTACGAATTCGCGCCGGCGTGCCCTAGGCCGGCCGCATTTCTATACAAAAAAAAAGAGAGAAAGGGGTTCAGTCACTAGACAGTGGCATGATGATCAAGGTCGCTGGCACACGAGTGCTTGCGTTCCAAATGCATACTGTAGCACTTGGAGTCGGACCCGGTGGCAGCTGGATGTCACAGTTCGGCCTCAGCGTACCCAGGCAGTTGGCCTCATTTCACGGTTGCCTCATTTCTGTACGTGCTCCAGAGTCCGGCTCACAGTCACCCCCATTCGGTACGAACGGGCCGGGCCCTGTCACGGGAAGTTCATTTCAGTTAAGGCAACATGTCATGTCAGTCATTCGTGTTGTTATCTGTCATTTGATTCCACAGCTGTCTCGGCAGTCGACTTAAGTCACTATCGCCTGTTGTTATCATCTACGTTGGGTTCCGTCGCTCTGGACGGCAGCAGTTTCAGGCTCTTAAATAGGTACTTTCTCTCACACTCTCTCAGGTCAGTCGGATTCAGTAGGTCCACCTGCACCAGCTTGATCAGGGTTCCAGCAGGTAAAAAAAAACAAAAAAAAAAACGCAGGGGCACGGGGGGGCTCCTGCTTTCTCATGGCAGGTACGTATACCGTAGGTGACACGTCCAAACTCATTTCTTGTCACCTCTTTATAGGCCCAGCCTGCAGACACGTGACCAGTCTACTAAGTAACGGGTCTTGGCAGCCGCCATGTCATCAGTCGGCAGCGATGACCTCACCACCCCGCTATCTCCGGCGTCAGCCTCCGAGGCTGGCAGTGTCCAGTCTCTTAGGGCATGGACAATTCCCAGGCTGTCCGCCGAGCTGAGGCGCAGAGGGATACCCTTCTCGTCCGCGGCCAGGAAGGCGGAGCTATTCAGGCTCCTCTTCCCACCACCGGCCGCAGCAGGCCCCAGCAGCCAGCAGGCGTCTCTGGAATCTATTTCAGCCGCCGTCGCTCAGCTACACACTCTCGTGTCTTCCCTGTCTTCCTCGATCATTGAGGTCCAGGACAGGGTGTCTCGTCTAGAGACCAGCCCGGCTGCCACGGTTCCGGACCCTGCGGTGGTCCCAGCCATCAGTGCACCGGCCGCAGGTAGTGAGCTTGCCACGACTACCGTTCACCCTTCCCACCTGGTGCCACCCAGCGTAAGGAAGGACATTTTAGAGGGCAGAGACGTTAACCTGGCCTCACTCATGATCTCGGTCCATGACTTGGCCGAGAACAAGGCCTACACCTGGGGGGACGTCTCGGTGGTTTTGAAAGCAAAGGATCCGAGGCTCAACAGAAAGCTCACGGTGCCTGAGTTCACGCTCGCTTTCGGCATGTTCAGGGACGTGCTGTGCTCAGCCTCCCCCGGCAGGCGGGAGGAACTGGACCTCTACCTCCATTTGATCGTAGACCTGGGCCACAAATACGGTGGCTCAGCGTTCTACGATTATCATCGGTCCTTCTCGGCCAAAGCCGCGGCCAGATTCTTACAGTTCCATTTGACAACGGACTGGAGCGTAGTGGACACGGAGTTGTTCTGCCGCCACTTTGCGGGTCTACGCTCCCCGCTATGTGCTGTCTGTCAGTCAGCGTCCCACACCACGGTCTGGTGTGCCAACATAGCCTCTGTCCACCCGATAGCTAGCACGGCCTCTACCAGCACGAGCCAGGCTCAGCAGGCCCCGGCGCAAGGGCAGAAGGTGGACAAGTTGGGACGTCCGGTGCGGATGGTTGGGGGAGCCGCCATTTGCAACAATTTCAACTACGGCTCCTGCAATTTCAGCCAGTGCCGGCTCTTGCACGTTTGCACCCTATGCCAGAGGGCGCACCCCAGGGTCCTGTGTGAGGTCAAGCAGAAGAAACCGCGACTAAGCCGGGTCAATGTCCTTTGGCTCGATGTTTACTTGACCTCACACCCCACTCCGTCACTCGCCAGCTACCTCATCCGAGGTTTCACCGATGGGTTTCATACCGGGCTCATCACCCTGCCCCACTCCACCCACGAATGTCCGAACCTACGCTCAGCAGCAACAGATGAGCCAGCGATTGACGTCCTTCTGCAGACGGAGTTGGATCGGGACTTTATGATAGGCCCGTTCAGTCAGTCTCCCTTTAGTATCTGGAGGGTTAGCCCTATCGGGCTTTGTCACGTACCTAGGGATGGAGCCCAGAATGCAGGGAGCGGCCTCTCGTATGCCTCTGGCTCATGAACCCCTGGAGGTGGGGACAGGGGCCCGCGAGTGCAGGGGTGCACAAGTGCCTGGCAGATGGCAGCTGTGGGCTTGACTGGAACCGTGCAGGTAACAGGAACACAGGAACTGCAGACAGCACTGTAGGTTCTGGAGGTTGCAGGAACTTCGGGAACAGCAGGCTGCAGAGAACACGTGCTTGAACACTGGAACGCTGGACGTGGGCGCGCCGACAAGCGCTGATTGGGTCTGAAGGAAGTTCTGTGGGCAGGCCCTCCCGGGTCACTGGGATGTCTTCCTTGACATTGCCCCCCCCCAAGGGGCAACCTCCGGATGCCCAATTGTGCCATCTTACTGGGATGGGACCTCTTGAAGGCAAGGATCAGTCTTCTGGCGTGTATGTTGGCCTCCGGTTCCCAAGAGTTCTCCTCGGGTCCATACCCCTTCCATTTTACCAGAAACTGAACCTGGTTACCCCTTCTCCTACAATCCAGGATGGATTCTACTTCGAATTCCACCTCTCCGTTAATGATTACAGGTGCGGGGGGAACGACCTTTCGGTTGACAAATGGGTCTGGCACCACAGGCTTGAGCAGGGCCACATGAAAAACCGGGTGAATCCGGAAGGACTCCGGTAACTTCAGCTCGTAGGCTACATTGTTGATTCTCCTCACTACGGGGAAGGGCCCCACGAACTTGGGACCTAGTTTTCTGGATGGGCATGCTAATTTTAAATTCAGAGTGGATAACCAGGCTTGGTCTCCAGGTTTGAGGTCAAGCTCCCCTCTTCTCTTTTTATCATAAACCTCCTTGTTGTAACTCTGTGTCCTTGCCATAGTTTCTTGTAAAAGCTTGTTGTTGGACTCCAAAAATTTGAGGTGTTCCTGGGCGGCTGGTACCGGGCACTCCGGAAAATTGTTCGATAGGAATAGAGGGTGGAACCCGTAATTTGCAAAAAACGGGGATTGCTTAGTGGCTGAATGGACAGAGTTATTATAAGCAAACTCAGCAAGGGGAAGCAGCGGGACCCAGTCATCCTGGGAAAATGAGGAAAAGCAGCGCAGGTACTGCTCCAGCGTTTGATTGGTTCTTTCCGTCTGACCGTTCGTTTGAGGATGGTAAGCAGAGGAGAAAGACAGGTCAATCCTTAGTGACCCACACAGAGCTTTCCAGAACTTAGACGTGAATTGTGACCCCCGATCCGACGTGATATTTGCTGGTATGCCATGGAGCCTCACTATTTCCCTGATGAAGGTCTTCGCCGTCTCGGCGGCAGATGGTGTGCCCCTCATGGGCAGGAAGTGGGACATCTTGGATAGTCTATCCACTACCACAAAGATGGTAGTGCAATTTTCTGAGGGCGGTAGCTCCACAATGAAATCCATGGAGATCATCCTCCATGGTCTCTCCGGGACGGGGAGTGGCTTCAACAACCCCCACGCTCTGGTCTTGCTGCCCTTATTCTGGATGCAGGTAACGCACGCCTCCACATAGTCCTTACAGTCCCTTCGCCATTGCGGCCACCAGAATGTGCGCTGGAGCAGATCGGTGGTCTTGTACACCCCGAAATGGCCAGCCAGCATATGGTCGTGGCAAGAGCTGAGGACCGAGGCCCGAGCTTCCTGGGGCACGAAGATCCTGTCCCCGAACCATAAGAGACCATCTCTGGCTAATAGAGCGGTGTCGGGTGGGAGAGGAGCGCCAGCGGAAGCTTGTCTAATCTGGGTAAGTAAGTCCCCCTGGAGTAGGAGGAAATTCCCTGAAGACAGGACAGTGTCTGGAGGCGAAAGGGCTTCAGGCCCGCTGTACATCCGTGACAATGCGTCAGGCTTGGTGTTTTTCGATCCGGGACGGTAAGTGATATGGAACTG
Organism: Lithobates sylvaticus; assembly: GCA_028564925.1. Taxonomy (NCBI): domain Eukaryota; kingdom Metazoa; phylum Chordata; class Amphibia; order Anura; family Ranidae; genus Lithobates; species Lithobates sylvaticus. Next base: position 123,841,804 of record CM053032.1, on the reverse strand, counting down.
GAATCTGGTAAAAAAGAGTGCCCACCTGGCCTGCCGCGGTCTCAGTCTTCTGGCGGCTTTCAGGTATTCCAAGTTCTTATGGTCAGTATAGATAAGAATCGGATGGGTTGCTCCTTCCAGGAGGTAGCGCCACTCCTCGAGTGCCGCCTTGATTGCCAACAACTCCCGATCGCCGACATCGTAGTTCCGTTCTGCCTCTGATAATTTACGTGAAAAAAAGGCGACCGGGTGCAAAAGGGCTTTGGGTCCCTGTCTCTGAGAGAGCACTGCCCCCACCGCTATTTCTGAGGCATCCACTTCCAAAATGTATGGCAGGGTGGAGTCGGGGTGTTTCAGGACTGAGGCAGAAACGAACAGGTTCTTCAGCGTGGTGAAGGCCGCCTGGGCTTCGGTGGACCACTGGAACTTGAGACCCTGTTTGGTTAACCCGGTTATGGGGGAAATGATGGTGGAGAATCCTCTTATGAATTTTCTGTAAAAATTTGCGAAGCCCACAAACCGTTGCACCCCTTTCTTATCGGTGGGGGCTGGCCAATCTTGGATGGCTGAAACCTTCTGAGGGTCCATCTCAATGCCCTCCACGGAGATGATGAGGCCGAGGAAGGGGATACTCCGCTGTTCAAAGACACACTTTTCAGGCTTGGCATAAAGTCCATGGAGTCGTAGTCGTGTCAGTACGTTCTTGACGTGTTCTCGGTGCTCAGCTAGAGAGGAGGAAAAGATTAGAATGTCATCAAGGTAAATAACAACAAATAGGTCGAGAAAGTCTCTGAAAATGTCATTCACGAAGTGTTGGAATGTGGCGGGGGCATTGCACAGGCCGAAGGGCATGACTAAGTACTCAAAATGCCCGAAGCGTGTGCGGAAGGCAGTTTTCCACTCATCTCCACTCCGTATACGAACAAGGTTGTAGGCCCCGCGAAGATCCAACTTGGAAAACACCGCTGCAGACCCCAGTCTCTGGAAAAGTTCTGGCACTAGGGGCAGAGGGTAACGGTTCTTAACCGTAATCTTGTTGAGAGCCCGATAGTCCACGCATGGGCGTAATGAGTGGTCCTTTTTCTCCACAAAGAAGATCCCCGCTCCTGCAGGTGAGGTGGAAGGTCGGATGAATCCCTTCTGTAGGTTGTCGTCAAGATAGGTCTTTAATGTCCCCAGTTCCAATTCAGATAAGGGGAAGATTCTCCCAAAAGGGATTTCCGCTCCTGGGAGGAGATCAATGGGACAGTCGTATGGCCTGTGTGGCGGGAGAGTCTCTGCACCCCTCTTGCTAAAGACGTCCAGGAAATGGTGATAAACTTCGGGTACCGCTTTACGGGTCTCGGCCTCAACCTCCAGGCATAGTAGGGAAGCAGGCGCCTCACCGGGTCCAGGTGAACAATGCTGATGACAGTAAGGAGAGGGGAACTCAATCTTCCCTAGGACCCAATCGATCTGCGGGTTATGGGCCCTCAACCAGGGCATGCCCAGTATGATGGGAAATAACGGGGACTCGATGACATCTAAGCACAGCAGTTCTTGGTGAATCCCGGCAATGATAGCTGGTAGAGGAGAGGTCACGTGGGTTACTGGTCCAGATTTAAGAGTGGACCCGTCGGCCAGGTGTACAGAAAGTTCCTTTGCTCTTGGTCGTAGGGGGATGTGGTACCTGGAGGCAAAGGATAGGTCCAAGAAGCCACTGCATGCCCCAGAATCAATAATTGCGCTGGTTTGGATGTTCCCTTCGGGAAGCTGCAAAACAATGGGAACAGCCAGGTGAGACATAAGGTTAGGTGACACAGGAATACAGGCGGGAGAAATGGAGAAGCACTTACGGAGCTTTGCTGGGCAGGCTCGTACGAAATGTCCTGGTTCTCCGCAATACAAGCAAAGGTTGCCGACCCGGCGGCGTTGACGTTCCTCAGGGGTCAGAGAGGGGCGGAGCAAGCCCAGCTGCATGGGCTCCGGAGCATCGAACCTGGCGGTAGCGGGAGCTGAGGGAGCTGGATATGGAGGACTGGACACACGGGGAAGCATCCAAATGGGACGGGAAGATCCGGCGGACCTCTCAGCACGTCGCTCCCGTAGCCGTCTGTCTATTTGGATGGACAGTTCCATAAGGCCCTCCAAAGTGTCTGGTATGCCCACACGGGCTAGTTCATCCTTTAGGGGATCTGAAAGACCCATGCGGAACTGGTGGCGTAATGCAGCATTATTCCAGTCCGTATCGGCGCTCCAGCGCCTGAATTCCGTCGCGTAGTCTTCCACAGGCCTGCGCCCTTGCTGCAAGGTACGCAGGGCTGTCTCCGCGGTAGCGGTTAGCTGCGGGTCGTCATAGAGTAAGGACATGGCCTGGAAGAAGGTGTTTAGAGTATTCAGTGAGGGGTCCTTCTTTTCCAAGAGCCGATGGGCCCAGGACTGGGGTTCATCTGTCAGCAGGGAGATAACATACCCAACCTTGGTGGCTTCAAGGGAAAAGGTCCTTGGTTGTAAGGCAAAAAGGAGCTCGCAAGCATTGCGGAATGTCCTGAATTTGCTCCGGTTGCCGGAAAACTTCTCAGGCGGGGGAACTCGAGGTTCCGGTGGCAACATCACTACAGAGGGTGTAGCAGGAGTCCCAGGGGGAGCGGTAGCGGACAGGACTTGGACACGTTCCTCCAGGTTAGCGTAACCTTCCTGCAAATTCTTCACCGCCTGGGCAAGTCCTGCAAGGTGGCGGCAGAGATCTTCCATGGGCGACACTCCCTGCGTGGGCTCGGACATGGCTGTCCGGTACTGTCACGTACCTAGGGATGGAGCCCAGAATGCAGGGAGCGGCCTCTCGTATGCCTCTGGCTCGTGAACCCCTGGAGGTGGGGACAGGGGCCCGCGAGTGCAGGGGTGCACAAGTGCCTGGCAGATGGCAGCTGTGGGCTTGACTGGAACCGTGCAGGTAACAGGAACACAGGAACTGCAGACAGCACTGTAGGTTCTGGAGGTTGCAGGAACTTCGGGAACAGCAGGCTGCAGAGAACACGTGCTTGAACACTGGAACGCTGGACGTGGGCAGGCAGGCCGGGTCAACACTGGCAGGTGGAGCAGTCACAGGCAGAGGCAGACACTGGCAGACAGAACAGGTCCGGGCAGAGGCAGGCGGGTTGTCAGGGTACAGGCAGGGTCGGCAACAGACGGGCAACAACAGGACCAGAGGAGCAGGCAGAGAATAGTCAGACAAGCCGGGGTCGGAGGCAGGCAGCAGGTAGGTGTAGTCAGGGACAAGCCGGGAAACAGGAGTCAACAGGTACTATGGTGATAGCAGGGGTCTCAGGAAACGCTGTAGACCGGACAGCAAGAAGCCTCAGCCACAAGCTTCCTCTTATAGTCTCTTTGGCGCCAATGGCTAATTGACGGCGCGTCGGCGCTCTTGCGCGCGCACGCGCCCGCGAAGCCAATGCGCGCCGACAAGCGCTGATTGGGTCTGAAGGAAGTTCTGTGGGCAGGCCCTCCCGGGTCACTGGGATGTCTTCCTTGACAGGCTTGTACAGGGAAGATTTTCAAATAAAAACGTCTGGTGTATGATCTGTCAGCGCCTCATTCTTCCGTCGTTCCCAGTCTCAACTCGCTCATCCCCTCCGAGGAGTTCTCACTGAAGTACGCTTCGGTAGACATGGCTAACCAGGCCATTCTCAGGGCGGGGGTGGGTGCTTGGCTCTGGCGTTCTAGAGAGAGAGAGAGAGAGAGAGAGAGAGAGAGAGAGAGAGAGAGAGAGAGTCATTTCATTTACTTTGAGCAGGCAGTTGATCCAGTTTAGCTAGATCTCACTGCAGACCGTTCCTGCTCTACTGTTTCTAATCTACTTCAGGCAGGCAGTTGATTCAGTTAGCTGCAGTGTATTTCATATACCGTATATACTAGAGTATAAGCCAAGTTTTTCAGCACATTTTATTGTGCTGAAAGTGCCCCCTAGGCTTATACTGAGTCAGGCACTTTTCTGCAGCAGAAAATTACATTTTCCAACCCGATCTGAGATGGGGTTCCTAGCACTAATGCCTCGTTTCCACTGAGCGGATCGGTTCGGGTCGGTACAGTTTGGACGGCCTGGAATGGTCCGGTCTATTCTGGTGAGCGTTTCCACTGCAAGTGGGACCGCTAGGGGCCATATGAGGTTTAGAAAAAATGCCTAGCGTGACGTCACACTAGTGCGACTAGAAACCAGAAAAACAACAATGGAGGTCATCCAGCAGCTTGTTTTTTCTGTAGTTGCCTTTTGGTTCATTGTGCTTAAAATACATGTCGCACTGTATGAGAGAAGGTTGTGAGCGGCAAAGAGAAAAACAGCAGAAAAAAAAGGAAAATTATAGCTTGGATATTTAGCTAGGAAAAGTACACCTTTGTGCGGCAAAGACAAAGACGGCAGCGCTATAGGGTAAGCTGACCCACCTACCTGAGACACACTGACTCACCTACCTGAAACACACACACACACTGATCTACCTACCTGACACACACACTGACCTACCTATCTGACACTCACTGACTCTCACCTACCTGACACACACACACACTGACCTACCTACCTGACACACACTGACTCACCTACCTGACACACACACACACACACACACACACACACACTGACTCACCTACCTGACACACAAACACACTGACCTACCTACCTGACACACACACACACACTGACTCACCTACCTGACACACACACACACACAAACACACACTGACCTACCTACCTGACACACACACACACACACACTGACTCACCTACCTGACACACACACACACACTGACTCACCTACCTGACACACACACACTGACTTACCTACCTGACACACACACACACACACTGACTCACCTACCTGACACACACACTGACCTACCTACCACACACACACACACACACACTGACTTACCTACCTGACACACACACACACACACACACACACACTGACTCACCTACCTGACACACACACACACACTGACTCACCTACCTGACACACACACGGACCTACCTACCTGACACACACACTGACTCACCTACCTGACACACACACACACACACTTACTCACCTACCTGACACACACACACACACACACACTGACTCACCTACCTGACACACACACACACACACACTGACTCACCTACCTGACGCACACACACACTGACTCACCTACCTGACACACACACACACTGACCTACCGACCTGACACACACACACACACACACACACACACACACTGACTCACCTACCTGACACACACACACACACACTGACTCACCTACCTGACACACACACACTGACTCACCTACCTGACACACACACACACTGACTCACCTACCTGACACACACACACACACACACACACTGACTCACCTACCTGACACACACACTGACTCACCTACCTGACACACACACACTGACTCACCTACCTGACACACACACAGTACAGTATAAGTAAAATTGTAATATTATATATGTTGTATGTATATATGTTACCATTTTTTTTTCTAGGTGCTTCTGCTTTTGTCCAAGCAGCGCCGTCGACCAGTCATTTGGGCTCTCCCCCGCACCAATGAGTGGTGGGATGTGACCGTCCCGGGATTCACACACACACAGTGGGTGCACAATTTCAGAATGTCTGAGGAAACCTTCTCATACCTTTGTGCAAAGCTACGTCCAGCGATGGAGAAGCAAGACACCACCTTCAGAGCCTGTTTGCCTGTGAGGAAAAGAGTTGCCATTGCACTGTGGAAGCTGGCTACCAACAGTGAACACAGAAGTATAGGTCATATTTTTGGTGTGAGTAAATCATCAGTGTGTGCAGGACTTCTGTAAGGCTGTCTGCACATTGCTAGCTCCTGAAATTGTTTGTTTTCTGGACCGGGAAAAGCTCAGACATGGCTGACTACTTTGAGAACAGGTGGGGCCTTCCACAGTGTGTTGGTGCTATTGATGGCTCACACATACCAATAATAGCACCACAAGAATACCACACTGACTACTTCAACAGAAAAGGCTGGCATTCCATTATCCTCCAGGGAGTAGTGGATGGAAAAGGACTGTTCTGGAATGTGAATGTAGGAAAGCCTGGGAGTTTGCATGATGCTCGGGTTCTACGATTGTCCACATTTTGGGATTGGGTTTGTCAGGGAGGCCTGTATCCTGTTTGCACTAAGAACATTTGTGTGGTGAATGTTGGCTATTATGTTCTCGGGGACTCTGCCTACCCTTTACAAAATTGGCTCCTGAAACCATTTCCTGACAATGGCCGCCTGACACCAGAACAACAAACCTACAACAAGAAAACATCCAGGGCACGGGTCGTAGTGGAAAATGCTTTTGGAAGACTTAAGGGTAGATGGCGGTGTCTTATGAAGAGAAATGACAGTGACATAAAACTTGCCAAATGCATGGTCCTTGCTTGCTGTGCTCTTCACAATCTTCGTGAAAGTCATGGAGAAGACTTCCACCAAGATTGGAATACATCTTCAGATGAGCCAGTACTAGTAATAGCAGCACAGGATATCGAAGAAGAGTGCAGTGAAATACGTCAGGCTCTAATGCGTCACCTCAACGTTTAATTTCTTACCTTGCATTTAAAAAAAAAAAATGTAAAAAGTATTACTATATTTTTAATAAAGTCTTACATTAAATCAGACATACTCCAAAAAAGTCTCTTTATTTTTTTTTATACAAAATAATAATCTTTGTATACATTATGTACATTAAAAATCTAAAAAATTAATTAAAAAAATAAAGTTTTGTTACAAAAACTTAACTAAATTAAAAAAAAAAAAAAAAAAGTGCACAGGTCCACTGCTGCATAAAAGGCATTACTGTCTGGGTGGTGACCTGGGATCACGACTGGCTCCAAGCACTTGAACAAGCTGACCCAGGACACTGAGGAAGGCCTGGTTGAAGGTAGCCAACTGCTCCATCTGCTGCCGGGAGATTTCGGCCTCCTGTCGCATAGCTTCCTGTGCATCCTGACGCTATTCTTGAAACCGCCTCTCAGCAAGGTTCTCAATCCTTTCCAGCTGCCTTTCCTCTGCTGCCCGCATATCCTCCATGACTGTGCGCAGATCCAGCTGCAACCGTCTCCTTTCACCTGTAATATACAAAAGACCAGAATAGTATTTTTGGTAGCATCAGACCCACCACTGTAAACCCCTTTTTCATCAGCCCCACCAAACTGTACCCCCCTTCTCTCCTTTCACACCTGCCACACTGTACATCGGCCCCACACAACCGAACCTCCTTCTAATCACTTCCACCACTGTACCCACTGCAAATCTGCCACACACAGCTGACCCCCTTCTCAACTCTTCCACCACTGTACCCCCTGCAAATCTGTCACACACAGCTGAACCCCCTTCTCATCTCTTCCACCACTGTACCAAATGCAAATCTGTCACACACAGCTGAACCCCCTTCTCAACTCTTCCACCACTGTACCCCCTGCAAATCTGTCACACACAGCTGAACCCCCTTCTCATCTCTTCCACCACTGTACCCCCTGCAAATCTGTCACACACAGCTGAACCTCCTTCTAATCTCTTGCACCACTGTACCCACTGCAAATCTGCCACACACAGGTGAACCTACTAATCTCTTGCACCACTGTACCCACTGCAAATCTGCCACACACACAACTGAACCTCCTTCTAATCTCTTCCACCACTGTACCCACTGCAAATCTGCCACACACACAACTGAACCTCCTTCTAATCTCTTCCACCAATGTACCCACTGCAAATCTGCCACACACACAACTGAACCTGTACATCTGCTTCACTGCTGATTTATTGTAAGAAAATGCACAATTACAACTTTCACTATTATCATCATGTCTTACTATTGCGCCGGGGTGCATTGGGCGTACTCTGTGGTTGGCTAATCTGTGGTTGGCTACTCTGTGGTTGGGCAGTCTGTGGTTGGCTTGATGAAATAGTACTGGTGCTGCTAAAAGACGTTGAAGCTCCATCGTCTGAAAAGTTTGATGCATCATTGGAGTGTCCATCACCTGTTTGTAAAAATAAACATATGGTTATATATAAATATATTTGAAATGGTTAGCAGAGCAAGTATGCCAAGTATAAAAAAAAACAGCAGTGTGAAAGATGTGCATGGGGTACAGTGGTGGAACAGATGAGAAGGGAGTTCAGCTGTGTGTGGCAGATTTGCAGGGGATACAGTGGTGGGAGAGATGAGAAGGGGGTTCAGCTGTGTGTGGCAGATTTGCAGTGGGTACAGTGGTGCAAGAGATTAGAAGGAGGTTCAGCTGTGTGTGGCAGATTTGCAGGGGGTACAGTGGTGGAAGAATTGAGAAGGGGGTTGAGCTGTGTGTGACAGATTTGCAGGGGGTACAGTGGTGGAAGAGATGAGAAGGAGGTTCAGCTGTGTGTGACAGATTTGCAGGGGGTACAGTGGTGGAAGAATTGAGAAGGGGGTTGAGCTGTGTGTGACAGATTTGCAGGGGGTACAGTGGTGGAAGAGTTGAAAAGGGGGTTCAGCTGTGTGTGACAGATTTGCAGGGGGTACAGTGGTGGAAGAGATTAGAAGGACGTACAGCTGTGTGTGGCAGATTTGCAGGGGGTACAGTGGTGGAAGAGATGAGAAGGGGGTTCAGCTGTGTGTGACAGATTTGCAGGGGGTACAGTGGTGGAAGAGTTGAGAAGGGGGTTCAGCTGTGTGTGGCAGATGTACAGTGTGGCAGGTGTGAAAGGAGATGTATTGGTGGGGCAGGAGAGAAGGGGGTACAGTCTGGAGGGGCAGATGAAAAAGGGGGTTACAGTGATGGGACTGATGCTACCAAAAAAACACTTACCAAAGGGGTCTATCATGGATTCCAGAATTGCAGTTGCAGAGTCCAGACCTCCCTCCCTGCCTTCGTTTGCTGGCCTATGACCGTAAATGGCGTCCATGGCGTTGTACCACCTCCAAGTACTCCGACTGTTTCCACTATGGCTGTTGGCGTCCTTAATTTTTTTGTATTGGCCTTTGAGCTTCTTAAGCTTTGCCCTACACTGACCCGACGTCTGTTCAAACCCCTCGGCTAACATCCGCTGAGAAATATCTTTATATTCCTTCTCATTTCTCACTGATCCATCAAGCTCACTCTGAATAGCGCTATCACCAATAATAGCCAGGAAAGTGGATAGTTCCTCAGATGACCAGACCCTGCTGTTGTTTGCTGGCATTTCTCTTTTATCTGTACTGAATGGCGACGTGGTGTTTGTTTGGCGCTTTCCTTTGACGTCAGCATTGCCTTTCTTCTGACCGCCAATCAGTGGCATGTGTCGTGTGACACGAGTAACTCCGCCCTAACCGAACCGTTCCATTTTCTATGGCCCCACATCTGAAGCAGGACCCAGAATGGTGCGGTATGGTTCGGTTGTATGGGTCGCTTTCCGAAAGGAAACACTGAAAATAGCGTACCGTACCGAACCATACCGAACTGATCCGCTCAGTGGAAACGAGGCATAAGTGGCCCAGAGATACGGGGCCCCAAAGTCGGTTCGGAAAATGTCATTCTCTGCTGCAGAAAAGTGCTTGACATTTTCTGAACCAACTTTGGGGCCCCTTGTCTTGGGGCAACTTAGTGCTAGGAACCCCCATCTTTGGATATATTGTAGTTCTAGTTCAATTGGGTTTACATACCAAATTTGGGGTTCCTAGCACCAAGTGGCCCCAAGATACAGGGCCCCAAAGTCAGTCAACTGTGTCCATCTTGTAAAAAGGGGGGAAAACACTGCGCTAAAAGAGGAGTATCACAATGATATAGTGGAAATAAAGCAGCCAACACTCATACAAACAAAGTGAGCAAAATGTGACAGAAAAATAGTGTAGTGCTGAATGGTGGAGTATAAGTGTGTGAATACAATTACACATATAAAATAAGTGAAAATGCACAATAAATAAATATAAAATGAAGTAAAAAATGTGAACTTTAAAGTATAGAGTCCAAGATCAGGCTCAAATAAGATGGATTTTAGTCCAAAATATCTAAAGAAGTCCAAATGGGATGGTCCGTATAAATATGGGAAATGAGTGGAACACTTTTCTTATGGAGTGGCCCAAGGAATGCGGCTGTGAAGCGGTAGGTATGGTACGAATAAACAGGTGCCTGTGGGTACATCAACACTCACTGGTAAAATAGAAGTTGGGTACTCTTACCGGATAGGTTGGACACACATGTCATACGACAGTGGGTCAATAGGGCTTGATAACCTGATGAGGCCAGGTCAGGCCTATAGGAGAGTGGTCGGATGGGTCCTGTTCGGTCCTATTCTATCCGACTCCGAATACCAAGGGGCGAATTCCAAATGGTGAATCCTGGTGTCACCGCTTGTAGACTCCGAATAGGTGGGTGCTCCGACCCGGGGTGTATCCAAGGAAGCAGCGAAAGTGGGGGGGTCGTGATGTGAGTATGGAATAAAAAGATAAAAAAGAGGCTCCGGATGGTGCAGATCAAAACAAACCAGTTGGTTTATTGAGGTGGTCAGATATAATGATAAATATATGACACAAGAATTAAAAAAAGTGATCACAAAAATAAAATGGATGGTAGTATAAAAGCAATGTGGGGTACAGAGTATGCTGGCCCGACTAGTTTCGACCTCAGGGTCTTCGACAGGGGCATGCTGTGACCCCTCACATTGCTAACAAATAAATAGACTAGTGGAGCTTAGATCCGCCCCTAATGGGGGGGTGGGACAGGAAGTGAGCAAAAAAATGGTTTATTCTATTCAAGCCTCTCTTTGGATCTAGCCACACGGCCCTTAATGCCAGATTTTATGGTGTTGCCATTTTTAAATTTTTAAATGCGGTGAAGTCTATGAAAAAAATATATTAATTTTTTCAAAAAATTTTCTTTTTTCATAGATATTGAGTAAAGTCAGGTACCGAAATCGGATTGTGGAGGGAATGTACCAAAAGAATATTTTAATATGCCATTTGCCTATAAACTGCAAAATGCAGGTGGCTTTATTCAAATGAATGGGTGCATCATCCAGGGGATAAAGGTCATTGGAAGTGTGTGGTGGAACGTTTTGTGACACTATAACCCATCAAGTACATATGGTCAGACACTGCTCCTGTACATAGGAGCCGGATGTTACCTGAATGTTACTTCCGGGGTCACTGGGGTTGCGTCATCGCCACCAGGAGGGCCGTGATCTCTGAGGTGCCCATCGCTGTGTGGGTCACGTGTCACGTGACGTGCATCGTCCGGAGCGCCGGGACGCCGTCCACGTTAGGGAATCCTCACTTCCTGGTCATGTGACCTCCCTGCGTCAGCAGCTCACATGATCACTACAGCGGCCGTAATACGATCGCACGCTCCGCTGTAATGCAGGGCGGCGTCGCCAAGGTTACGCTGTGTGTCTGTGTCCCCATAGTAGACTTTTGAGGCTGAGACTATGGAAAAAAAACGCAAAGTATAGACTAGGGGGGAAAACACCTGATAAACAACATACAATGAATATGGGTCAAATGATAAAAACAATCAAATCTCAATGAGAATAAAATCCTATTCATGTTAAATGAAGAAAATGAAAAAAGATTTGGATTATCCCCATTACAGAAATATTGGAGATATAAAGAATGTATAATGTACAGAAATAAGATCTAGTGATTAGGATGAAAATGGAAGGTACTATGCTGCGACTGAAGATTCAGGCCCACAGCACCACAGCGCCAAATATGCACCTAGCCTGGCCAACCTTTTCATGGCCCAATGGGAGGAGGATGTCGTCTATGCCCTAAACAGGCCTGAATTGGTGCTGTGGGCCCAATATATAGACGACATCCTCCTCCTGTGGAAGGGATGCAGAACCTCCCTCGACTCTTTTATGTCCACCCTCAACACGAACAACCGTGGCATAATTTTGAGCTATAAAGCAAGTACCACCAACATCCATTTCCTTGACTTAGAAATCACAGCCATTAACAAATGTTTAGAGTTCAAAACCTTCTTTAAGCCGACAGACAGGAATGGCTACATTCCAGTTGATAGCTGCCACCACTATCAATGACTGAAATCTGTTTCTTTGTGGCCAATTTCTTCGGTTGCGCCGGAATTGCACCAACGACAGTGATTTCAAGCACCAATCTAATATCCTTAGACAGAGATTTGTCGATAAAGGATACAGATCATCAGACTTAGATGCTGATATCCAAGCAGCATCCCAGATCGACAGAACCTCCCTGTTAGAGACTAAACCAAAAACCACCAGAGATGAGAAGTTCAAATGGTCTTTCTTCACCACCTTCTCCACCCAACACAATGAAATTAAAAAGATACTTAATAAACATTGGAATGTACTTCGCAGCGACAAAATCTTAGGAACCATTATCCCGGAACGAGCTGGAGTCATCTTCCGGGGGGCACGCTCCATTCAGGGAGACATTGCCCCTAACACCATAGATGCCCCTAAACGTACTTCTTTCTTCCCAGAATGCAAGGGCTTCTTTCCATGCAGAAAATGTAATGTCTGTTTACATAATGCCTTGGGGAGGAGAAGAATTGATACTTTTACATCCACCATTACTTTACAAGTATACCCCATGAAACATTTCACTACCTGTGTAACTAAATACATAGTATACCTCATTACGTGTCCATGTAAAAAACAGTACGTGGGACGCACCATCAGAAATTTCTCGATTAGGGTCAACGAGCACTTGGCAAAAATTAAAAAGGGATGTGATAAACACACCGTTCCCCGACATTATTTGGAGCACCATGCCAAGGATCCTACAGACACTCAGTTCCAAATAATTGATAGATTTGTACCCAATTGGAGAGGGGACTCATGCTTACGAGGTGTCTCACATCTCGAAACCTTCTGGATCCATGAGCTCAAGTGCTATTCGCCTTATGGCATGAATACAGACTGGGATATTAATTGTTTCATTAATCGAGCATAAACACACCCGTTCCACCTTCTCTCTCAGTAGCTATAGCCTATCTCTGTCACAACCACTGTTATAGTTTCAAATATTAGAAACTCATTATCGCTGCGATTTTTAGACTCAGAGCCATCTTCAGTCGCAGCATAGTCACTGAACACCTATCATTCACCATTCTCACCATACCATTCACATATTTATTCATCCCCATCCTTCTCACACATGCTGCGAATTTTAGATTAAAGTTCACTCCTAATCGCATCAGAGTCGCATCCGACTTTTTAGACTCAGAGCCATCTTCAGTCGCAGCATAGTCGCTGAACACCTACCATTCACCATTGTCACCATACCATTCACATATTTATTCATCCCCATCCTTCTTCTCACACATGCTGCGAATTTTAGATTAAAGTTCACTCCTAATCGCAGCAGAGTCGCATCCGACTTTTTAGACTCAGAGCCATCTTCAGTCGCAGCATAGTACCTTCCATTTTCATCCTAATCACTAGATCTTACTTATGTACATTATACATTCTTTATATCTCCAATATTTCTGTAATGGGGATAATCCAAATCTTTTTTCATTTTCTTCATTTAACATGAATAGGATTTTATTCTCATTGAGATTTGATTGTTTTTATCATTTGAACCATATTCATGTTTTATATTCATTGTATGTTGTTTATCAGGCGTTTTCCCCCCTAGTCTATACTTTGCGTTTTTTTTCCATAGTCTCAGCCTCAAAAGTCTACTATGGGGACACAAATGTTCTTGCTTTGGATAGACGCTCTCTTTTCAACCGACCACCCAGAGAACAAGATATGTCGTATAAGTGGGCGGTTCTCACCTCTTACTCAGTACAATTTCGAGACATCCAAAATATTTTGAACAAACATTGGGATGTATTGAAAACAGACAAGGTTCTTTCCTCTCTCATACCTGAAAGAGCTAAAGTGACCTTCAGGGGTGTTCCGTCCCTACAAAGTAAGATAGCCCCGAATATCATTAATCCACCCGTTAAACCCTCATTTTTTCATAACGGGGTATGTCGGTGTAATAGAGCAGAAAAGTCTAAAAGCGTCCAATTTCATTCCACAGTTACACAACGTACCTACCAGATTAAATGTTTTCACACCTGTGCATCTAGATATGTGGTTTATCTTATAACCTGCCCCTGTGGGAAGCAGTATATTGGACGCACTACACGCACATTCTCCATTAGGGTTGGAGAACATTTGGCCAAAATTAGAGGTGGTGACATCAAACATACTGTCCCCCGCCATTACAAGGAATGCCATGACCGAAATCCTGAAGGGACTTCATTCCTTGTAATTGACAGCTACATCCCTCCTTGGCGAGGCGGAGCAATGACACGGGGAGTCTCACAACTTGAAACTTTTTGGATTTTTTCTTTACAAACGTACCAACCTTGGGGACTTAATGTCGAGTGGGACATCAATTCCTTTCTCAATAAAGCCTAATATCATAGCGCAATAGAATTTTTGCACTTATTTTATTTTTCCACAATTTTATATCGCTTTTGCCTGTTTGTTTATAGTTCATAGTTTATTCACTCTCTTTACCATCCACATCTTCCAAATATACATATAAACAATGAGATATGACTGATTAGAATCTCTATTTATTATGTACTATGCCAATCCTTTTAACATTTAACATACGGTATTTATATACACGATAGTCTTTGAAATATACGAGGTCAGTCGTATATCACAGTCATTTCAATTGTAACTATAATTGTATGTATATTTCAAAAGAAATAATTCCAATATACAGAGTGTAAAAACCCTAAATACCCGTCTATATGATATAATTGAAATAAGTTTTCCTCGCCCCATCAGCTGTCTTTCTGTGCTAGCTGTTTTGGTTTGATCTTTGCCTGCCGTTTTTCATTGGCCGCACACACATAATGTCATTTGGCGATGTATTAATTTTATTTTAATTTTAAATAACTTTTTATACGAGATTTGCTTGTGCTGAAATCTTTTCTGCCTCTCGTTATATATGCCCAGTTTGTTCTGCGCTTTTTAATTACACCATATCCGGCCCTATAGAGAGGATCGGATGACATTGTGCATAGTACATTGTTTGTCCATTCTTGGCGTCCATCCACGCTATTTCCGGCCCCATACAGAGGCTTGGATAGCAATGCGCTCCATCCGCCTCACACGGCGTCCATCCGCATTATTTCCGGCCCCATACAGAGGCTTGGAAAGCAATGCGCTCCACCCACATTACACTTCCGTTGTAAACAACGGAAGGAGCGTTCGCGGCTTCTACCCACGTCATTTCTGGCCCCACACGGAGGCTTGGAAAGCAATGCGCTCCACTCGCATTGCGTCATTTCCGCTCTAGACGCCATTTTGCGGACGCCTCACGGCGCCACATACAAATAGATCTATGGGAGATTATTTAATCTATTCGTTTTTCTAATCATAACATTTTTTATATTTCTATTCAGTTCTTTACACTGATTATAACCAGAACGCTCATTTATATCTGGGCACATTTTTCTACAGTGTAACAATCTGTGGGCCATTTGTGTGTACAGATGAATACATTGCTAACCACCATAAGATTCACAATGAGGCTTGACACACAAGCCACGGGCGCCATCTTCCCTGAAACCGGACGTAGTTCAATTATTGAGCCAGCAGTGATGTTAGACTGACCTCATTCGTGAGTACCCTTGTACCTATATATAAGCAGTGGCCCCAGTGAATCAGCACCCCCCAGATGATGCCTCTGTAAGGCGAAACGCATCGGGAGACTAATTTGCGGATGCCACTGCTGCCAATCCTTACTTTATATGCTTGAATCTTCTCTGTATATGTGAGTACCCATTCGCTTTTTTAAATAAATTTTAATAGCCTATACGGTATCACACTATATGGCCTCATCCTTTTTTTTACCGGTAACATCGCTGGGGATGAATTATACTATATACTTATCCGTCACCCCCACCTTGGGTTTCCACTGAGCATCCAGTGCCTCCATCTGTCCGTGGTCTTCACTCCACCAGAACCTTGGAATAGCTGTCCATCTAGGTGTAGTCCAAACACCATTCAGCACGTTTGACTCATATGGCCCATTGAGTCCACGAGAGTCGGTAAGCCTCTTTCCAGTTGGTGATTAAAAACTTCAGACAAGCTGCACAAGTCACTTTATTATTTTGTATTCACCTATGTCACTATTTTGGTGTAATATTATTGATTTTTATTATTATTTTATATAATCACTTTCAATTGATTATGAATATTTATCACTAACACTCCTATATTCACATTTTATTGAGTTTTATGATTCATTATATTCATATCACATTATCTTCATTTACATTTTCACTATATTTGTTCAATATTAACTTTTGAACACTTATGAGCGCCGCACTTTACATTTATTCACGGTTTTTATTTTATCATTGTCGTGCAGGCTGCTGCATCCACCACTACTAAATAGCGCGGTTTCCCATTTATTCTGTTTAATTTTGTCTTTTATTTTTAAAACTGCTGCTGTTTTTTGGTCTTCTACCTTCGAGATTGCCATTATGATGGACATCTTCGAATATAGAGCCAAATATAAGGTAAATACTGAGGGTGTTTTTTCAGCCACCAATCACGATAGTGAAATAGGTGGTCTTTTTGTAAGATTAAAAAACATTATGACGTCAGAGCTGCACCTTCAGTGGGATATCTTGTTCTTGGAACAATATATCTCTGAGTCCATGGTACCCAGGAGTCTTAGATGGGAGGTTCACCCTCAACAAGGTGACCCCGATCTCGACTCTTGGTTTAAATACTTTAATGAAGCCGGGACCAAATTTCTCGACTTTCTGGTCACAAGAAAGAAGAGTCGTCTTCCAATACTAGACAGAGAGATTAAAGAGATCAAAGATAAACTCTTATCCTTTAAAAACACGAGTGAATATAACTCCCTCTCTAATAATCTCCAAAACCATCTGGAGAAGGAAGACAGACCAAAAGAATAAGAAACGTAAAAAATACTCACAAGATTTGGGAGACTAGAAATCCGCGACTGTTTTTGGTTGGCAGAGATTTGTGGCAACCAATATCTCGTCCGAGGTTGCTATGGAATCTGAGATTATCACCACTGACAGTGGTGGTACCACTCAAACACATCCCACCCCTAATAGACCGACCCAAATGTCCAAAGTCGAGAGAGGCCAAAATAGAGGTACCCCCATCCCATATGTAAGAAATGTTGAAACAACATCAAGGGGTCCAACACAATTACAGAGGGGAGGTAGCCATTATACGGCTCAACCCCAAAAAAGAGGGAATAATAACCCAATTAAAAGGGGTGGTAGAGGTAACTCCAGGGGAAACCAGCGAGACATTAGAACTTATCCACAAAATGATCGCAGTTATTACCCCTAATACAATGCTCCACAACCGTGGAACGAGTATTCGGCACCTTCAAATGCGCAAAGACGGCCATCTGCCCAAACTTATCCTGCAACATACAACAGATTTGGCCCATTGCAGGACACATATAATGACGAATATCGCCATTACATTGCGGATGAATTCGAACCTCCGACATATGAGACAGATAGATACGACTACCAGTCCTATGACAATCAGGTTTTTCACCAGGACACTCAAGGACGAAAAAGGGCCCCAGACGCAAAAGAGGTCTTAGAGGGGGTAGGAGAGATCAGAGGAAAAAGGAGAAGAGTATAGCAGGCCATGGTGTTTTTAATTTGAGTTTGACAGTACTCACCAAAGATGAATTAGTTGTTCTGGATAAGGGCCTCAAATATGCCCCCCCAAACAACTAGACAAGTTCCATACCTTTATTGATTTACAGAAGTTTATCAGAAAAATAAATATACAGAGATATCTTGCATCCAACCCATGCGATAGGTTAGACAGAGCTGCGACTTCAGGGACGGTTCACTCTAGATTATCTAATCCTTCGTTGTTTAGCCCACCTGTCCCTATAGCGCCAGCTGTAAAAATCTTTAAAGATTTAGTTCTGAAAGATTTGTCACAATTGCCAATGAAAAAAACATACATGCAACGTTCTTTCCAAGATGCTATCAAATCACTTGGCGAGAATAAAAATATTGTCATCCGACCTGCCGATAAGGGCGGAGGTATAGTTGTATTAACCACTTGACCACTGGGCACTTAAACACCCTTAATAACCAGACCAATTTTCAGCTTTCGGTGCTCTCACATTTTGAATGACAATTACTCAGTCATACAACGCTGTACCCATATGAAATTTTTGTCCTTTTTTTCACACAAATAGAGCTTTCTTTTGGTGGTATTTAATCACCGTTGGGCTTTTTATTTTTTGCGCTATAAAAGAAAAAAGACAGAAAATTTGGTAAAAAAAAAAATGAAATTTTTCTTAGTTTCTGTTAAAAAATTTAGCAAATTTGTAATTTTTCTTGATAAATTTTGGCCAAAATTTATACTTCTACATATCCTTAGTAAAAATAAGTACAAATTGGGGTATATTATTTGGTCTTTGTGAAAGTTATAGAGTCCACAAGCTATGGTGCCAATATCTGAAAATTGATCACACCTGAAGTACTGACGGCCTATCTCATTTCTTGAGACCCTAACATGCCATAAAAGTACAAATACCCCCCAAATGACCCCCTTTTAAAAAGAAGACATTCCAAGGTATTTAGAAAGAGGCATGGTGAGTTTTTTGAAGTTGTAATTTTTTCCCACAATTCTTTGCAAAATCAAGATTTTTTTTTTCTTTTTTTTTCACAAAATTGTCATATTAGCAGGTTATTTCTCACACACAGCATATGCATACCACAAATTACACCCCAAAACACATTCTGCTATTACTCCCGAGTACGGCGATACCACATGTGTGAGACTTTTACACAGCATGGCCACATACAGAGGCCCAACATGCAGGGAGCGCCATCAGGTGTTCTGGAGCACCCAGGACAATTCTGACATTTCTCTCCTACATGTAAAAATCATCTTTTATTTGCTCGAAAATTACATAGAACCCCAAAATATTATATATGTTTTTTTAGCAAAGACCCTAGAAAATACAATGGCGGTCGTTGCAACTTTTTATCTAGCACGGTACTTGCGCAGCAATTTTTCGAACGCGTTTTTTTGGAAAAAAAAAGTTTTGTGCTTTACAAAAAACAAAACTGTAAATTTAGCCCAATGTTTTTGCATAATGTGAAAGATGAAGTTACGCTGAGTAAATAGATACCTAACATGTCACCCTTCAAAATTGCACACGCTCGTGGAATGGCGCCAAACTTCGCTACTTAAAAATCCCCATAGGCGGCGCTTAAAATTTTTTTACTGGTTACATGTTTTGAGTTACAGAGAAGGTCTAGGGCCAAAATTATTGTTCTCGCTATAACGTTCGCAGCGATACCTCACATGTGTGGTTTGAACGCCGTTTTCATATGTGGGCGGGACTTACGTATGCGTTCGCTTCTGCATGCGAGCACACGGGGACAGGGACGCTTTAAATTTTTATTTTTTATTTTTATTGTTCATTTTACTTTATTTATTTTAGTTTGACACTTTTTTTCCCCCCAAAAAATTGTTTGATCACTTTTATTCCTATTACAAGGAATGTAAACATCCCTTGTAATAGGAATATGACATGACAGGTCCTCTTTACAGTGAGATATGGGGTCAATAAGACCCCACATCTCACCTCTAGGCTGGAAAGCCTGAAATAAAATAAAAAAACGATCCTGGCTTCGATCGTAGCGAGCATTGCATGGTATCGCAGAATATCGCAGGGTATGGCAGAGTATCGCAAGGTATCGCAGAATATCGCAGAGTATGGCAGAGTATGGCAGGGTAAGGCAGAGTATCGCAGGGTATGGCAGAGTATCGCAGAATATGGCAGGGTATTGCAGAGTATGGCTGGGTATCGCAGGGTATGGCAGGGTATGGCAGGGTATGGCAGAGTATCGCAGAGTATCGCAGGGTATGGCAGAGTATCGCAGGGTAGGGCAGAGTATGGCAGGGTATCGCAGGGTATGGCTGAGTATCGCAGGGTATGGCAGAGTATCGCAGGGTATGGCAGAGTATCGCAGGGTATGGCAGAGTATGGCAGGGTATCGCAGGGTATCGCAGGGTATGGCAGAGTATGGCAGAGTATCGCAGGGTATGGCAGAGTATCGCAGGGTATGGCAGAGTATCGCAGGGTATGGCAGAGTATCACAGGGTATGGCAGAGTATCGCAGGGTATGGCAGAGTATGGCAGAGTATCGCAGGGTATGGCAGAGTATCGTTGAGTATCGCAGGGTATGGCAGGGTATGGCAGAGTATCGCAGGGTATGGCAGAGTATCGCAGGGTATGGCAGAGTATCGCAGGGTATGGCAGGGTATGGCAGAGTATCGCAGGGTATGGCAGGGTATGGCAGAGTATCGCAGGGTATGGCAGAGTATCGCAGGGTATGGCAGAGTATCGCAGGGTATGGCAGGGTATCGCAGGGTATGGCAGAGTATTGCTGGGTATGGCAGAGTATCGCTGGGTATCCATCCATCCATGCTCAGCCATCCCTCCATACCCTGCAATACACTGCATGCTATTGCTGTGTATTGCAGGGTATGGAGGGATGGCTGAGCATGGATGGATGGATCGGTGGCATGCAGAGCAGGCTGTGGGCACTACCGATCCCTCCCCCTCTCCTCTCACACTGTACCGATCGGTACAGAGAGAGGAGGGGAGAGGAACCGGCGTCATCAAATGACGCCGGCTTGCTTACATGTGATCGCTCCGTCATTTGACGGAGCGATCACGTGGTAAACAGCCGCGATGAGCGGCCGTTTACCGTTTACCGTGATCCGCCGGGTCCTCTGGACCCGGCGATCACGTATGTTCTCGAGTGCGCGCAAGAGGGGAGGGGCGCGCAAGAGGGGAACTCTATGATGCCGTTAATTAACGGCCTGTTAGAGTTAAGCAACCGCCCTGTAGCCGTTTTTCGGCTATGGGCCGGTTGTTAACTGGTTAAACACCAACGACTATATACATGAAATGTATAAGATTCTTGGAGATGTGGAGACGTACAGAGAATTATCATGTAACCCTACAAATTCTTTTAAAAACCAATTGATAGAATTGGTTCAAACAGGCTTCGATAGTAAAATATTAAACAAGAAAGAACAATTTTATTTAGTACCCCTAGCACCTAGAATTCCCACCATGTATTTCCTTCCAAAAATACATAAAGATCCCATCCATCCACCAGGCCGCCCTATTATTAGTGGCATAGATTCGGTTACTTCAAGAATAGGTTGTTATATCGACTTTTTCCTGCAGCCACTAGTAAAGAAAGTCCCCTCGTATTTGAGAGATACGAGTCATACTATCCAGGTCTTGGTACAAATCGGCCTTAAAGACAGTTATCTAATAGCAACAGCCGATGTTGCTTCATTATACACCTGTATCCCCCATTCTTTGGGGATACAGGGGGTACAGTATTTTTTGGAGAAAGACCTTTCAATTATGCAAGATCAGAGAGAATACATGATTAGATTATTGGAATTCGCTACAAGCCATAATTACTTCTGGTTCAACCAGAAGTATTATATCCAACAGAAGGGCGTGGCTATGGGGGCCAAGTTTGCCCCCAGCCTCGCCAATCTTTTTATGGCTAAATGGGAGGAGGATGTCGTCTATCAACAGGGAGGAACTTCCCTAGTTCTATGGACCAGATATATAGACGACATCCTCCTCCTATGGGATGGCACCCCAGAATCTCTCACCGACTTTTTCTCCACTTTGAACTCCAATGATCGTGGGATCACCCTAACCCATGAATGGAGTACAATGGGTGTACACTTTTTAGATCTAGAGATTAGAATAAAGTCAAGACAGTGGGAGTTTCAGACGTTCTTCAAACCCACCGACAGAAACAGCTTTATTCCTAGGGACAGTTGCCATCATCATACATGGCTTAACGGGGTCCCAAAGAGTCAATTTCTTAGACTCCGACAGAATTGTACAGATGTCGAAGTTTTTAAACAACAGGCATCTATCCTTACTAATAGATTCCTTGAAAAAGGATATGACCCGACATCTGTACAGCTCCAATATCAAAATGTTCTTGCTTTGGATAGACGCTCTCTTTTCAACCGACCACCCAGAGAACAAGATATGTCGTATAAGTAGGCGGTTCTCACCTCTTACTCGGTGCAATTTCGAGACATCCAAAATATTTTGAACAAACATTGGGATATATTGAAAACAGACAAGGTTCTTTCCTCTCTCATACCTGAAAGAGCTAAAGTGACCTTCAGGGGTATTCCGTCCCTACAAAGTAAGATAGCCCCGAATATCATTAATCCGCCGGTTAAACCCTCATTTTTTCATAACCTGAAGGGCTATTTCCCTTGTAAAAAATGTGGGGTATGTCGGTGTAATATAGCAGAAAAGTCTAAAAGTGTCCAATTTCATTCCACAGTTACACAACGTACCTACCAGATTAAAGGTTTTCACACCTGTGCATCTAGATATGTGGTTTATCTTATAACCTGCCCCTGTGGGAAGCAGTATATTGGACGCACTACACGCACATTCTCCATTAGGGTTGGAGAACATTTGGCCAAAATTAGAGGTGGTGACATCAAACATACTGTCCCCCGCCATTACAAGGAATGCCATGACCGAAATCCTGAAGGGACTTCATTCCTTGTAATTGACAGCTACATCCCTCCTTGGCGAGGCGGAGCAATGACACGGGGAGTCTCACAACTTGAAACTTTTGGGATTTTTTCTTTACAAAACGTACCAACCTTGGGGACTTAATGTCGAGTGGGACATCAATTCCTTTCTCAATAAAGCCTAATATCATAGCGCAATAGAATTTTTGCGCTTATTTTATTTTTCCACAATTTTATATCGCTTTTGCCTGTTTGTTTATAGTTCATAGTTTATTCACTCTCTTTACCATCCACATCTTCCAAATATATATATAAACAATGAGATATGACTGATTAGAATCTCTATTTATTATGTACTATGCCAATCCTTTTAACATTTAACATACGGTATTTATATACACGATAGTCTTTGAAATGTACGAGGTCAGTCGTATATCACAGCCATTTCAATTGTAAGTATAATTGTATGTATATTTCAAAAGAAATAATTCCAATATACAGAGTGTAAAAACCCTAAATACCCGTCTATATGATTTAATTGAAATAAGTTTTCCTCGCCCTATCAGCTGTCTTTCTGTGCTAGCTGTTTTGGTTTGATCTTTGCCTGCCGTTTTTCATTGGCCGCACACACATAATGTCATTTGGCGATGTATTAATTTTATTTTAATTTTAAATAACTTTTTATACGAGATTTGCTTGTGCTGAAATCTTTTCTGCCTCTCGTTATATATGCCCAGTTTATTCTGCGCCTTTTAATTACACCATATCCGGCCCTATAGAGAGGATCGGATGACATTGTGCATTCGCGGCTTCTACCCACGTTATTTCCGGCCCCACACGGAGGCTTGGAAAGCAATGCGCTCCACTCGCATTGCGTCATTTCCGCTCTAGACGCCATTTTGCGGACGCCTCATGGCGCCACATACAAATAGATCTATGGGAGATTATTTAATCTATTCGTTTTTCTAATCATAAAATGTTTTATATTTCTATTCAGTTCTTTACACTGATTATAACCAGAACGCTCCCTTATATCTGGGCACATTTTTCTACAGTGTAACAATCTGTGGCCATTTGTGTGTACAGATGAATACATTGCTAACCACCATAAGATTCACAATGAGGCTTGACACACAAGCCACGGGCGCCATCTTCCCTGAAACCGGTAGTTCAATTATTGAGCCAGCAGTGATGTTAGACTGACCTCATTTGTGAGTACCCTTGTACCTATATATAAGCAGTGGCCCCAGTGAATCAGCACCCCTAGATGATGCCTCTGTAAGGTGAAACGCGTCTGGAGACTAATTTGCTGATGCCACTGCTGCCAATCCTTTCTTTATATGCTTGAATCTTCTCTGTATATGTGAGTACCCATTCGCTTTTTTAAATAAATTTTAATAGCCTATACGGTATCACACTATATGGCCTCATCCTTTTTTTTACCGGTAACATCGCTGGGGATGAATTATACTATATACTTATCCGTCACCCCCACCTTGGGTTTCCACTGAGCATCAAGTGCCTCCATCTGTCCGTGGTCTTCACTCCACCAGAACCTTGGAATAGTTGTCCATCTAGGTGTAGTCCAAACACCATTCAGCACGTTTGACTCATACTGCGTAAGCCCATTGAGTCCACGAGAGTCGGTAAGCCTCTTTCCAGTTGGTGATTGAAAACTTCAGACAAGCCGCACAAGTCACTTTATTATTTTGTATTCACCTATGTCACTATTTTGGTGTAGTATTATTGATTTTTATTATTATTTTATATAATCACTTTCAATTGATTATGAATATTTATCACTAACACGTCTATATTCACATTTTATTGAGTTTTATGATTCATTATATTCATATCACATTATCTTCATTTACATTTTCACTATATTTGTTCAATATTAACTTTTGAACACTTATGAGCGCCGCATTTTACATTTATTCTACTATGGGGACACAGACACACAGCGTAACCGTGGCGACGCCGCCCTGCATTACAGCGGAGCATGCGATCGTATTACGGCTGCTGTAGTGATCATGTGAGCCGCTGACGCAGGGAGGTCACATGATCGGCAACCAGGAAGTGAGGATTCCCTAACGTGGACGGCGTCCCGGCGCTCCGGACGATGCACGTCACGTGACACGTCACTACGGTCACATGACCCACACAGCGATGGGCACCTCAGTGATCACGGCCCTCCTGGTGGCGATGACGCAACCCCAGTGACCCCGGAAGTAACATTCAGGTAACATCCGGCTCCTATGTACAGGAGCAGTGTCTGACCATATGTACTTGATGGGTTATAGTGTCACAAAACGTTCCACCACACACTTCCAATGACCTTTATCCCCTGGATGATGCACCCATTCATTTGAATAAAGCCACCTGCATTTTGCAGTTTATAGGCAAATGGCATATTAAAATATTCTTTTGGTACATTCCCTCCACAGTCCGATTTCGGTACCTGACTTTACTCAATATCTATGAAAAAATAAAATTTTTAGAAAAAATTAATATATTTTTTTCATAGACTTCACCGCATTTAAAAACTTAAAAATGGCAACACCATAAAATCTGGCATTAAGGGCTGTGTGGCTAGATCCAAAGAGAGGCTTGAATAGCATAAACCATTTTTTTGCTCACTTCCTGTCCCACCCCCCCATTAGGGGCGGATCTAAGCTCCACTAGTCTATTTATTTGTTAGCAATGTGAGGGGGTCACAGCATGCCCCTGTCGAAGACCCTGAGGTCAAAACTAGTCGGGCCAGCATACTCTGTACCCCACATTGCTTTTATACTACCATCCATTTTATTTTTGTGATCACTTTTTTAATTCTTGTGTCATATATTTATCATTATATCTGACCACCCCAATAAACCAACTGGTTTGTTTTGATCTGCACCATCCGGAGCCTCTTTTTTATCTTTTTATTCCATACTCACATCACGAGCCCCCCACTTTCGCTGCTTCCTTGGATACACCCCGGGTCGGAGCACCCACCTATTCGGAGTCTACAAGCGGTGACACCAGGATTCACCATTTGTAATTCGCCCCTTGGGATTCAGAGTCGGATAGAATAGGACCGAACAGGACCCATCCGACCACTCTCCTATAGGCCTGACCTGGCCTCATCAGGTTATCAAGCCCTATTGACCCACTGTCGTATGACATGTGTGTCCAACCTATCCGGTAAGAGTACCCAACTTCTATTTTACCAGTGAACGTTGATGTACCCACAGGCACCTGTTTATTCGTACCATACCTACCGCTTCACAGCCGCATTCCTTGGGCCACTCCATAAGAAAAGTGTTCCACTCATTTCCCATATTTATACGGACCATTCCATTTGGACTTCTTTAGATATTTTGGACTAAAATCCATCTTATTTGAGCCTGATCTTGGACTCTATACTTTAAAGTTCACATTTTTTACTTCATTTTATATTTATTTATTGTGCATTTTCACTTATTTTATATGTGTAATTGTATTCACACTGTCACGTACCTAGTGGCGAGTCTGGCTTGCAGTGGGAGACCTCTCTTACGTCCCAGACTTGCAGCCCCTGATAGTGGAGACAGGGGGTGCAAAAGTCAAAGGAGGCACGAGTGTCTGGCCAGATCAAACAGTTGCGGATGGATGAGCAGGACTTGACAAGGGATGACAGGAACCAGCAGACAGCAGGTGACAGGAACCAGCAGACAGCAGGAACTGGCAGGTAAGTGGTCACAGGAACTGGCAGGCAGCGGACTACAGGAACCAGCATGCAGCGGACAACAGGAACCAGCAGACAGCAGGAACTGGCGGGTAAGTGGTCACAGGAACTGGCAGGCAGCGGACTACAGGAACCAGCATGCAGCGGACAACAGGAACCAGCAGACAGCAGGTGACAGGAACCAGCAGACAGCAGGAACTGGCAGGTAAGTGGTCACAGGAACTGGCAGGCAGCGGACTACAGGAACCAGCATGCAGCGGACAACAGGAACCAGCAGACAGCAGGAACTGGCAGGTAAGTGGTCACAGGAACTGGCAGGCAGCGGACTACAGGAACCAGCATGCAGCAGACAACAGGAACCAGCAGACAGCAGGTGACAGGAACCAGCAGACAGCAGGAACTGGCAGGTAAGTGGTCACAGGAACTGGCAGGCAGCGGACTACAGGAACCAGCATGCAGCGGACAACAGGAACCAGCAGACAGCAGGAACTGGCAGGTAAGTGGTCACAGGAACTGGCAGGCAGCGGACTACAGGAACCAGCATGCAGCGGACAACAGGAACCAGCAGACAACAGGAACACTTCAGGACAGGTGCACAGAATGGTCAGACAAGCCGGGTTCGGTAACTGTGGAGCACACTGCGGATAAGCCAAGGGGATAAGCAAGAGGATGGTCGTGGGCAAGCCGGGATCGGGGCAGGCAGACAGCAGAGCAGGTAAATAGACAAGCCGGGTCACAGGTGCAGAGACAGAGAAGTTCAGGACTTAGCAAGCGGAACGCTGTAGATCAGGCAGCAAGGGCTGTATGGAGATGGCTGGTTTAAATAGCCCGCCCGGCGCCAGTGACCGTGCGCGCGCCCGTCCGTGCCCGCGCACACGCACCCGCTCGATTCCGCGCATGCGCAGTAGCTCGCGCACCCGCTCAAACCCGCACACGCGATCGCAGCGGTGAGGAACTACTAGGCCCAGCAGGGCTTTCCTTACACACACACTTATACTCCACCATTCAGCGCTACACTATTTTTCCGTCAACTGTGTCCATCTGCAGCAATGTTATTTCAGGACCCTTTGGGTCCAGAGACTCCAATAGGGGGCATCTAGGAACCCTTAACTACCAAGTTTGAAGTTTGGGTGACCTATGGGTGCAAATCGGCACAGTGAGGCGGCAAATGGGCATTGTTGACCCTCTTTTCCACTTACAGTAGCTGCACATTTCTCACCCTAGGCTTCTACTGGAGTCAATACGTTTTTTCAATTTTTTTGTGGTAAAATTGGGTGCCTCGGCTTATATTCGGGTCGGCCTATACTCGAGTATATACGGTATATATACAGTCAGTCTATTTTTTATATATATATATATATATATATATATATATATATACAGTGGTGTGAAAAAGTGTTTGCCCCCTTCCTCATTTCCTGTTCCTTTGCATGTTTGTCACACTTAAGTGTTTCGGAACATCAAACCAATTTAAACAATAGTCAAGGACAACACAAGTAAACACAAAATGCAATCCAAATCATCATGGCCCTGTGTGAAAAAGTGATTGCCCCCCTTGTTAAAACATACTATAACTGTGGTTGTCCACACCTGAGTTCAATTTTTCTAGCCACACCCAGGCCTGATTATTGCCACACCTGTTCACAATCAAGGCATCACTTAAATAGGAGCTGCTTGACACAGTAAGGTCCACCAGAAGATCCTTAAAAGCTACACATCATGCCGAGACCCAAAGAAATTCAGGAACAATTGAGAAAGAAAGTAATTGAGATCTATCAGTCTGGAAAGGGTTATAAAGCCATTTCCAAAGCTTTGGGAATCCAACGAACCACAGTGAGAGCCATTATCCCCAAATGGCGAAGACATGGAACAGTGGTGAACCTTCCCAGGAGTGGCCGGCCGCCCAAAATTACCCCAAGAGCGCAGCGACGACTCATTCTAGAGGTCACAAAAGACCCCACAACAACGTCCAAGGAACTGCAGGCCTCACTTGCCTCAGTTAAGGTCAGCGTTCATGCCTCCACCATCAGGAAAAGACTGGGCAAAAATGGCCTGCATGGCAGAGTTCCAAGGAGAAAACCACTGCTGAGCAAAAAGAACATCAAAGCTCGTCTCAATTTCTCACAACACATCTTGATGATCCCCAAGACTTTTGGGACAACATTCTGTGGACCGATGAGACAAAAGTGGAACTCTTTGGAAGGTGTGTGTCCAAGTATATCTGGCGTAGAAGGAACACTGCATTTCAGAAAAAGAACATTATACCAACAGTAAAATATGGTGGTGGTAGTGTGATGGTCTGGGGCTGTTTTGCTGCTTCAGGACCTGGAAGACTTGCCGTGATAAAAGGAACTATGAATTCTGCTGTCTACCAAGAGATCCTGAAGGAGAATGTCCGACCATCTGTTCGTGTACTCAAGCTGAAACGAACTTGGGTTCTGCAGCAGGACAATGATCCTAAACACACCAGCAAGTCCACCACCGAATGGCTGAAGAAAAACAAAATGAAGACTTTGGAGTGGCCTAGCCAAAGTCCTGACCTGAATCCTATTGAGATGTTGTGGTATGACCTTAAAAAGGCCGTTCAAGCTCGAAAACCCTCTAATGTAACTGAATTAGGACAATTCTGCAAAGATGAGTGGGCCAAAATTCCTCCAGGACACTGTAAAAGCCTCATTGCACGTTATCGCAAACGCTTGGTTGCAGTTGTTGCTGCTAAGGGTGGCCCAACCAGTTATTAGGTTTAGGGGGCAATCACTTTTTCACACAGGGCCATGATGGTTTGGATTTTTTTTCACCTTTAATAATAAACACCTTCATTTACAAATTGCATTTTGTGTTTACTTGTGTTGTCCTTGACTATTGTTTAAATTGGTTTGATGTTCCGAAACACTTAAGTGTGACAAACATGCAAAGGAACAGGAAATGAGTAAGGGGGCAAACACTTTTTCACACCACTGTATATATATATATATATATATATATATATATACACAGGCTTGTATATAAATAGTCTAGCCAAGCCTATACCTGACTGTAGGCCATTCCTGGTGTACTGTTTTTAGTAAACTTCAGGCGTTGTTTTGCTAATCTAATTGTACAATATGTCTGGAAGGCCACCGAGGAGAGTCAGACGCTCACAAGCCACTAAAAGAGGGAAAGCAGGCTCTGTGTCTACAGCCAACAGTGCTGGTCGTGGACACGGTGCATCCTCAGCACGTGGCCGTGGGTCACGCTTGTCCTTTTTTTCGGCAGCTAGCCGCGTTAAGCCACAACATGCAGAAGAGTTGGTAGAGTGGATGACCAAGCTGTCCTCATCCTCCTCATCCTCTGTCACCCAGGCTCAGGGTACTTTGTCTGCCAATGCAGCTGCCAAAGCGGCCTCTTCCATCGGCCCAATGTCATCAGTCACTCCTTCCCTAGCCCTACCATCATGCCCTGAGGAGTCCCCCGAACTGTTCGACCACAGTGTAGGGTACATGCTGCAGGAGGATGCGCAGCATTTTGAAGGCTCTGATGATGGTACCCAGGTTGAGGATGAAGGCAGTAACATGAGCCCAGAAAGAGGGGGTGCCCAAGAAGGACAAGAAACTGGCAGTCATGTTCCCCCAGTGGCGAGGAGGGTAGAGGATGATGCCAAATAGAAGAGAGGTGGAGGAGGCACATCTCCAACGAGGCAGGATGCCCTCCAGGGGCCAGCTTAAGGGCAGGCAACTGACTGCATTCCACCCCAGAGATCCGCATGTGCTGGGCTCTGCTGACTTCACACGTTTTTTTTCAAAAGTTCTTTGGTGTGGGCCTTTTTTGAGACGTGTGCAGCAGATCGCACCGTTGCTGTTTGCAACATATGTCTGAAGCATATCAAGCGTGGCCAAAACAGCAGCCGCTTGGGCACCACATGGTTGACCAGACATATGTCGAGCTTTCCATGCAGTCCGTTGGCAACAGTACTTAAAAGACCAAGACCAAGACCTCTCCTTGCTCCTCATCAGCAGGGATGTCCAACCCCACTTCAGTCCTCTCAGAGACCTGCACTGAGAGGAATGAAGGCGTAGAATTAGGTGTACCAAGCACTTCTGGGCAATCTGCTAGTGGTACACCAACATCCGATTGTAGCAGGCAAATTTCCCTACCCCAGTTGCTAAACCGGCAAAAGAAATTCGGTCCCAGCCATCCACATGCTCAGCGGCTGAATGCTAGTTTGGCTAAATTGCTAGCACTCCAACTGCTGCCTTTTCAGCTGGTAGACTCTGCCCCCTTTCGAGAATTTGTGGAATGTGCGGTACCTCAGTGGCAGGTTCCCAAACGCCAATTTTTTTCTCGGAAGGCCATTTCGGCTCTCTACCGACATGTGGAAGGCAATGTCTTGGCCTCGTGGGACAGGGCGGTCAGCGGTAAGGTGCATATTACCGCTGACTCATGGTCCAGCAGGCATGGACAGGGACATTACCTTTCTTTCACAACGCACTGGGTAACCCTGCAGGCAGCTGGGAAGGATGCAGGACAAGGTGCAGTTTTGTTGGAGCTTGTTCCACCACCATGCCTCCAAAATGCTGGTAGTGGTGATTCTGCCACACCTCTCTCCTCCACCCCCTCCTCTTCTTCTTCCTCTATGGCCTCTTCCTGTGCAGATTTGTCCTCGGAACCAGCGGTGCTCCGTAGGCGTTCTAGGGGTTAAGCAAGCACTCAGGCAAAAAGATGCCATGCGGTGCTTGCGTTGGTCTGCTTAG
This sequence comes from Lithobates sylvaticus, assembly GCA_028564925.1. NCBI lineage: Eukaryota > Metazoa > Chordata > Amphibia > Anura > Ranidae > Lithobates > Lithobates sylvaticus. The sequence continues at coordinate 123,810,819 of CM053032.1, read as the reverse complement.
GGGACAGGAGCCACACTGGGGCACAGATTCTGGCAGCTCTGCAGGGGCAGGCTCAGAGGTGGTTGACGCCACGCCAGCTTCAGCCAGGAATGGTGATTTGCGACAATGGCACCAACCTCCTCTCCGCCCTCTGACAGGGACAGAATCATTCCTAGATTAGCGGCAGCTATCAAGCCCCTGATACCGATGTGAAATCTGCGCAAGACTGTTTAGGCTGCCTAGATTTGTGGGTGTTGATTGTATTCTGAAGACATTTTTTGGAATAGGTTTCATGGGCACAATTAACACCCATGGACCAATTTTTCTGCACCTGTTTGACTGGGGCATATTATTTACATTTTTGACAGCAAGGCCAATTCTTGCTTTCATCAAGAGTACCTCTATAGGGTTACGTTGTAAAGGGATCACCAACACCTGCACCTGTTACAAGGGGGATTTTGTATGGCGCGCATAGGAAATAGCTTTTACAATGCATATGGTGGATCAAAGCCTGACGAAGGGGCACGCATGCCCCGAAGCGCCGCCCACGTGACCCGTACCCGGAAGTGATTGCAGCAACAACATCACTGCTTAACACTCAGCTACCCACTGTCCGCACAGCCTGTTATCCAGCCATCCGGAGGCACCGAGAACCCACAGCGCCACCGGATCTCCACTGGATCACACAGGACGCTTACATCTGACAGCAGCTTTGATGACATCACCTCATCCGGGACCCAAATACGGAAGATCCTCTAATCTCAGATATGCCTTTATGACACATTTAATGTGTGAGTGTTCTTAATCTTCTTTTATATTAAATTGATCTTAATTTGCTGCACTTAGAGGGCGCCGTCTCTCTCTCCTTTTTTTACCTGCACCTGTTACTTCTATCCAAAGTCTGCGAAACAGACACCAGAATTTATCCAAAAAATCTTTAATCTTGTTCCGAGTGCACTAAATTGTGGCCTCATCATACAGACGGACTCCCCAAGCCGTTGTTTATAAAATAAAGAAAGCTTGCAGGGAAAATGTAATTTTATTGGCTTTATAAATAAAAATTTTGCTGCAGCAAGTTTTATACATGGTACAGATGTGCCACTTTACAGGCAGAATAAGGGGACCCCCCAAGCACTATATTTAAATACATTTTTCATTTTTATGACTTCACTTTAAGCATCAGTAAATCACTTCTTATTTAAAAAATTATGTTTTTTGCAAAAAAATTTTTCATTGATACATGTCCCCCAGGGCACTTTAGATTTTTTTTTTCAGTTCGGAACCCATCCACTTCAATGGGGTTCGTTATTCGGCTCTGATTTTTTTGCGATGTTCAAGAGTCCTGGCGTGAACCGAACAGGGGGTCGTTCGGCCCATCTCTAGTGACCACATTTCTGGATCATGCTCAGATAAGGCTTCTTTTTTGCATGATAAAGCTTTCCTTGCATTTTTGGATGTTCACAGACAATGATTTTTGGAAGTATTCTTGAGCCCATACAGTGATGTCCATCATAGAATCATGCCTGTTTTTAATGTCGTGCCAATTTTACACTGAGGAACATTATTCTGAAATTGTTCGACAATTTTTAGATTTAGCTTTTGACAGACTGATGAACCTCTGTCCATCTCTACTTCTGGGACACTCTAAGATGCTGTGTTCTATACCCAATCATGTTACTGACCTGTTACCAATTAACCTAATTAGTTGCTAAATGTTCTTCCAGCTCCTCCTTGTTAGTACCACTTACTGTACTTTGCCAGCTTTTATGTTGCCCTGTCCCAACTTTTTAAGTGTGTTGCTGCCATCAATTTCAACAATACCTTATTCTTTTTTTTTTTTTGTGAATAAAATATGGGTTTATGAGCTTTGCAAATCATTGCATTCTTTTTTTATGTATATTTTACACAGGGTCCCAACTTTTTGAAATTGGGGTTGTAGTTTATAAGGTTGAAAAAGACCCAGGTATGTGTGTGATTTTTATTCTTTAACAATTCCCATGGCGCTGTATATTCTGCTACTTGAAAACATTCTGAGGGAGGAAGTTACACATTTTACTGCTCTAAAGGTAAAGAACTTTTTATGCAATCTAAGGTTAAACCTCCTTTCTTCTAACCGCAATTCAAAGCTGCATGTCCTGTTCAGGAACCTTGGAGTAAACAGTTTATTACAGTTACTGAAGTCACCTTTGATATTTGTACATTGCAATTATATCCCCTCTTAAGTGCCTCTTCTTCAGAGTGAATAACTGTAATCTATGTCGATCCTCATAGCTGAGGTCCTCGATCCCCCTTGAACGATTTGTTATCTGTCGTTGAAGTCTTTCTAATTCAACAACATCTTTCCTGAGGATGTGACCAAAACTGAAATGCATATTCAAGATGAGGCTGTACCAGTGTTTTGTAAAGGGGTATAATTATTAATCTCTTGAATGTATGCCCTTTTTCATGTATGACAGTATTATGCTAGCTTTGTTAGTTGTGGTTTGGCTTTGAATGCTATTGCTAAGTCTGTAAACTACAAGCACCCCCAGATCATTTTCCATCACTGATTTTCCCAGGAGAGCCCCTTCTAATATTTAATTTATATGTTTATTTTAGCATTTAACTTTACATTTCTCATAAGGAACCTCATCTGCCGTGTAGCTGCCCAACCCCCTTTTCTGTCAAAGTCTTCCTGTAATGATGCTTCATCCTGTGCTTCATCCTGTGATTAAGTTATTTCCCGGCATAATTCGATTTTTATCAACAAGACTTATGTTTAGACAGAACCCTGGGGCCATTGCGCCATTCAGAGAATCAGTCATTTACTGATCAGAGACTGTATCATTTAATCATAATTTTGAGCAACCAAGAATTGGTACTATACTATTTTTGTATGTACTTAACATTAGTAATATTCACTCCCAACAACGAGTCCTGTATAATTTCACAAGGATACCAAAGAATGGCTTTATGCCTTCTTCATTTAAAGCTCCTATTTTTACTTCTATATATTAATATTTTCAAACAGAATTCATAGAACTTTCACCCAAGATTTACCCACTTTCTATTTGTATCCACAAGTTGTTTCTTTAAATTCAATTATTTAAATTAAATTAAAATAATTTACTAACTAACTAGTTCCAATTAAAAAACAAGATACCATATAAAAGAATAGATTTCCCTCACAATATTTTGTTTTTCTGCTATTAGATGTCCTTAGTCAAATAGTCAGCAACATTCAAACTCAAGTTGGTTTTGACCTGCTTCAGCCTAGCTAATCTCTCTATCAACATGCTTTCTCTTCTTAGCAGCATCACTTTTTGTTAGCAAATGAACTTATTGGCTCCTTGTACTGCTTGTTCTTCCTCTCAAACTCCAGCCCTTCTGTACAACAATTGATAGAGGCTGATACCAGGACAAATTGATGTACTTACACTTACATAGTTACATAGTTAGTTAGGTTGAAAAAAGACACAAGTCCATCCAGTTCAACCACAAATTAAACAAAAAATATATATATATATATATATATATATATATATCATACAATCCCCCAGGGCACTTTAGATTTTTTTTTTCAGTTCGGAACCCATCCACTTCAATGGGGTTCGTTATTCGGCTCTGATTTTTTTGCGATGTTCAAGAGTCCTGGCGTGAACCGAACAGGGGGTCGTTCGGCCCATCTCTAGTGACCACATTTCTGGATCATGCTCAGATAAGGCTTCTTTTTTGCATGATAAAGCTTTCCTTGCATTTTTGGATGTTCACAGACAATGATTTTTGGAAGTATTCTTGAGCCCATACAGTGATGTCCATCATAGAATCATGCCTGTTTTTAATGTCGTGCCAATTTTACACTGAGGAACATTATTCTGAAATTGTTCGACAATTTTTAGATTTAGCTTTTGACAGACTGATGAACCTCTGTCCATCTCTACTTCTGGGACACTCTAAGATGCTGTGTTCTATACCCAATCATGTTACTGACCTGTTACCAATTAACCTAATTAGTTGCTAAATGTTCTTCCAGCTCCTCCTTGTTAGTACCACTTACTGTACTTTGCCAGCTTTTATGTTGCCCTGTCCCAACTTTTTAAGTGTGTTGCTGCCATCAATTTCAACAATACCTTATTCTTTTTTTTTTTTTGTGAATAAAATATGGGTTTATGAGCTTTGCAAATCATTGCATTCTTTTTTTATGTATATTTTACACAGGGTCCCAACTTTTTGAAATTGGGGTTGTAGTTTATAAGGTTGAAAAAGACCCAGGTATGTGTGTGATTTTTATTCTTTAACAATTCCCATGGCGCTGTATATTCTGCTACTTGAAAACATTCTGAGGGAGGAAGTTACACATTTTACTGCTCTAAAGGTAAAGAACTTTTTTCTGCAATCTAAGGTTAAACCTCCTTTCTTCTAACCGCAATTCAAAGCTGCATGTCCTGTTCAGGAACCTTGGAGTAAACAGTTTATTACAGTTACTGAAGTCACCTTTGATATTTGTACATTGCAATTATATCCCCTCTTAAGTGCCTCTTCTTCAGAGTGAATAACTGTAATCTATGTCGATCCTCATAGCTGAGGTCCTCGATCCCCCTTGAACGATTTGTTATCTGTCGTTGAAGTCTTTCTAATTCAACAACATCTTTCCTGAGGATGTGACCAAAACTGAAATGCATATTCAAGATGAGGCTGTACCAGTGTTTTGTAAAGGGGTATAATTATTAATCTCTTGAATGTATGCCCTTTTTCATGTATGACAGTATTATGCTAGCTTTGTTAGTTGTGGTTTGGCTTTGAATGCTATTGCTAAGTCTGTAAACTACAAGCACCCCCAGATCATTTTCCATCACTGATTTTCCCAGGAGAGCCCCTTCTAATATTTAATTTATATGTTTATTTTAGCATTTAACTTTACATTTCTCATAAGGAACCTCATCTGCCGTGTAGCTGCCCAACCCCCTTTTCTGTCAAAGTCTTCCTGTAATGATGCTTCATCCTGTGCTTCATCCTGTGATTAAGTTATTTCCCGGCATAATTCGATTTTTATCAACAAGACTTATGTTTAGACAGAACCCTGGGGCCATTGCGCCATTCAGAGAATCAGTCATTTACTGATCAGAGACTGTATCATTTAATCATAATTTTGAGCAACCAAGAATTGGTACTATACTATTTTTGTATGTACTTAACATTAGTAATATTCACTCCCAACAACGAGTCCTGTATAATTTCACAAGGATACCAAAGAATGGCTTTATGCCTTCTTCATTTAAAGCTCCTATTTTTACTTCTATATATTAATATTTTCAAACAGAATTCATAGAACTTTCACCCAAGATTTACCCACTTTCTATTTGTATCCACAAGTTGTTTCTTTAAATTCAATTATTTAAATTAAATTAAAATAATTTACTAACTAACTAGTTCCAATTAAAAAACAAGATACCATATAAAAGAATAGATTTCCCTCACAATATTTTGTTTTTCTGCTATTAGATGTCCTTAGTAAAATAGTCAGCAACATTCAAACTCAAGTTGGTTTTGACCTGCTTCAGCCTAGCTAATCTCTCTATCAACATGCTTTCTCTTCTTAGCAGCATCACTTTTTGTTAGCAAATGAACTTATTGGCTCCTTGTACTGCTTGTTCTTCCTCTCAAACTCCAGCCCTTCTGTACAACAATTGATAGAGGCTGATACCAGGACAAATTGATGTACTTACACTTACATAGTTACATAGTTAGTTAGGTTGAAAAAAAGACACAAGTCCATCCAGTTCAACCACAAATTAAACAAAAAATATATATATATATATATATATATCATACAATCCCATATACCCCATTCTATACCCACAGTTGATCCAGAGGAAGGCAAAAAAAAACCCAGCAGAGCATTCTCCAATTTGCTAAAGCAGGGGAAAAAAAATTCCTTCCTGATCCCCCGAGAGGCAATCGGATTTTCCCTGGATCAACTTTACCTATAAATGTCAGTACCCAGTTATATTATGTACATTTAGGAAAGTATCCAGGCCTTTCTTAAAGCAATCTACTGAGCTGGCTAGAACCACCTCTGCAGGGAGTCCATTCCACATTTTCACAGCTCTTACTGTGAAGAAACCTTTCCTTATTTGGAGATGAAATCTCTTCTCCTCTAGACGTAAAGAGTGCCCCCTTGTCCTCTTTGTTGACCGTAAAGTGAATAACTCAACACCAAGTTCACTATATGGACCCCTTATATATTTATACATGTTGATCATATCCCCCCTTAATCTCCTCTTATCAAGGGTGAATAAATTCAGTTCCTCTAATCTTTCCTCATAGCTGAGCTCCTCCATGCCTCTTATCAGTTTGGTTGCCCTTCTCTGCACTTTCTCCAGTTCCCCAATATCCTTTTTGAGAACTGGTGCCCAAAACTGAACTGCATATTCCAGATGAGGTCTTACTAATGATTTGAACAGGGGCAAAATTATATCTCTCTCTCTGGAGTCCATACCTCTCTTAATACAAGAAAGGACTTTGCTCGCTTTGGAAACCGCAGCTTGGCATTGCATGCTATTATTGAGTTTATGATCTACACTGCTTGCTTTAAAAAAAAAAAACACATTTAATGCTGTATTAATCAGTTAATAGTTATTTATTAATCAGTAATTAATTATTTGTGTTTTTTGTATCCAATCATTCAGGCTTAATATCAAGTTAGTTAGTTTATAGGCACAGAAACTGCAACATTAGTGCGACAAATCACAATATGCGATTTTGTAGTTTATAGTGCACATGCCGCAAACCCTCTTCAGTATAGGTGCCCTATGGTTTTTGTTGGGCATATGTCAAGTGCACATCACATGTGTGCCAAAACACGTGGGAAAAACAATAGTTTATCAGGCCCATTGTCGTATTTGATAGCATGATTATTACATTGTATAATGTTTAATATCCCAACACAATGATATCATTTATGATCTTGATTACAAAATATTGATACAAAAGTCTTTCATGCAGGCATGTGGTGGGTACTGCTGCAGCATAGTGCTGATATAAAATAACAGTTGCACATTATACAAAAAAATGATGGAGACATGATCTAGGCTTTCACTCTTCTTCTGATGTATACTTTCCTCTTCACAGAGAAAGGACGGTTAGGAGGGTGAGTAAGTTTTTCTTGCCGTTGTGGAAAAACACTTAGATTTTTGAGGATTGTTGCAGGGTTTCTAGGAGCCATGCGCAGCCTCTTTCTTAAGAAAGCCCTGTTAATCCCATCAAGATGATCATTTAATTCACCAATCCGTTTTTTTAGAGAGTTTACATCTCTGAAAAGGTCATCGAGTGCTTCAGAAAGTGATCGGATACTAAAATCAAACAAAATAATTGAAAATATGATTCAAGTGAATAGGTGTATGCACACTTAACTTAATTTCTTGGCAACATACATTATTATACTAAGGATATGCATAATATTGTGAATTATTTGAACCATGTATCCCCAGACACTCCTTCACTATTTAAAGGTGAAACTAAACAGACCTTAGGAGTAAAAAACCTATAGTCTCTGGGAAAGGAGGAATCTCAGAAAACTTGAGCCAATTCATAGACTCTTACTTGCAGCCGTATGTTGATTCCCTACCCTCGTTCATCAAGGATACGATACATTTCCTAAAAACAATTAAAGAATTTACAATATCCAAAGATGCGATTCTCGTCACGATTGACGTTAAAGCCCTTTACAGCTCAATACTGCACTTTCTTTTTTGTAATTCCTTTATTTATTTTCAAAATGGTACAGCATTACAATCACAGAATAACAATGGCATTGCTTATAGTAAAAAAAAAAAAAAAAACAGTAACATGTAGCAAATAGGGTTAGATGTAGTACCAGCTTCGTCATGTAACGCTTCCCCTTGTTGGCACCTTGTGGTTTACAAGTGTGGTTGCGGGTGAAAGTTAAACTGCCCGTGTGCCACCCCGGGAAGGAGCTTCTATACTGTTTCCTTAGTAACCCATATGTTGGTGCGGCTGCCACGGCCACACTGAGAGAAACTTCTCCGGCTGGCTGGGGGATTTGTCCCCCAGACAGCCGGGCCCAGCCATGCAATACTGCACTTTCAAGGGTTGGAAACATACAACAAATTCTACAACAAGGTTCAAGATATGATCAGGCATTATGAATGAGTTCATTATAAAAGGATTAGATTACATTCTTAATTGATGGTTCCTACTTCCTCCAGGTACAAGGCATAGGGATGGGGACTTGTTGTGCCCCATCCTACGCTAATTTGTACCTGGGGAAGTGGGAACAATACCTCTTCTCTGGTGAAGACCTTGTTGAGTACCTGGGCCAAATAAAAATGTGGATCAGGTAAAATCAACGACGTCTTCGTCATTTGGGAAGGGTCTGAGGATTCCCTCATGGAGTTTTTCCACAAAATTAATCATAATGACTTCAATTTGAAGTTTACTATGCATGACAAAAAAACTATAATTTTTTTGGACATCCAGGTGAACTGTGACCTGGATGGTAAATTACAGAGCACTTTATTCCGTAAAAACACAGCAGATAACACAATACTGCATGCGGAAAGTTTTCACCCAACTCCATCAAAAATTTTTATTCCTTATGGACAGTATCTCCGAGTGTGCAGAAACTGTTCCAGTGAGGAGCTTTTCAAAAAAGAAGCTGGTATACTTTAAGGTCGACTGTTAGCCTGCGGCTTCAGTCGATCCTGTCTAAGAAAGGCCTACAACAGAACAATTTGGCAATCTCGGTCCCAGCTCTTGTACAAAACAAGATCAGCACACAACTCAAATTCCTAATCCACAAGGATAATAATGCGATTCTCTAATCAGCATTCGGAAATCCAAAAACATTCTAGAGAAACATTGGTCGATCCTTAAAGATGACCAAAAGATGGAGAAATTGATCTCAGAGAAACCACTGATCACATATAGGTGAGCCCCGTCTATAAAAGACAAATTGGTGAAAAGCAAATTCATAGACAAATCATTTGCAAAAAAAACATTGTCCAATATATGGATCCTTCCCTTGCGGACACTGCTTACATTGCTATCTCATTAGGAGAGAAAAAAAACGTTCTTACTTCCAAATGGCGAGATGTTTATCCCAAAGCATTTTGTCAATTGTCGAACAAGAGGAATTGTCTACCTAATGTCCTGCCAGTGCGGGGCTTATTATGTAGGAAAAACTAAGCAAGAGTTTTGGCGTAGGGTCTCTAAACATGTGTACAGCATGGAGATCGGCAATAGATACTTACCCCTAGGCAGACATGCCGCACTCCACCATCACTACAAAATGCCCAAAGTAATGTTCGCCGCCCTCGACAGGATTCATATTCCTGATCGAGGGGGCGATTGGAACAAAACGCTCCAACATTAGCAGCGTTGGATCTTAAACTTTTTAAAATTGAACGAAGCAATGTCATATGCACCCTTCCTAAAGGCTTTTGCTTCTGGGAAGACAAACTGAGAGATGTTGCTACTCTCCCATTTTTCGTTTTCCCTTAAATATCATTATTTTTTAGTGGAACATTTGATAGGAAAACACTGGAACCCTTTTGTAAACCAGAGACAACAATTTATCACTCTATATGTGTCTCTAACATCAATAATAATAATGTATGAATACATTTTTATTGATTAGTTTCCCTAGTAGGAAAGTACATTAATATATATATGGAGCTTTTTGAAATTATGTAATTTTAATAGCTTTTTCCTCTTCTTGCTTTTCAGCCTTCGGTGGTCACCGGCTCCCCCATGTCTCTGTCCTCCTCTTTGGGTTGAGCACTCCCTCACTTCCCCTTCTTCCCGGCACACTGGGGAGGGGGATATTAGCCTTTCAGCAGTTCCCCCCTGCCAAGCTCCAAGCGGCACAATAACATTCTGCCCCGCTAGATGGAGCCTCAATGTGCCGGTGTCCTGTCGCATAGTGTCCCCATCGGATACTGTCTGCTGTGTACTGCGCATGCGTAGTATGCATGACAAGCAGATTTTGAAAATAGTCGAAGATGAACGGCACCTGCGCCGTGAGTCCAGGTCAAGCCCCCACCATCCAGGTGGACATAGAGTTAGAATAAAAAAGAGCCGATCGCAGCGAGGCCGTGCCCGAAGCGTGGCGAGCGAAACGAGGGGGCCCTCTAACTTTGTGTAGCCCTATGTCCACTTGGATGGTAGGGCTTGCACATGGTCTCATGGCGCATGCGCCGTTCATCTTCAGAGATTTTCCGAATCTCCTTGTCCTCCGTACTGCGCAAGCGTTGCGCCTGTGCAGTATGGCCCAGACACTATTCGATAGCCGGACAGTTTTGGACAGAACACCGGCTCGATGGAGAGCAGTTCATAAGCCAGCCTACCTGTCAGCCCTATCAGCTAGAGCTGGAGGGTATGACTCTGACCTAAATCAGTGACTATAACTGGTAAGCTTTACTGTACCCTGTCTTAACATTACCCATCTCTGTCTATATATTAGTAAAAATTAATATATATAGATATATATAAAAATGGGGCGCTAGCAATAAGAATACTAATAATAAAAATACTAAAATATTATGTGGATAAGAAATGTGGCGCTTACATATAATAAATAATAAAAGCAATGAAATAATAAAATTACTAATATAAAATATGTGGTGCTTGCTGGTGGGAAGGATGCCAATCCTGCGGGAGGGCTCCAAAGGATGGTTTCCAAAAAGCGTCTCGGAATTAATAACTTCAATCAATAATGTATAGCAACAAAGTAATAAAACCGTGCTATACCAATAAATCAATGAATCAATAAATAATCGATAAAGTGCATCCAATAAATCAATAAATAATCAATAAAGTGCATCCAATAGTGAAATAAGTTTCCTGTGCAGAATAAGTGGTAAAGTGCATTCAAATCGTGGAATAAAAAACTTAATGTGCAAAAAATCACTTTTCATAAAATAGTGAACGAAAAAATTCATAAAACATAGGCAATAATTCATGCAAAAAATAGGTCCAAGCAATAAATAAACAATAAATATTGCTGAAAAACTGATATTGCTAAAAATAGATAACCAATAAAGTTTGTGCAAAGTAAGCAAGTGCAAATGATGCCAAAAAAAGGTGCAGCAAAAAAATATATATGTGCAGCAAAAGTTGCTGGTATGTGCAGTAATCCAAAGTAACACAAAGGAATTAGTGTTTTTTAAAAAGTCCACTGCAATCTCTATGTGTGGCGATTTCAATAGTTAGTGAATCCTCCTGGTAGCAGTACACTCCTTGAAATATCAGCAGTGATCTCCTCCATGCATATTCCGTGTGCCTGTTAAGAGTGTTTCCCCCAGCCTCTTACCTCTAGGTAAGGGTTAAACTGCCTTACACTGACACAGCAAAGAGATCTCCTTCCACTGACACAGCAAAAAGAACTCCTTCTCCTATGAATCATCAAGCATCCACGTCCTCACAGCGCCTCATCTCCTCTCCAGAATGTCACTCAGTATGGGGGCAGAAAGAGGGAAGGAGGGACTCCATTGTGTAGCAGTTTAAAACAATTTTATTTAAGATCAACAGTATCACTTACAGTTTAAGATGCAGACAATCAGCAGTGCATTACAAGCGTATGCGATCCTGGCCGAGACCGCACACAACGTCACCAGACTCTGAACGGCGGTGACTTTTGTATTGTGGCGGTTGCCCCGGCAACCGCGCAGATTCAATCCGCAAATAAAAAATTCACATAATTAGGCAGATGACATCTAATATAGTGTTTGGTGACCAATGATCAGAAATAACAACAATCCCCATCATTTCTCAATTTAACAATAAAATAGGAACGGCGCCATCTGGTGCCCAGGGATAGGAAGTGACTCAACATCAAGCCCTATCAATTCTCAATGATTATCAGGGAAAAAAACTTTACGTTTAAGGGTAATATTTAAGAGCAATATTTCAACCGAAATAACAGGACAGAGACCTTTTGACAAAAAATGGTTATAAATAGTTATCCATGGGAGATACTCACTAATAAGACAATTAACGAAGCAATAAACATACTCAGTAAATTTCTGGTGGGGAACCATAAAATCACTGATGCTCAGAGGCTTAACATGAACTTGACCACTCAGAGCAAGTATAAATCGTTATGGTAAGAAAGAGAGATAAATAGATATAATCAAAAATAGGACTAGAATAATGCGACTTCCCAAGCACCCAAAGTGCGGAGACTTCACAGACATATCAAGATCGCCCTCTAATGGCTAAAAATTGAATAAAAAAATAACAAATAACAAACAAAGAACAGGTTGTCATCTGTAAGGAGTACTAGGAGTAAGTGACATACCCAATGGAAAGAATAAATTAAATCAAAAGCCATAAAAGCTCGCCAACTAATGGCTATGGATAAAATTCCAGATGTATATCAGACAGTATTTAGGCAGCTTGCAACAAATGGAGTCAAGGGGAGTATATAAAATAAAAATAGTTTATTCAAAAATAAGTATAACAAATGAATTAGAACATGAGCTCGAGTGCAGAACAATTAAAACATGGATATATAATGCAGACTTGTCAAAAATATTAACCACATGTACAATGTAAGTCATGGGGTAATAGGATAGCCCTGACGCGTTTCAACCCACTTGGGGTCTTCTTCAGAGGGGCACGTCCACTAAAAGAAACATAATGTCAATATATTTATCACAATATCATTGCAGTTGAGCTATAATCTATAGTGCAAAATGTTTAGTATATTTACCACAGAGGGCATATATCCAAAAGATAAAATGAAGAAAAAGTCCTCCCACATGGAGAATCCTTAATGTAGGAGCGTTTCTCGCCTCGTCATGCGCACACGCGGGGCCCCGCGCATGCGCACTCGGGCGCGCCGTCCGGGGATGTCTAGGGACGCCGCCGGCAAGGAGAATAGTCCTGACTGGGTGCCCGGGACCAGCCCAGGGCAGACCAATCGGAAAAAAGAGGAGGAGCTAAAGGATAGAAAGTAGCAATCCCCCTCCCCCTTGCCGTGAAGACATGCTGGTTACCAGAGGACCACGGGTTGGACGGGCATGGAGGCAGATCCGGGGTGGAGGAAACAACTACAGAAAAAATAAATAAAAATATATCAAGTTAGTCAATTCGTAGCTCTGATGAAACATAAATATGTGACCACAGAGGGCACTATGAAAATTAGGCCGAATTTTGACAATATTAACTCCTAAGTTGCTGATCTATGAGCGAAAAACATTGCAGAATTACTGGTTTTCATTAAATGCGATGGCTTTGGTTGATATTCTCTCCACAGTATCTACTAGTCGCACTACAGCCAACCCCAATGCTACCCGTCCGAACTCTTTAAACCTAACACGGGGATCTCCCTCACCCCTAACTAACAGGGGGACAGGCAACCTGGATGCATTTGTCACACGGATTCATCACAATCTTTCATCACATGTCCTATCCCCTTTGGAAATCCGTGTCCTCTCTCGTGGACTTACTTTCTGTCCAGAGGAAAATTTTGACCTCTTTGGAGTTGTCACGGACCTCCAACTCTTTGCACGTAGGCTCCTACTCAAGAGCCTACATGCAAAGACAGATACCCATGTCGATACTACTGATTGGTCTACTTTTAGTATGAAGGAGTTTAAAGCTCTACGTGACTTGACGTTACTATTTCAAGAGAACAACACTCTTGATCTGATAGACCAACTCGACTTGGATGAACTATTGGCAAACACCGATTCGGACACATCTATTTCAAATACTAAATTTAAAAAACCCTCTTCCAAATTCCCTTCCCTCAGTCTTATCTCCAGTATTGACACGTTTGTTAAACAGACAGTACGGGACATCTCTAAACTCCCCTGTAGGAAGTCCCACCCTAGCAATTTGACCTTGGAGGAAGTCAAAGCATTGGGTCTACTTTGTAAGAATACTAGTATTACAATTAAACCCTCAGACAAGGGAGGCAACGTAGTAATTATGGATAATTCCGACTACGTACGGATGTGCCAGGACATCCTAGACAACAAGGATTGGTATTTGCCTGTTCCAATCAAACAGATACAGGTATATTATACCAGATTCTACAACTTTGTTGATCTGGCATACGACAAAGGCACCATCTCCCAGGACCAATTTGAATTCATTAGGACCAAGCATCCTAGAGTGGCTACTTTCTATAGCCTGCCTAAGATACACAAACGCAGGACTCAACCTCCCGGACGCCCCATCGTTTCCGGTTCGAGGTGGTATAGCCGAAAACCTTAGCAAGGTGATAGACTTATACCTTCAACCTTTTGTTACTGATTTGCCTTCTTTTTTGAAAGACACAATCCATTTACTACAGACTGTCAAAGACTTGGTTCTACCTGCCAAGTCGTTATTTGTGGCGATAGACGTGGAGGCTCTGTACAGTTCGATTCCCCACCACAAGGGAATAGCAGCTGTACAGAGGATCCTACAACGTAATCCAAAATATGACAACACGCTTAATGAGTTCATCATTGATGGGTTGGACTATATCCTGCATCACAATTTTTTTCTGTTCAGCAACTCCCACTACCTCCAGGTGCAAGGTGTGGCCATGGGCACTTGTTGCCCCGGCCTACGCCAACTTGTACCTGGGGGAGTGGGAGAAGTCCCTCCTGGGTGACAGGGACCTCGTCGAGTACACTAGCCATATCACATGGTTACGGTACATTGACGACGTCCTTGTCATCTGGGAGGGATCTGAGGCCCTTCTGTCACAGTTCTTTGCTCATATTAACGTTAATGAGCATAATCTCAAATTTACTATGACACACGATCCCAACCAAGTGACCTTTTTAGATGTCACGATTAGATGCTCCCCTGACAACCAAATTTTTACCTCCCTATTTCGCAAAAGCACTGCGGGCAACACGGTCCTCCATGCGGAGAGTTTTCACCCGACCACATTGAAACTGTCAATTCCCTATGGGCAGTACCTGCGCCTACGCAGGAACTGTTCCAACGATTCACTTTTTAGATCTGAGGCAGGCAAACTCCAATCCAGGTTGCTGGCACGAGGCTATAGCCGATCATGCTTGCGCAGGGCGTTTAACCGCACCTTTGCGCAACCACGACTCGGCCTTCTAACTAAACAGAGAGTAAACACTGACCCTGGTTCGGATCCAGCCAGGATCATTATGAAATTCTCTAAACAGCACCTCAACATCAGCAACATCGTCCTTAGAAATTGGTCCATACTATTGGACGACCCTAAGGTTAACAAGTTTATCCCTGCAAGCCCCTCGATCACTTTCAAACGGGCCACCTCACTACACGATAAGCTAGTACAAAGCGAGTTCAAAAACGAGTCCAAACGACTCAAACACTGTTCTACAGTTGGCTCTTTCCCTTGCAGCCATTGTTCATGCTGCCGTTATATCAGACGCGATAAAATCTTTCGTCTCCCCAATGGAGAGACCTTCCACCCCTCCCATTTTGCCAATTGTCAAACTCGAGGGGTGGTGTATCTAATGTCGTGTGAGTGTGGGGCCTTCTACATCGGAAAGACCAAGCAGGAGTAATATATTTGTGGTTTGCATTTCTGCGTTTTTTCGAAACCCAAGAGTCTCGATACAATAGAGGCTCGGGTGCAATTTGGATCTGTGCGTCGGTGCAACTCCTGCTTGGCCTTTCCCCACCCCACGTGCCCACTCATTACCCACTACCCATTTCCACATTGTCCCACTAGGAATGACTCATTAGTAATTTACTATATTATGATGTCCTGTACACTTGTTTGATATCTATTATTATACCAATAGCTCCTGTATTTGCATGCATAATTAGTCAGTATTACTATAATGAAAACCAGTAATTCTGCAATGTTTTTCGCTCATAGATCAGCGACTTAGGAGTTAATATTGTCAAAATTCGGCCTGATTTTCGTAGTGCCCTCTGTGGTCACATATTTATGTTTCATCAGAGCTACGAATTGACTAACTTGATATATTTTTATTTATTTTTTCTGTAGTTGTTTCCTCCACCCTGGATCTGCCTCCATGCCCGTCCAACCCGTGGTCCTCTGGTAACCAGCATGTCTTCACGGCAAGGGGGAGGGGGATTGCTACTCTCTATCCTTTAGCTCCTCCTCTTTTTTCCGATTGGTCAGCCCTGGGCTGGTCCCGGGTACCCAGTCAGGACTATTCTCCTTGCCGGCGGCGTCCCTAGACATCCCCGGACAGCGCGCCCAAGTGCGCATGCGCGGGGCCCCGCGTGTGCGCATGACGTGCGCACGTCACGTCATTTACGTCGGGGATGACGTAATTACGGATCAGGAATGGTCTCTAAGGACGCCGGGGAAGCCACACATGGGCCGCCCCTTATGGCGGCCAATAGCAACTAGGGGGGGCGGATTAGTTTCAGGCCATATACACCTTTTCCCTAATTTAAAATCCCCACCTGCTCTATATATGCTGGGCTAGTGGAAACACACTTTATTCCCACTGCCCCAGCAAGAGGAGGTATACAGTCTTCTGTCTTTACAAGGTATGTACCCTGTTTCCACTTTTTGCGAATGATCGCTTACTATGGACACACTACAATATGCCCATTAATGCTTACTCCTATGCCTATTTCCATTTACTTGTAGATTGTGCTACCCTTATTTTAAATAGGGGCCATTGCACTGGTGACCACTAATTTGGATCTGATCACCAGCAATCTGACTATTATATCACCACTCTGAAACAGCGGACTTTGACATCCATGTCTCCCACTCCAATCACCTAGGTAACCCTGGTTTGTTCCCATCTCCTGTTAATTTTTACCTTCACCTCTCACATTCACCGCACTTAATTCCCTAAAGGTGCATTCCTTTTTACTCACTTCATCCAATTTTCACCCCAATTTCTTTTCTTACCGCTCACTTCCTTCTTCCTTTCTTTATCATATAACTTCCATCTCCAAATTTCATTTTATTTCACTACTTATTATTTTTGATCATTTCTATTTTTATATTTATTACTTTATTGTGTGTTTTTATTTGGCTTTGTTTTTGTTCCTGCTTTTCTTTTCTTTTCATCGTCACTTTAATCTTATGCATCACTGTTACATACACTATATTTCCCTTTTACTCTCGGAGTCTTCCGACCCAAACTCTCAGGTACTCTTACCTATTTCTTCACCGTTTTCTAACATGGCCACATCCCCTTTGAGACCGGCCATTTTTCACTTCGTTTTGTCATACTCAGTCCCTTCACATTTGCACTATTCCCCACTGCCTTCACCATCACATCTTGCTCCCTTCACCCCCTCTTTTCTTTCACTCACACATCATCTCTTCACACACTCTTCACTCCATCACACTCACTCCTTCCCTTCACACTTGCACTTCCCCCATCCCGGCACTTCCTTGGTGGCATCCATACCACACTTCCCTACCCTGCATGGATTTACAATAAAAGCTTACCTACATCTTGTATCCCTGGCATATTAAACACGGCCATGGGAGTAGACAATGGCATATATGACTGCATGGAGAAACCTTCCAGCACAATACGCTTAATACAGTTCCTTCTGTTTGAACTCCCATTATAGGTCAGGCCTGTACTTTCCTTACCCCCACCTGGTTGCACTCTTTTTTCCCTCTGACACCCCTGCGGATTCTGGCGGAAGGAGGAAGGGGGAATATTTGTGTGACTCCTCGCAAGACACGCTTGGCGACTTTGGCCCATGTGTTTTTATTGACGGACTAAGAA
The DNA here is from genome assembly GCA_028564925.1 of Lithobates sylvaticus. Lineage (NCBI taxonomy): Eukaryota > Metazoa > Chordata > Amphibia > Anura > Ranidae > Lithobates > Lithobates sylvaticus. The sequence goes on along the minus strand of CM053032.1, from coordinate 123,793,159 downwards.
CATTCTGGCATCTTCCGGGTGAAGCGAGAAACACTCCTACATTAAGGATTCTCCACGTGGGAGGACTTTTTCTTCATTTTATCTTTTGGATATATGCCCTCTGTGGTAAATATACTAAACATTTTGCACTATAGATTATTGCTCAACTGCAATGATATTGTGATAAATATATTGACATTATGTTTCTTTTAGTGGACGTGCCCCTCTGAAGAAGACCCCAAGTGGGTTGAAACGCGTCAGAGCTATCCTATTACCCCATGACTTACATTGTACATGTGGTTAATATTTTTGACAAGTCTGCATTATATATCCATGTTTTAATTGTTCTGCACTGGAGCTCATGTTCTAATTCATTTGTTATACTTATTTTTGAATAAACTATTTTTATTTTATATACTCCCCTTGACTCCATTTGTTGCAAGCTGCCTAAAAACCCCACAGTGGGGGAATTCTTTCCTTCTTGCACTCTATAGGGGTGAGCAGCACTCTCCACACCCTAGGGTATGTGTCTTTTCTTTGATGAGTAAATACATAGATCAATTTAAAAATAAATAAAACTATGGTACGACTCCATTCAATAAATAATCCTGGTAAAAAGTCCATAAAAAATATATATGTATAAAAATATATAGGGCCCTATATTGGTCTTTTACATATATATTTTTTATGGACTTTTTACCAGGATTATTTATTGAATGGAGTCGTACCATGGTTTTATTTATTTTTAAATTGATCTATGTATTTACTCATTACCATGATTGATTCTATGTCCTTTAGGCCTTTATTGGTACTTGTCTTCCTATTTGCACTCTTATTTCTCTATATTCCATGGATCCTTCCCACGCCACCTTATGGATTTTTTATCATGACTATTTTTATCTTGCTTCCACTGCTTATTGATTACCATGTAGATGGCTAGTTCTAATTTGCAACTATTTTCTTTTCCTGGATGATAGCCTAAGTACTGTCTGATATACATCTGGAATTTTATCCATAGCCATTAGTTGGCGAGCTTTTATGGCTTTTGATTTAATTAATTCTTTCCATTGGTTATGTCACTTACTCCTAGTACTCCTTACAGATGACAACCTGTTCTTTGTTTGCTATTTGTTATTTTTTATTCAATTTTTAGCCATTAGAGGGCGATCTTGATATGTCTGTGAAGTCTCCGCACTTTGGGTGCTTGGGAAGTCGCATTATTCTAGTCCTATTTTTGATTATATCTATTTATCTCTCTTTCTTACCATAACGATTTATACTTGCTCTGAGTGGTCAAGTTCATGTTAAGCCTCTGAGCATCAGTGATTTTATGGTTCCCCACCAGGAATTTACTGAGTATGTTTATTGCTTCGTTAATTGTCTTATTAGTGAGTATCTCCCGTGGATAACTATGTATAACCATTTATTGTCAAAAGGTCTCTGTCCTGTTATTTCGGTTGAAATATTGCTCTTAATTATTACCCTTAAACGTAAAGTTTTTTTCCCTGATAATGATTGAGAATTGATAGGGCTTGATAGTCACTTCCTATCCCTGGGCACCAGATGGCGCCGTTCCTATTTTATTGTTGAATTGAGAAATGATGGGGATTGTTGTTATTCCTGATCATTGGTCACCAGAGGGCGCTGTTCTTATTACATGCATTGACTTATTTGTCTCTTATATTTGTATTAATTAAAATATACCTTGTATTATCTATACTAATTTTAAAACACTATATTAGATGTCATCTGCCTAATTATGTGAATTTTTTACTTGCGGATTGAATCTGCACGGTTGCCAGGGCAACCGCCACAATACAAAAGTCACCGCCGTTCACCGACTCTGAATATCCTTTGAAAAAGTCACGTGGGCGTGACGCAACACGTCAGGAGGATCAGAGTCTGGTGACGTTGTGTGCGGTCTCGGCCGGGATCGCATACGCTTGTAATGCACTGCTGATTGTTTGCATCTTAAACTGTAAGTGATACTGTTGATTAGGGATGGGCCCGGTGCTTGATGCGAACCCACGTTCGCATCGAGCACCGGGCGTTCGCTCGATCGGCGAGCCCAGAACTATTTGGGCCGTTCGTATCACATTCGTGTGATGCGAGCGGCCCCGCAATGCATTGCGGCCGGCGCGGCCGGCGCAGTGCATTGCTGGCTGATGATTGGCCAAGCATGCACTGTGACCCCGCATGCTTGGCCAATCACAGCACCGGAAACTCGGAGAGCCATAATTGGCTACAGGCAGGACGCCTGTAGCCAATTAAAGCTCAGGGGCTTTAGTACACGCCCCCACCATTTAAAAGGCCGCCACGCCGTCGGCGCCGGTCACATGAGTTCCGGCTTTAGGAGAGATCAGGCTGATTCTGTGTCTTTGCTAGATTCATTCATATAGAAAGATTTGCTCTACTTTGCTAAACCATTGGCTATTTATTTGCTAAACCATTGCTACCTGTCATTGATCGTCCATTGCTGCTGGTTAGTGTGTTATTAGCTGCTGCTGGGGATTAGTCTGGTGCGTGTTTTACTGTTAGTACAGTATTTCAGTAGTACCAACCGCATTGCACCCCAAAAGCACCCATAGGACTTCTAGTGTGTTAGTGGCAGCAAACAGAGCTCCCATATTTTCTTCCCAGAAGCACCCATAGGACTTCAATTGTGTGTTAGTGGCATCACACAGAGCTCCCATATTTTCTTCCCAGAAGCACCCATAGGACTTCTAGTGTGTTAGTGGCATCACACAGAGCTCCCATATTTTCTTCCCAGAAGCACCCATAGGACTTCTAGTGTGTTAGTGGCATCACACAGAGCTCCCATATTTTCTTCCCAGAAGCACCCATAGGACTTCTAGTGTGTTAGTGGCGTCACACAGAGCTCCCATATTTTCTTCCCAGAAGCACCCATAGGACTTCTAGTGTGTTAGTGGCATCACACAGAGCTCCCATATTTTCTTCCCAGAAGCACCCATAGGACTTCTAGTGTGTTAGTGGCATCACACAGAGCTCCCATATTTTCTTCCCAGAAGCACCCATAGGACTTCTAGTGTGTTAGTGGCATCACACAGAGCTCCCATATTTTCTTCCCAGAAGCACCCATAGGACTTCTAGTGTGTTAGTGGCATCACACAGAGCTCCCATATTTTCTTCCCAGAAGCACCCATAGGACTTCTAGTGTGTTAGTGGCATCACACAGAGCTCCCATATTTTCTTCCCAGAAGCACCGATAGGACTTCAATTGTGTGTTAGTGGCATCACACAGAGCTCCTATATTTTCTTCCCAGAAGCACCCATAGGACTTCTAGTGTGTTAGTGGCATCACACAGAGCTCCTATATTTTCTTCTCAGCAGCACCCACAAGACTTCTAGTGTGTTAGTGGCATCACACAGAGCTCCTATATTTTCTTCCCAGAAGCACCCATAGGACTTCTAGTGTGTTAGTGGCATCACACAGAGCTCCTATATTTTCTTCCCAGAAGCACCCATAGGACTTCGCGTGTGTTAGTGGCATCACACAGAGCTCCTATATTTTCTTTCCAGAAGCACCCATAGGACTTCTAGTGTGTTAGTGGCATCACACAGAGCTCCCATATTTTCTTCCCAGAAGTACCCATAGGACTTCTAGTGTGTTAGTGGCATCACACAGAGCTCCCATATTTTCTTCCCAGAAGCACCCATAGGACTTCTAGTGTGTTAGTGGCATCACACAGAGCTCCCATATTTTCTTCACAGAAGCACCCATAGGACTTCTAGTGTGTTAGTGGCATCACACAGAGCTCCTATATTTTCTTCTCAGCAGCACCCACAGGACTTCTAGTGTGTTAGTGGCATCACACAGAGCTCCTATATTTTCTTCCTAGAAGCACCCATAGGACTTCTAGTGTGTTAGTGGCATCACACAGAGCTCCTATATTTTCTTCTCAGCAGCACCCACAGGACTTCTAGTGTGTTAGTGGCATCACACAGAGCTCCTATATTTTCTTCTCAGCAGCACCCACAGGACTTCTAGTGTGTTAGTGGCATCACACAGAGCTCCTATATTTTCTTCCCAGAAGCACCCATAGGACTTCAATTGTGTGTTAGTGGCAACACACAGAGCTCCTATATTTTCTTCCCAGAAGCACCCATAGGACTTCAATTGTGTGTTAGTGGCATCACACAGAGCTCCTATATTTTCTTCCCAGAAGCACCCATAGGACTTCTAGTGTGTTAGTGGCATCACACAGAGCTCCTATATTTTCTTCCCAGAAGCACCCATAGGACTTCAATTGTGTGTTAGTGGCATCACACAGAGCTCCTATATTTTCTTCTAAGCAGCACCCACAGGACTTCTAGTGTGTTAGTGGCATCACACAGAGCTCCCATATTTTCTTCCCAGAAGCACCCATAGGACTTCTAGTGTGTTAGTGGCATCACACAGAGCTCCCATATTTTCTTCCCAGAAGCACCCATAGGACTTCAATAGTGTGTTAGTGGCATCACACAGAGCTCCTATATTTTCTTCCCAGAAGCACCCATAGGACTTCTAGTGTGTTAGTGGCATCACACAGAGCTCCTATATTTTCTTCTCAGCAGCACCCACAAGACTTCTAGTGTGTTAGTGGCATCACACAGAGCTCCTATATTTTCTTCGCAGAAGCACCCATAGGACTTCTAGTGTGTTAGTGGCATCACACAGAGCTCCTATATTTTCTTCCAGAAGCACCCATAGGACTTCGCGTGTGTTAGTGGCATCACACAGAGCTCCTATATTTTCTTTCCAGAAGCACCCATAGGACTTCTAGTGTGTTAGTGGCATCACACAGAGCTCCCATATTTTCTTCCCAGAAGTACCCATAGGACTTCTAGTGTGTTAGTGGCATCACACAGAGCTCCCATATTTTCTTCCCAGAAGCACCCATAGGACTTCTAGTGTGTTAGTGGCATCACACAGAGCTCCCATATTTTCTTCACAGAAGCACCCATAGGACTTCTAGTGTGTTAGTGGCATCACACAGAGCTCCTATATTTTCTTCTCAGCAGCACCCACAGGACTTCTAGTGTGTTAGTGGCATCACACAGAGCTCCTATATTTTCTTCCTAGAAGCACCCATAGGACTTCTAGTGTGTTAGTGGCATCACACAGAGCTCCTATATTTTCTTCTCAGCAGCACCCACAGGACTTCTAGTGTGTTAGTGGCATCACACAGAGCTCCTATATTTTCTTCTCAGCAGCACCCACAGGACTTCTAGTGTGTTAGTGGCATCACACAGAGCTCCTATATTTTCTTCCCAGAAGCACCCATAGGACTTCAATTGTGTGTTAGTGGCAACACACAGAGCTCCTATATTTTCTTCCCAGAAGCACCCATAGGACTTCAATTGTGTGTTAGTGGCATCACACAGAGCTCCTATATTTTCTTCCCAGAAGCACCCATAGGACTTCTAGTGTGTTAGTGGCATCACACAGAGCTCCAATATTTTCTTCCCAGAAGCACCCATAGGACTTCAATTGTGTGTTAGTGGCATCACACAGAGCTCCTATATTTTCTTCTAAGCAGCACCCACAGGACTTCTAGTGTGTTAGTGGCATCACACAGAGCTCCTATATTTTCTTCCTAGAAGCACCCATAGGACTTCTAGTGTGTTAGTGGCATCACACAGAGCTCCTATATTTTCTTCTCAGCAGCACCCACAGGACTTCTAGTGTGTTAGTGGCATCACACAGAGCTCCTATATTTTCTTCGCAGAAGCACCTATAGGACTTTTAGTTTGTTAGTGGCATCACACAGAGCTCCTATATTTTCTTCTCAGCAGCACCCACAGGACTTCTAGTGTGTTAGTGGCATCACACAGAGCTCCTATATTTTCTTCGCAGAAGCACCCATAGGACTTCAATTGTGTGTTAGTGGCATCACACAGAGCTCCTATATTTTCTTCGCAGAAGCACCCATAGGACTTCTAGTGTGTTAGTGGCATCACACAGAGCTCCTATATTTTCTTCTCAGCAGCACCCTCAGGACTTCTACTGTGTTAGTGGCATCACACAGAGCTCCTATATTTTCTTCGCAGAAGCACCCATAGGACTTCTAGTGTGTTAGTGTCAGCACCCATAGGACCTACAGTGTGTTGTGAGCACACATAGGAGCTCTATTTTTTATACTATATACACTACCGACTACAATGCCTGGAAGACCGCCAAGGGGAGGCAGAGCGTGCAGAGGCAAGAACACAGGGCAGGCAGGCTCTGTTTCTAGAGACAACAGTGCTGGCCGTGGCCGTGGTCGTGCATCGTCATCAGCACGTGGCCATGGGACACGCTCGTCTTTGTTTTCGGCAGCTGGACATGTGGAGCCGCATCATGCTGAAGGCTTGGTAGAATGGATGACCAAGCCCTCCTCATCCTCCTCATCCTCTCTCACCCAGGCTCAGGGTACTGGCAGAGCAGCTGCCAACGCGTACTCAATGGCATCATCAGCCACCCCTTCCCTAGACCCACCATGTCCTCCTGAGGAGTCCCCCGAACTCTTTGAGCACAGTGTTGGGTACATGCTCTAGGAGGATGTCCAACGATTGGAAGGCTCGGATGATGATACCCAGTGTCACGTACCTGGTGGTGCGAGCCCGAGATTGCAGGGAGAGGCCTTCCTTGCGTCTCCCACTCCTGGTCCCCTGGTGTGGGAACAGGAGAGCCAGGAGTGAGGAGGAGCACGGGTGCCTGGCAGGATCAACAGACCGGCGGGAAGGAAACAGGTTAGCTGAGCAGGCAGGATCTCTGGGAAGCAGGTTCACAGGTAAACCGGATAGCAGAGCTGGCAGGATCACAGGAAGCAGGCTCACGGGTAAACTGGATAGCAGAGTTGGCAGGATCACAGGAAGCAGGCTCACAGGTAAACTGGATAGCAGAGCTGACAGGATCACAGGAAGCAGGCTCACAGGTAAACCGGATAGCAGAGCTGGCAGGATCACAGGAAGCAGGCTCACAGGTAAACTGGATAGCAGAGCTGGCAGGATCACAGGAATCAGGCTCACAGGTAAACTGGATAGCAGAGCTGGCAGGATCACAGGAAACAGGCTCACAGGTAAACCGGATAGCAGAGCTGGCAGGATCACAGGAATCAGGCTCACAGGTAAACTGGATAGCAGAGCTGGCAGGATCACAGGAAACAGGCTCACAGGTAAACCGGATAGCAGAGCTGGCAGGATCACAGGAAGCAGGCTCACAGGTAAACTGGATAGCAGAGCTGGCAGGATCACAGGAAACAGGCTCACAGGTAAACCGGATAGCAGAGCTGGCAGGATCACAGGAATCAGGCTCACAGGTAAACCGGATAGCAGAGCTGGCAGGATCACAGGAATCAGGCTCACAGGTAAACTGGATAGCAGAGCTGGCAGGAACTGGACAACGGCTTGGCAAGCAGGTTCACAGGTACACTTGGATAGCAGAGCTGACAGGAACTGGACAACGGCTTGGCAAGTAAGTTCACAGGTACACCGGATAGCAGAGCTGACAGGAACTGGACAACGGCTTGGCAAGCAGGTTCACAGGTAAGCTGGGATAGCAGAGCTGACAGGAACTGAACACAGGAAACGGAACCACAGACTGGACTGGGACCAGCAGGTGAACAGGCTCGTTACAGAGGGTCAGTCTGCAGACTGGACAAAGGCTAAGCAAGGAACCAAAGTTCATCAAGAAGTCAGGTAATGAATCTGAACTAGAGCAAGGTACAATGGATCAGGCAGGAGGATGGTCACTGGAAGCCGGGGTCGGGTACAGGCAGAAAGCAGGATAGTCTTATGGCAAGCCGGGTCAAAGGAACAGGTACAACAGGATCAGGTTTCTTTTACTACACCACAACGCTGTAGAGCAGACAGCAAAGACCGTCTGCTCAAGTCAGGCTTAAATAGGCCGGCTGGTGCTAACTAGGGCGCGCGCCCGTCTCCCTGTGCGCGGTTGTGCACGTGCCCGCGCCCGGGCGCGCATGCGCATGCGCAATGGAATCTGAGGGCCAGGACGGCCCGGGTTTAGATTTCTGGCAGGATCTTCATGACATTGCCCCCCTCCTAGGGGCAACCTCCGGGTGCCCCTCTGGGCAAATCTCTCAGGGTGAGCTCTTTTGAAGGCTTGAACTAGACTCTTAGCATGGATATTACACTCGGGCTCCCAGGAATTTTCTTCAGGACCATATCCCTTCCATTTGATCAAAAACTGGTTCTGATTTCTCCTTTTTCTAACATTTAGTATGGCCTCTACCTCATATTCTTCCTCGCCATCTACCAAGACTGGGTCCGGGGGTACCGTCCTTCTGTTGGAAAAGGGGTTGGAAGTAGAGGGCTTCAACAGGGAAACATGAAAGACTGGATGGACCTTGAGGGAATCAGGAAGTTCCAACTCATAGGCTACTTCATTAATCTTTCGTTTGACTGGAAAGGGACCTAAGAACTTAGGGCCCAGTTTCTTTGAGGGACAAGCCAATTTCAGATTCAAGGTGGAGAGCCACACTGTGTCACCCGGTGCCAGTACCAATTCTCCACGCCTCTTTCGGTCAAAGACTGTTTTGTTATGTTCCTGGGTCCGGGCCATGGTGTCCTGCAGGAGTTGGTTATTGGAAGCAAAGAAGTCAATCTTCTCCTGGACTGCGGGCACAGTACATTCAGGAAGAGAACTGGGCAGAAATGAAGGATGAAAGCCATAGTTGGCAAAAAAGGGTGTCTGTTGGGTGGCCGAGTGGATAGCATTGTTATATGCAAACTCGGCAACTGGTAACAGGGAGATCCAATCGTCTTGGGAGAAGGAAGAAAAGCATCGAAGATATTGTTCCAGGGTCTGATTGGTTCTTTCGGTCTGCCCATTGGTTTGAGGGTGATAAGCGGAAGAAAACGATAGCTCAATATTGAGGGCCTTGCAGAGTGATTTCCAAAACCGAGAGGTGAATTGTACCCCTCGGTCGGACACTATGTTGGCTGGTACCCCATGGAGTCTGATGACTTCTCGGATGAACACTTGTGCGGTCTCTGAGGCAGAAGGGGTACCCTTCATGGGAACAAAGTGTGCCATCTTTGACAGACGATCAACTATCACGAAGATCGTAGTGTGGTCCTCTGCTGGGGGCAGTTCCACAATGAAATCTATGGACAGCATTTTCCAGGGGCGATCTGGGACTGGTAATGGCTTGAGTAGGCCCCAGGCTTTGGTTCTGTGACTCTTGCTCCGAATACACACAGTGCATGTTTCCACAAATTTCCTGCAGTCTTCCCTTAGCTGAGGCCACCAGAAGGTACGTTGTACCAATTCAGTGGTTTTGGTGACACCAAAGTGTCCGGCAAGCTTGTGATCATGGCACAATTCCAGGACGGTTACCCGCAGACCCTCGGGAATGAAAATCTTATCCCCATGCCACAATAGCCCATCCTTGGCCTGCAACCCAGGACCGGGAGTGGGTATGAGGCCACTGGAAGCCCGCCTGAGCTGGGACAGTAGGTCTTCCTGAAACAGGAGAAAGTTTCCAGGGGCAAGGATAGTGTCTGGAGGGGAACCATCCTGGGATTTGTGATACATACGAGACAGAGCGTCTGGCTTCGCGTTTTTGGAACCCGGACGATATGTCACGTGAAAAGTAAAACGAGAGAAAAATAAGGCCCAACGGGCCTGTCTAGGTTTTAACCTCTTGGCAGTCTTCAGGTACTCTAGATTCTTGTGATCTGTGAAGATCAGGATTGGGTGAGTAGCCCCTTCTAGCAGGTAACGCCATTCCTCGAGGGCGGTTTTTATGGCCAGTAATTCCCGATCCCCCACATCGTAGTTCTTCTCGGCTGGGGACAGTTTCCGTGAGAAGAATGCCACGGGGTGTAGCAGGGCTTTGATGCCCTGTCTCTGGGACAGGATGGCCCCTACAGCTATCTCTGAGGCATCCACTTCGAGGACAAAGGGCAGAGAAGGATCTGGATGCTTCAGGATAGGGGCTGAGGTAAAGAGCCCCTTGAGGGCCTCGAAGGCCCCTTGGGCCTCAGGGGACCAATGAAAACGGGTACCTTGTTTGGTGAGTTGAGTAATGGGTGCCACTATGGCCGAGAATCCCTTGATGAATTTGCGATAAAAATTGGCAAAGCCAATGAATCGCTGGATCCCCTTTTTATCTGCGGGAACTGGCCAGTCCAGGATGGCTGAGATTTTCTGGGGGTCCATCCGGATGCCTCTACTGGAGATGATCAAACCTAGGAAGGGTATGCTTTCTACCTCAAAGAGACATTTTTCTGCCTTGGCATAGAGGCCATGTTGCCGGAGACGACCCAACACACTTTTAACATGTCCACGATGCAGCTCTAGGGAGGAAGAGAAAATTAGTATGTCATCAAGATAAACAACAGCAAAAACATCAAGGAAGTCCCGAAGTACATCATTTATAAAGGCCTGGAAGGTAGCGGGGGCGTTACAGAGTCCAAACGGCATCACCAGGTACTCGAAGTGCCCAAATCGAGACCGAAATGCCGTCTTCCATTCGTCCCCATCCTTTATACGTATCAAATTGTATGCCCCTCTGAGGTCCAGTTTAGAAAAGATGGAGGCCGTGCCAAGCCTCTGAAACAGTTCAGGTACCAGGGGAAGCGGGTAGCGATTTTTGACTGTGACCTCGTTTAGGGCACGGTAGTCCACACAGGGTCTGAGAGAATGGTCCTTCTTTTCTACAAAAAATATTCCTGCACCTGCAGGAGACGTAGATGGGCGGATAAACCCTTTTTTCAGGTTATCATCAATATAGTCCTTTAATTTCCCCTGCTCCACCTCTGTTAACGGGAAAACCCTACCGAAGGGAATCTTGGCCCCGGGAAGGAGTTCAATGGGACAGTCATAGGGCCTATGTGGTGGCAGCACATCTGCCCTTTGTTTACTAAACACATCCAGGTATGCATGGTAGACTTCAGGGATGGACTGACGTAGACCTGCCTCGTTTTCGAGGCAGAGCAGAGCAGAGGGTCCTGCGGGGGCCAAGGAGCCGCAGGACCTTTGGCAGTAGGGAGAAGAAAAGGCCACCTCTCCTGTGGACCAGTTGATGACCGGGTTGTGTGCTTGCAGCCAGGGGATCCCTAGAATGACTGGAAACAAGGGAGAAGAAATTATGTCCAAACATAACAGTTCTTGATGTGACTCTGAGATTACTGTGTGCAATGGGGCAGTCTCCTGAGTCACTGGGCCAGATTTGATGGTGGACCCATCCGCCAGGTGGACAGACAGGCCTTGTTTTCTCAGACGGAGAGGAATTCGATGCCGGGCAGCAAAAGCAGAGTCCATAAAGCAACTGCAGGCACCAGAGTCAATGATAGCTGTGGTTTGTAGGGTCCTTCCTGAGAACTGGAAGGAAACAGAAAGGGCAAGATGAGATGAAACCCCGGTCACAGGATCCACATAACTGGAGAGAATAGTGGGGAACTTACGGAGTTTAGCCGGGCAATTCCGAACATAATGACCAGGCTCTCCACAATACAGGCACAGATTGTTGCTGCGGCGTCTCTGACGTTCTGCTGGGGTGAGAGAAGGCCGCAGGAGTCCAAGTTGCATGGGTTCGGATGCTGAAGAGGCATGAGTAGGTTTAACGGGGGGAGCAGTGCGGAAGTGACTAGGACCCCTGGGGAGCATCCAGGTAGGTCTTGGGGACCCCAAGGTTCGTTCGGCCCTACGCTCCCGTAGGCGCCGGTCAATTTGGATGCTTAGGTCTATGAGGGAATTCAGGGTCTGGGGTACCCCCACTCTGGCGAGCTCGTCCTTGAGTGCGTCTGAGAGGCCCATGCGGAATTGATGACGGAGGGCAGCATCGTTCCAGTCGGTGTCGGCACCCCAACGCCTGAACTCAGCCACGTAGTCCTCTGCTGGTCTTCGACCCTGTTGGAGAGAACGTAAGGCGGCCTCCGCAGTGGTTGAGAGTTGGGGGTCCTCATAAAGCTGCGCCATGGCATCAAAAAAGGTGGAGAGACTGGTCAATGCTGCATCCTTTTGTTCCACGAGACGGTGGGCCCAGATTTGGGGATCCCCAGTCAGTAGGGCTACCACAAAACCCACCTTGGTGGTCTCTAAAGAGAAGGTCCTAGGTTGCAGGGCAAAATGGAGTTCACAGGAGTTACGGAAAGTTCTAAAGCTACCACGGGCACCCGTAAATTTCTCTGGAGTAGGTACCTTGGGCTCAGGTGGTAGCATCACTATAGTCTGGGTAGGTGCAGACCCCGTTGGGGGTATTGCTGGGTGAGGAGTTCCTTGGGTACTGGATGGACCAGAAAGGGCCAGTACCCGTTCCTCCAGCCGGGTATAACCCTGCTGGAGGTTCTTCACTGCTTCGGTCAGACCTGCCAGGTGTTGGCATAGCCCCTCCATGGCGGGGGCTCCCTGCTCGGGCTCAGACATGGCTGTCTGCTACTGTCACGTACCTGGTGGTGCGAGCCCGAGATTGCAGGGAGAGGCCTTCCTTGCGTCTCCCACTCCTGGTCCCCTGGTGTGGGAACAGGAGAGCCAGGAGTGAGGAGGAGCACGGGTGCCTGGCAGGATCAACAGACCGGCGGGAAGGAAACAGGTTAGCTGAGCAGGCAGGATGTCTGGGAAGCAGGTTCACAGGTAAACCGGATAGCAGAGCTGGCAGGATCACAGGAAGCAGGCTCACGGGTAAACTGGATAGCAGAGTTGGCAGGATCACAGGAAGCAGGCTCACAGGTAAACTGGATAGCAGAGCTGACAGGATCACAGGAAGCAGGCTCACAGGTAAACCGGATAGCAGAGCTGGCAGGATCACAGGAAGCAGGCTCACAGGTAAACTGGATAGCAGAGCTGGCAGGATCACAGGAATCAGGCTCACAGGTAAACTGGATAGCAGAGCTGGCAGGATCACAGGAAACAGGCTCACAGGTAAACCGGATAGCAGAGCTGGCAGGATCACAGGAATCAGGCTCACAGGTAAACTGGATAGCAGAGCTGGCAGGATCACAGGAAACAGGCTCACAGGTAAACCGGATAGCAGAGCTGGCAGGATCACAGGAAGCAGGCTCACAGGTAAACTGGATAGCAGAGCTGGCAGGATCACAGGAAACAGGCTCACAGGTAAACCGGATAGCAGAGCTGGCAGGATCACAGGAATCAGGCTCACAGGTAAACCGGATAGCAGAGCTGGCAGGATCACAGGAATCAGGCTCACAGGTAAACTGGATAGCAGAGCTGGCAGGAACTGGACAACGGCTTGGCAAGCAGGTTCACAGGTACACTTGGATAGCAGAGCTGACAGGAACTGGACAACGGCTTGGCAAGTAAGTTCACAGGTACACCGGATAGCAGAGCTGACAGGAACTGGACAACGGCTTGGCAAGCAGGTTCACAGGTAAGCTGGGATAGCAGAGCTGACAGGAACTGAACACAGGAAACGGAACCACAGACTGGACTGGGACCAGCAGGTGAACAGGCTCGTTACAGAGGGTCAGTCTGCAGACTGGACAAAGGCTAAGCAAGGAACCAAAGTTCATCAAGAAGTCAGGTAATGAATCTGAACTAGAGCAAGGTACAATGGATCAGGCAGGAGGATGGTCACTGGAATCCGGGGTCGGGTACAGGCAGAAAGCAGGATAGTCTTATGGCAAGCCGGGTCAAAGGAACAGGTACAACAGGATCAGGTTTCTTTTACTACACCACAACGCTGTAGAGCAGACAGCAAAGACCGTCTGCTCAAGTCAGGCTTAAATAGGCCGGCTGGTGCTAACTAGGGCGCGCGCCCGTCTCCCTGTGCGCGGTTGTGCACGTGCCCGCGCCCGGGCGCGCATGCGCATGCGCAATGGAATCTGAGGGCCAGGACGGCCCGGGTTTAGATTTCTGGCAGGATCTTCATGACACCCAGCTTGAGGAAGTCAGTAGTGTGCGCGCAGAGAGAGGGGATGCTGAAGGACAGCAATCTGGCAGTACTGTTCCACCAGCTGCAGCTTACTGCCAGGTTTGCTCTAGTGGTGAAGAGGGAGGGGATGATGAGGTCACTGACTCCACGTGGGTGCCTGAAGGGAGAGAGGATGAGGAGGAGGACGAGGAGGAGGAGGATGCGGCGTCACATGTCCAAAGAGGCAGGATGCCCCCTGGAGGCCAGCTAGAGGCCAGCACAGCAACTGTACCACACCGCAGAGCTCCGCCTGTGCAGGGCGCTGCCTCTGCACGTTATCAGAAAAGTTCTTTGGTGTGGGCCTTTTTTGAGACGAGTGCATCAGATCGCACCACTGCTATTTGCAATATTTGTCTCAAGCGTATCTCGCGTGGCCAAAACATCAGCCGCTTGGGCACCACAAGCATGAGCAGACATATGTCGACCTGCCATGCAGCTCGTTGGCAAGCACACATAAAAGACCCACACCAAAGAACAAAGCGGACCTCTCCTTGCTCCTCATCAGCTGGGATCTCCATCCCCACTACATCTTCAGTCCTCTCTGAAAGCTGCTCTGAGAGGACTGAAGGTGTAGAATTAGGTGTGTCACAACCAAGTACTTGCAGTACACCGACGTCCGATTGTAGCAGGCAAATTTCCCTGCCCCAGCTGCTGGACCTTCGAAAGAAGTACACTCCCAGCCATCCACATGCCCAGCGGTTGAATGCTAGCTTGGCTAAATTGCTAGCACTTCAACTGCTGCCTTTTCAGTTGGTAGACTCGGCCCCCTTCCGTGAGTTTGTTCAATGTGCGGTTCCTCAGTGGCAGGTTCCCAAACGCCACTTTTTCTCACGGAAGGCGATTCCGTCTCTCTACCGGCATGTGGAAGGCAATGTCCATGCCTCGCTGGACAGGGCGGTCAGCGGTAAGGTGCATATTACCGCTGACTCATGGTCCAGCAGGCATGGACAGGGACGTTATCTTTCTTTCACGGCCCATTGGGTCACTCTATTGGCAGCTGGGAGGGATGCAAGACAAGGTGCAGTAGTGTTGGAGGTTGTTCCGCCACCACGCCTCCAAAATGCTACTACTGCTACTGGTTGTGACACACCTCTCTCCTCCACCCCCTCCTCTTCTTCTTCCTCCAGTGCTCTGTCCTCGGAACCAGCGGTGCAAAGCCTGCGGAAGGATCCTCGTGTTCTTCGGATCAAGGAGAGGGACCATTACTGGCTGGCCACTCTCCTTGATCCACGGTACAAGGGTAAGGTTGATCCTGCAAAGCCTGCGGAAGGATCCTTGTGTTCTTCGGATCAAGGAGAGGGACCATTACTGGCTGGCCACTCTCCTTGATCCACGGTACAATCCTCTGGCTTACTGGGTCCTGAGGATGGATCACTGGCCAGAGCTTGCACAGTATGCAATTGAGCTACTGGCCTGTCCTGCCTCCAGCGTTCTTTCCGAACGCACATTCAGTGCTGCTGGAGGATTTGTCACCGATCATAGGGTGCGCCTGTCCACCGACTCGGTCGATCGACTGACCTTCATAAAAATGAATCAGTCTTGGATCACCACCAGCTACCAGGCACCTGAAGCGGATATAACGGAATAATTTTATAATGTCACATCCCTTCAAGACTGCCTATGCTGATGCTGAGTGACTGTCCTGTTATGTTCACTGACTATCCTCTTCCTCCTCCTCAATGATCCATGCCACCACACCAGTGCCTAAGGCACAATTTTTCAGCCCCTGTATAACAGGGGCGTGTACTTACAATTTTTTTAAAAAAATGCTTCGCAACACGTGTGACTGCTGTGCTCCAAGTACAGTATCTGTGAGGGGTTGCAGTGTTGTGGCACCAGCACCAGTGCCTAAGGCACAATTTTTCAGCCCCTGTTGGGGCGTGTAATTACAATTTTTAGGCAATGCTTTGCAACAGGTCTCATTGCTGTGCTAAGAGTACAGTATCTGTGAGGGGTTGCAGTGTTGTGGTACCAGCACCAATGCCTAAGGCACAATTTTTCAGCCCCTGTTTAACAGGGCGTGTAATTACAATTTTTTAAAAAGATGCTTCGCAACAGGTGTGACTGCTGTGCTCCAAGTACAGTATCTGTGAGGGGTTGCAGTGTTGTGGCACCAGCACCAGTGCCTAAGGCACAATTTTTTAGCCCCTGTTTGACAGGGGCATGTAATTACAAATCTTGATCTAATAGTTCACAGCAGGGCCCATTCCTGCGCCCACCAAGAGTAACTATGAGGGCCTACAGTCTTGTGGCAACACCGTCCACCACCACCGCCAAAGGCCCAATTTTTTTGCCCTGTTCAACAGGTGCATGCAATTACAAATCTTGATCTAATAACTCACAGCAGGGCCCATTCCTGCACCCACCAAGAGTAACTGTGAGGGCTTACAGTCTTGTGGCAACACCGTCCACCACCACCACCACCACCACCAAAAGGCCCAATTTTTCTGCCCTGTTCAACAGGTGCATGCAATTACAAATCTTGATCTAATAACTCACAGCAGGGCCCATTCCTGCGCCCACCAAGAGTAACTGTGAGGGCTTACAGTCTTGTGGCAACACCGTCCACCACCACCACCACCACCAAAGCCCAATTTTTCTGCCCGGTTCAACAGGTGCATGCAAGTACAAATCTTGATCTATTAACTCACAGCAGGGCCCATTCCTGTGCCCACCAGTCTTGTGGCTACACCAACATCTAATAGGGCAAATTTCTGCAGAGTATATACGGCAGGCCCCTACTTTCAAACATCCAACTTACAAATGACTCCTACTTGCAAACGGAAAGAGAAAACAGGAAGTGAGAGGAAATCTACCCCTAGGAAGGGAAATTCTATCATGTTAGATTTAATTTGGGAAAAAGTTATCTCCTCTCTACTGATGCTTTATCACCAATCCTTGTTTCAATTAAAACCCCGCTTTTCCAAAAACATTTGTCATTGGGACGGAAAGTGAGGTGACATGTTCTGAACAGATGTGCAAAGACAGCAAATGTTACAGGGGTGATAACCCCTCCCTATGTTCTCCAAAAAGCTTAATAGATTTTTTTGGGATGGAGCCACACTTCATAATGTACCTGTTCAGATTCTACTTAAGAACAAACCTACAGTCCGTGTCTTGTTTGCACCACCTATATACTGCTGTTCAGAGTATATAGGGTTGTAGGTATAGGGTTTATTTTGGGTGCGGGGTCCCCCTTAATATCCATACAAGACCCAAAGGGGCTGGGGTGGGGGGGGGGGATGGGGTAGCCATGCCATTTTTCTCAAGGATTTTCAGCCATATGGCGGCCAGGACAAGACATGACATTAAAGCCGCAAGTGGTTTTAAATGGCTTCTTTTTTTTCCTTTACAAATGTCATTTTGTGCAAGGACAGTTCTAAACACGGGAAACACATGCCACTTCACAGGCATACTTTAGACACCCCCCAGGTACCATATTTAAAGGAAAATTTCACTTTTTTTTTTTCACTTTATGCATCATTAAAATGACTGCTCCCGAAAAAACGTTAGTTTTTAAAAGTTCTTTTTGCATTGATATATGTCCCCTGGGGCAGGACCCGGGTCCCCAAACCTGTTTTATGACATTAACATGCATATTGGCCGTTGTAATTAGCAATTTTGATTTCGAACGTTCGCGTCCATTATAACGAATAGGGTTCGAAAATTTGCGCAAACTTTCGGTCCGTTCGAAGGTTCTGGTGCGAACCGAACCCGGGGTGTTCGGCTCATCCCTACTGTTGATCTTAAATAAAATAGTTTTAAACTGCTACACAATGGAGTCCCTCCTTCCGTCTTTCTGCCCCCATACTGAGTGACATTCTGGAGAGGAGATGAGGCGCTGTGAGGACGTGAATGCTTGATGATTCATAGGAGAAGGAGTTCTTTTTGCTGTGTCAGTGGAAGGAGATCTCTTTGCTGTGTCAGTGTAAGGCGGTTTAACCCTTACCTAGAGGTAAGAGGCTGGGGGAAACACTCTTAACAGGCACACGGAATATGCATGGAGGAGATCACTGCTGATATTTCAAGGAGTGTACTGCTACCAGGAGGATTCACTAACTATTGAAATCGCCACACATAGAGATTGCAGTGGACTTTTTAAAAAACACTAATTCCTTTGTGTTACTTTGGATTACTGCACATACCAGCAACTTTTGCTGCACATATATATTTTTTTGCTGCACCTTTTTTTGGCATCATTTGCACTTGCTTACTTTGCACAAACTTTATTGGTTATCTATTTTTAGCAATATCTATTTTTCAGCCATATTTATTGTTTATTTATTGCTTGGACCTATTTTTTGGACTATTTTTTGCATGAATTATTGCCTATGTTTTATGAATTTTTATTATTAGCAAATTTGTGAGGCCTAGTGTGCATGAACACGGCCTATACCCCAAAGAGAAGCTTAAACAGATAGACATAGAGAGTATATGCAAGTGAAAAAAAGTTTTTTATTCAGGGCTTCAGGCCCAAGGTAAATCAGTGAATGAGTGGTTAGACATATAGTTATACAAAGCAGTATATATACATGGTAATCATGTGTAACCATAAACATGTACAAAAATGCATAAATTGCACAACAACTTGCGATAATATCGGGGTCTTTCAGGAAAATGCCGACATGTTTCGGACGGACGTCCTTTTTCAAGGCAATATCTGTTCCTGTGTTTACTCAATAATACTGTATAAGACAGAGTAAAGTCATTAATATACAACATAATGTGTTTAATGGGTATAAACCTGTGAATTGCACCGCTGTATGGTAATGGTACTCACTTGCAAAGGGTTAAAGAGCTGGGGATAAGCCCAGTGGACTTGAGGTACAAAAGTATGGTATCAGTATGTCCATGCAGTATACAGTGGATCTGGTGCTGTTAAAAGCAAACGGCTGCTACACATTTGAAAGGCTGCAAGATCTCCAAGCCATGCAATGGAGGATTGCAATGGCTGCCTAGGCCCGAACTGATAGATGTCTATGGAATAGAGGGAGTAGGTAAGGTAATGTTAATATCACTAAATAGTGAAGGAGAGTAGGTTGGTGCAAAAAGATGCAAAATGTAAAGTATTAATATTACCTGGTAATGGAGAGTTTGCAATGTGCTGCAGTGTAGCCAAACGCCGGCAGGGAAGTGTGATGTCTAGTCCCGCCATTGTGGAGGCTAATATAGTGTATACTGATGGGTATCAGCTGTGCAAACCATGGTGAAGGGTAATTGCACTGAGCTGGGTAATGATTGCTGGGCCAGGTGTGGGGATGGTGGCTGGGAGGCCACAATATAGTATCCCCAGTGTTTGAGATCCCAGATGCGGCGGCGCCGCGCGTCGACACGTCCAGGGGGGCGTGGCCTCGTGCGGCGTCGGAGCGTCACCGACGCGGGCAGACTGACCCCTCCCCGTGTGCTGGAACGCACACGGGGGGGGCGCATATGATGGCAGAACGTGCGCCTCAATGGGTATATGTGGCGCATGCGCCGTAGGGTATACGCGCATGCGCACATGGTCTTACCCGCGCCGGGCAGCCAAAACAACAAATGGAAGCGGAAAAGCCGAAATATGTGTTAAGGGGGTATGATTTGGGAAGGAATGTATCAATATACGTGCATTGCAACTGCACATAGTACATTAAGCATGTGATGTTTTCAGCAAGTGGGTCACATTACCATAAAAGTAGGTGGAAGCCCCCTAGTGGACAGAGACAGATATAGCATTTAAAATAACAAGATACAGCAATATTCACATATTTGTAAGGAGTAAAGACATTTTTCCATATGCAGTATATGGGTATCTTTAAATTTGAATAGGTATAGAAACATTGCAAATGCTACGACATGGTATGACATGGTATAACATAATATGACATAGTAAAAATATATTTATAAGACATAACAGCAGGTACAATTATTTGGATGTTGAAACAGAGCAGAATGACCATGATGTAGGTGTATAGTTGGAACCAGGTAGAGAGGGGGTTCCAGAGGACAAAGTACTGTGGAAGCCCATCTCAATGACTGTGGGAACTATAAATCAAGTTCGCATACCCCTGATTCGAAGCCCTCGAGATAGGGCTTGAAATTGAATGCCTCGTTGAGGCCTGGGGGGGATGTGGCATTGAGGTGGAAGATCCATTTAAGCTCACTTTGAAGTAGGGATTTGTTGTAGTCACCCCCACGGTTAGGTGGGGGAATGTGGTCAAGTGCTCTGAATGTAATCTGGGGAGTTGAGTCCTGGTGCACTATTGCACAGTGTCGCCCTAGGGGGAGATCAGGGTCTTTCTGATTGATGCTAAGGGTGTGTCGATAAATGCGTTTCCAGAAGGGGAGCTTGGTTTTCCCGACATAGAAACACCCACACTCACACTCTAATAGATAAACTATGCCGACTGAGCGGCAGTTGACAAAATGTTGGGGGAAGAAAGGTTGCCCATTGGGTAAGGTGTTGGATCTGTTGGGTTTAGATAGGTACTTGCAGTATCTGCATTTCCCACAAGGGAATGTGCCTTTTGTTTGTTTTTGTAAATAGCTAACAGGGGTATATTCACTTCTGATTAGTTTGTCACGAAGGGAAGGAGCTCGTCTATAGGTAAGTAGTGGGTGTACCGGTACGAATGGGGACAATGAGTGATCTGTAGTTAGAATATACCAATATTTCTCTAGAATCTGTGTAATAGATGAATGTTGTTCGCAAAAATTGGTAATGATTCGCAATGGGGTTTGTTTATCTTGTGATTTGGAGGGGAAGAGTAAGGAGTTACGTGTTTTTGATTTCGCTTTTTTATATGCGATTTTCAAAATTTTTGGTGGGTATCCTCGTTCAAGCAACCTATTTCGTAAAACCGAGGCCTCGTTTTCAAAGGAGGCCTCGGTTGAACAGTTGCGGCGGGCACGGAGGTATTGAGCATATGGAATGGAGTTGAGGAGCGGTTCCGGATG
The DNA here is from genome assembly GCA_028564925.1 of Lithobates sylvaticus. Lineage (NCBI taxonomy): Eukaryota > Metazoa > Chordata > Amphibia > Anura > Ranidae > Lithobates > Lithobates sylvaticus. The sequence goes on along the minus strand of CM053032.1, from coordinate 123,772,370 downwards.
GAAGCTAGAGGCAGCAAGGATGGTGTTGCCTGCAGTGGGTTTACGGTATAAATGGCTTTGGATATGACCTTCAGAGTCTTTTATGAGGGTGAGATCTAAAAAGCAGATGGAAGTAGGGCTAGAGGTCATGGTGAATCTCAAATTCAACCGATTAGTAGTGTTTAAGTAGGTCAAGAAGTCTTGTAGGGTTTGGCTGGGTCCCTGCCAGACAATAAGGATATCGTCGATGTATCGACGAAAGGTGACAATATGTTTAGTATACGTACTAGCAGAAGAGTCTGCAAATAGAAGGCGTTCCCACTCCCCCAAGTACAGGTTGGCGTAGGCCGGTGCGCAACAGGTGCCCATGGCCACGCCCTGTACTTGGAGGTAGTGGGAACCGTCAAATGAAAAAAAGTTGTTGTTGAGAATAAAGTTTAGAGCATTTATGATAAATGTAGAGAGGTCAGTGGAGTATAGGGAAGAAGTAGTCAGTATATGTCGGATAGCAGAGAGTCCTAGGGTATGGGGAATCGAGCTGTATAGTGCCTCAACATCAATCGCGACAAGTAAGGTGTCGGGACCGATGGTTAGGGAGGATAAGCTTTGTAAAAGATGAGTGGTGTCTCTTATATAAGAGGGAAGTTGGATAACTAAGGGTTGCAGTAATTTGTCAATATAGCGACTGAGGTTGTCTGTAAGAGAGCCTCTTCCAGAAACTATGGGCCTGCCTGGTGGTCTGGGTAGGTTTTTATGCACCTTGGGGAGTGCATAGAACGTAGCTATACGTGGAAATTTAGTTCTAACATAATCACTAGTATTTTTATCTAGTACCCCTTGTGTGGTGGCAGAATCTATGAGTGTGTATAATTGTTGTTGTGCTGAAGAAATAAAGGAAATGGGGATCTTTTTGTACCACTCCTTGTTCTGAAGGATATCATGGCACATTTGAGTATAGTGGTCCCTGTCCAGTATAACAATATTTCCGCCTTTGTCGGCGGGTTTTATTATTATCGTGGAATTGGTTTTGAGATTTTGAAGGGCGAGATGTTGATTATATGAAAAGTTTCTTGCCTTAGATCGATTGGGATGGATTTTTAAGTTACGGATTTCACGTGTGACTGCCTGCAAGAATAGTGCGGCTCGGGGATTGGTGCTGGGGGGTGGGTAAAAACTGGATTTCTTTTTGATAGTTATTTTTGAAGGTGGGTGTGATGGAGTGAGAGGATTGTCCTCAGTGCTGGCTAAGAGAGTGTCAAGATCAAGAGTATCTATTAGGTTGGGATTGTCACTTTCGTCCAAGAGTTCAGTTAACTGTTGGAGGGCCGTGGTTTCCATTGCAGAGTGTAGAAGGGAATCCGAAAAGGGATTGGGTGTGTATATACTGTGTAATAGCAATTTGCGGACAAACAAATGAATGTCTTTAATGACAGTGAATTTGTCTATGTGAGATACAGGACAGAAAGTGAGTCCCTTTTCAAGGACAGAGATTTCATGCTTGGTGAGTGAGTGTTTGGAAAGGTTGATGATATTGCAAGACGGTGAGGTTATCTTGGTGTTCTTTTTGGTTGATAAGTGTTGTTGTGTTGAATTCTTTGTGAAGCTCGCATGAGATCTAAAAAATCAAAGTGTTGGGAAGATGAAGGTAAAGAGTGTGATCTGGAGGTCTTCGAGGACGAGGGAGCAGCCGACGGGTCTCTGGCCGGTGAGTCGTCGGTAGGTCCCTCGGGATCGGAGACCTCGTCACTGGAGAGATTTGGTGTGCGGCCTCTTTTTGGATTACGTGGGCCTCGTGTGGGATAGGATTTTGGTGCCACAGGTGAATTGTCTATGTTGCGGTCAGCAGCATATTTGGAAGGTATAGGTTTAGAGGCAAAGCGTGCTGGGGCCGGTGGGCGTACAGCACGGTTGGCCTCGTTCCATTTGTAGGCTCTTTCCTCTTGGAAGGCTTTTTTGTCGCGGAAGAATTTTTTGTCCTTCTGCGTCAAAGTGTCATGGTTAAATTTATCAAAACGTTTTTTAAGTTGAAGATCAAGTGTTTTGTATAGTGGATGATCTAAAAATTGTATAAGTTGGGTATTTAGTAGTGCTAATTTAGCATCAAGAGCGGACATCTGTGTCTCGTATTGTTGTATCAAAAGTTTCATCAAATCGGTGGAACATTGTTTGAGGACACCCTCCCAGGCCTGCTTGAAGTCTGGGGGGATGTCCTGAAATGTGGGAAAAATTTGGACCCTGAGCCCAAAAGGGTTGATACTGTGAGTGATATAGTCATTAAAGGACTTGATGTGCCAGAAGAGGGAGGCTTTTTTCTGGACAGTATGTGTAAGGTTGAGGAAGACAAATCGTAATTGGGATTCAATGAATTCATTGGATTGAAATTGCTGTAAGGTGCTAGTCATGCGGGTCTCCCAATCCTCCCCAAGGAAGATTGCCATGATGATTAGGGGGATACTGTGAGGGTGATAATCACAGAACCAGGTTAAAGGTAATAATGGTCAAGGTACAAGGCAAAAGTCAAAACTTAGTATTTAGATCAGGTCATATATATAGACATGAATATAAATGAGGTAAGGAAATGCCAGCAGTCGCTTGCTCAGGTAGGGGTTTTTTGTTATGGCTTAACCATAAATGAATCGAGATACAATATTTATTGAGCAAGTGAGTGGTGGCAAATGGGTCTATCGCTTCTCACATATAAAAATAGCAAATTTGTGAGGCCTAGTGTGCATGAACACGGCCTATACCCCAAAGAGAAGCTTAAACAGATAGACATAGAGAGTATATGCAAGTGAAAAAAAGTTTTTTATTCAGGGCTTCAGGCCCAAGGTAAATCAGTGAATGAGTGGTTAGACATATAGTTATACAAAGCAGTATATATACATGGTATTCATGTGTAACCATAAACATGTACAAAAATGCATAAATTGCACAACAACTTGCGATAATATCGGGGTCTTTCAGGAAAATGCCGACATGTTTCGGACGGACGTCCTTTTTCAAGGCAATATCTGTTCCTGTGTTTACTCAATAATACTGTATAAGACAGAGTAAAGTCATTAATATACAACATAATGTGTTTAATGGGTATAAACCTGTGAATTGCACCGCTGTATGGTAATGGTACTCACTTGCAAAGGGTTAAAGAGCTGGGGATAAGCCCAGTGGACTTGAGGTACAAAAGTATGGTATCAGTATGTCCATGCAGTATACAGTGGATCTGGTGCTGTTAAAAGCAAACGGCTGCTACACATTTGAAAGGCTGCAAGATCTCCAAGCCATGCAATGGAGGATTGCAATGGCTGCCTAGGCCCGAACTGATAGATGGCTATGGAATAGAGGGAGTAGGTAAGGTAATGTTAATATCACTAAATAGTGAAGGAGAGTAGGTTGGTGCAAAAAGATGCAAAATGTAAAGTATTAATATTACCTGGTAGTGGAGAGTTTGCAATGTGCTGCAGTGTAGCCAAACGCCGGCAGGGAAGTGTGATGTCTAGTCCCGCCAGTGTGGAGGCTAATATAGTGTATACTGATGGGTATCAGCTGTGCAAACCATGGTGAAGGGTAATTGCACTGAGCTGGGTAATGATTGCTGGGCCAGGTGTGGGGATGGTGGCTGGGAGGCCACAATATAGTATCCCCAGTGTTTGAGATCCCAGATGCGGCGGCGCCGCGCGTCGACACGTCCAGGGGGGCGTGGCCTCGTGCGGTGTCGGAGCGTCACCGACGCGGGCAGACTGACCCCTCCCCGTGTGCTGGAACGCACACGGGGGGGGCGCATATGATGGCAGAACGTGCGCCTCAATGGGTATATGTGGCGCATGCGCCGTAGGGTATACGCGCATGCGCACATGGTCTTACCCGCGCCGGGCAGCCAAAACAACAAATGGAAGCGGAAAAGCCGAAATATGTGTTAAGGGGGTATGATTTGGGAAGGAATGTATCAATATACGTGCATTGCAACTGCACATAGTACATTAAGCATGTGATGTTTTCAGCAAGTGGGTCACATTACCATAAAAGTAGGTGGAAGCCCCCTAGTGGACAGAGACAGATATAGCATTTAAAATAACAAGATACAGCAATATTCACATATTTGTAAGGAGTAAAGACATTTTTCCATATGCAGTATATGGGTATCTTTAAATTTGAATAGGTATAGAAACATTGCAAATGCTACGACATGGTATGACATGGTATAACATAATATGACATAGTAAAAATATATTTATAAGACATAACAGCAGGTACAATTATTTGGATGTTGAAACAGAGCAGAATGACCATGATGTAGGTGTATAGTTGGAACCAGGTAGAGAGGGGGTTCCAGAGGACAAAGTACTGTGGAAGCCCATCTCAATGACTGTGGGAACTATAAATCAAGTTCGCATACCCCTGATTCGAAGCCCTCGAGATAGGGCTTGAAATTGAATGCCTCGTTGAGGCCTGGGGGGGATGTGGCATTGAGGTGGAAGATCCATTTAAGCTCACTTTGAAGTAGGGATTTGTTGTAGTCACCCCCACGGTTAGGTGGGGGAATGTGGTCAAGTGCTCTGAATGTAATCTGGGGAGTTGAGTCCTGGTGCACTATTGCACAGTGTCGCCCTAGGGGGAGATCAGGGTCTTTCTGATTGATGCTAAGGGTGTGTCGATAAATGCGTTTCCAGAAGGGGAGCTTGGTTTTCCCGACATAGAAACACCCACACTCACACTCTAATAGATAGACTATGCCGACTGAGCGGCAGTTGACAAAATGTTGGGGGAAGAAAGGTTGCCCATTGGGTAAGGTGTTGGATCTGTTGGGTTTAGATAGGTACTTGCAGTATCTGCATTTCCCACAAGGGAATGTGCCTTTTGTTTGTTTTTGTAAATAGCTAACAGGGGTATATTCACTTCTGATTAGTTTGTCACGAAGGGAAGGAGCTCGTCTATAGGTAAGTAGTGGGTGTACCGGTACGAATGGGGACAATGAGTGATCTGTAGTTAGAATATACCAATATTTCTCTAGAATCTGTGTAATAGATGAATGTTGTTCGCAAAAATTGGTAATGATTCGCAATGGGGTTTGTTTATCTTGTGATTTGGAGGGGAAGAGTAAGGAGTTACGTGTTTTTGATTTCGCTTTTTTATATGCGATTTTCAAAATTTTTGGTGGGTATCCTCGTTCAAGCAACCTATTTCGTAAAACCGAGGCCTCGTTTTCAAAGGAGGCCTCGGTTGAACAGTTGCGGCGGGCACGGAGGTATTGAGCATATGGAATGGAGTTGAGGAGCGGTTCCGGATGGAAGCTAGAGGCAGCAAGGATGGTGTTGCCTGCAGTGGGTTTACGGTATAAATGGCTTTGGATATGACCTTCAGAGTCTTTTATGAGGGTGAGATCTAAAAAGCAGATGGAAGTAGGGCTAGAGGTCATGGTGAATCTCAAATTCAACCGATTAGTAGTGTTTAAGTAGGTCAAGAAGTCTTGTAGGGTTTGGCTGGGTCCCTGCCAGACAATAAGGATATCGTCGATGTATCGACGAAAGGTGACAATATGTTTAGTATACGTACTAGCAGAAGAGTCTGCAAATAGAAGGCGTTCCCACTCCCCCAAGTACAGGTTGGCGTAGGCCGGTGCGCAACAGGTGCCCATGGCCACGCCCTGTACTTGGAGGTAGTGGGAACCGTCAAATGAAAAAAAGTGGTTGTTGAGAATAAAGTTTAGAGCATTTATGATAAATGTAGAGAGGTCAGTGGAGTATAGGGAAGAAGTAGTCAGTATATGTCGGATAGCAGAGAGTCCTAGGGTATGGGGAATCGAGCTGTATAGTGCCTCAACATCAATCGCGACAAGTAAGGTGTCGGGACCGATGGTTAGGGAGGATAAGCTTTGTAAAAGATGAGTGGTGTCTCTTATATAAGAGGGAAGTTGGATAACTAAGGGTTGCAGTAATTTGTCAATATAGCGACTGAGGTTGTCTGTAAGAGAGCCTCTTCCAGAAACTATGGGCCTGCCTGGTGGTCTGGGTAGGTTTTTATGCACCTTGGGGAGTGCATAGAACGTAGCTATACGTGGAAATTTAGTTCTAACATAATCACTAGTATTTTTATCTAGTACCCCTTGTGTGGTGGCAGAATCTATGAGTGTGTATAATTGTTGTTGTGCTGAAGAAATAAAGGAAATGGGGATCTTTTTGTACCACTCCTTGTTCTGAAGGATATCATGGCACATTTGAGTATAGTGGTCCCTGTCCAGTATAACAATATTTCCGCCTTTGTCGGCGGGTTTTATTATTATCGTGGAATTGGTTTTAAGATTTTGAAGGGCGAGATGTTGATTATATGAAAAGTTTCTTGCCTTAGATCGATTGGGATGGATTCGAGGGCTTCGAATCAGGGGTATGCGAACTTGATTTATAGTTCCCACAGTCATTGAGATGGGCTTCCACAGTACTTTGTCCTCTGGAACCCCCTCTCTACCTGGTTCCAACTATACACCTACATCATGGTCATTCTGCTCTGTTTCAACATCCAAATAATTGTACCTGCTGTTATGTCTTATAAATATATTTTTACTATGTCATATTATGTTATACCATGTCATACCATGTCGTAGCATTTGCAATGTTTCTATACCTATTCAAATTTAAAGATACCCATATACTGCATATGGAAAAATGTCTTTACTCCTTACAAATATGTGAATATTGCTGTATCTTGTTATTTTAAATGCTATATCTGTCTCTGTCCACTAGGGGGCTTCCACCTACTTTTATGGTAATGTGACCCACTTGCTGAAAACATCACATGCTTAATGTACTATGTGCAGTTGCAATGCACGTATATTGATACATTCCTTCCCAAATCATACCCCCTTAACACATATTTCGGCTTTTCCGCTTCCATTTGTTGTTTTGGCTGCCCGGCGCGGGTAAGACCATGTGCGCATGCGCGTATACCCTACGGCGCATGCGCCACATATACCCATTGAGGCGCACGTTCTGCCATCATATGCGCCCCCCCGTGTGCGTTCCAGCACACGGGGAGGGGTCAGTCTGCCCGCGTCGGTGACGCTCCGACGCCGCACGAGGCCACGCCCCCCTGGACGTGTCGACGCGCGGCGCCGCCGCATCTGGGATCTCAAACACTGGGGATACTATATTGTGGCCTCCCAGCCACCATCCCCACACCTGGCCCAGCAATCATTACCCAGCTCAGTGCAATTACCCTTCACCATGGTCTGCACAGCTGATACCCATCAGTATACACTATATTAGCCTCCACAATGGCGGGACTAGACATCACACTTCCCTGCCGGCGTTTGGCTACACTGCAGCACATTGCAAACTCTCCATTACCAGGTAATATTAATATTTTACATTTTGCATCTTTTTGCACCAACCTACTCTCCTTCACTATTTAGTGATATTAACATTACCTTACCTACTCCCTCTATTCCATAGCCATCTATCAGTTCGGGCCTAGGCAGCCATTGCAATCCTCCATTGCATGGCTTGGAGATCTTGCAGCCTTTCAAATGTGTAGCAGCCGTTTGCTTTTAACAGCACCAGATCCACTGCATACTGCATGGACATACTGATACCATACTTTTGTACCTCAAGTCCACTGGGCTTATCCCCAGTTCTTTAACCCTTTGCAAGTGAGTACCATTACCATACAGCGGTGCAATTCACAGGTTTATACCCATTAAACACATTATGTTGTATATTAATGACTTTACTCTGTCTTATACAGTATTATTGAGTAAACACAGGAACAGATATTGCCTTGAAAAAGGACGTCCGTCCGAAACATGTCGGCATTTTCCTGAAAGACCCCGATATTATCGCAAGTTGTTGTGCAATTTATGCATTTTTGTACATGTTTATGGTTACACATGATTACCATGTATATACACTGCTTTGTATAACTATATGTCTAACCACTCATTCACTGATTTACCTTGGGCCTGAAGCCCTGAATAAAAAACTTTTTTTTCACTTGCATATACTCTCTATGTCTATCTGTTTAAGCTTCTCTTTGGGGTATAGGCCGTGTTCATGCACACTAGGCCTCACAAATTTGCTATTTTTATATGTGAGAAGCGATAGACCCATTTGCCACCACTCACTTGCTCAATAAATATTGTATCTCGATTCATTTATGGTTAAGCCATAACAAAAAACCCCTACCTGAGCAAGCGACTGCTGGCATTTCCTTACCTCATTTATATTCATGTCTATATATATGACCTGATCTAAATACTAAGTTTTGACTTTTGCCTTGTACCTTGACCATTATTACCTTTAACCTGGTTCTGTGATTATCACCCTCACAGTATCCCCCTAATCATCATGGCAATCTTCCTTGGGGAGGATTGGGAGACCCGCATGACTAGCACCTTACAGCAATTTCAATCCAATGAATTCATTGAATCCCAATTACGATTTGTCTTCCTCAACCTTACACATACTGTCCAGAAAAAAGCCTCCCTCTTCTGGCACATCAAGTCCTTTAATGACTATATCACTCACAGTATCAACCCTTTTGGGCTCAGGGTCCAAATTTTTCCCACATTTCAGGACATCCCCCCAGACTTCAAGCAGGCCTGGGAGGGTGTCCTCAAACAATGTTCCACCGATTTGATGAAACTTTTGATACAACAATATGAGACACAGATGTCCGCTCTTGATGCTAAATTAGCACTACTAAATACCCAACTTATACAATTTTTAGATCATCCACTATACAAAACACTTGATCTTCAACTTAAAAAACGTTTTGATAAATTTAACCATGACACTTTGACGCAGAAGGACAAAAAATTCTTCCGCGACAAAAAAGCCTTCCAAGAGGAAAGAGCCTACAAATGGAACGAGGCCAACCGTGCTGTACGCCCACCGGCCCCAGCACGCTTTGCCTCTAAACCTATACCTTCCAAATATGCTGCTGACCGCAACATAGACAATTCACCTGTGGCACCAAAATCCTATCCCACACGAGGCCCACGTAATCCAAAAAGAGGCCGCACACCAAATCTCTCCAGTGACGAGGTCTCCGATCCCGAGGGACCTACCGACGACTCACCGGCCAGAGACCCGTCGGCTGCTCCCTCGTCCTCGAAGACCTCCAGATCACACTCTTTACCTTCATCTTCCCAACACTTTGATTTTTTAGATCTCATGCGAGCTTCACAAAGAATTCAACACAACAACACTTATCAACCAAAAAGAACACCAAGATAACCTCACCGTCTTGCAATATCATCAACCTTTCCAAACACTCACTCACCAAGCATGAAATCTCTGTCCTTGAAAAGGGACTCACTTTCTGTCCTGTATCTCACATAGACAAATTCACTGTCATTAAAGACATTCATTTGTTTGTCCGCAAATTGCTATTACACAGTATATACACACCCAATCCCTTTTCGGATTCCCTTCTACACTCTGCAATGGAAACCACGGCCCTCCAACAGTTAACTGAACTCTTGGACGAAAGTGACAATCCCAACCTAATAGATACTCTTGATCTTGACACTCTCTTAGCCAGCACTGAGGACAATCCTCTCACTCCATCACACCCACCTTCAAAAATAACTATCAAAAAGAAATCCAGTTTTTACCCACCCCCCAGCACCAATCCCCGAGCCGCACTATTCTTGCAGGCAGTCACACGTGAAATCCGTAACTTAAAAATCCATCCCAATCGATCTAAGGCAAGAAACTTTTCATATAATCAACATCTCGCCCTTCAAAATCTTAAAACCAATTCCACGATAATAATAAAACCCGCCGACAAAGGCGGAAATATTGTTATACTGGACAGGGACCACTATACTCAAATGTGCCATGATATCCTTCAGAACAAGGAGTGGTACAAAAAGATCCCCATTTCCTTTATTTCTTCAGCACAACAACAATTATACACACTCATAGATTCTGCCACCACACAAGGGGTACTAGATAAAAATACTAGTGATTATGTTAGAACTAAATTTCCACGTATAGCTACGTTCTATGCACTCCCCAAGGTGCATAAAAACCTACCCAGACCACCAGGCAGGCCCATAGTTTCTGGAAGAGGCTCTCTTACAGACAACCTCAGTCGCTATATTGACAAATTACTGCAACCCTTAGTTATCCAACTTCCCTCTTATATAAGAGACACCACTCATCTTTTACAAAGCTTATCCTCCCTAACCATCGGTCCCGACACCTTACTTGTCGCGATTGATGTTGAGGCACTATACAGCTCGATTCCCCATACCCTAGGACTCTCTGCTATCCGACATATACTGACTACTTCTTCCCTATACTCCACTGACCTCTCTACATTTATCATAAATGCTCTAAACTTTATTCTCAACAACAACTTTTTTTCATTTGACGGTTCCCACTACCTCCAAGTACAGGGCGTGGCCATGGGCACCTGTTGCGCACCGGCCTACGCCAACCTGTACTTGGGGGAGTGGGAACGCCTTCTATTTGCAGACTCTTCTGCTAGTACGTATACTAAACATATTGTCACCTTTCGTCGATACATCGACGATATCCTTATTGTCTGGCAGGGACCCAGCCAAACCCTACAAGACTTCTTGACCTACTTAAACACTACTAATCGGTTGAATTTGAGATTCACCATGACCTCTAGCCCTACTTCCATCTGCTTTTTAGATCTCACCCTCATAAAAGACTCTGAAGGTCATATCCAAAGCCATTTATACCGTAAACCCACTGCAGGCAACACCATCCTTGCTGCCTCTAGCTTCCATCCGGAACCGCTCCTCAACTCCATTCCATATGCTCAATACCTCCGTGCCCGCCGCAACTGTTCAACCGAGGCCTCCTTTGAAAACGAGGCCTCGGTTTTACGAAATAGGTTGCTTGAACGAGGATACCCACCAAAAATTTTGAAAATCGCATATAAAAAAGCGAAATCAAAAACACGTAACTCCTTACTCTTCCCCTCCAAATCACAAGATAAACAAACCCCATTGCGAATCATTACCAATTTTTGCGAACAACATTCATCTATTACACAGATTCTAGAGAAATATTGGTATATTCTAACTACAGATCACTCATTGTCCCCATTCGTACCGGTACACCCACTACTTACCTATAGACGAGCTCCTTCCCTTCGTGACAAACTAATCAGAAGTGAATATACCCCTGTTAGCTATTTACAAAAACAAACAAAAGGCACATTCCCTTGTGGGAAATGCAGATACTGCAAGTACCTATCTAAACCCAACAGATCCAACACCTTACCCAATGGGCAACCTTTCTTCCCCCAACATTTTGTCAACTGCCGCTCAGTCGGCATAGTTTATCTATTAGAGTGTGAGTGTGGGTGTTTCTATGTCGGGAAAACCAAGCTCCCCTTCTGGAAACGCATTTATCGACACACCCTTAGCATCAATCAGAAAGACCCTGATCTCCCCCTAGGGCGACACTGTGCAATAGTGCACCAGGACTCAACTCCCCAGATTACATTCAGAGCACTTGACCACATTCCCCCACCTTAAATGGATCTTCCACCTCAATGCCACATCCCCCCCAGGCCTCAACGAGGCATTCAATTTCAAGCCCTACCTCGAGGGCTTCGAATCAGGGGTATGCGAACTTGATTTATAGTTCCCACAGTCATTGAGATGGGCTTCCACAGTACTTTGTCCTCTGGAACCCCCTCTCTACCTGGTTCCAACTATACACCTACATCATGGTCATTCTGCTCTGTTTCAACATCCAAATAATTGTACCTGCTGTTATGTCTTATAAATATATTTTTACTATGTCATATTATGTTATACCATGTCATACCATGTCGTAGCATTTGCAATGTTTCTATACCTATTCAAATTTAAAGATACCAATATACTGCATATGGAAAAATGTCTTTACTCCTTACAAATATGTGAATATTGCTGTATCTTGTTATTTTAAATGCTATATCTGTCTCTGTCCACTAGGGGGCTTCCACCTACTTTTATGGTAATGTGACCCACTTGCTGAAAACATCACATGCTTAATGTACTATGTGCAGTTGCAATGCACGTATATTGATACATTCCTTCCCAAATCATACCCCCTTAACACATATTTCGGCTTTTCCGCTTCCATTTGTTGTTTTGGCTGCCCGGCGCGGGTAAGACCATGTGCGCATGCGCGTATACCCTACGGCGCATGCGCCACATATACCCATTGAGGCGCACGTTCTGCCATCATATGCGCCCCCCCCGTGTGCGTTCCAGCACACGGGGAGGGGTCAGTCTGCCCGCGTCGGTGACGCTCCGACGCCGCACGAGGCCACGCCCCCCTGGACGTGTCGACGCGCGGCGCCGCCGCATCTGGGATCTCAAACACTGGGGATACTATATTGTGGCCTCCCAGCCACCATCCCCACACCTGGCCCAGCAATCATTACCCAGCTCAGTGCAATTACCCTTCACCATGGTTTGCACAGCTGATACCCATCAGTATACACTATATTAGCCTCCACAATGGCGGGACTAGACATCACACTTCCCTGCCGGCGTTTGGCTACACTGCAGCACATTGCAAACTCTCCATTACCAGGTAATATTAATATTTTACATTTTGCATCTTTTTGCACCAACCTACTCTCCTTCACTATTTAGTGATATTAACATTACTCTACCTACTCCCTCTATTCCATAGCCATCTATCAGTTCGGGCCTAGGCAGCCATTGCAATCCTCCATTGCATGGCTTGGAGATCTTGCAGCCTTTCAAATGTGTAGCAGCCGTTTGCTTTTAACAGCACCAGATCCACTGCATACTGCATGGACATACTGATACCATACTTTTGTACCTCAAGTCCACTGGGCTTATCCCCAGTTCTTTAACCCTTTGCAAGTGAGTACCATTACCATACAGCGGTGCAATTCACAGGTTTATACCCATTAAACACATTATGTTGTATATTAATGACTTTACTCTGTCTTATACAGTATTATTGAGTAAACACAGGAACAGATATTGCCTTGAAAAAGGACGTCCGTCCGAAACATGTCGGCATTTTCCTGAAAGACCCCGATATTATCGCAAGTTGTTGTGCAATTTATGCATTTTTGTACATGTTTATGGTTACACATGATTACCATGTATATACACTGCTTTGTATAACTATATGTCTAACCACTCATTCACTGATTTACCTTGGGCCTGAAGCCCTGAATAAAAAACTTTTTTTCACTTGCATATACTCTCTATGTCTATCTGTTTAAGCTTCTCTTTGGGGTATAGGCCGTGTTCATGCACACTAGGCCTCACAAATTTGCTATTTTTATATGTGAGAAGCGATAGACCCATTTGCCACCACTCACTTGCTCAATAAATATTGTTAGACCATCCCTATTTACTTCAATATAGGAAGCTAATGCATTCCTCTAATTCCTGAATGGGATTCTCTCTGCATATGTGTATGAGGAAAAATTTGGACTCTCACACTTTTTCTTTTATTCTCCCTCTGAGTAACTATTGAAATTTCATTGACCGTTTTCATTTCTAGATTAAAAAACCCATTGCTAGTCAAGGCATTTGAGTCATCCTCCCATTCATCCTTCCCAAGGGAGTAAGATTTATGATGATTAGGATAGTATGTGTAAATCACAGGTTATTCCCAGTTAAACCTAATTGGGATTCAAGGTAGCCTTTCAAGGCAAAATATGCAAGATTCCCGGGGGGTCGCTGGGTGGGTGGGCATTTTCAGGAAGTGGTTTCCAGTATGGGATAAGGTGGTTAGTCTGTGATGGGTTTGATAGTCACAGAACCAGGTTAAAGGTAATAATGGTCAAGGTACAAGGCAAAAGTCAAAACTTAGTATTTAGATCAGGTCATATATATAGACATGAATATAAATGAGGTAAGGAAATGCCAGCAGTCGCTTGCTCAGGTAGGGGTTTTTGGTTATGGCTTAACCATAAATGAATCGAGATACAATATTTATTGAGCAAGTGAGTGGTGGCAAATGGGTCTATCGCTTCTCACATATAAAAATAGCAAATTTGTAAGGCCTAGTGTGCATGAACACGGCCTATACCCCAAAGAGAAGCTTAAACAGATAGACATAGAGAGTATATGCAAGTGAAAAAAAGTTTTTTATTCAGGGCTTCAGGCCCAAGGTAAATCAGTGAATGAGTGGTTAGACATATAGTTATACAAAGCAGTATATATACATGGTATTCATGTGTAACCATAAACATGTACAAAAATGCATAAATTGCACAACAACTTGCGATAATATCGGGGTCTTTCAGGAAAATGCCGACATGTTTCGGACGGACGTCCTTTTTCAAGGCAATATCTGTTCCTGTGTTTACTCAATAATACTGTATAAGACAGAGTAAAGTCATTAATATACAACATAATGTGTTTAATGGGTATAAACCTGTGAATTGCACCGCTGTATGGTAATGGTACTCACTTGCAAAGGGTTAAAGAGCTGGGGATAAGCCCAGTAGACTTGAGGTACAAAAGTATGGTATCAGTATGTCCATGCAGTATACAGTGGATCTGGTGCTGTTAAAAGCAAACGGCTGCTACACATTTGAAAGGCTGCAAGATCTCCAAGCCATGCAATGGAGGATTGCAATGGCTGCCTAGGCCCGAACTGATAAATGGCTATGGAATAGAGGGAGTAGGTAGAGTAATGTTAATATCACTAAATAGTGAAGGAGAGTAGGTTGGTGCAAAAAGATGCAAAATGTAAAGTATTAATATTACCTGGTAGTGGAGAGTTTGCAATGTGCTGCAGTGTAGCCAAACGCCGGCAGGGAAGTGTGATGTCTAGTCCCGCCATTGTGGAGGCTAATATAGTGTATACTGATGGGTATCAGCTGTGCAGACCGTGGTGAAGGGTAATTGCACTGAGCTGGGTAATGATTGCTGGGCCAGGTGTGGGGATGGTGGCTGGGAGGCCACAATATAGTATCCCCAGTGTTTGAGATCCCAGATGCGGCGGCGCCGCGCGTCGACACGTCCAGGGGGGCGTGGCCTCGTGCGGCGTCGGAGCGTCACCGACGCGGGCAGACTGACCCCTCCCCGTGTGCTCGAACGCACACGGGGGGGGCGCATATGATGGCAGAACGTGCGCCTCAATGGGTATATGTGGCGCATGCGCCGTGAGGTATACGCGCATGCGCACATGGTCTTACCCGCGCCGGGCAGCCAAAACAACAAATGGAAGCGGAAAAGCCGAAATATGTGTTAAGGGGGTGTAATTTGGGAAGGAATGTATCAATATACGTGCATTGCAACTGCATATAGTACATTAAGCATGTGATGTTTTCAGCAAGTGGGTCACATTACCATAAAAGTAGGTGGAAGCCCCCTAGTGGACAGAGACAGATATAGCATTTAAAATAACAAGATACAGCAATATTCACATATTTGTAAGGAGTAAAGACATTTTTCCATATGCAGTGTATGGGTATCTTTAAATTTGAATAGGTATAGAAACATTGCAAATGTTACGACATGGTATGACATGGTATAACATAATATGACATAGTAAAAATATATTTATAAGACATAACAGCAGGTACAATTATTTGGATGTTGAAACAGAGCAGAATGACCATGATGTAGGTATATAGTTGGAACCAGGTAGAGAGGGGGTTCCAGAGGACAAAGTACTGTGGAAGCCCATCTCAATGACTGTGGGAACTATAAATCAAGTTCGCATACCCCTGATTCGAAGCCCTCGAGATAGGGCTTGAAATTGAATGCCTCGTTGAGGCCTGGGGGGGATGTGGCATTGAGGTGGAAGATCCATTTAAGCTCACTTTGAAGTAGGGATTTGTTGTAGTCACCCCCACGGTTAGGTGGGGGAATGTGGTCAAGTGCTCTGAATGTAATCTGGGGAGTTGAGTCCTGGTGCACTGTTGCACAGTGTCGCCCTAGGGGGAGATCAGGGTCTTTCTGATTGATGCTAAGGGTGTGTCGATAAATGCGTTTCCAGAAGGGGAGCTTGGTTTTCCCGACATAGAAACACCCACACTCACACTCTAGTAGATAGACTATGCCGACTGAGCGGCAGTTGACAAAATGTTGGGGGAAGAAAGGTTGCCCATTGGGTAAGGTGTTGGATCTGTTGGGTTTAGATAGGTACTTGCAGTATCTGCATTTCCCACAAGGGAATGTGCCTTTTGTTTGTTTTTGTAAATAGCTAACAGGGGTATATTCACTTCTGATTAGTTTGTCACGAAGGGAAGGAGCTCGTCTATAGGTAAGTAGTGGGTGTACCGGTACGAATGGGGACAATGAGTGATCTGTAGTTAGAATATACCAATATTTCTCTAGAATCTGTGTAATAGATGAATGTTGTTCGCAAAAATTGGTAATGATTCGCAATGGGGTTTGTTTATCTTGTGATTTGGAGGGGAAGAGTAAGGAGTTACGTGTTTTTGATTTCGCTTTTTTATATGCGATTTTCAAAATTTTTGGTGGGTATCCTCGTTCAAGCAACCTATTTCGTAAAACCGAGGCCTCGTTTTCAAAGGAGGCCTCGGTTGAACAGTTGCGGCGGGCACGGAGGTATTGAGCATATGGAATGGAGTTGAGGAGCGGTTCCGGATGGAAGCTAGAGGCTGCAAGGATGGTGTTGCCTGCAGTGGGTTTACGGTATAAATGGCTTTGGATATGACCTTCAGAGTCTTTTATGAGGGTGAGATCTAAAAAGCAGATGGAAGTAGGGCTAGAGGTCATGGTGAATCTCAAATTCAACCGATTAGTAGTGTTTAAGTAGGTCAAGAAGTCTTGTAGGGTTTGGCTGGGTCCCTGCCAGACAATAAGGATATCGTCGATGTATCGACGAAAGGTGACAATATGTTTAGTATACGTACTAGCAGAAGAGTCTGCAAATAGAAGGCGTTCCCACTCCCCCAAGTACAGGTTGGCGTAGGCCGGTGCGCAACAGGTGCCCATGGCCACGCCCTGTACTTGGAGGTAGTGGGAACCGTCAAATGAAAAAAAGTTGTTGTTGAGAATAAAGTTTAGAGCATTTATGATAAATGTAGAGAGGTCAGTGGAGTATAGGGAAGAAGTAGTCAGTATATGTCGGATAGCAGAGAGTCCTAGGGTATGGGGAATCGAGCTGTATAGTGCCTCAACATCAATCGCGACAAGTAAGGTGTCGGGACCGATGGTTAGGGAGGATAAGCTTTGTAAAAGATGAGTGGTGTCTCTTATATAAGAGGGAAGTTGGATAACTAAGGGTTGCAGTAATTTGTCAATATAGCGACTGAGGTTGTCTGTAAGAGAGCCTCTTCCAGAAACTATGGGCCTGCCTGGTGGTCTGGGTAGGTTTTTATGCACCTTGGGGAGTGCATAGAACGTAGCTATACGTGGAAATTTAGTTCTAACATAATCACTAGTGTTTTTATCTAGTACCCCTTGTGTGGTGGCAGAATCTATGAGTGTGTATAATTGTTGTTGTGCTGAAGAAATAAAGGAAATAGGGATCTTTTTGTACCACTCCTTGTTCTGAAGGATATCATGGCACATTTGAGTATAGTGGTCCCTGTCCAGTATAACAATATTTCCGCCTTTGTCGGCGGGTTTTATTATTATCGTGGAATTGGTTTTGAGATTTTGAAGGGCGAGATGTTGATTATATGAAAAGTTTCTTGCCTTAGATCGATTGGGATGGATTTTTAAGTTACGGATTTCACGTGTGACTGCCTGCAAGAATAGTGCGGCTCGGGGATTGGTGCTGGGGGGTGGGTAAAAACTGGATTTCTTTTTGATAGTTATTTTTGAAGGTGGGTGTGATGGAGTGAGAGGATTGTCCTCAGTGCTGGCTAAGAGAGTGTCAAGATCAAGAGTATCTATTAGGTTGGGATTGTCACTTTCGTCCAAGAGTTCAGTTAACTGTTGGAGGGCCGTGGTTTCCATTGCAGAGTGTAGAAGGGAATCCGAAAAGGGATTGGGTGTGTATATACTGTGTAATAGCAATTTGCGGACAAACAAATGAATGTCTTTAATGACAGTGAATTTGTCTATGTGAGATACAGGACAGAAAGTGAGTCCCTTTTCAAGGACAGAAATTTCATGCTTGGTGAGTGAGTGTTTGGAAAGGTTGATGATATTGCAAGACGGTGAGGTTATCTTGGTGTTCTTTTTGGTTGATAAGTGTTGTTGTGTTGAATTCTTTGTGAAGCTCGCATGAGATCTAAAAAATCAAAGTGTTGGGAAGATGAAGGTAAAGAGTGTGATCTGGAGGTCTTCGAGGACGAGGGAGCAGCCGACGGGTCTCTGGCCGGTGAGTCGTCGGTAGGTCCCTCGGGATCGGAGACCTCGTCACTGGAGAGATTTGGTGTGCGGCCTCTTTTTGGATTACGTGGGCCTCGTGTGGGATAGGATTTTGGTGCCACAGGTGAATTGTCTATGTTGCGGTCAGCAGCATATTTGGAAGGTATAGGTTTAGAGGCAAAGCGTGCTGGGGCCGGTGGGCGTACAGCACGGTTGGCCTCGTTCCATTTGTAGGCTCTTTCCTCTTGGAAGGCTTTTTTGTCGCGGAAGAATTTTTTGTCCTTCTGCGTCAAAGTGTCATGGTTAAATTTATCAAAACGTTTTTTAAGTTGAAGATCAAGTGTTTTGTATAGTGGATGATCTAAAAATTGTATAAGTTGGGTATTTAGTAGTGCTAATTTAGCATCAAGAGCGGACATCTGTGTCTCGTATTGTTGTATCAAAAGTTTCATCAAATCGGTGGAACATTGTTTGAGGACACCCTCCCAGGCCTGCTTGAAGTCTGGGGGGATGTCCTGAAATGTGGGAAAAATTTGGACCCTGAGCCCAAAAGGGTTGATACTGTGAGTGATATAGTCATTAAAGGACTTGATGTGCCAGAAGAGGGAGGCTTTTTTCTGGACAGTATGTGTAAGGTTAAGGAAGACAAATCGTAATTGGGATTCAATGAATTCATTGGATTGAAATTGCTGTAAGGTGCTAGTCATGCGGGTCTCCCAATCCTCCCCAAGGAAGATTGCCATGATGATTAGGGGGATACTGTGAGGGTGATAGTCACAGAACCAGGTTAAAGGTAATAATGGTCAAGGTACAAGGCAAAAGTCAAAACTTAGTATTTAGATCAGGTCATATATATAGACATGAATATAAATGAGGTAAGGAAATGCCAGCAGTCGCTTGCTCAGGTAGGGGTTTTTGGTTATGGCTTAACCATAAATGAATCGAGATACAATATTTATTGAGCAAGTGAGTGGTGGCAAATGGGTCTATCGCTTCTCACATATAAAAATAGCAAATTTGTAAGGCCTAGTGTGCATGAACACGGCCTATACCCCAAAGAGAAGCTTAAACAGATAGACATAGAGAGTATATGCAAGTGAAAAAAAGTTTTTTATTCAGGGCTTCAGGCCCAAGGTAAATCAGTGAATGAGTGGTTAGACATATAGTTATACAAAGCAGTATATATACATGGTATTCATGTGTAACCATAAACATGTACAAAAATGCATAAATTGCACAACAACTTGCGATAATATCGGGGTCTTTCAGGAAAATGCCGACATGTTTCGGACGGACGTCCTTTTTCAAGGCAATATCTGTTCCTGTGTTTACTCAATAATACTGTATAAGACAGAGTAAAGTCATTAATATACAACATAATGTGTTTAATGGGTATAAACCTGTGAATTGCACCGCTGTATGGTAATGGTACTCACTTGCAAAGGGTTAAAGAGCTGGGGATAAGCCCAGTAGACTTGAGGTACAAAAGTATGGTATCAGTATGTCCATGCAGTATACAGTGGATCTGGTGCTGTTAAAAGCAAACGGCTGCTACACATTTGAAAGGCTGCAAGATCTCCAAGCCATGCAATGGAGGATTGCAATGGCTGCCTAGGCCCGAACTGATAAATGGCTATGGAATAGAGGGAGTAGGTAGAGTAATGTTAATATCACTAAATAGTGAAGGAGAGTAGGTTGGTGCAAAAAGATGCAAAATGTAAAGTATTAATATTACCTGGTAGTGGAGAGTTTGCAATGTGCTGCAGTGTAGCCAAACGCCGGCAGGGAAGTGTGATGTCTAGTCCCGCCATTGTGGAGGCTAATATAGTGTATACTGATGGGTATCAGCTGTGCAGACCGTGGTGAAGGGTAATTGCACTGAGCTGGGTAATGATTGCTGGGCCAGGTGTGGGGATGGTGGCTGGGAGGCCACAATATAGTATCCCCAGTGTTTGAGATCCCAGATGCGGCGGCGCCGCGCGTCGACACGTCCAGGGGGGCGTGGCCTCGTGCGGCGTCGGAGCGTCACCGACGCGGGCAGACTGACCCCTCCCCGTGTGCTGGAACGCACACGGGGGGGGCGCATATGATGGCAGAACGTGCGCCTCAATGGGTATATGTGGCGCATGCGCCGTAGGGTATACGCGCATGCGCACATGGTCTTACCCGCGCCGGGCAGCCAAAACAACAAATGGAAGCGGAAAAGCCGAAATATGTGTTAAGGGGGTGTAATTTGGGAAGGAATGTATCAATATACGTGCATTGCAACTGCATATAGTACATTAAGCATGTGATGTTTTCAGCAAGTGGGTCACATTACCATAAAAGTAGGTGGAAGCCCCCTAGTGGACAGAGACAGATATAGCATTTAAAATAACAAGATACAGCAATATTCACATATTTGTAAGGAGTAAAGACATTTTTCCATATGCAGTGTATGGGTATCTTTAAATTTGAATAGGTATAGAAACATTGCAAATGTTACGACATGGTATGACATGGTATAACATAATATGACATAGTAAAAATATATTTATAAGACATAACAGCAGGTACAATTATTTGGATGTTGAAACAGAGCAGAATGACCATGATGTAGGTATATAGTTGGAACCAGGTAGAGAGGGGGTTCCAGAGGACAAAGTACTGTGGAAGCCCATCTCAATGACTGTGGGAACTATAAATCAAGTTCGCATACCCCTGATTCGAAGCCCTCGAGATAGGGCTTGAAATTGAATGCCTCGTTGAGGCCTGGGGGGGATGTGGCATTGAGGTGGAAGATCCATTTAAGCTCACTTTGAAGTAGGGATTTGTTGTAGTCACCCCCACGGTTAGGTGGGGGAATGTGGTCAAGTGCTCTGAATGTAATCTGGGGAGTTGAGTCCTGGTGCACTGTTGCACAGTGTCGCCCTAGGGGGAGATCAGGGTCTTTCTGATTGATGCTAAGGGTGTGTCGATAAATGCGTTTCCAGAAGGGGAGCTTGGTTTTCCCGACATAGAAACACCCACACTCACACTCTAATAGATAGACTATGCCGACTGAGCGGCAGTTGACAAGATGTTGGGGGAAGAAAGGTTGCCCATTGGGTAAGGTGTTGGATCTGTTGGGTTTAGATAGGTACTTGCAGTATCTGCATTTCCCACAAGGGAATGTGCCTTTTGTTTGTTTTTGTAAATAGCTAACAGGGGTATATTCACTTCTGATTAGTTTGTCACGAAGGGAAGGAGCTCGTCTATAGGTAAGTAGTGGGTGTACCGGTACGAATGGGGACAATGAGTGATCTGTAGTTAGAATATACCAATATTTCTCTAGAATCTGTGTAATAGATGAATGTTGTTCGCAAAAATTGGTAATGATTCGCAATGGGGTTTGTTTATCTTGTGATTTGGAGGGGAAGAGTAAGGAGTTACGTGTTTTTGATTTCGCTTTTTTATATGCGATTTTCAAAATTTTTGGTGGGTATCCTCGTTCAAGCAACCTATTTCGTAAAACCGAGGCCTCGTTTTCAAAGGAGGCCTCGGTTGAACAGTTGCGGCGGGCACGGAGGTATTGAGCATATGGAATGGAGTTGAGGAGCGGTTCCGGATGGAAGCTAGAGGCTGCAAGGATGGTGTTGCCTGCAGTGGGTTTACGGTATAAATGGCTTTGGATATGACCTTCAGAGTCTTTTATGAGGGTGAGATCTAAAAAGCAGATGGAAGTAGGGCTAGAGGTCATGGTGAATCTCAAATTCAACCGATTAGTAGTGTTTAAGTAGGTCAAGAAGTCTTGTAGGGTTTGGCTGGGTCCCTGCCAGACAATAAGGATATCGTCGATGTATCGACGAAAGGTGACAATATGTTTAGTATACGTACTAGCAGAAGAGTCTGCAAATAGAAGGCGTTCCCACTCCCCCAAGTACAGGTTGGCGTAGGCCGGTGCGCAACAGGTGCCCATGGCCACGCCCTGTACTTGGAGGTAGTGGGAACCGTCAAATGAAAAAAAGTTGTTGTTGAGAATAAAGTTTAGAGCATTTATGATAAATGTAGAGAGGTCAGTGGAGTATAGGGAAGAAGTAGTCAGTATATGTCGGATAGCAGAGAGTCCTAGGGTATGGGGAATCGAGCTGTATAGTGCCTCAACATCAATCGCGACAAGTAAGGTGTCGGGACCGATGGTTAGGGAGGATAAGCTTTGTAAAAGATGAGTGGTGTCTCTTATATAAGAGGGAAGTTGGATAACTAAGGGTTGCAGTAATTTGTCAATATAGCGACTGAGGTTGTCTGTAAGAGAGCCTCTTCCAGAAACTATGGGCCTGCCTGGTGGTCTGGGTAGGTTTTTATGCACCTTGGGGAGTGCATAGAACGTAGCTATACGTGGAAATTTAGTTCTAACATAATCACTAGTGTTTTTATCTAGTACCCCTTGTGTGGTGGCAGAATCTATGAGTGTGTATAATTGTTGTTGTGCTGAAGAAATAAAGGAAATAGGGATCTTTTTGTACCACTCCTTGTTCTGAAGGATATCATGGCACATTTGAGTATAGTGGTCCCTGTCCAGTATAACAATATTTCCGCCTTTGTCGGCGGGTTTTATTATTATCGTGGAATTGGTTTTAAGATTTTGAAGGGCGAGATGTTGATTATATGAAAAGTTTCTTGCCTTAGATCGATTGGGATGGATTTTTAAGTTACGGATTTCACGTGTGACTGCCTGCAAGAATAGTGCGGCTCGGGGATTGGTGCTGGGGGGTGGGTAAAAACTGGATTTCTTTTTGATAGTTATTTTTGAAGGTGGGTGTGATGGAGTGAGAGGATTGTCCTCAGTGCTGGCTAAGAGAGTGTCAAGATCAAGAGTATCTATTAGGTTGGGATTGTCACTTTCGTCCAAGAGTTCAGTTAACTGTTGGAGGGCCGTGGTTTCCATTGCAGAGTGTAGAAGGGAATCCGAAAAGGGATTGGGTGTGTATATACTGTGTAATAGCAATTTGCGGACAAACAAATGAATGTCTTTAATGACAGTGAATTTGTCTATGTGAGATACAGGACAGAAAGTGAGTCCCTTTTCAAGGACAGAAATTTCATGCTTGGTGAGTGAGTGTTTGGAAAGGTTGATGATATTGCAAGACGGTGAGGTTATCTTGGTGTTCTTTTTGGTTGATAAGTGTTGTTGTGTTGAATTCTTTGTGAAGCTCGCATGAGATCTAAAAAATCAAAGTGTTGGGAAGATGAAGGTAAAGAGTGTGATCTGGAGGTCTTCGAGGACGTGGGAGCAGCCGACGGGTCTCTGGCCGGTGAGTCGTCGGTAGGTCCCTCGGGATCGGAGACCTCGTCACTGGAGAGATTTGGTGTGCGGCCTCTTTTTGGATTGCGTGGGCCTCGTGTGGGACACAGTATATACACACCCAATCCCTTTTCGGATTCCCTTCTACACTCTGCAATGGAAACCACGGCCCTCCAACAGTTAACTGAACTCTTGGACGAAAGTGACAATCCCAACCTAATAGATACTCTAGATCTTGACACTCTCTTAGCCAGCACTGAGGACAATCCTCTCACTCCACCACACCCACCTTCAAAAATAACTATCAAAAAGAAATCCAGTTTTTACCCACCCCCCAGCACCAATCCCCGAGCCGCACTATTCTTGCAGGCAGTCACACGTGAAATCCTTAACTTAAAAATCCATCCCAATCGATCTAAGGCAAGAAACTTTTCATATAATCAACATCTCGCCCTTCAAAATCTTAAAACCAATTCCACGATAATAATAAAACCCGCCGACAAAGGCGGAAATATTGTTATACTGGACAGGGACCACTATACTCAAATGTGCCATGATATCCTTCAGAACAAGGAGTGGTACAAAAAGATCCCTATTTCCTTTATTTCTTCAGCACAACAACAATTATACACACTCATAGATTCTGCCACCACACAAGGGGTACTAGATAAAAACACTAGTGATTATGTTAGAACTAAATTTCCACGTATAGCTACGTTCTATGCACTCCCCAAGGTGCATAAAAACCTACCCAGACCACCAGGCAGGCCCATAGTTTCTGGAAGAGGCTCTCTTACAGACAACCTCAGTCGCTATATTGACAAATTACTGCAACCCTTAGTTATCCAACTTCCCTCTTATATAAGAGACACCACTCATCTTTTACAAAGCTTATCCTCCCTAACCATCGGTCCCGACACCTTACTTGTCGCGATTGATGTTGAGGCACTATACAGCTCGATTCCCCATACCCTAGGACTCTCTGCTATCCGACATATACTGACTACTTCTTCCCTATACTCCACTGACCTCTCTACATTTATCATAAATGCTCTAAACTTTATTCTCAACAACAACTTTTTTTCATTTGACGGTTCCCACTACCTCCAAGTACAGGGCGTGGCCATGGGCACCTGTTGCGCACCGGCCTACGCCAACCTGTACTTGGGGGAGTGGGAACGCCTTCTATTTGCAGACTCTTCTGCTAGTACGTATACTAAACATATTGTCACCTTTCGTCGATACATCGACGATATCCTTATTGTCTGGCAGGGACCCAGCCAAACCCTACAAGACTTCTTGACCTACTTAAACACTACTAATCGGTTGAATTTGAGATTCACCATGACCTCTAGCCCTACTTCCATCTGCTTTTTAGATCTCACCCTCATAAAAGACTCTGAAGGTCATATCCAAAGCCATTTATACCGTAAACCCACTGCAGGCAACACCATCCTTGCAGCCTCTAGCTTCCATCCGGAACCGCTCCTCAACTCCATTCCATATGCTCAATACCTCCGTGCCCGCCGCAACTGTTCAACCGAGGCCTCCTTTGAAAACGAGGCCTCGGTTTTACGAAATAGGTTGCTTGAACGAGGATACCCACCAAAAATTTTGAAAATCGCATATAAAAAAGCGAAATCAAAAACACGTAACTCCTTACTCTTCCCCTCCAAATCACAAGATAAACAAACCCCATTGCGAATCATTACCAATTTTTGCGAACAACATTCATCTATTACACAGATTCTAGAGAAATATTGGTATATTCTAACTACAGATCACTCATTGTCCCCATTCGTACCGGTACACCCACTACTTACCTATAGACGAGCTCCTTCCCTCCGTGACAAACTAATCAGAAGTGAATATACCCCTGTTAGCTATTTACAAAAACAAACAAAAGGCACATTCCCTTGTGGGAAATGCAGATACTGCAAGTACCTATCTAAACCCAACAGATCCAACACCTTACCCAATGGGCAACCTTTCTTCCCCCAACATCTTGTCAACTGCCGCTCAGTCGGCATAGTCTATCTATTAGAGTGTGAGTGTGGGTGTTTCTATGTCGGGAAAACCAAGCTCCCCTTCTGGAAACGCATTTATCGACACACCCTTAGCATCAATCAGAAAGACCCTGATCTCCCCCTAGGGCGACACTGTGCAACAGTGCACCAGGACTCAACTCCCCAGATTACATTCAGAGCACTTGACCACATTCCCCCACCTAACCGTGGGGGTGACTACAACAAATCCCTACTTCAAAGTGAGCTTAAATGGATCTTCCACCTCAATGCCACATCCCCCCCAGGCCTCAACGAGGCATTCAATTTCAAGCCCTATCTCGAGGGCTTCGAATCAGGGGTATGCGAACTTGATTTATAGTTCCCACAGTCATTGAGATGGGCTTCCACAGTACTTTGTCCTCTGGAACCCCCTCTCTACCTGGTTCCAACTATATACCTACATCATGGTCATTCTGCTCTGTTTCAACATCCAAATAATTGTACCTGCTGTTATGTCTTATAAATATATTTTTACTATGTCATATTATGTTATACCATGTCATACCATGTCGTAGCATTTGCAATGTTTCTATACCTATTCAAATTTAAAGATACCCATATACTGCATATGGAAAAATGTCTTTACTCCTTACAAATATGTGAATATTGCTGTATCTTGTTATTTTAAATGCTATATCTGTCTCTGTCCACTAGGGGGCTTCCACCTACTTTTATGGTAATGTGACCCACTTGCTGAAAACATCACATGCTTAATGTACTATGTGCAGTTGCAATGCACGTATATTGATACATTCCTTCCCAAATCATACCCCCTTAACACATATTTCGGCTTTTCCGCTTCCATTTGTTGTTTTGGCTGCCCGGCGCGGGTAAGACCATGTGCGCATGCGCGTATACCCTACGGCGCATGCGCCACATATACCCATTGAGGCGCACGTTCTGCCATCATATGCGCCCCCCCCCCGTGTGCGTTCCAGCACACGGGGAGGGGTCAGTCTGCCCGCGTCGGTGACGCTCCGACGCCGCACGAGGCCACGCCCCCCTGGACGTGTCGACGCGCGGCGCCGCCGCATCTGGGATCTCAAACACTGGGGATACTATATTGTGGCCTCCCAGCCACCATCCCCACACCTGGCCCAGCAATCATTACCCAGCTCAGTGCAATTACCCTTCACCACGGTCTGCACAGCTGATACCCATCAGTATACACTATATTAGCCTCCACAATGGCGGGACTAGACATCACACTTCCCTGCCGGCGTTTGGCTACACTGCAGCACATTGCAAACTCTCCACTACCAGGTAATATTAATACTTTACATTTTGCATCTTTTTGCACCAACCTACTCTCCTTCACTATTTAGTGATATTAACATTACTCTACCTACTCCCTCTATTCCATAGCCATCTATCAGTTCGGGCCTAGGCAGCCATTGCAATCCTCCATTGCATGGCTTGGAGATCTTGCAGCCTTTCAAATGTGTAGCAGCCGTTTGCTTTTAACAGCACCAGATCCACTGTATACTGCATGGACATACTGATACCATACTTTTGTACCTCAAGTCCACTGGGCTTATCCCCAGCTCTTTAACCCTTTGCAAGTGAGTACCATTACCATACAGCGGTGCAATTCACAGGTTTATACCCATTAAACACATTATGTTGTATATTAATGACTTTACTCTGTCTTATACAGTATTATTGAGTAAACACAGGAACAGATATTGCCTTGAAAAAGGACGTCCGTCCGAAACATGTCGGCATTTTCCTGAAAGACCCCGATATTATCGCAAGTTGTTGTGCAATTTATGCATTTTTGTACATGTTTATGGTTACACATGATTACCATGTATATATACTGCTTTGTATAACTATATGTCTAACCACTCATTCACTGATTTACCTTGGGCCTGAAGCCCTGAATAAAAAACTTTTTTTCACTTGCATATACTCTCTATGTCTATCTGTTTAAGCTTCTCTTTGGGGTATAGGCCGTGTTCATGCACACTAGGCCTCACAAATTTGCTATTTTTATATGTGAGAAGCGATAGACCCATTTGCCACCACTCACTTGCTCAATAAATATTGTATCTCGATTCATTTATGGTTAAGCCATAACAAAAAACCCCTACCTGAGCAAGCGACTGCTGGCATTTCCTTACCTCATTTATATTCATGTCTATATATATGACCTGATCTAAATACTAAGTTTTGACTTTTGCCTTGTACCTTGACCATTATTACCTTTAACCTGGTTCTGTGATTATCACCCTCACAGTATCCCCCTAATCATCATGGCAATCTTCCTTGGGGAGGATTGGGAGACCCGCATGACTAGCACCTTACAGCAATTTCAATCCAATGAATTCATTGAATCCCAATTACGATTTGTCTTCCTCAACCTTACACATACTGTCCAGAAAAAAGCCTCCCTCTTCTGGCACATCAAGTCCTTTAATGACTATATCACTCACAGTATCAACCCTTTTGGGCTCAGGGTCCAAATTTTTCCCACATTTCAGGACATCCCCCCAGACTTCAAGCAGGCCTGGGAGGGTGTCCTCAAACAATGTTCCACCGATTTGATGAAACTTTTGATACAACAATATGAGACACAGATGTCCGCTCTTGATGCTAAATTAGCACTACTAAATACCCAACTTATACAATTTTTAGATCATCCACTATACAAAACACTTGATCTTCAACTTAAAAAACGTTTTGATAAATTTAACCATGACACTTTGACGCAGAAGGACAAAAAATTCTTCCGCGACAAAAAAGCCTTCCAAGAGGAAAGAGCCTACAAATGGAACGAGGCCAACCGTGCTGTACGCCCACCGGCCCCAGCACGCTTTGCCTCTAAACCTATACCCCCCAAATATGCTGCTGACCGCAACATAGACAATTCACCTGTGGCACCAAAATCCTATCCCACACGAGGCCCACGTAATCCAAAAAGAGGCCGCACACCAAATCTCTCCAGTGACGAGGTCTCCGATCCCGAGGGACCTACCGACGACTCACCGGCCAGAGACCCGTCGGCTGCTCCCTCGTCCTCGAAGACCTCCAGATCACACTCTTTACCTTCATCTTCCCAACACTTTGATTTTTTAGATCTCATGCGAGCTTCACAAAGAATTCAACACAACAACACTTATCAACCAAAAAGAACACCAAGATAACCTCACCGTCTTGCAATATCATCAACCTTTCCAAACACTCACTCACCAAGCATGAAATCTCTGTCCTTGAAAAGGGACTCACTTTCTGTCCTGTATCTCACATAGACAAATTCACTGTCATTAAAGACATTCATTTGTTTGTCCGCAAATTGCTATTACACAGTATATACACACCCAATCCCTTTTCGGATTCCCTTCTACACTCTGCAATGGAAACCACGGCCCTCCAACAGTTAACTGAACTCTTGGACGAAAGTGACAATCCCAACCTAATAGATACTCTTGATCTTGACACTCTCTTAGCCAGCACTGAGGACAATCCTCTCACTCCATCACACCCACCTTCAAAAATAACTATCAAAAAGAAATCCAGTTTTTACCCACCCCCCAGCACCAATCCCCGAGCCGCACTATTCTTGCAGGCAGTCACACGTGAAATCCGTAACTTAAAAATCCATCCCAATCGATCTAAGGCAAGAAACTTTTCATATAATCAACATCTCGCCCTTCAAAATCTTAAAACCAATTCCACGATAATAATAAAACCCGCCGACAAAGGCGGAAATATTGTTATACTGGACAGGGACCACTATACTCAAATGTGCCATGATATCCTTCAGAACAAGGAGTGGTACAAAAAGATCCCCATTTCCTTTATTTCTTCAGCACAACAACAATTATACACACTCATAGATTCTGCCACCACACAAGGGGTACTAGATAAAAATACTAGTGATTATGTTAGAACTAAATTTCCACGTATAGCTACGTTCTATGCACTCCCCAAGGTGCATAAAAACCTACCCAGACCACCAGGCAGGCCCATAGTTTCTGGAAGAGGCTCTCTTACAGACAACCTCAGTCGCTATATTGACAAATTACTGCAACCCTTAGTTATCCAACTTCCCTCTTATATAAGAGACACCACTCATCTTTTACAAAGCTTATCCTCCCTAACCATCGGTCCCGACACCTTACTTGTCGCGATTGATGTTGAGGCACTATACAGCTCGATTCCCCATACCCTAGGACTCTCTGCTATCCGACATATACTGACTACTTCTTCCCTATACTCCACTGACCTCTCTACATTTATCATAAATGCTCTAAACTTTATTCTCAACAACAACTTTTTTTCATTTGACGGTTCCCACTACCTCCAAGTACAGGGCGTGGCCATGGGCACCTGTTGCGCACCGGCCTACGCCAACCTGTACTTGGGGGAGTGGGAACGCCTTCTATTTGCAGACTCTTCTGCTAGTACGTATACTAAACATATTGTCACCTTTCGTCGATACATCGACGATATCCTTATTGTCTGGCAGGGACCCAGCCAAACCCTACAAGACTTCTTGACCTACTTAAACACTACTAATCGGTTGAATTTGAGATTCACCATGACCTCTAGCCCTACTTCCATCTGCTTTTTAGATCTCACCCTCATAAAAGACTCTGAAGGTCATATCCAAAGCCATTTATACCGTAAACCCACTGCAGGCAACACCATCCTTGCTGCCTCTAGCTTCCATCCGGAACCGCTCCTCAACTCCATTCCATATGCTCAATACCTCCGTGCCCGCCGCAACTGTTCAACCGAGGCCTCCTTTGAAAACGAGGCCTCGGTTTTACGAAATAGGTTGCTTGAACGAGGATACCCACCAAAAATTTTGAAAATCGCATATAAAAAAGCGAAATCAAAAACACGTAACTCCTTACTCTTCCCCTCCAAATCACAAGATAAACAAACCCCATTGCGAATCATTACCAATTTTTGCGAACAACATTCATCTATTACACAGATTCTAGAGAAATATTGGTATATTCTAACTACAGATCACTCATTGTCCCCATTCGTACCGGTACACCCACTACTTACCTATAGACGAGCTCCTTCCCTTCGTGACAAACTAATCAGAAGTGAATATACCCCTGTTAGCTATTTACAAAAACAAACAAAAGGCACATTCCCTTGTGGGAAATGCAGATACTGCAAGTACCTATCTAAACCCAACAGATCCAACACCTTACCCAATGGGCAACCTTTCTTCCCCCAACATTTTGTCAACTGCCGCTCAGTCGGCATAGTTTATCTATTAGAGTGTGAGTGTGGGTGTTTCTATGTCGGGAAAACCAAGCTCCCCTTCTGGAAACGCATTTATCGACACACCCTTAGCATCAATCAGAAAGACCCTGATCTCCCCCTAGGGCGACACTGTGCAATAGTGCACCAGGACTCAACTCCCCAGATTACATTCAGAGCACTTGACCACATTCCCCCACCTAACCGTGGGGGTGACTACAACAAATCCCTACTTCAAAGTGAGCTTAAATGGATCTTCCACCTCAATGCCACATCCCCCCCAGGCCTCAACGAGGCATTCAATTTCAAGCCCTATCTCGAGGGCTTCGAATCAGGGGTATGCGAACTTGATTTATAGTTCCCACAGTCATTGAGATGGGCTTCCACAGTACTTTGTCCTCTGGAACCCCCTCTCTACCTGGTTCCAACTATACACCTACATCATGGTCATTCTGCTCTGTTTCAACATCCAAATAATTGTACCTGCTGTTATGTCTTATAAATATATTTTTACTATGTCATATTATGTTATACCATGTCATACCATGTCGTAGCATTTGCAATGTTTCTATACCTATTCAAATTTAAAGATACCCATATACTGCATATGGAAAAATGTCTTTACTCCTTACAAATATGTGAATATTGCTGTATCTTGTTATTTTAAATGCTATATCTGTCTCTGTCCACTAGGGGGCTTCCACCTACTTTTATGGTAATGTGACCCACTTGCTGAAAACATCACATGCTTAATGTACTATGTGCAGTTGCAATGCACGTATATTGATACATTCCTTCCCAAATCATACCCCCTTAACACATATTTCGGCTTTTCCGCTTCCATTTGTTGTTTTGGCTGCCCGGCGCGGGTAAGACCATGTGCGCATGCGCGTATACCCTACGGCGCATGCGCCACATATACCCATTGAGGCGCACGTTCTGCCATCATATGCGCCCCCCCCGTGTGCGTTCCAGCACACGGGGAGGGGTCAGTCTGCCCGCGTCGGTGACGCTCCGACGCCGCACGAGGCCACGCCCCCCTGGACGTGTCGACGCGCGGCGCCGCCGCATCTGGGATCTCAAACACTGGGGATACTATATTGTGGCCTCCCAGCCACCATCCCCACACCTGGCCCAGCAATCATTACCCAGCTCAGTGCAATTACCCTTCACCATGGTTTGCACAGCTGATACCCATCAGTATACACTATATTAGCCTCCACAATGGCGGGACTAGACATCACACTTCCCTGCCGGCGTTTGGCTACACTGCAGCACATTGCAAACTCTCCACTACCAGGTAATATTAATACTTTACATTTTGCATCTTTTTGCACCAACCTACTCTCCTTCACTATTTAGTGATATTAACATTACCTTACCTACTCCCTCTATTCCATAGCCATCTATCAGTTCGGGCCTAGGCAGCCATTGCAATCCTCCATTGCATGGCTTGGAGATCTTGCAGCCTTTCAAATGTGTAGCAGCCGTTTGCTTTTAACAGCACCAGATCCACTGTATACTGCATGGACATACTGATACCATACTTTTGTACCTCAAGTCCACTGGGCTTATCCCCAGCTCTTTAACCCTTTGCAAGTGAGTACCATTACCATACAGCGGTGCAATTCACAGGTTTATACCCATTAAACACATTATGTTGTATATTAATGACTTTACTCTGTCTTATACAGTATTATTGAGTAAACACAGGAACAGATATTGCCTTGAAAAAGGACGTCCGTCCGAAACATGTCGGCATTTTCCTGAAAGACCCCGATATTATCGCAAGTTGTTGTGCAATTTATGCATTTTTGTACATGTTTATGGTTACACATGATTACCATGTATATATACTGCTTTGTATAACTATATGTCTAACCACTCATTCACTGATTTACCTTGGGCCTGAAGCCCTGAATAAAAAACTTTTTTTCACTTGCATATACTCTCTATGTCTATCTGTTTAAGCTTCTCTTTGGGGTATAGGCCGTGTTCATGCACACTAGGCCTCACAAATTTGCTATTTTTATATGTGAGAAGCGATAGACCCATTTGCCACCACTCACTTGCTCAATAAATATTGTATCAGTATTTTTATTATTAGTATTCTTATTGCTAGCGCCCCATTTTTATATACATCTATATATATTCATTTTTACTGATTATTGTGTGTGCGAACACTCTGATGGTGGCTGCGGCAGTCGTTGTGTTTTAGTTTTTCTATATTGATTCTTGATTTTATCCCTTATTGGTTCGCGCAATTGGTCACCCCCTTTTATACATATGTCTATATATTAGCCATCCCTATTTACTTCAATATAGGGGATTTACTGAAGCTAATGCATTGCCTCTATTTTTCGTTCCTTTCACTCATTCTGAATGGGAACCCCCCCTTCTCTCTTGCATACCTCTGTGTATGAGGTATTGAACTCTCACACTTTTTCTTTTATTCTCCCTCTGAGTAACTATTGCAACATTTCATATCTCTCCTCCCTACCGTTTTCATTTCTAGATTAAAAACCCATTGCTAGCTCTGCTGTTCAGGGCATTTTGAGTCATCCTCCCATTCATGTTCTACCTATCTGATTTTTGAGTAAGTATTTATATAAATTATTAGTATTCTATGTAAAGTCTAGGTTATTCCCAGTATAAACCTATTTATTATTATTCATTTAGCCTTTCAACGGATAAATATGCAAATCTTGCTCCCTGCTGTGCTTTAATCCTGCAGCAGACCCTTTTATACTGATTTATATATATTTACTTTACTCCTTCACATATATATTTTCTACTCTTAATTACCTCTTTTTCTCCAGCTTGGCTTTCCTGCCCCCTGTGACCATACGGGGGCATTATTCCCGGGGGGTCGCTGGGTGGGTGCAATCTTTCAGGCAGTGGTTTCCAGTATGTGGATATGGCTTGGGGTAAGCGTGGTTTCTGTGATGTCGGTTTGATAGTGGGCTCCCATATTGATCTTACAACCAATAATGTATTTTTCTTATGTATTTTGTTTTGTCTTTGTCTTTAATATGTATAGTGTCTTTGACAGTTTGCATATCCCCTGAAGAAGCTTATTAGCGAAACATGTCGGGCTAATATGCAACAAACTCTGTAATCGATCTGTGACCTCTAAAGTCTATCCTATATGTAAACCACTGTACATTTTATGTACAAACTAATTTTAACCTTGACTTTAATAAAAATGATAAAAGATATTTATATCTGTGTCAAAAAATTTCTATCTAAAGCACCGTGAAAATCCCTAGTCCTCTTATCCTTTCTATATAGTTTTGCCGTACTTTGCGGGCGCTTTGGGGGGCAAGCCAGGACGGCCACTTTCAAGCACCGTCATTGTTTGTTCGGGTGAAAAGTCGGCCTCAGTGGCAACTGAGGCCAGATAGTTGGCTGCATTCTTCCGAAGGTAATTGTGAAGAATGCAACAGCTCAAGACACTGTGATTGAGTTTGTATTTGGCCATGTTGATGGTTGTAAGGAAAAGCCGGAACCGGCTGGCCATTATGCCAAAGGCATTATTAACCACTCTTCTGGCACAGGCCATCCAGTAATTAAAAACCCTCTGCTCTGGGGTCAGGGTCCTCATGGGGAACGGCCTCATCAGATGTTCCCCCAGAGCAAAGGCCTCATCCGCCACAAAAACTAATTTAAGGTCCGCAACATTATCCTCTGGAGGTGGCAACCCCAAGGTGCCATTTTGGAGACGTCAGTAAAATTCCGTCTGGGCGAGTAGATTGCATTCATATTTTTGGCACCTAAATGCATTTTTTACATTTTCCCACATTAAACCTCCATTTGCCATGTAGTTGCCCACCCCATTAATTTGTTCAGATCTTCTTGCAAGGTTTTCAAATACTGCTGAGAAGTTATTGCCCTGCTTAGCTTAGTATCATCTGCAAATACAGATATTGAACTGTTTACCCCATACTTCAGGTCGTTTATGAACAAATTAATTAGGATTGGTCCCAGCACAGAACCCTGGGGGACCCCACTTTCCACCCTGGACCATTCTGAGTACTCCCCATTTATCACCACCCTCTGAACTTGCCCTTGTAGTTAGTTTTCTTTTTTTTTATCCAAAAAGAGCTTTATTTAGTAATAAACACATACAGTTCAAGTGCCAACAATCAGAGTAATCATTACATTAAGAACCCAGATCCATCCATCCCAAAGACTCAGCATAGATATGTACATTTATTATTTCTTCTTGCTGATTACCTCCCCCTCCCTCCGTTCATGCAGTCTCCCTCCCCGCATAACAAAGATCATATCCCTGTACCAACACACATTCAGCCTATTGTGCTATCGCTATATCTCCTCTGTACATATATTAATACGCCGCTAGTTTTGCTTTCGGTCTTAATTTATTCCCAAAAGCGTGTCCATGACTAAATCCTCCGTAGCAAGGCCGGGGGGGGGGGCAGCCATGGACCCCACAGTTTTTTGAATTTATGTGAGGACCCTCTGTGCTGATATATGATTTTTTCCATCCTCAGTGTGGTGGTCCACTCTGGTTGTTGGCGGTGAGTCAGACTTCCAGTGTAACATTATCAGTTTGCAGGCCATAAATAGGGCCATAGAAAGGGCCTCTCTGGTGTGGGGTTCCCATTCCATCTCGTCCAACAAATTCAAAATACAACTTCTGGGGTCCATCGGGATTGACACCTTGAACACCATGTTCAAGGTATCAACCCCCCCCCCCCTCCAGTAAACATGGAGTTTGGGACATCGCCACAACATATGTATCAGGTCCCCGTGGTCTCTTATACATCTAGTGCAACTTGGAGTAGGTATTAAACCCATGGAGTGTAGCCTGAGGGGTGTGTAATAAACTCTCAATATCGTATAAAGTTGTGTGAGTCTGTGTCACATTTAACGAACAAATGGCCACAGATTGTAGTACCTCCTCCCACTGTTCATCATTCAGGGGTCCTACGTCTAGCTCCCATTTACCTTTGACTGTCAGAGGGTGTTTTGCTAGACACTTGCTCAACAGTGTTATATAGCTCTGCGAGATAAATCCTTTAGAGGTTTCTGCCATTTTAAGCTGGGAGAGAAGGGGCGTGTTGTCCACCTGCCACTCAGAGACCCTTGATTGGGCTATAAAAGCATGTTTAAGTTGCATGTAGTAGAAGTGCATGTGCTCTGGCAACTTGTATTTATCTCTCAGGATATCGAAGGGAAGTAGTTTGCCATTGCTAATTATTAGGGATGGGCCCGGTGCTCGATGCGAACCCACGTTCGCATCGAGCACCGGGCGTTCGCTCGCTCGGCGAGCCCCGAACTATTTTGGCCGCTCGCATCACGTTCGTGTGATGCGAGCGGCCCCGCAATGCATTGCGGCCGGCGCGGCTGGCGCAGTGCATTGCTGGCTGATGATTGGCCAAGCATGCACTGTGACCCCGCATGCTTGGCCAATCACAGCCCCGGAAACTCGAAGAGCCATAATTGGCTACAGGCAGGACGCCTGTAGCCAATTACAGCTCAGGGGCTGTAGTACACGCCCCCCCCTATAAAAGGCCGCCACGCCGTCTGCGCCGGTCACATGCTGTTCCGGCGCAGATTGAGCAGGCTGATTCTGTGACACTCTGCTCGATTTAGTTAGGTAGAGAGATTCACTTACAGAAATTGAGTTAGATAGATTCAGTTACAAAGATTGATTGAGAAAGAGGGGCTTGTAGTGTGTTCGTGGCAGGCAGGCAGAGCTCCTATATTTTGTTACCAGAAGCACCTATAGGACTTGTAGTGTGTTCGTGGCAGGCAGGCAGAGCTCCTATATTTTGTTACCAGAAGCACCTATAGGACTTGTAGTGTGTTCGTGGCAGGCAGGCAGAGCTCCTATATTTTGTTACCAGAAGCACCTATAGGACTTGTAGTGTGTTCGTGGCAGGCAGGCAGAGCTCCTATATTTTGTTCCCAGAAGCACCTATAGGACTTGTAGTGTGTTCGTGGCAGGCAGGCAGAGCTCCTATATTTTGTTCCCAGAAGCACCTATAGGACTTGTAGTGTGTTAGTCCCATCACACACACAGAGCTATATTTTGTTCCCAGAAGCACCTATAGGACTTGAAGTGTGTTAGTCCCATCACACACACAGAGCTATATTTTGTTCCCAGAAGCACCTATAGGACTTGAAGTGTGTTAGTCCCATCACACACACAGAGCTATATTTTGTTCCCAGAAGAACCTATAGGACTTGAAGTGTGTTAGTCCCATCACACACACAGAGCTATATTTTGTTCCCAGAAGCACCTATAGGACTTGAAGTGTGTTAGTCCCATTACACACACAGAGCTATATTTTCTTCCCAGAAGCACCTATAGGACTTGAAGTGTGTTAGTCCCATCACACACACAGAGCTATATTTTGTTCCAGAAGCACCTATAGGACTTGAAGTGTGTTAGTCCCATCACACACACAGAGCTATATTTTGTTCCCAGAAGCACCTATAGGACTTGAAGTGTGTTAGTCCCATCACACACACAGAGCTATATTTTGTTCCCAGAAGCACCTATAGGACTTGAAGTGTGTTAGTCCCATTACACACACAGAGCTATATTTTCTTCCCAGAAGCACCTATAGGACTTGAAGTGTGTTAGTCCCATCACACACACAGAGCTATATTTTGTTCCCAGAAGCACCTATAGGACTTGAAGTGTGTTAGTCCCATCACACACACAGAGCTATATTTTGTTCCCAGAGGCACCTATAGGACTTGAAGTGTGTTAGTCCCATTACACACACAGAGCTATATTTTCTTCCCAGAAGCACCTATAGGACTTGAAGTGTGTTAGTCCCATCACACACACAGAGCTATATTTTGTTCCCAGAAGCACCTATAGGACTTGAAGTGTGTTAGTCCCATCACACACACAGAGCTATATTTTGTTCCCAGAAGCACCTATAGGACTTGAAGTGTGTTAGTCCCATCACACACACAGAGCTATATTTTGTTCCCAGAAGCACCTATAGGACTTGAAGTGTGTTAGTCCCATCACACACACAGAGCTATATTTTCTTCCCAGAAGCACCTATAGGACTTGAAGTGTGTTAGTCCCATCACACACACAGAGCTATATTTTGTTCCCAGAAGAACCTATAGGACTTGAAGTGTGTTAGTCCCATCACACACACAGAGCTATATTTTGTTCCCAGAAGCACCTATAGGACTTGAAGTGTGTTAGTCCCATCACACACACAGAGCTATATTTTGTTCCCAGAAGCACCTATAGGACTTGAAGTGTGTTAGTCCCATCACACACACAGAGCTATATTTTGTTCCCAGAAGCACCTATAGGACTTGAAGTGTGTTAGTCCCATCACACACACAGAGCTATATTTTGTTCCCAGAAGCACCTATAGGACTTGAAGTGTGTTAGTCCCATCACACACACAGAGCTATATTTTCTTCCCAGAAGCACCTATAGGACTTGAAGTGTGTTAGTCCCATCACACACACAGAGCTATATTTTGTTCCCAGAAGCACCTATAGGACTTGAAGTGTGTTAGTCCCATCACACACACAGAGCTATATTTTGTTCCCAGAAGAACCTATAGGACTTGAAGTGTGTTAGTCCCATCACACACACAGAGCTATATTTTGTTCCCAGAAGCACCTATAGGACTTGAAGTGTGTTAGTCCCATCACACACACAGAGCTATATTTTGTTCCCAGAAGCACCTATAGGACTTGAAGTGTGTTAGTCCCATCACACACACAGAGCTATATTTTGTTCCCAGAAGCACCTATAGGACTTGAAGTGTGTTAGTCCCATCACACACACAGAGCTATATTTTCTTCCCAGAAGCACCTATAGGACTTGTAGTGTGTTAGTCCCATCACACACACAGAGCTATATTTTGTTCCCAGAAGCACCTATAGGACTTGAAGTGTGTTAGTCCCATCACACACACAGAGCTATATTTTGTTCCCAGAAGCACCTATAGGACTTGAAGTGTGTTAGTCCCATCACACACACAGAGCTATATTTTGTTCCCAGAAGAACCTATAGGACTTGAAGTGTGTTAGTCCCATCACACACACAGAGCTATATTTTGTTCCCAGAAGCACCTATAGGACTTGAAGTGTGTTAGTCCCATTACACACACAGAGCTATATTTTCTTCCCAGAAGCACCTATAGGACTTGAAGTGTGTTAGTCCCATCACACACACAGAGCTATATTTTGTTCCCAGAAGCACCTATAGGACTTGAAGTGTGTTAGTCCCATCACACACACAGAGCTATATTTTGTTCCCAGAAGAACCTATAGGACTTGAAGTGTGTTAGTCCCATCACACACACAGAGCTATATTTTGTTCCCAGAAGCACCTATAGGACTTGAAGTGTGTTAGTCCCATCACACACACACAGAGCTATATTTTGTTCCCAGAAGCACCTATAGGACTTGAAGTGTGTTAGTCCCATCACACACACAGAGCTATATTTTGTTCCCAGAAGCACCTATAGGACTTGAAGTGTGTTAGTCCCATCACACACACAGAGCTATATTTTCTTCCCAGAAGCACCTATAGGACTTGTAGTGTGTTAGTCCCATCACACACACAGAGCTATATTTTGTTCCCAGAAGCACCTATAGGACTTGAAGTGTGTTAGTCCCATCACACACACAGAGCTATATTTTGTTCCCAGAAGCACCTATAGGACTTGAAGTGTGTTAGTCCCATCACACACACAGAGCTATATTTTGTTCCCAGAAGCACCTATAGGACTTGAAGTGTGTTAGTCCCATTACACACACAGAGCTATATTTTGTTCCCAGAAGCACCTATAGGACTTGAAGTGTGTTAGTCCCATCACACACACAGAGCTATATTTTGTTCCCAGAAGCACCTATAGGACTTGAAGTGTGTTAGTCCCATCACACACACAGAGCTATATTTTGTTCCCAGAAGAACCTATAGGACTTGAAGTGTGTTAGTCCCATCACACACACAGAGCTATATTTTGTTCCCAGAAGCACCTATAGGACTTGAAGTGTGTTAGTCCCATCACACACACAGAGCTATATTTTGTTCCCAGAAGCACCTATAGGACTTGAAGTGTGTTAGTCCCATCACACACACAGAGCTATATTTTGTTCCCAGAAGAACCTATAGGACTTGAAGTGTGTTAGTCCCATTACACACACAGAGCTATATTTTCTTCCCAGAAGCACCTATAGGACTTGAAGTGTGTTAGTCCCATCACACACACAGAGCTATATTTTCTTCCCAGAAGCACCTATAGGACTTGAAGTGTGTTAGTCCCATCACACACACAGAGCTATATTTTCTTCCCAGAAGCACCTATAGGACTTGAAGTGTGTTAGTCCCATCACACAGAGCTCCTCTATTTTCTTTGCAGAAGCACCCATAGGACTTCTAGTGTGTTAGTGGCATCACACAGAGCTCCTCTATTTTTTTTGCAGAAGCATCCACAGGACTTCTAGTGTGTTAGTGGCATCACACAGAGCTCCTCTATTTTCTTTGCAGAAGCACCCACAGGACTTCTAGTGTGTTAGTGGCATCACACAGAGCTCCTCTATTTTCTTTGCAGAAGCACCCATAGGACTTCTAGTGTGTTAGTGGCATCACACAGAGCTCCTATATATTCTTCTCAGCAGCACCCACAGGACTTCTAGTGTGTTAGTGGCATCACACAGAGCTCCTCTATTTTCTTTGCATAAGCACCCACAGGACTTCTAGTGTGTTAGTGGCATCACACAGAGCTCCTCTATTTTTTTTTGCAGAAGCATCCACAGGACTTCTAGTGTGTTAGTGGCATCACACAGAGCTCCTCTATTTTCTTTGCAGAAGCACCCACAGGACTTCTAGTGTGTTAGTGGCATCACACAGAGCTCCTCTATTTTCTTTGCAGAAGCACCCATAGGACTTCTAGTGTGTTAGTGGCATCACACAGAGCTCCTATATATTCTTCTCAGCAGCACCCACAGGACTTCTAGTGTGTTAGTGGCATCACACAGAGCTCCTCTATTTTCTTTGCATAAGCACCCACAGGACTTCTAGTGTGTTAGTGGCATCACACAGAGCTCCTCTATTTTCTTTGCAGAAGCACCCACAGGACTTCTAGTGTGTTAGTGGCATCACACAGAGCTCCTCTATTTTCTTTGCAGAAGCACCCATAGGACTTCTAGTGTGTTAGTGGCATCACACAGAGCTCCTATATATTCTTCTCAGCAGCACCCACAGGACTACCGACTACAATGGCTGGAAGACCGCCAAGGGGAGGCAGAGCGTGCAGAGCCAAGAACACAGGGCAGGCAGGCTCTGTTTCTAGTGGACGTGGCCGTGGACGTGGACGTGGACGTGGTCGTGCATCGTCATCAGCACGTGGCCATGGGACACGCGCGTCTTTGTTTTCGGCAGCTGGACATGTGGAGCCGCATCATGCTGAAGGCTTGGTAGAATGGATGACCAAGCCCTCCTCATCCTCCTCATCCTCTCTCACCCAGGCTCAGGGTACTGACAGAGCATCATCAGCCACCCCTTCCCTAGACCCACCATGTCCTCCTGAGGAGTCCCCCGAACTCTTTGAGCACAGTGTTGGGTACATGCTCCAGGAGGATGCCCAACGATTCGAAGGCTCGGATGACGATACCCAGCTTGAGGAATCTGGCAGTACTGTTCCACCAGCTGCAGCTTACTGCCAGGTTTGCTCTAGTGGTGAAGAGGGAGGGGATGATGAGGTCACTGACTCCACGTGGGTGCCTCAAGGGAGAGAGGATGAGGAGGAGGACGAGGAGGAGGAGGATGCGGCGTCACATGTCCAACGAGGCAGGATGCCCCCTGGAGGCCAGGTAGAGGCCAGCACAGCAACTGTACAACACCGCAGAGCTCCGCCTGTGCAGGGCGCTGCCTCTGCACGTTATCAGAAAAGTTCTTTGGTGTGGGCCTTTTTTGAGACGAGTGCAGCAGATCGCACCACTGCTATTTGCAATATTTGTCTCAAGCGTATCTCGCGTGGCCAAAACATCAGCCGCTTGGGCACGACAAGCATGACCAGACATATGGCGACCTGCCATGCAGCTCGTTGGCAGGCACACATAAAAGACCCACACCAAAGAACTAAGCGGACCTCTCCTTGCTCCTCCTCAGCTGGGATCTCCATCCCCACTACACCTTCAGTCCTCTCTGAAAGCTGCTCTGAGAGGACTGAAGGTGTAGAATTCGGTGTGTCACAACCAAGTACTTGCAGTACACCGACGTCCGATTGCAGCAGGCAAATTTCCCTGCCCCAGCTGCTGGACCGTAGAAAGAAGTACACTCCCAGCCATCCACAT
Source organism: Lithobates sylvaticus (assembly GCA_028564925.1). Classification (NCBI taxonomy): domain Eukaryota; kingdom Metazoa; phylum Chordata; class Amphibia; order Anura; family Ranidae; genus Lithobates; species Lithobates sylvaticus. The sequence goes on along the minus strand of CM053032.1, from coordinate 123,730,261 downwards.
GCCCAGCGGTTGAATGCTAGCCTTGCTAAATTGCTAGCACTTCAACTGCTGCCTTTTCAGTTGGTAGACTCGGCCCCCTTCCGTGAGTTTGTTCAATGTGCGGTTCCTCAGTGGCAGGTTCCCAAACGCCACTTATTCTCGCGGAAGGCGATTCCGTCTCTCTACCGGCATGTCGAGGGCAATGTCCATGCCTCGCTGGACAGGGCGGTCAGCGGTAAGGTGCATATTACCGCTGACTCATGGTCCAGCAGGCATGGACAGGGACGGTACCTTTCTTTCACGGCCCATTGGGTCACTCTATTGGCAGCTGGGAGGGATGCAGGACAAGGTGCAGTAGTGTTGGAGGTTGTTCCGCCACCACGCCTCCAAAACGCGACTACTGCTACTGGTTGTGACACACCTCTCTCCTCCACCCCCTCCTCTTCTTCTTCCTCCAGTGCTCTGTCCTTGGAACCAGCGGTGCTCCGTAGGCGTACAAGGGGCTACGCAAGTACGCAGGCAAAAAGATGCCATGCCGTGCTTGCGCTGGTGTGTTTGGGGGACAGGAGCCACACTGGGCCAGAGGTTCTGGCAGCTCTGCAGGGGCAGGCCGAGAGGTGGTTGACGCCACGTCAGCTTAAGCCAGGAATGGTCGTTTCTGACAATGGCACCAACCTCCTCTCCGCCCTGCGACAGGGGCAGCTCACCCATGTGCCCTGCATGGCTCACGTCCTCAACCTGGTGGTGCAGCGGTTCTTGGGCAGGTTCCCAGGCTTACAGGATGTCCTGAGGCAGGCCAGGAAAGTCTGTGTGCATTTCCGCCGATCTTATAATGCCAGTGCTCGGCTGACTGAGCTGCAAAAGGAGCTGAACCTGCCCAAGAACCGCCTAATATGTGACATGCCCACCAGGTGGAACTCAACGTTGGCCATGCTGCAGCGACTGCACACGCAGCAGAGGGCCATCAATGAGTACCTTTGCGACTACGGCACCAGGACAGGGTCAGGGGAGCTTGGTTTTTTTTCCCCACGTCAGTGGAGCATGATCAGGGATGCATGCACTGTCCTCTCACCATTTGAGGAGGCCACGAGGATGGTGAGCAGTGACAGTGCATGCATCAGTGACACTGTCCCTCTTGTCCACCTGTTGGAGCATACGCTGCGTGGGATAATGGACAGGGCACTTGAGGCAGAACAGAGGCAGGAAGAGGAGGACTTCCTTGCCTCTCAAGGCCCCCTTTATCCGGACAGTGTTCCTTCTGTCCCACCCATCACACAGGAAGAGGATGAGGAGGAGGAGGAGGAGGAGGAGGAGGAGGATTGTGTGAGCATGGAGGTGGAGCCTGGCACTCAGCATCAGCAGCAGCAGTCTTTTAGGGATGATGTACAGTCCCAACAAACCAGTGGACTTGTACGTGGCTGGGAGGAGGTGGCTGGCGATCATGTCATCCTCAGTGACCCAGAAGACTCCGGACCGAATGCCTCAGCTAACCTACGCTGCATGGCCTCCCTGATCCTGCAAAGCCTGCGGAAGGATCCTCGTGTTCTTCGGATCAAGGAGAGGGACCATTACTGGCTGGCCACTCTCCTTGATCCGCGGTACAAGGGTAAGGTTGCGGACCTTATCTTGCCGTCGCAGAGGGAGCAGAGGATGAGACATCTCAGGGAGGCCTTGCAGAAAGGTCTGTGCAACGCGTTCCCAGAAACTGGGAGGCTACAAACTCCTGGTCCTGGGCGACGAGTTGCTGAGGCTTCGGTCAGTGGCAGAAGGAGCGGTGGGGAAGGTGGACGTCTGACCGATGCGTTCAGACAATTTTTTAGTCCGCAGCCCCAAGGTATGATCGGTTCCAGCAACCATCGCCAGCGTCTGATATACATGGTGCAGGAATACCTTGGGGCAAGGTCAGACTTGGACACCTTTCCCACCGAAAATCCTCTGGCTTACTGGGTCCTGAGGATGGATCACTGGCCAGAGCTTGCACAGTATGCAATTGAGCTACTGGCCTGTCCTGCCTCCAGCGTTCTTTCCGAACGCACATTCAGTGCTGCTGGAGGATTTGTGACTGATCATAGGGTGCGCCTGTCCACCGCCTCGGTTGATCGACTGACATTCATCAAAATGAATCAGTCTTGGATCACCACCAGCTACCAGGCACCTGAGGCGGATATAACCGAATAATTTTTAATGTCACATCCCTTCAAGACTGCCTATGCTGATGCTGAGTGACTGTCCTCTTATGTTCACTGACTATCCTCTTCCTCCTCCTCAATGATCCATGCCACCACACCAGTGCCTAAGGCACAATTTTTCAGCCCCTGTTTAACAGGGGCGTGTACTTCCAATTTTTTAAAAAATGCTTCGCAACACGTGTGACTGCTGTGCTCCAAGTACAGTCTCTGTGAGGGGTTGCAGTGTTGTGGCACCAGCACCAGTGCCTAAGGCACAATTTTTCAGCCCCTGTTTAACAGGGGCGTGTACTTCCAATTTTTTAAAAAAATGCTTCGCAACACGTGTGACTGCTGTGCTCCAAGTACAGTATCTGTGAGGGCCGGGTTGCAGTGTTGTGGCACCAGCACCAGTGCCTAAGGCACAATTTTTCAGCCCCTGTTTAACAGGGGCGGGTACTTACAATTTTTTAAAAAAATGCTTCGCAACACGTGTGACTGCTGTGCTCCAAGTACAGTATCTGTGAGGGCCGGGTTGCAGTGTTGTGGCACCAGCACCAGTGCCTAAGGCACAATTTTTCAGCCCCTGTTTAACAGGGGCGGGTACTTCCAATTTTTTTTAAAAATGCTTCGCAACACGTGTGACTGCTGTGCTCCAAGTACAGTATCTGTGAGGGCCGGGTTGCAGTGTTGTGGCACCAGCACCAGTGCCTAAGGCACAATTTTTCAGCCCCTGTTTAACAGGGGCGGGTACTTACAATTTTTTAAAAAAATGCTTCGCAACACGTGTGACTGCTGTGCTCCAAGTACAGTCTCTGTGAGGGGTTGCAGTGTTGTGGCACCAGCACCAGTGCCTAAGGCACAATTTTTCAGCCCCTGTTTAACAGGGGCGGGTAATTACAAATCTTGATCTAATAGTTCACAGCAGGGCCCATTCCTGCGCCCACCAAGAGTAACTATGAGGGCCTGCAGTCTTGTGGCAACACCGTCCACCACCACCGCCAAAGGCCCAATTTTTCTGCCCTGTTCATCAGGTGCTTGCAATTACAAATCTTGATCTAATAACTCACAACAGGGCCCATTCCTGCGCCCACCAAGAGTAACTGTGAGGGCCTACAGTCTTGTTGCAACACCGTCCACCACCACCGCCAAAGGCCCAATTTTTCTGCCCTGTTCAACAGGTGCATGCAATTACAAATCTTGATCTAATAACTCACAGCAGGGCCCATTCCTGCGCCCACCAAGAGTAACTGTGAGAGCTTACAGTCTTGTGGCAACACCGTCCACCACCACCACCACCCCCAATTTTTCTGCCCTGTTCAACAGGTGCATGCAATTACAAATCTTGATTTATTAACTCATAGCAGGGCCCATTCCTGTGCCCACCAGTCTTGTGGCTACACCAACATCTAATAGGGCAAATTTCTGCAGAGTATATACGCCAGGCCCCTACTTTCAAACATCCAACTTACAAACGACTCCTACTTGCAAATGGAAAGAGAAAACAGGAAGTGAGAGGAAATCTACCCCTAGGAAGGGAAATTCTATCCTGTTAGATTTAATTTGGGAAAAAGGTATCTCCTCTCTACTGATACTTTATCACCAATCCTTGTTTCAATTAAAACCCCACTTTTCCAAAAACATTTGTCATTGGGACGGAAAGTGAGGTGACATGTTCTGAACAGATGTGCAAAGACAGCAAATGTTACAGGGGTGATAACCCCTCCCTATGTTCTCCAAAAAGCTTAAAAATAGATTTTTTTGGGATGGAGCTACACTTCATAATGTACCTGTTCAGATTCTACTTAAGAACAAACCTAAAGCCGCAAGTGGTTTTAAATGGCTTCTTTTTTTCCTTTACAAATGTCATTTTGTGCAAGGACAGTTCTAAACACGGGAAACACATGCCACTTCACAGGCATACTTTAGACACCCCCCAGGTACCATATTTAAAGGAAAATTTCACTTTTTTTTTTCACTTTATGCATCATTAAAATGACTGCTCCCGAAAAAACGTTAGTTTTTAAAAGTTCTTTTTGCATTGATATATGTCCCCTGGGGCAGGACCCGGGTCCCCAAACCTGTTTTATGACATTAACATGCATATTGGCCGTTGTAATTAGCACTTTTGATTTCGAACGTTCGCGTCCATTATAACGTATAGGGTTCGAAAATTCGCGCGAACTTTCGGTCCGTTCGAAGGTTCTGGTTCGAACCGAACCCGGGGGTGTTCGGCTCATCCCTACTAATTATTTGTGTCAGGTAGAGCACGCTACTCCTCTGCCACCTCTTCTTATGTTGTAATTTTGCCAGTTCGTGATAGGACTCGTTTGGCCATATAGGACTGTATTCACTAATACCTGTCGCCCCCTGCAGATATTTGGTTTTGTTCCATATTTTCTGTATTAAGTTGTACGTAGGGAAGCTTTTTTGGGGTTTACTGAAGGCCGATGCTTCAAGTGCAGTTGGAATGGAATTTCCTCCTACCGTATGAAGCATAATGCTCTCTGAGGCGCTGGGGGTCCTGTCACTGTGTTCTCCCTCTGGGATCATGGTGCCTATCAGGTGTTGCAGTTGGGATGCCAAATAATACAGCTAGGGATTTGGCAGAGCAAGTCCGCCATCCTCCTTTGGGCGTTGGAGATGTTCTAATTCTATTCTGGGGTGACTGTTTTTCCATATTAATTCCCTAAATATTGTATTAACTATTCTAAATGTCTTCAGTGGAATCACCACAGGGGAGTTGTGTAGCATGTATAGCAGTTGGGGCATTAGAATCATTTTAATAAGATTCACCTTGCCCGCGACTGACATACATAAGGTGTTCCACGTCTTGGCTCTTAAACGGAATCTAGTCAGCAGTGGGGCAATGTTTAGAGCACCATAGTCTCTAATCTGTGGGGTCACCTGGATCCCCAGGTATTTAAAGGAGAGAGTGATAGGTATCTCTCCCACCTATCCGCCCTGCTGTAATTGAGGTTCATCTATTGGCATAAGTTCTGATTTGGTCCAGTTTATCCTAAGACCTGAGAACTCCCCGAAACGGACCACCACATCCATCGTGTTAGTGATCGTTCTGTGTCGCCCAGCAGAATCATAGTGTCATCTGCATAAAGCATCACTTTCTCCTGCCTGTTGCCATAGCAGAAGCCGGTGATACCGCCGTAATCTCGAATCTTAATGGCCAGTAGTTCTATTGCCAGGGCACACAGCAGGGGGGACAAAGGGCACCGGCCCAGTGTAAATGACAAGGACAGTCTGCCGACCTCTCTAATTGATGCTCTCGGACAGTGATACAGTAGCCGCACCTAGGAGATGTATCCATCCCCAAAGCCAAATCGCTTCAGTGTCTCCCATAGGTACGGCCACTCCACACTGTCGAACGCTTTCATAGCGTCCAGGGACAAGAGGGCCCTCTTGCCCACATTGTCGGCCTGCGATTGCATATTGAGAAAAAGCCTCCTAAGATTTATTGCCGTTGATTTGTTAGGCATAATGCCCGCCTGGTCTGCGTGAATAATTGAGGTAATCACTTTGTTCAATCTAAGGGCTAACACTTTTGCCAGTATCTTTATGTTAGACTGAAGTAGCGAGATTGGTCTGTATTAGGGCTGGATCCACTGGGTCCTTGCCAGGCTTCAAAATTAAGACAATGTGTGCCTCAGACATGGACGGGGTAGGGCCCTCTCCTCTCTAGCGGCATTAAATATCACAAGTAGTTTGGGAAGCAATACCTCAGAGTATTGCTTATAGATTTCCATGGGGATCCCATCTCCTCCCGGGGCTTTACAGTTAGGGAACCCTGCCACCGCTACCTGTAGTTCCTCCAGGGTAAGTGGAGCATATAATGCTGCGCTCTGAGTGTCTGAAAGGTTAGGGAAGGATATTTCATCTAAATAGGCCGTTAGTTCCTCAGCCCTGTAGTTCGAGGAGGGGAGGTATAGGTTTTGCCAAAAATCTGCCAGTGTTTGAATTACCAGATCTGGAGAGTGAACCAGTTGTCCCCCCATTTACCTTATAGTTCCTATTACTGGAGACCTCTTCGCCTTCTTCAAAGAAAGGGGTCTTAGAAAAAAACAGTTTATTTTCCGCCAAGGAGGCCAGCAGGTGATCATAAGCTAATTGAGCCGACTGCCAAGCTTCCTTTGCGGAATCCGTAGGGTCCTGCACATAACTTGCCTCCAAAGAGTGGACCTGCAATTCCAATGTTTCCCTGAGTGATTCGGAGCGCCTCTTAACCTTTGTAACCTCCTTGCTGAGCAGTTTTCTCAAAAAGGACTTAAATGCCTCCCATTCGGTAAACACGGATACTGGATCTGGCTGTGGGGTAAAAAATCTACGGATGTTTCCCTCCATCTCCTCAGGGGTAGTAAGTAGCTGAAACCAAAAGGCATTAAATTTCCAGGGTGCCCTGGGGAGTGAGGATAAATGTGCAACAGTTAATGTTGCCACCAAACATGAGTGATCTGACACACATCTACAGTGGTGTGAAAAAGTGTTTGCCCCCTTCCTCATTTCCTGTTCCTTTGCATGTTTGTCACACTTAAGTGTTTCGGAACATCAAACCAATTTAAACAATAGTCAAGGACAACACAAGTAAACACAAAATGCAATTTGTAAATGAAGGTGTTTATTATTAAAGGTGAAAAAAAATCCAAACCATCATGGCCCTGTGTGAAAAAGTGATTGCCCCCTAAACCTAATAACTGGTTGGGCCACCCTTAGCAGCAACAACTGCAACCAAGCGTTTGCGATAACGTGCAATGAGGCTTTTACAGCGTCCTGGAGGAATTTTGGCCCACTCATCTTTGCAGAATTGTCCTAATTCAGTTACATTAGAGGGTTTTCGAGCATGAACGGCCTTTTTAAGGTCATACCACAACATCTCAATAGGATTCAGGTCAGGACTTTGGCTAGGCCACTCCAAAGTCTTAATTTAGTTTTTCTTCAGCCATTCGGTGGTGGACTTGCTGGTGTGTTTAGGATCATTGTCCTGCTGCAGAACCCAAGTTCGTTTCAGCTTGAGTACACGAACAGATGGTCGGACATTCTCCTTCAGGATCTCTTGGTAGACAGCAGAATTCATAGTTCCTTTTATCACGGCAAGTCTTCCAGGTCCTGAAGCAGCAAAACAGCCCCAGACCATCACACTACCACCACCATATTTTACTGTTGGTATAATGTTCTTTTTCTGAAATCCAGTGTTCCTTCTACGCCAGATATACTTGGACACACACCTTCCAAAGAGTTCCACTTTTGTCTCATTGGTCCACAGAATGTTGTCCCAAAAGTCTTGGGGATCATCAAGATGTGTTGTGGAGAAATTGAGACGAGCTTTGATGTTCTTTTTGCTCAGCAGTGGTTTTCTCCTTGGAACTCTGCCATGCAGGCCATTTTTGCCCAGTCTTTTCCTGATGGTGGAGGCATGAACGCTGGCCTTAACTGAGGCAAGTGAGGCCTGCAGTTCCTTGGACGTTGTTGTGGGGTCTTTTGTGACCTCTTGGATGAGTCGTCGCTGCGCTCTTGGGGTAATTTTGGGCGGGCGGCCGGCCACTCCTGGGAAGGTTCACCACTGTTCCATGTCTTCGCCATTTGGGGATAATGGCTCTCACTGTGGTTCGCTGGATTCCCAAAGCTTTGGAAATGGCTTTATAACCCTTTCCAGACTGATAGATCTCAATTACTTTCTTTCTCAATTGTTCCTGAATTTCTTTGGGTCTCGGCATGATGTGTAGCTTTTAAGGATCTTCTGGTGGACCTTACTGTGTCAAGCAGCTCCTATTTAAGTGATGCCTTGATTGTGAACAGGTGTGGCAATAATCAGGCCTGGGTGTGGCTAGAGAAATTGAACTCAGGTGTGGACAACCACAGTTATAGTATGTTTTAACAAGGGGGGCAATCACTTTTTCACACAGGGCCATGATGGTTTGGATTTTTTTTCACCTTTAATAATAAACACCTTCATTTACAAATTGCATTTTGTGTTTACTTGTGTTGTCCTTGACTATTGTTTAAATTGGTTTGATGTTCCGAAACACTTAAGTGTGACAAACATGCAAAGGAACAGGAAATGAGGAAGGGGGCAAACACTTTTTCACACCACTGTAGGTTTGTAGGAAATGTCTGAGACCGAGGGGAGCATGGCAGAGTTTGCCACCGCGAAATCTATCCTAGACAAGGACCTGTGAGTTTTTGAAAAACAAGAAAAAATTGTTTGCTGGATGGGTTTCGCTGCCTCCAGATATCCAACCAGCCCACCTCTTGTAGCAATCTAGCCAGAGGGGTCAATCTATGGGGACTATGCGATCCCAATACTGGGTGTTTATCTAGGGCTGCGTTTAACCAGCTGTTAAAATCCTCCACTATCAGCAGCAGGAGGTCCGGCCTCTCCCCTATAAATTCTAGGAGAAGCCGGAGTACCCGGGTGTCAAACGGGGGGGGGGGGGGGGATGTACACACAAGCCAAAATCCATTTCAATATACCAATGCGACAGTGCAAAAACACAAATCTTCCCTCAGTATCTATTTTTGAAGCATATTCCTGGAAGTCAACAGACCTGTGCACCACTGCACTCACCCCTCGAGAGAAGGAGGTGTGGGTGGAGTGGTACGCCCAGCCTATCCATGGATACATTAGGCACCCCCTGGTGGCACTCGTAAAGTGTGTCTCCTGTAGACATAGTACAGCAGGAAAAAAATTTTTTAAAACATGTGAATATCATTGTACGCTTGAGGGGGGAGTTCATGCCCCAAGAGATTATTGCTGCATTCGCCAATCAAATCATCTGAGCAGGATCGGTGGTTCCATGACCTGCTGGAAATTCTTGTAATATAGTATGCCTGCGTGGTCTTGGCTGAGGTATGTGTCCTTCTGAACTTTGCCAACAGGGCTGAACTTTTCACAACTCCTCTACCTAGCGGTAGGTCAACATTTTGTCCTTGCCTTATCCCAAAGGGAGAATAGGTTCCCCCTTGAGGCATATAGGGGGACGTTCGTTTCTTAGAAAGTCACAGTCTTATTCCTCGCTTTTTAACAATGGTACAGTATTCCCCAGCAGTTAAGAGAAGAAGGTGGGCCGGTAAGTACAATGTAAATAGAAGCCAACCAGGGCAAATAGAAGCCAACCAGTGCTGCAGTCCTGTATTGTAAGATCTGAGCATTATTTCTCTAAAGCATTGTTCCTTTCGTGGAATCCACAATTCATCAACACGTCAATCGCCATCAGCATCAACCCGGTGGTGACGCATGGCTTGCTCATTGTGGTCTAGCCAGGCCGCTGCATCCCTGGCTGACTCAAAAAAACTGTGCGTGCCCATCTGCTGTCACACGCAACTTTGCTGGGTACAGCATGGCGTAGGGTAATTGTAAGGCCCTCAAGCGTTTCTTCGCCTCTCTGAATTTTGCTCTTGATCTCTGGACTTCAGCTGAGAAGTCTGGATAAAATGACACCCTGACTCCATTGAATTTAACATTCGCCTTCTCCCATGTGCATCTCAGTATTGCCTCTCTGTCTCTGTAGTGTAGCAGTTTGGCCAGCATAGATCTGGGGGGAGCACCCTGTGGGGGAGGGGGGCCTGCCCGGTACTCTGTGGGCCCTTTCCACTGTATAGAATGGAGAGAATGAGTCCCTGACAAAAAGTTCAGCAAGCCAATTTTCCACAAATGCGGTGGGGTCTACCCTCTGATTTCTCAGGCAGACCAACAATGCGGACATTGTTCCTGCGTAAGCGATTTTCGATGTCCTCAGCTCTGTTATATGTGTCTTGTGCCAAGCGGTGTGCTGTTCTGGTCTCACGTGCTAGTGGGGGTAATTTATTCTCTATGTCGCTTACTCAGCATTCCACTGCATTAGCATTAGCCCTTTCTCTGAGTTTTTGCAGATCTTGCCTGATAAGTAAGACTTCCCTCATGCCCCCAAACTGCACCATCATATCATTAACTGATGCTGTGCACACCTGGACAGCCTTTAATATTGCTGCTAGTGTGGGTTGTTCAGGGGGCTCCTCATCGTCTGCAGCAGGAGGGGGGGGGGAGGGTGGGTGAGCTGCATCGTCATTGCTCTGGCCAGGGCTGCTGTCTTGATGTCATGTCCCCATTCTGCCTGTGTAAACAGGTCCATTTTCTCTGTGCCTCCTCCATAGCTATTGTAGCCGAGGGCCCTGTAACTTTTGGGTATAGTACAGCATGTCCCGATATTGCTCCTTACCCTGTGTCTTTGGGGATTTCTTGCTGCCTTCTCCTCTGGGCCTGTCAGACGTCCGTGGAGCGCGCTGTGCCATGGCTGCGGACGCTGTGGCGCCATCTTGGGAGTCTGGTCCCGCCATCTCCAACGGGCCTCGGCGGGTCTTTCCTCGGGTGCAGAGGGCTGGCGGTGGGTCCGGGAGATGCTGCTGTTCAGTAGCCAGCTGGGGAGCCAAAGAAAGCAGGGTTTTTGCCTGCCGGGGAAAGATCAATGTGAGGATCAAGCAGGAGCTGTGAGAAGTGCGTCCTCTCACATGCCGGTCTTGGCCACGCCCCTTGTAGTTAGTTTTCAATCCATGTACTCACCCTATGGTCCATGCCAACAGACCTTATTACAAAAAGGTACAGTAAACGTTTATGGGGAACTTTAACTGATGAGACCAAGATTAACGTATTTTGTTCAGATGGTGTCAAGCGTGTGTGGCACCAACCAGGTGAGGAGTACAAAGACAAGTGTGTCTTGCCTACAGTCAGGCATGATGGTGGAAGTCTCATGGTCTGGGGATGCATGAGTGCTGCCAGCACTGGGGAGCTACAGTTCATTGATGAAACCATGAATGCCAACATGTACTGTGACATACTGAAGCAGAGCATGATCCCCTTCCTTTGGAGACTGGGATGCAGGGCAGTATTCCAACATAACGACCCCAACCATACCTCCAAGATGACTACTGTCTTGCTAAAGAAGCTGAGGGTAAAGGTGATGGACTGGCCAAGCATGCCTCTAGATCTAAACCCTATTGAGTATCTGTAGGGCATTCTCAAACGGAAGGTGGAGGAGAGCAAGGTCTTTAACATCCACCAGCTCTGTGATGTCGTCATGGAGGAGTGGAAGAGGACTCCAGTGGCAACCTGTGAAGCTCTGGTGAACTCCATGCCCAAGAGGGTTAAGGCAGTGCTGAAAAAGAATGGTGGCCACACAAAGTATTCACACTTTGGACCCAATTTGGACATTTTCACTTAGACGGCTTTCACACCAAGCCGCGGGGGCGTCGGCGGTAAAGCAGCGCTATTTTTAGGGCTGCTTTACTGCCGTTTTATCGGGGCTATTCGGCCGCTATCAAGGAGGTTTTAACCCCCCCCCCGTTACATCTGCCCACCCGCTGTTATCGCAGCGCTGCCCCATTGATTTCAATGGGAAGCAACAGTGGAGGAACGGTGAGTTCACTGCTCTTTCACCGCTCCAAAGAAGCTGCTGGCAGGACTTTTTGTGACGCCCTGCAAGCACAACGCTCCAGTGTAAAAGCCCTCAGGCTTTCACACTGGAGTGAATGGAGCTGCTTTTTTCAGACGCTATACATGCGCTATTTTTAGCACTGTAGCACCTGAAAAATGCTGGCAGTGTGAAAGGGGTCTTAAGGGTGTACTCACTTTTGTTGCCAGCGGTTTAGACATTAATGGCTGTGTGTTGAGTTATTTTTGAGGGGACAGCAAATTTACACTGTTATACAAGCTGTACACTCACTACTTTACATTGTAGCAAAGTGTAATTTCTTCAGTGTAGTCACATGAAAAGAATAATAAAATATTTACAAAAATGTGAGGGGTGTACTCACTTTTGTGAGATACTGTATATAAAAAAAGTGTCACATGACTCAGATTACTAATTTGTTCAACCCCTTTTGTGGTTCATATATCTGAGCCAGGTGGCACAGAAAAAAGTGCAATATCACTTTTTAGGATTAGGGATGCAGTAGTGTCACCTCTCTCTGCTTCCAGCCTGCTGACTGTACAACGATCAGCAACAAACTGGTAAGTCATTGGTTCTGCTCACTCGCCTCCCACCTCTTGTGAGCATGCTTTCTGTCAGCACATGTAAATGCATCAGAGCCTGATCAACTTTGTGCTGTCCTTTCTGCTCCCAGATTTATGCTGTGCAATAGGTGACTGAAATTTAAGACTGCTTTAGCTAGTTTAATCAATATTATTTTTTAAAGGGAAGCAGAACAGTAAATGTTTTTTCATAGCTACTGCAGACAGAAAGCCTCAAACCACTGATGTTACTTCTTTGTAAAAAAGTTATTAGGTCACAACCAGCATACAGCTTGTCCCTGCTTGAAAACCGCCCTTCTCTGAAAGTGTTTCACCGCAATAGTCCTAATCGTAAAGACGGTTGTGGCTGAATAAAGTTTTTAAAAGAAAGTGACATTACTGGAGTGTGACATTTTGTTTGCGGTGGTTACGGTACTAGAAGTGGGTTGCCTCAGGTGTCATTTTGTTTGAATCTTCTAATGGTGTTTTTTTTCATAATTTCCTTAAGTACATCTTTCCGACCCATTTGCACATTGTGGCAGCACATTTAGTTTGAATAAGCTTTTAATATACCACAACACAACGCATAAAAAACACATCTGCACTATTTTTGGCAGTACAGTGCACTATTTGTGTGTTGTGGTACACCATAGTGCAGCTGCTTTTTTTTCTGTATATGTGCAATGGGCTGCATTAAGGCAGAAATACTTGTGCCTTAAGATGCACTGTAGTAATGTGCAGTAAAACGTGTGTGCCATACATTGCTTCAATGTTCACAGTTATAAACGTCTCCTGTCACTTGTCAGTGAAAACAAATAAAATGCGTTGACTGTAGTTGATATAGTTGAACATGTTGGCATTGAATCAGTTTCTCATTGAATGCATTTGGACCGTCTTTTCTATTACATTTTGTATATTTTGTTTTTCATACAGTGATAATTTGGAATAAAGATTGATACCCCGTGTAATCTGGAAGTAGGATTTGGGGCTGGTACATGAGAATATCTTTCCCTTCATTGAAGATCTCATTTCCCCATTTCTCTAATGTCCCTGTGATGCTGCGGGTTCCTAGGATATTTACTTTCCCTGCTGAAAAAGCAGAAAAGAACTCCTTAATAGACCTCTGAATAGAAATATTAAAAAAAATCTTTTACTCAGCATTGTATTTTTCTGTATTAACTACAATAAATAAGATATGGGGATATGGACATATCACATTGGGCAGTACATTTGTACACAAGGAAGCCATCACTGTTTTCAGCATTGGGCTCTTGATTATAAAGCTGCCAACTAACTTGTAAAGTGTCCTCTACACCTAAAGCTCCTCCTTTAAAGTGATATTAAACACTACATTTTAAAGAACTTTAGCAGCTGATTTAATCACTTACCGAGTATGCAGTTTCTTAATCTTTAATTCTTGCCTATTACAGTGCCTTGAAAAATTATTCATACCCCTTGAAATTTTCCACATTTTGTCATGTTACAACCAAAAATGTAAATGTATTTTATTGGGATTTTATGTGATAGACCAGCACAAAGTGACACATAATTGTGGAAGGAAATGAAAAATGGTTTTCAATTTTGTTTACCAATAAATATGTGAAAAGTTAGGCGTGCATATTCAGCCTCCTGAGTCATTACTCTGTATAACCACCTTTTGCTGCAATTACAGCTGTAAGTCTTTTTGGGGATGTCTCTACCAGGTTTACACATCTAGAGAGTGATATTTTTGCTCATTCTTTGCAAAAAAGCTCAAGTTTTGTCAGATTAGATGGAGAGCGTCTGTGAACAACAATTTTCAAGTCTTGCCACATATTCTTAATTGGATTTAGGTCTGGACTTTGACTGGGCCATTCTAACACATGAATATGCTTTGATCTAAACCATTCTATTGTAGCTCTGGCTGTATGTTTAGGGTCGTTGTCCTGCTGGAAGGTGAACCTCCGCCCCAGTCTCAAGTCTTTTTCAGGCTCTAACAGGTTTTCTTCTAAGATTGCCCTGTATTTGGCTCCATCCATCCTGCCATCAACTATGTCCAGCTTCCCTGTCCCTGCTGAAGAAAAGCATCGCTATGACATGATGCTGCCACCACCATGTTTCACGGTGGGGATGGTGTGTTCAGGGTGATGTACAATGTTAGTTTTTCGACACACAGAGCGTTTTGCTTTTAGGCCAAAAAGTTTAATTTTGGTCTCATCTGACCAGAGCACCTTCTTCCACATGTTTGCTGTGTCCCCCACATGGCTTCTCGCAAACTGCAAACAGGACTTCTTATGGCTTACTTTCAACAATGGCTTACTTCTTGCCACTCTTCCATAAAGGCCAGATTTGTGGAGTGCATGACTAATAGTTGTCCTTTGGACAGATTCTCCCACCTAAGATGTGGATTTCTGCAGCTCCTCCAGAGTTACCATGGGCCTGTTGGCTGCTTCTCTGATCAATGCTAGCCTTGCCTGGCCTGTCAGTTTAGGTGGACGGCCATGTCTTAGTAGGTTTTCAGTTGTGCCATACTCTTTGTATTTTCAGATGACGGATTGAACAGCACTCCGTGAGATGTTCAAAGTTTGGGATATTTTTTTATAACCTAACCCTGCTTTAAACTTTTCCACAACTTTATCCCTGACTTGTCTGGTGTGTTCCTTGGCCTTCATGATACTATTTGTTCACTAAGGTTCTCTAACAAATCTCTGAGAGCTTTACAGAACAGCTGTATTTTTACTGAGATTAAATTACACACAGGTGGACTCTATTTACTAATTAGGTGACTTCTGAAGGCAATAGGTTCCACTAGATTTCAGTTAGGGGTATCAGAGTAAAGGGGGCTGAATACAAATGCACGCCACACTTTTCATATATTATTTGGTAAAAAAGTTTGAAAACCATTTATCATTTTTCTTTCACTTCACAATTATGTGCCACTATGTGTTGGTCTATCACATAAAATCCCAATAAAATACATTTATGTTTTTGGTTGTAACATGACACTCCTTCCTGACCAGAGCACGTTTTACAATTTGGCAATTGTGTCGCATTAACTGACAATTGCGCGGTCATGCAATGCTGTACCAAACGAAAATGCGCCCCCCCCCCCACAAATAGATTCTTTTGGTGGTATTTAATCACCTCTGCGTTTTTTATTTTTTGCGCTATAAACAAAAAAGGAGCGACAATTTTGAAAAAATAATTTTTTTGCTTTTTGCTATAAAAAATATCCTCAAAAATGTTTTTAAAAAACACATTTCTTCATTGGTTTAGGCCAATATATATTCTTCTACATATTTTTGTTAAAAAAAATAAAAAAAAATAGCAATAAGTGTATGTTGATTGGTTTGCGCAAAATTTATAGTGTCTACAAACTTTAGCAAAGATTTATGGCATTTTTATGGAATTTTTTTTTATTTTTTTACTAGTAATGATCAGCGATTTTAGTGGTACTGTGACATTGCGACGGACAGATCGGACACTTTTGACACATTTTTGGGACCATTGACATTTGTGCAGCGATCAGTGCAATAAAAAATGCACTGATTACTGTGTATATGTCACTGGTAGGGAAGGGGTTAACACTAGGGGCGATCAAGGGGTTAAATGTGTGTTCCCTCAGCGTGTTCTAACTGTGAGGGGATTGGACTGACTGGGGAAGGAGTTGTTCTTACTTAGTAGGATATATCCCTGTGCTAGCTCTCGTGCACGCTATCACGCGTGGCCAGCGGCGATTGCGCCCCTTACTCCGGCGGCGAACGTGCCCTCTGGCGGCTCTAAAAGTGCCACAGTAAATATGCGTGGGTCAGTCGGGAAGCGGTTGAGCTGGTGCCAAAACTGCTGCCCCAGCTTTCCTGTTTCGAGGTGTCTCCTTTCTCTAGCAGCCTCCTATGTAGCCATGCTTACAAGCAGGGGCTAGAGTTGTGTCTCCCTACACTGTGTGCATCAATAGAAACACATAGCCCTTTAGCCAAGGATGGCAAGGCACTCCTCCCTAACCCCTGCCCCCTCCTTTCTTTATGGTAATTTTTGATCCAGGAAATATCCAATTGTCTTATGGAGGATCAGGAAGGAATTTTTTTCCTCCGTTGGAGCAAACGGGACCATGCTTCATAGGGTTTTTTGCCTTCCTCTGGATTAATGGAAGGTCTAGGATTGTGTATATGGAGGTTTTCTATTTATTTTTTCTGTTGGTTGAACAAGATGGGCTTGTGTCTTTTTTTCCAATGTGACTAACCATGTAACAGGCTGGTTTGAGACTGCACTATCCACTGTTACTCTTTCCTGTAAAGAGTTCAGCAAAACTGCACTGAGAGAGCATGAGCCAACAACATTGAAAGTTGTAAACTGCAAGTGCTGGAGCAAAAATTTTAACAGTTTACTGAGAAATGTTTATTGTATGTTAAATTAAGAAATGCTGAGTGTTTGTTACTAATTTTGTTATCCTCTTATTACTTAAAAATGTAAGTCCTAAAACCATTAACACTCGAATTCCCCAACACAAAACCCTTAAAGTGTTTGTTACCCTAAAAAAATAAAAATAAAAAAAAATAACGATCCTGTTCCTTTAAAGCATGTTATACAGCATAGTGCTTGTGCTGTGTAATTTGTAATTTGCTGAGCCCTGACAGCGTGGTCAGTTTATGTGCCTCCATCATCCACAGCTCTTCTGTCCTCCTCTGTGTCAGGGCTGGGCTCAGCCCTTCCTTCTCTGAACTGGCCTCTCAGCTGTCGGCTAATTGCCAGCTCCCATCTCTCTCCACAGTTACTCAGCTTACTACTTAAGGTTTCTCACACTCTGTCCTCTCTCCCCCCTTGCTCCCTGCCTGTCAGCTGTGTGTCAAGTGCCCACCCCCTCCCCTCCTGCTGCTGAAATTACTTTTAATATCATATATAATCCTGTGTGTTTCCTAATGATAGGTGCTCCTGTCTCTGTGTTTTATAAAAAAAAATTTCAGAACGCCGCTCGGCGCTCAAGTGACAGGCCAGCTTCTCTTAGTCTCCTCCTCTTGTCCCAACTGACGTCAGCGGGGGAATCTCAGCTCCGCCCACTGCAGCTGTCAGATGGGGAGAGGAGAGAGTCGGCCAGTCACGTGAGCACCTAGCAGTGCTCTGAAATCCGGTATAGACTGAATTTTTTTTCTAAAACACAGAGAAAGGAGCACCTATCATTAGGAAACACACAGGATTATTTGAAGTTAGCAGGGGTTAACAACCACTTTAACCTAAGACTGAATTCCAGGTATGCATAATTTTCATTTTTGAAGCTATTACACATACTAATCAGATTTTGTTTGCTATTATGCAGCTTAGTATGCTGAATGGCATAAAAAAAATCAGAGACAACTCTGACTATGTAGCAGTACATCAGATCTCCTGTCTTGAAGCACTAGGGTCCTTGGTTTGAATCACAACCAAGAAACTACCTGCATGGAATTTCCCTATGTTTGTGTGGGTTTCTTCCGGGTGCCCACACAAATATATATATATATATCGATCTCTAAAGACTGGTGATAGGAGTGTATCTATCCCCTTGTTGTTTTCCCACATACACTACTTTATATTAAGGTAGTCTGTGATATGACGCACGTATGTAGTGGTCACTTATGTGGTCACTGTATGTTAGTAGGTGAACCTGTTTATTGCATTAGAGTATATATACAGCTCCTGTTATTCTAGTTAACTTTTCTATAGCAAGTTTTAGCTCAGGGCTCAATAACCAGCATATGCTAGAGCCAGGATAGGCATCCAACGGCCACTTCTGGCAGTTAGAGGTCTAGTTTCATGTCCGATAAAAACGACTAGGTAAGGACTAAAGTGCAGACGTTTTCTGTGTGAGAGACTGTGTTCCAGGCTGGTTGAACAATGGTAGAAGAATCTTCCCCATCATCGCTGTTCTTGTCTTAAGGTCTTTGGCATCAAGGCAAATGCTGCATTGCAATTATCCTAAGGGGCCCGTGCAACTGGACTTTGCTGCAACATTCATCTGGAGGTATCTTTATTAACCGCTTGCCGACAAGCCGCCGTCGTTATAAGACGGCAGGTCGGCTCTCCTGCGCAAATCGGCATAGCTGTACAGTGGCTCGTGCAGGCGTGATAGAAGGAGCGCTCGTGCCCTCGGGTTGGGCAGACTCAATGTCCGCCAGCGACTCGTGATCACCTAGTACAGAGGCAGAATGGGGATCTGCCTTTGTAAACAAGGCGGATCCCCATTCTGACAGGGAACAGTGATCTCTGTCGTGTCCCTGCCAGCCAATCCCCCTTACAGTTAGAACACGCTGAGGTAACACAATTGACCCCTTGATCACCCCCTAGTGTTAACCCCTTCCCTGCTAGTGTCATTTTTACATTGATCAGTGCTAGGGATGAGCCGAACGGGGGGCACCAGAACCCGCGAACAGACCTAAAGTCCGTGCGAGAATTAGAACCCTATTAGTTACAATGGATGCGAACGTTCGAAATCAAAAGTGCTAATTTTAAAGGCTAATATGCATGTGATTGTCATAAAAAGTGTTTGGGGACCTGGGTCCTGCCCCAGGGGACATGTATCAATACAAATTTTTTTTTAAAAACGGCCGTTTTTTCAGGAGCAGTGATTTTAATAATGCTTAAATTGAAATAAAAGTGTAATATTCCTTTAAATTTCGTACCTGGGGGGTGTATATAGTATGCCTGTGAAGGGGCGCATGTTTCCTGTGCTTAGAACTGTCCCTGCAAAAAGTGTAATTTTTGCAGGAAAAAAAGCTATTTAAAATGACTCGCGGCTAATGTATTGACGGCTCCCGTAACACAGAGAACAGTCATTCATTGAAAGCCATTCATAAAAAAAAAGTAATTGATAAAAAATAAAAAGCGTGGGGGTCCCCCCAAATTAAATAACCAGGCCCTTCAGGTTTGCTATGGATATTAAGGGGGACCCCAGCCAAAAAAAAAAAATGGCGTGGGGTCCCCCTCAAAATCCATACCAGACCCTTGAGGTCTGGGATGGATTTTAAGGGGAACCCTAGCCAAAAAAAAATGGTGTGGGGTCCCCCTCAAAATCCATACCAGACCCTTATCCGAGCACGCAACCTGGCAGGCCGCAGGAAAAGAGGGGGGACGAGAGCGCCCCCCCTCCCTCCTGAACCATACCAGGCCACATGCCCTCAACATTGGGAGGATGCTTAGGATGCATGTTGATGAGGACAAGGGCCTCTTCCCCACAACCCTGGCCATTGGTTGTGGGGGTCTGCAAGGGGACCCCCAGATCCCGACCCCCCGGGTGAAATGGTAAGGGGGTACAAAATTACCCCTACCATTTCACCAAAAAAGTGTCAAAAATGGTAAAAATGACAGGAGACGGTCTTTGACAATTCCTTTATTAAAATCTTCTTTCTTCTGGTCTTCCTTTCTTCATCCTTCGGTTTCTTCATCTTCTCCTTCCGGCATCTTCTTCCATCTTCTTCTTCCATCTTTTTCTTCCTCCGATCCGCTTCTTCTTGCGCTGGTCTTCTCGTTCTTCTCGTCCGGCATCTACTTCCATGGCGTCGGCGTCTGGTCTTCTGTCGGGCCACTCCACGCAATGGGAGGCTCCCGCTGTGTGAGGCTTCGCTCCGTCTGACAGGTCTTTTATAACGGAGGGCACCTGGTGACCCCGCCCCCCTCTGACGTCATGGGGAAAGTCATAGGGAATTCCCCATGACGTCCCCGTGCATCAGAGGGGGCGGGGTCACCAGGTGCCCTCCGTTACAAAAGACCTGTCAGACGGAGCGAAGCCTCACACAGCGGGAGCCTCCCATTGCGCGGAGCGGCCCAGAAGAGATGCCGACGCCATGGAAGAAGATGTCGGACGAGAAGACCAGCGCAAGAAGAAGCGGATCGGAGGAAGAAGATGGAAGAAGATGCCGGAAGGAGAAGATGAAGAAACCGAAGGATGAAGAAAGGAAGACCAGAAGAAAGAAGAAAGAAGATTTTAATAAAGGAATTGTCAAAGACCGTCTCCTGTCATTTTTACAATTTGACACTTTTTTGGTGAAATGGTAGGGGTACTTTTGTACCCCCTTACCATTTCACACAGGGGGGGCAGAATCTGGGGGTCCCCTTGTTAAAGGGGGCTTCCAGATTCCGATAAGCCCCCCGCCCGCAGACCCCCACAACCAATGGCCAGGGTTGTGGGGAAGAGGCCCTTGTCCTCATCAACATGGGGACAAGGTGCTTTGGGGGTCTCAGACCCCCAAAGCATCCTCCCAATGTTGAGGGCATGTGGCCTGGTACAGTTCAGGAGGGAGGGGGGCGCTGTCGTCCCCCCCTCTTTTCCTGAGGCCTGCCAGGTTGCGTGCTTGGATAAGGGTCTGGTATGGATTTTTTTTTTTTTTGGCTGGGGTCCCCCTTAATATCCATAGCAGACCTGAAGGGCCTGGTGATTGAATTTGGGGGGACCCCCACGCTTTTTTTTATTTTTTTTTATTTTTTATCAATGATTTATTTTTTATGAATGGCTTTCAATGAATGACTGTTCTCTGTTACGGAGCCGTCAATACATTAGCCGCGAGTCATTTTAAATAGCTTTTTTTCCTGCAAAAATTACACTTTTTGCAGGGACAGTTCTAAGCACAGGAAACATGCCCCCCCTTCACAGGCATACTATAGACACCCCCCAGATGTGATACTGCAATGCTGTACTAACAGCACGCACACACAAATCCCCAGAATCATAGCACATAATGTCAGCAGTCAGCAGCACATAACGCTGACACTGACAACACAACACAATATGCGAGGCCGCGGCGGCGGCCTTTTATACTGTGGTGCGTGTACTAAACCCCCTGAGCTATAATTGGCCACAGGCATCCTGTGGCCAATTATTGCTCTCCTCGCTGCTGGCTCTTTGATTGGCCAAGCATGCGGGTCACAGTGCATGCTTGGCCAATCATCAGCCAGCAATGCACTGCAACTGGCGCAGTGCATTGCGGGCCGCTCGCATCACACGAATTTGATGCGAGCGGCCCAAATAGTTCCGGGCTTGCCGAGCGGGCGAACGCCCGATGTTCGATTTGAACATGGCTTCGAATCGAACACCGGGCCCATCCCTAATCAGTGCATTTTTATAGCACTGATCAATGTAATAATGTCAGTGGTCCCCAAAAACTGTAATTTGGGGTTTAGATTTATCCCCTCAATTTTTTTTTAACAAAAATATGTAGAAGAATATATATCGGCCTAAACTCATGAATACGTTTTTTTTCTTTTTGGACATGTATTATAGCAAAAAGAAAAAAAAAATGTTTTTCTCACAATTGTCGCTCTTTGTTTAAAGCGCAAAAAAAAAAAACGCAGAGGTGATCAAATACCACCAAAAGAAAAAAGGACGTCAATTTTGTTTGGGTACAGTGTTGCATGACTGCGCAATTGTCAGTTAAAGTGGTGCAGTGACGTATCGCAAAAAATGATACATAGGTTGCTGGTTAATTTCCCAAGAAGTGAATCCCCTTTCTTCACAGAGGCCCTGTCCTGGGAGGAGGCAAAGCCAATTTACAATAAGTAAAGTATTGAATACATTTTTAGAGCTTTCTAAATACCTATAATAAATAAGTATTTAAATGTGCAACAGTGCATTTACCTCCTTCTCTGTAATTCCACTTCTCAAGTTGGTCAATCAACTCTTTGTTCCCATTAGAAGCTCTGACAAATATGAAGATGGTTAACGTGGAGAAAAGGAGGTGACAATTAAACATTATGGGCAATCCTGTGTGATAAAAGATAGAAAAGATTTGTGATATTTAGTTTGACTAAATAGACTAAAGCATCCTAGTTAAAGTTCTTAAAGATTTCACAAGTTTTGCAATATTTTTCTAATAAAATACTTGTTTCACTGTAGCAAGGTCTCCGGCGTCCTTCAGTCTAATAAGGACCTCTAGGGCCAGAGATAGCTGACATCCTTCTGTATATGGTGGGCTGTGAGCCATAGTGGGTGCAAGGTGGAAGTTATTGGATGCCAGACACTTATTGAACGCAAAAGAGATGTTTATTTCTCTTACAAACTTTTTTGGGGGAAAGAGGGTTAGGACCAGGACACCCTAGAGTAGTTGCAAGTTAAATTAGCAGATTCCGATACTTCAATAGGAGGACAGCCATGCAGGGAAAGGCCTCCAGCAAGAAGCCGCATCTGCATGTGCAGGAATGCTGTCTCCTATGGCAACAGTTTTTAACAGTTCCTAACACAAAGCGTAACAGTTCCTTCACCTTCACTACAACTTCTCCTTGTAGTTCTTCAATACACTGAGCTCCCGGTCTCTCACTAGACCCTCTGATTCACTGCCACTGAATCCCTTGAGCTCCTCCAATCTTCACAGTGGTATCTTCCTCAAGCGTCACCCTGCCTCTGCTGGGTTCCTAGCTTGGCACTCCCGATACTTCTCAAGCTTCACTCCACTGGCCTACTCGGTCCCTGGCTTGACAAGGCTGCTCTGCAAGCGTCACCTCCATTGGCTGGGTCCCTGACTTGATCACTGCCTGAAGTTTCCCGATTCTCCACCATGCATGTTCAGTGAGAATGCTGCTCTGATACTTGCTTCAGTTAATCACTGTGGTCCCTGGTAATAAGGTGGTTGGTCCCTTAGTGGCAACAGCTTCCCTTCTACCTCCGACCACTGACAGGCTCTCCGCCTGGCAGAACCGTCACTTCTGGTTGGACTGCAAGCTGCAATCCCAACCCTGCGCTGCTTTCTTGCTTCTGGATAGGCCCTCAGACAGCCTAGCAGCCAGATGCCCCTGGGATAGGCCCAAACTCCAGCCTAGCAGCCCGGGGCAACACGACACACATCCACCCAGACAGCCGGTCAGGTGGCACAGAACTTAGATCACCTGACTCCACCCAAATATATAGGCTCTCCCAGCAGGACAAGGGATTTAAGAAAACCCCTGCCCATTGGCTGAGATACCCCATATAACCATAACCTGACCTCGAGTTACCCTTCTTATATCTAATACCCCCAAGTACCCATCCACTTAGTGGTAGAAGAGAAAAGTGCAACAAGGCCAAACATAGGGAGAAATCAATAGATCTCTAACAACCAGGATAACTACTCCTGGCAAGTAAATTTGCCATTTCGTTTCGTTTTTTTCGTTTCCGTTGATTCGTAACGATTCGTAAATTTGTACATCGTCGGTGTTTGTATTCGTAACGATTCGTAAATTCGTAAGTCGTCGGTGTTCGTATTCGTAACGATTCGTATTTTTGTAAGAGTTATTTTTTCGTTGATTAGTTTTTCCGTTAGTTAAATTTTTGTTTATTCGAACGCATTCGTATTTATTCGTACATTCGTAACATTCATAACATTTGTATATTCGTAATCGGAGCATAATTCATAATTTTATGTAATGTGTATGCTATTATTACATTTTAAGAGACATGGAAAATTACGAATCGAAAAAAAAAGTTACAAATGTACGAATTTTTTCGTTCAATCCATTCGAAGCATGCTAAGCAGCGCCATTGTAAGAGACACGGAAAATTACGAATCAAAAAAAAAGTTAAGAATGTACGAATTTTTTCGTTCAATCCATTCGAGGCACGTTAAGCAGCGCCATTGTAAGGGACACGGAAAATTACCAATTCAACAAAAAAAAAAAAAAAAAAAAAGTTACGAATGTACGAATTTTATCGCTTAGTTTGATTTTCGTTGTTCCTGTTTTCGTTTTTCGGATTTTCTTCTTTCGTAGATTCGTTGTTTCTAATTTGTTTTTTCCGAATTCTAGTTGTTTTCGGATTCGTTCGATTCGAACGATTCGTTATTAGTTAAATTTTTAGCGAATCGTTCGTTCATTCGTACGATAACGAATGAACGAAAATAACAAAAAAAACGAAAAACAAAACGAATTGCACATGTCTAATTTGCCATTACCTTTTCTTTTCATACTTTACCTCTTAGAGCTGCAGATCTTCTTTAGCCACCTCCTATCTACATGCATGCATACCAGTGATGGCTTTATTCCTTTGGGTGGGGTTATGATGGTGATAAAAATAGACTATGCTTGCACAGTGTGTTAAAACGGCCAATAAAGGCCTGTACACACAATCAGAAAATCGTACAAAAATCGTAAAAAAAAATATGAATGCAATCTACTCATTGGGGGGAGAAACTTTGGGGGGATCAAGGATGGAAAAGG
This sequence comes from Lithobates sylvaticus, assembly GCA_028564925.1. Taxonomy (NCBI): domain Eukaryota; kingdom Metazoa; phylum Chordata; class Amphibia; order Anura; family Ranidae; genus Lithobates; species Lithobates sylvaticus. The sequence continues at coordinate 123,705,994 of CM053032.1, read as the reverse complement.
ACCTGGGTGTCCTAGTAGATGATAGGCTCAGCAAACGCATGCAATGCCAAGCTGCTGCTAACAAAGCAAACAGAATATTGGCATGCATTAAAAAGGGGATTAACTCAAGAGATAAAGTGGTAATTCTCCCGCTCTACAAAGACTCTGGTCCAGCCGCACCTAGAGTATGCTGTCCATTTCTGGGGCACCAGTCCTCAAGAAGGATGTGCTGGAAATGGAGCGAGTACAGAGAAGGGCAATAAAACTAATAAGGGACTGGAGGATATTAGTTTTGAAGAAAGGTTATGAGCACTGAACTTATTCTCTCTGGAGAAGAGACGCTTGAGAGGGGATATGATTTCAATTTACAAATACCATACTGGTGACCTCACAATAGGGATAAAACTTTTCAGCTGGAGTGAGTTTAATAAGACACGTGGCCACTCATTAAAATTATAAGAAAAGGAGGTTTAACCTTAAACTGCGTAGAGGGTTCTTAAGAGCTGCAAGGATGTGGAATTCTCTTCCACAGGCGGTGGTTTTAGCGGGGAGCATCGATAGTTTCAAGAAACTATTAGATATTAAGCACCTGAATGACCACACCATACAGGGATATACAATGTAATACTGACATACAATCACACAGATAGGTTGGACTCGATAGAATTGTGTCTTTTTTCAACCTCACCTACTATGTAACTATGTACATAAAATACCGCTTTCTAAGCGATTGTACGATAATCTGATCATTAGTACACAGCTTTCGTCAGAATTTTTCAGAAGAGGCAAACATGAAAATTTTTCTTGTACAATACCAGAATCGGATGATTTTTGTTTAAGCAGTACAGTTTTTGTACAAAAATACAATACAAATACACTACAACACATGACATCAATTCCGAATTTTTATTCTATTGTCGGAGAATTTTTATACTTTAGTAACCTCTTCATTCTCGATCTGGAGTCTAGCATGCAAAAACAAAACGACAATCATTTGTCCGATACTCTCATCCTGTGTACTACGCTTAAGGATGGCCATACATTATACAATTTTCTTATTCAATTTCCTTTAGATTTTCCTTCAACTATATAGTGCAAGGACCTGCATGACTGTGTACAAATTAAAAATGTTTAGGTTTGACCTCATATTATATGGTCTTGGTAAATCTTAAGGAAAATTCTACAAGAAAGTTGTATAATGTATAGCCAGCCTTAGAGTCTCCATCATAAGGTATTATGATAAGTTGACAATGTAGGAGCACAATTTGGAGACTGGGAGAGAGCACTGCCACCCAATAACAGGAAGTGCCTGAAAAAGAATCCTCAGGTATTATTTTAACATAATAAAGCTTCAACAAGATTTTATTGATTAGTGATACACTTACTTTAACTCTTTTGCTGCCTCCAACATATGTGATAAGCAGTGGCGGCTGTTGTTTTTTTTGGGGGGGGGGTGGCCAAACAGCTCCCCCCGCAGCACTAACACACTCCCCCACAACCACCACCCACTGTCCTTACCTTGGATGCGGGCGATGAGAGCATGGCGGGCTAGGGGAAAGCTGCTCCGGTGTCCTCTCCTGGAGCAGCTTCCGTGGTATCTCCTCTCTCCTCCTCCCCGTGCTCGGCGTCCAATAGGATCGCCAGACATTTTGTCCAATCGGGAAACAGGTTTCATACCTGCTTCCTGATTGGCCGGGAGGAGGCTCAGTGTTGCAACAGCGAATTTTCATTCACTGTTTAAACACACCTGGGTGGGCTCCAGACGCAACGCAGGGTCCCGAGTCTACCCTATTCTGAAGCCTATTGAAGCCTATGGGTCTAATCAGTGCTTCAAAAACATAAAACTAAACATGGCTGCTGTAATTCATATGCCCATTGACCCGAAAGTGTCCATACACATAAATAGTGGGCGGCAGTGGATAAATTCATGCTATGCATGAATCTACAGTGCCTTGCAACCCGCCATGGCTTTTTACCTATTTTGTTACATTACAGCCTTTAGTTCAATGGTTTTTTAATCTGAATTATGTGTGATGGATCAGAAAACAATAGTCGAAGTAAAATTAGAAACATATATACATAAAACTATTTTTGGCATGTGCGTATGTATTCACCCCCTTTGTTATGAAGCCCATAAAAAGCTCAGATGCAACCAATTACCTTCAGAAGTCACATAATTAGTGAAATGATGTCCACCTGTGTGCAATCTAAGTGTCACATGATCTGTCATTACATATACACACCTTTTTGAAAGGCCCCAGAGGTTGCAACACCTAAGCAAGAGGCACCACTAACCAAACACTGCCATGATAACCAAGGAACTCTCCAAACAAGTAAGGGACAATGTTGTTGAGAAGTACAAGTCAGGGTTAGGTTATAAAAAAAACAAACAAATCTTTGATGATCCCTAGGAGCACCATCAAATCTATCATAACCAAATGGAAAAAACATGGCACAACAGCAAACCTGCCAAGAGACGGCCGCACACAAAAACTCACGGACCGGGCAAGGAGGGCATTAATCATAGAGGCAGCACAGAGACCTAAGGTAACCCTGGAGGAGCTGCAGAGTTCCACAGCAGAGACTGGAGTATCTGTACATCTGTACATTACGCTTTATAGAGTTGGGCTTTATGGCAGAGCGGCCAGAAGAAAGCCATTACTTTCAGCAAAAAACAAAATGGCACGTTTTGAGTTTGCGAAAAGGCATGTGGGAGACTCCCAAAATGTAGCACCTTCGCTCTGGTCTGATGAGATTAAAATTTAACTTTTTGGCCATCAAAGAAAACGCTATGTCTGGCGCAAACCCAACACATTACATCACCCAAAAAACACCACAGTGAAACATGGTGGTGGCAGCATCCTGCTGTGGGGATGTTTTTCAGCAGTCGGGACTGGGAAGCGGGTCAGAGTTGAGGGAAACATGGATGGTGCTAAATACAGGGGTATTCTTCAGCAAAACCTGTACCACTCTGTGTATGATTTGAGGCTAGGACAGCAGGACAATGACCCCAAACACACTGCTAAAGCAACACTTGAGGAGTTTAAGGGGAAACAAGTAAATGTGTTGGCATGGCCTAGTCAAAGCCCAGACCTCAATTCAATAGAAAATCTGTGGTTAGATTTAAAGATTGCTGTTCACAAGCGCAATCATACAACTTGAAGGTGCTGGAGCAGTTTTTCAATGAGGAATGGGCAAAAATCCCAGTGGTAAGATGTGGCAAGCTCATAGAGACTTATCCAAAGCGACTTGGAGCTGTGATAGCCGCAAAAGGTGGCTCTACAAAGTATTGACTTTAGGGGGTGAATAGCTATGCACATTGACTTCTTCTGTTATTTTGTCCTATTTGTTGTTTGCTTCACAATAAAAAAAAAAAAAATCTTCAAAGTTGTGGGTATGTTCAGTAAATTTAATGATGCAAATCCTCAAATAATCCATGTTAATTCCAGGTTGTGAGGCAACAAAACACGGAAAATGCCAAGGGGGGTAATACTTTTGCAAGGCACTGTATCCATTATGCATATAGGGGGTGGCGAGGATAGGGGTGGGTGGCGCCCAGGCACCCCTAATGGATGAGCCACCCCTGGTCATATGTCAGTAGCAGTAGGAATGTTTACACGCACATATAAATCTGACACGCTGTCGGCTGCCAGGTGGAAGTGATCGAGCCACCCAATAGCTTCCACAGACACCCAGTAGTGTACCCCCCCTCGCTATGTTTCCAAGGCTCCGCTATCCCACCTGCAGACCCAGGACTCCTATGGCAGGTGTCGCTGGGTAGAGGGGAGAGAGACCAGCGAACATCCATTCGCTGATTCCCCTAGCTAGAATAAGCATGAAAGCGATGTGCATTATGTCACATCCAGGTTCAGATTTCAATTTCCTTGGCCTCTGTGGCTGGGTATATCAAGGGTTGAATAGATCCACGATGTCTCCTTAAATAGAACCTGTCTAAACAAAATGCTTTGTTCCTCTTTGTGATAAAAGTGATTAAAAAAAGTGTAAAAATGTAAGCACTTAAAAAAAATAAAATAAAAATAAAACATGTCATACTTACCTCCACTGTGCAGTTTGTTTTGCACAGTGTGGCCCTGATCATCGCCTTCTGGGGTCCCCTGGTGGCTCTCACGGCTCCTCCTCACATCGGTAAACCCCCTGGGAGAAGCGCTCTCCCAGAGAGTTACCTTGCAGGCGCGCTCCCGAGTCCAGCATTTGCGTCTATAGACATAGAATGCCGGACTCTGCCCCGCCCCCCAGTGCCCGTATCATTGGATTTGATTGACAGCAGAGGGAGACAATGGCCGCGCTGCTATCAATCTATCCAATCAAGAGCCGAGAACCCCGGGCAGAGAAGAAGATTGCATCTCTACCAAGGGAACGAAGGGCTCAGGTGAGTAAAACAGGGGGGCCGGTCAGTGTCAGACGTTTTTTCACCTTTATGTATAGGATGCATCAAGGTGAAAAAACATGAGGGTTTACAACCCCTTTAAACACCCCCCCCCCCCCCCAAAAAAAAAAAAAAATGTAGAGCCAGCCCTCGCCCTTAGGTACATGTACATTAGAATGTAAACACTTGCCACAGGAGCCTATATATGAAAACGATGATTGCACTACACATGTTACATATCACTGTGCATGTGATATATAGTGAGAGCAATAATTCTAGGGACATTTTGCTGGTTTGATGACCTGCTGGGTGTTTTTAAAACATTGCTTATTTAAATACAGTAATATTCAAACCTAAATACTTTGTTGTTGTTTTTGTAAAATTGTCTTTTTCTCTTCTCTCTCCTCTCCTTTCTTATTCATACTGCCACCCTTCTCCCCTCTCTGGTCCCCATTTCCGTGGTTGGCGTGCATGGTATCATAAGCCAGTGGGGTGCGTCCTACCGATATGATGGCCACAATTAAAATCACCTCCTACAACGTCAGGGGTCTGAATGTCGCAGCCAAAAGACATCAGATAACCCGTGAACTACGTAAATCAACCACTTCCATTGCATTCCTACAGGAAACGCATCTGACCCACACCACGCAGGTCAAACTGACCTCGCCGTACTTCCCCCAGTGGTACTATAGTCTTTCAGACACAAATAAAGCAAAAGGGGTGGCCATAGGATTTGGTAGAGACGCACCCTTTCGGCTAGTAACAATGCATGCGGATGACCATGGTCGTTTTCTTTTCTTAAAGGGCTTTCTGGGCAACACCCATTGCACACTGGCAAACATCTACTCTCCGAATCACAACCAGCCCACCTTCTTCTCCCAAATCCTAACGGAATTGGCTGAGTTTGCAGAGGGTCTGGTGGTATTAGCAGGGGACATAAACATGCCCTTAGACCCCGTCCTGGACACTTCTCATGGGCGCTCTCACATACCCTTTAAACGCTTAGCCCACGTTAAAAAAAGACTAATGGAGCGACAATTAGTAGACGCTTGGCGCATGCTTCACCCCAAAGACAAAGATTTCTCCCACTTCTCGAAAACACACCTGTCATACTCTCGCATTGATAATATTTTTATAGACCATTATCATCTCCCACAACTACAATCCGCCAAAATAGGTACTGCAACGTTATCAGACCACGCACCTGTATCGATCACCTTGAACATGCCCTCTTTGGCCCGCCGCACCTATAACTGGAAACTTAATGACTCCCTGTTATCCAACGAAGCTGAAGTTGCAATGTTATCTACACAGATATCGCAATATTTTAATGAAAATAAGCCCTCGGAAACCTCACCAGCTATAGTTTGGGAAGCCCATAAGGCTACTATGAGAGGCCGGTTTATTGAACTAGGGGCGAGGAAAAAAAGAGAGCATGGTCAACAACTCGAGCGAGTCTTGCAGGAAATAGCAGACCTGGATAAACAACACAAGCTTTCCCTACACACAGCACATTTAGAAGCCCTTACACTGAAAAGGGAAGAACTGAAAAATCTTTTGAACCTAGCCACCGTTAGAAAATTTCAACACTATTCGCAGAAACTGTACGAATGGGGAACAAACCGGGTAGACAGTTAGCGAGATCACTTAAAGAAAAACAGACCAGGTCATTTATACCGAAAATAAAACTACCCAATGGGAATTTAGTGCATGCAACCCCACATATAGCGAAGGCCTTCAGGGAATACTATGCGGACTTATACAAAGTACCATGCGACCCACCGTCCCTGACTGTGCAAGAAAGGCGGCGGCGTATGCTTTCTTACTTAAAGGAAGTGAACCTGCCGAAACTGTCACCCCGGTCCCTCAAAGAACTGGAGGCTGATCTCTCTGTTGAGGAATTCCAAACGGCCTTGAAATCAACCCCGACAGGTAAAGCCCCAGGGCCTAACGGATATACGATCCTCTACTACAAAAAATTTAGCGATGTTCTCTTACCCCACCTCACGGCCTACGCCAACTCTATCTCACAGTCCTCGGGTCTCCGCCCAGAATCCCTTACAGCTCACATCTCGGTCATCCCCAAACCGGGAAAAGACCCTACCCAATGCAGCAGCTACAGGCCAATTTCCCTGTTAAACGTAGACATCAAATTATACTCTAAAGTAATGGCCAATAGACTACTTCCCCTTATTCCCAGCTGGGTCTCCACGGACCAGACGGGCTTCATGCCGCACAGAGAAGCCAAAGACAATTCCCTCCGGGCAATATCGCTAATACAATATGCCCAAAGATCGTCCCAGTCCACCCTACTTTTTTTTTTTTTTTTTTTTTTTTTTTTTTTTTTTTTTTTGCTCTTCCTAGTATTCTGGTTCCAGTTCTTTATATATCTGGCTATTTTCTCCTATCTTATACTTCGGGATTTATTGGGTCATTATTTCTACATATTTCCATGATTTTTTGAACTCTGTCCATCTAGACCACTTATCGTTTTGTTCAGTCACTTTTCCTTCTTTCTCCCCCTGGTCTAATCTCTCCAGTTTAAATCTGTTGTTAACTCCTATTATCCAATTCTTCATTTTAGGGCCCTCCGTTTCCTGCCAATTTTTGGGTATTAGGCTTTTAGCAACGTTTATCATGGTGGAGACAATTGATTCTCTATATTGTTTACTCGGGATCTCCACTCCGTGGAACAGGCATACCCAGGGATCTTCCGTAATTTCCGTGTTTGTGATTTCTTTTATTGCTATCAAAATATTTTTCCAGTAACTCTTGATGACGGGGCAGTCCCACCATATGTGTGCCATTGTGCCTTTTTCTTTACATCCCCGCCAACAGTTTGGAGATTCCCCAGGTTGAAATTTACTCAGTTTTTCTGGAGTGGCATACCACCTTGCTAAACATTTGAAATTCATCTCTGCCGTCTTGGAATCTTTGGCTGAATTATGTGTTAGTTGTAAAATTTTATCTATAATATGTTTGTTACTGGGTGTTCCTAATTCTAATTCCCATTTCCTTATGTATGGCGGTGTCTCCTCCCCTGCATCATTTAAAACTTTATATATTCGAGCTATATTATTGCGGGATTTCCCCCTCTCACAAAGAGACTCGAGGGGTCTAAGCTCCCTCATATCTCTTACCGGGGAGGGTAGCTTCTCTACGAAATGCTTAAGTTGGAGATATCGCCATTCATTTACCTCAAATAACTCTGTGTTTCTTTTTAGGTCGGTGTAAGTGCTTATTTTGCCTCGTGTCAGAATGTCTTTTAACTGTGCTGTGTCTTTTTTTATCCAATTCCCTGCTATCGAGTTTTTCCCTGGAGGGAAATACTCATTATTTTTTAAATATATCAAAGGGGAGTTGTATGTCCATTTTTGTTGTCGGTGTACCTTATCCCATATTTTAAGTGCCGTATGTGTTAAAGTGTATGTGTTTTCTCCCAGTTTCCTATTCCGTGGTGGATTCCATATTTCTTTATTTAACTGTGTGCTACTTGCTGTGATTTCTAGTTTGACCCATCTTTTTTCATTTTCTGGTATACTCCATTCTATCACCCGTGAGAGTATGACTGCATTATAATATTTGTTAATGTTTGGGGCAGCTAGCCCCCCATATTTCTTCCCCTTTTCCAAGACGGCAGATGCTATTCTCGCTTTTTTGTTGAGCCAGATACAGTTCGTTAAGATCGATTTCAAGGTTTTAAAGTATGCTTGTGGTAGTGGGATTGGTAGCATCTGGAATTTATATAATATTTTTTGCATAATCACCATTTTTATTGCGTTAATACGCCCGAACCAGGATAGGGGTCTGACTGCAATTTTTTTTGTCTCCATTTTAACTTCATCCAACAGTGGAATATAGTTTAATTGATAGGATTTCCACAGAGTGCTTGTAAGTCTTATACCCAAGTATTGTAAGCTATTTTGCCACGGAAACGGAAATGCCCTTTTCAGGTCCTCTACTTCCTGCTTTTTAATGTTAATCTTCATGATTTCTGATTTTGTCATATTGATTTTGAAATTGGATATTTCCCCATATAATTTCAAGATTTTTAAGAGATTTGGCAGGGTGGTCCTAGGTTCTGAGATGAAGAATAGAACATCATCGGCGAAGGCGGCCAACTTATGTTCCTCGCCAGTCCACCCTACTTATATCCACTGACGCTGAAAAAGCGTTCGACAGGGTGGACTGGGACTACCTGAAAATGACCCTACGCCATTTTGGGCTGGGGCCTAAAATGTTCCATCGCATATCCTCCCTATACTCCTCTCCCACAGCCCAGATCCGGATAAATGGTACCCTTAGCGACCCATTCCAACTGTTTAATGGGACTAGGCAGGGCTGCCCCCTCTCACCCCTCCTGTTCGCCCTCACCCTAGAACCCTTTCTAGCAACCGTGAGGCGAGATGTAAACATTCACGGGATCCAGGTAGGCAATAAGACCCACAAATACGCGGCCTATGCCGACGATATTTTATTTTTCACACAACAACCCCACATCTCACTCCCCAACCTAATGAAAGCCTTCTCCACCTTCCAGACAATATCTAACTTTAAAATCAATCTATCAAAGTCCGAGATTTTAAATATTAACTTACCCAACAGAGAGGCAGAACGATTAAAACCCCTCTTTCCCTTCAGATGGGTTCACCGTAGTATGAAGTATTTGGGAGTATTTCTCACACCTAACATCCAGTCCCTCTTTAAACATAATTATATTCCTCTGCTGAATAACATCAGAAATGACCTCACAAAATGGAAAACGCTTGCTCACACATGGCTGGGTAGAGTGAACATAGTCAAGATGAATTCTTTGGTCTTACACATCACCCTTGCTGCCACTCCTGGGCAATGCCTTCTTCCTCCCTGGCCAACTAGACCCTGGCTTCCAGACTTGGTCCCCAAACAGACCTCTCCTGCTTCACCATGTTCTTCAAGCCAACACTCCCAACCTGGCCAACTAGACCCTGGCTTCCAGACTTGGTCCCCAAACAGACCTCTCCTGCTTCACCATGTTCTTCAAGCCAACACTCCCAAACCTCTAAGGGAGATTCTTGGCCCTAAACCACCAGTGCTCCTCGATAAATGGAGGTATATTCAACTACGGCACTTCCTCGGCTCCCTTCAGCAGCCTCTGATGGGGCTACAGGACCTGAACGGCATTGAGGAAATACTATACCCAACAGACCCACCTGAACACTGTATTTCACTTTTTTACAAAGCGCTCATCAAGTTACAGGACGATGAACACCCTTCCTTCCTTGCGAAATGGGAGGCAGACCTAGACTCCTACCTCTCAGACAACCAAAAGGATAAAGTGTTGCAGCTGGTCCACGTCTCCTCAATAGCGTCAAAAATGACCGAGGTCAATTATAAATTACTAACTAGATGGCACTACACCCCATCAAAGCTCCATCAGATGTTCCCCGCCAATTCCCCGTTGTGTTGGAGGAATTGTGGGAACAAAGCAACTCATGCCCACATTTGGTGGTCGTGCCCACTTATCCGCCCCTTCTGGGCCAAGGTCATCCACACTATATACCAGATTTCCAACGTCAACAAAAAGAAAAGAAAAAAAAAACTTTGGTAGTAAAATGAATAATGTAAGTATTGATACACTTACTTCAAAGTGTAACTGCCCAGGTGTCACGAATGTCACATCCTCAATGCAGGTGGTCAGACACTATAGCTAGCTACTGTGTGCTTCACCTATAGCAGCCCCCTTTCCCTTAAGGCAAGCAGGTCTACCGGTACTTGGTTGCCCCCAGGACTTAAACACAATGCTATAGTGCCTGGCCACCACACCAGGGCAGATGATAACAGAGCAAACAACAGACTACTTGCAGTTTAGCAGACCGATAGCATGGTTCTATGACAGTCCAAGTAAAAGGCAGGCTGAGTTCAGGAACAATGCAGGTAACTCTGTCTCTATCACAAGCAAGGGATAGAGTGTTCGGTTTGCTTATATCAGGTGACTGTCCAGATCAATGACCTTGCAGGTGAACACAGACGGGGAATGCAACAGCCAACACCCGGATGCTGGAATGAAGAGCAGGAGCACTAAGTGATCCTGACACCAGGCTTTTGAAATGAATTTTCAGTTGCTATGATTATGTATTTACTCTGGCAATTTGGGGCACTGTAAGGAAACAAACAGGGGGCTTTGCCACACGGAAGACATTGGGAAGGGTTTAAATTAACATTAGTTATCTATTTCCTCTCAACTGCTTCCAGGACATGATGTAAAAGAACTTCCCAATGGGATACAGGCAGAAAAAATATATAAATTTGCAGGGGTTTTAACCCATTTCCACTCTGAAACTCATAAAAAAGATTGACCTCTATATATATATATATATATATATATATATATATATATATATATATACTTTATTACTGTACCAGTGTATGTCTCACAGACACATACAGTATTATCACAATCCTAAGAAAACTAGAAAGATATAGACAAAAAGCTGAAGCTTTAGGCTCACCTTAAAGAAGATCATTAAAATAGTTGGGGATTACAGAGATGCATGCAAGGCTTAAGAGTATGTATTGTACAACACTACTATTGTACATCCCTCAAACAACCTCCCCAGAAGTAAGCTTTTGTTGACCTCTCTATGAATTGTTTGTGCACAGTAGATTTGGCTCTATGACAAACAAAACTTAATAATTTGCGCCAAAAGGAATGAACTACTAAAAAGCGCTTAAAACACAATAAGCTAAATTGGAAGGCCGGGTACCGGCCTGAAGTTATGGGAGGAGCCCGGAGGGTATTTAAGCAGCCCAAAGGCCGCCGGTCTTTGTCGGTTTCCTGTGCGTGATATCTGATACGTCAGACATCTAGGACCGACTCGTTCGAGACAAGCGCTGTTGGTGCCGTTTCGTGAGCTCTGTTTCGTCTGTCCGTCTCCTCTTGTTGCAGTCCCGCGTCCCGTGTTCGTAAGTTGTGTTACCCCTTCGTGTCACACTCGTGTCGCCGAGTCGCAGTTTCGTACAAAGAGTCTGGTTCGGCTGTCGCAGGTAGGGCTTCGGCTCCCATGTTTTACGTTCTCATGCACTGCTTATCATGTCACTAAACTGTGGTCTGCGTAGCTCACGAACCACGCGCTGCTTGTCTCGAAACCTAAACACTTACTCGCACGTTTTTGGTTGTACACGATCGGGAGCCATCTAGCGGCACGCACATTCAGGGCCGCCCGCCACAACACTCCGACCGATGCCGCATCCGGCACTCGAGGGTTCCCCTTTCGCGGTCGTGCTACGCAGTCTTTGAATCTTTCAAACATGACTCACGCACGGGTGCCGTTCGCACTCACACGCATCGTTCATGTCCTGCCGTTATTCAAATCGGTTGCGCCAGCGAGCGTGCCGAATCGCTATTTGCATTCCGAATCGCTGTTGGCATGTCAATTGTACGAATCACTTCGACCGCGTCGAAACATTTCACGTATTAGCATGACAATCATTTCATCATTTCAAACATGGCTAACGTATCAGGCCATCCGGTCATGCTAAATCATTTCGCATCAGTTAAACAGGGCGTTCATGCCATCGTTTCGATCCTGGTCCGGTCGCATCCATAGATGCTCCGATCGGGGCGATCCAGATGCACGACTACCCGGCCTCATTTCGATACATGCGCCAAGGGCGGAATCGCATCACTGGTTGCGTACATTCTTGATTCTTGCCCCTGTCATGGTATATCATTTCTGTCACCTTACCACGCCCGGCATGAATGCAGTCACTTCCCTGCACTAATTCGTGTCGGCGTGCCCTAGGCCCGGCCTCATTTCAATACATGCGCCAAGGGCGGAATCGCATCACTGGTTGCGTACATTCCTGATTCTTGCCCCTGTCATGGTATCTCATTTCTGTCACCTTACCACGCCCGGCATGAATGCAGTCACTTCCCCGCACTAATTCGTGTCGGCGTGCCCTAGGCCCGGCCTCATTTCAATACATGCGCCAAGGGCGGAATCGCATCACTGGTTGCGTACATTCCTGATTCTTGCCCCTGTCATGGTATCTCATTTCTGTCACCTTACCACGCCCGGCATGAATGCAGTCACTTCCTCGCACTAATTTGTGTCGGCGTGCCCTAGGCCGGCCTCATTTCAATACATGCGCCAAGGGCGGAATTGCATCACTGGTTGCGTACATTCCTGATTCTTGCCCCTGTCATGGTATCTCATTTCTGTCACCTTACCACGCCCGGCATGAATGCAGTCACTTCCTCGCACTAATTCGTGTCGGCGTGCCCTAGGCCCGGCCTCATTTCAATACATGCGCCAGGGGCGGAATCGGAAAAAAAAAAAAAAAAAAAAAAAAAAAGGAGACTTTGATTCTTGTCCTTGTCATGTCATATCATTTCTGTGTCACCTTACCACGCCCCGGCGTTAATTGGTCACCTGCCTGTACGAATTCGTGCAGGCGTGCCCTAGGCCGGCCGCATTTCTACAAAAAAAAAAAAAAAAAAAGCTTGGAGTCGGACCCGGTGGCAGCTGGATGTCACAGTTCGGCCTCAGCGTACCCAGGCAGTTGGCCTCATTTCACGGTTGCCTCATTTCTGTACGTGCTCCAGAGTCCGGCTCACAGTCACCCCCATACGGTACGAACGGGCTGGGCCCTGTCACGGGAAGTTCATTTCAGTTAAGGCAACATGTCATGTCATTCGTGCTGTTATCTGTCATTTGATTCCACAGCGGTCTCGGCAGTCGACTTAAGTCACTATCGCCTGTTGTTATCATCTACGTTGGGTTCCGTCGCTCTGGACGGCAGCAGTTTCAGGCTCTTAAATAGGTACTTTCTCTCACACTCTCTCAGGTCAGTCGGATTCAGTAGGTCCACCTGCACCAGCTTGATCAGGGTTCCAGCAGGTAAAAAAAAAAAAAAAAAAAAACGCAGGGGCACGGGGGGGGGGGGGGGGGGGGTCTCCTGCTTTCTCATGGCAGGTACGTATACCATAGGTGACACGTCCAAACTCATTTCTTGTCACCTCTTTATTAGGCCCAGCCTGCAGACACGTGACCAGTCTACTAAGTAACGGGTCTTGGCAGCCGCCATGTCATCAGTCGGCAGCGATGACCTCACCACCCCGCTATCCCCGGCGTCAGCCTCCGAGGCTGGCAGTGTCCAGTCTCTTAGGGCATGGACAATTCCCAGGCTGTCCGCCGAGCTGAGACGCAGAGGGATACCCTTCTCGTCCGCGGCCAGGAAGGCGGAGCTATTCAGGCTCCTCTTCCCACCACCGGCCGCAGCAAGCCCCAGCAGCCAGCAGGCGTCTCTGGAATCGATTTCAGCCGCCGTCGCTCAGCTACACACCCTCGTGTCTTCCCTGTCTTCCTCAATCGTTGAGGTCCAGGACAGGGTGTCTCGTCTAGAGACCAGCCCGGCTGCCACGGTTCCGGACCCTGCGGTGGTCCCAGCCATCAGTGCACCGGCCGCAGGTAGTGAGCTTGCCACGACTACCGTTCACCCTTCCCACCTGGTGCCACCCAGCGTAAGGAAGGACATTCTAGAGGGCAGAGACGTTAACCTGGCCTCACTCTTGATCTCGGTCCATGACTTGGCCGAGAACAAGGCCTACACCTGGGGGGACGTCTCGGTGGTTTTGAAAGCAAAGGATCCGAGGCTCAACAGAAAGCTCACGGTGCCCGAGTTCACGCTCGCCTTCGGCATGTTCAGGGACGTGCTGTGCTCAGCCTCCCCCGGCAGACGGGAGGAACTGGACCTCTACCTCCATTTGATCGTAGACCTGGGCCACAAATACGGTGGCTCAGCGTTCTACGATTATCATCGGTCCTTCTCGGCCAAAGCCGCGGCCAGATTCTTACAGTTTCATTTGACAACAGACTGGAGCGTAGTGGACATGGAGTTGTTCTGCCGCCACTTTGCGGGTCTACGCTCCCCGCTATGTGCTGTCTGTCAGTCAGCATCCCACACCACAGTCTGGTGTGCCAACATAGCCTCTGTTCATCCGATAGCTAGCACGGCCTCTACCAGCACGAACCAGGCTCAGCAGGCCCTGGCGCAAGGGCAGAAGGTGGACAAGTTGGGACGTCCGGTGCGGATGGTTGGGGGAGCCGCCATTTGCAACAATTTCAATTACGGCTCCTGCAATTTCAGCCAGTGCCGGCTCTTGCACGTTTGCACCCTATGCCAGAGGGCGCACCCCAGGATCCTATGTGAGGTCAAACAGAAGAAACCATGACTAAGCCGGGTCAATGTCCTTTGGCTCGATGTTTACTTGACCTCACACCCCACTCCGTCACTTGCCAGCTACCTCATCAGGGGTTTCACCGATGGGTTTCATACCGGGCTCATCACCCTGCCCCACTCCACCCACGAATGTCCGAACCTACGCTTTGCAGCAACAGATGAGCCGGCGATTGACGTCCTTCTGCAGACGGAGTTGGATCGGGACTTCATGATAGGCCCGTTCAGTCAGTCTCCCTTTAGCATCTGGAGGGTTAGCCCTATCGGGCTTGTACAGGGGAAATTTTCAAATAAAAAACGTCTGGTGTATGATCTGTCAGCGCCTCATTCTTCCGTCGTTCCCAGTCTCAACTCGCTCATCCCCTCCGAGGAGTTCTCACTGAAGTATACTTCGGTAGACATGGCTATCCAGTCCATTCTCAGGGCGGGGGTGGGTGCTTGGCTCTCGAAGGCGGACATATCCGACGCCTTTAAGCTGCTGCCCATTCATCCTTCCCTGTGGTGCTGGCACGGCATCAAGTGGAGGGAGCGATATTATTTCGCGACCAAACTGACCTTCGGGTCTAAGAGTAGTCCTTGGCTTTTTGACAAGTTCGCCGAGACCCTGGCGTGGATCCTTCTCCATGAAGCACAGTGCCACGAGGTCATCCATTATTTGGATGACTTCCTTCTGATAGAACCGCCCGGGGCTCCCCCAGGGGACCTGGGAAAGTTGAGGACAGTTTTCGACAAACTGAACATCCCCATAGCGGAGCACAAGGTTGATGGCCCAGCACACAAGATCACGTTCTTGGGCATCGACCTTGACACGCTTGCCATGCAGGCCAGCCTTCCCGCGGATAAGTTGGACCGTATCAGGACGGTTCTGCGAGAGTTCACCCGGGTGGGGGGATGTACTCACAAGCAACTTCAGTCTCTCCTCGGGATGCTGAACTTCGCTGTGAGGATCATCCCCCAGGGCCGCTCCTTCGTGTCCCGGTTATTGGTCTTCCTGTCCTACACTCAGGACCCGGACCAGGTCATCAGGCTGGATTCTGCAGCCAGGGCAGATCTGGCCATGTGGGAACACTTTCTTAGTAATTGGAACGGTGTGTCGCTGTTCATCCCAGTCGTGTCCACACAGTCACCACAGGTGGTGACCGATGCGGCGGCATCCACAGGATGCGCCGCCATTTTTGGCCATTTGTGGTTCGCCGCCCCTTGGCCTCCTCAAGCACTAGCCACACCGGGCTTCACTACCACGTCAGCCCTCTTTGAGCTCTTCCCCATCGTAGCAGACGCTCACCTATGGGGTCACCATTGGTCTGGACAGACTGTGGCTTTCACGACAGACAATCAAGCCACAGCCGAGATCATCAGCAAGGGCAGGTCTAAGTCCAGGCCCGTCATTGTCCTTCCTCCGCAGACTGGTCCAGCTATCCCTACAGCATCAGTTCAATGTTTACTGCTCATTCATTCCAGGGAAGTTCAACTCAGCAGCGGACGCACTCTCCCGTTTTAACTTTATTTCTTTCTTTGAACAGATGCCAGGAGCCTACCATCTTTCAGCCACTATCCCGGATTGGTCACAACTGACCTTGGACTAGCCCCACATCTACGCTCAGCTACCAACATCATTAACGCCTCGCTTGCCCGCAACACCCGTCGGGCCTACCGGACGGCCTGGAGGGCGTTTAACAAGTTCCTGCCCCATCGCCCTCGTGAGTCTTCCAGCCTCAAGCAGGTCCTGGCGTTTATCGCCTATTGTCATTCTCACCTAGCACTGTCACACAGCACGATACGACAGTACGTAGCCGGGGTGCAGCACTACTTGTCACTTCAAGACCCCGCAAGGCCTTCGGTGTTCTCCTGCCACGCAGTGAGGGCCCTACTACGTGGAGTTCAGAAACACCAGCCGCCAGTCAGCCCGAAGCGGCTGCCAATCACGGGGGAGATCTTCAAGGGGATGTCTGACATCCTGGATAGGTCCCCTTTCGGTCTCCTCCTCAGCACCGTCCTGCAGGCTGCGATTCACATGGCGTTTTATGGGTTTCTACGGACCAGCGAGTTCACTCGCAGCCACCCAGCCGGTCCAGTCTTGCATAGAAGTAATCTCTGCCGCCACCAGGATCACTACGTCCTTCACTTGGCGACATCCAAAACTCAGCAGCGAGGTTCCGGAGTAGATATTCACCTGTACAGGACTCACAACAACTGGTGCCCAGTTGCCGTGTTAAACCGCCTGACGGCACTGCTATCCGACCGCCCAGGGTCCAGTCCGCTTCTACCCTTTCCGGTAAAACCCCTCAACTCGTCGCAGTTCGTGGAACATGTCCGGGTCCTTCTCGGCAATCTTCAGTTGGACCCCAGCCAGTACTCCGGGCATTCATTCCGGATCGGGGCGGCCACGACGGCCTCAAGACAGGGGGTTCCGGACCACGTGATCAAGAAACTGGGTCGGTGGAAATCGGCCTGCTTCTCTCGCTACATTCCTAACCCACAGTTAGAGATGGCTCAGGCCTTTGCTCGACTTACTCAGTGACATTGCCTTTAATAAATAATTATCCCCTACCTGAAGGTTTTTGCCCCCTTATTTTGGTGTACCATACGGTAGACCAAGGCACACTTTCAGGTCTATTTCATGTTGGTGAGTTTTGTGTTGTTCCTATGTGTCATCGTTACTCATGTCGTCCGTAGGGCTCTAGACCATAAATTGGAAGGCCGGGTACCGGCCTGAAGTTATGGGAGGAGCCCGGAGGGTATTTAAGCAGCCCAAAGGCCGCCGGTCTTTGTCGGTTTCCTGTGCGTGATACCCACCCACCCTCCCCTTTTAAAAGCCTCTTCCAAGTATTCTTACCCCAGACTGAATACTCATTCCACATTATTCCATAACTACTTCTTATCATTCTTTATCTAGGGTATGCCTCCTTATTTTGGTGTACCATACGGTAGACCAAGGCACACTTTCAGGTCTATTTCATGTTGGTGAGTTTTGTGTTGTTCCTATGTGTCATCGTTACTCATGTCGTCCGTAGGGCTCTAGACCATAAATAAGAAATCGCATAAAACACAAAAAAACGCTGCTGCTGCCTGTAAAGGTTAAATGAGCCTTAAAAATTAATAGAATATATAGGCTGCGCTAGCGGATAAATATCACCACTGTGAAATAAATATATAAAGATCATATGTGAAAATGCACAAAAATTGAAAAAATTGCGCAACAATGGCTACCGTGAAAGAGAAATAATATTCAAAAGGCAATAATCAATACTGCATAATTGTTGATGAAAAAGCAAACAGATATACAGACTAATATTGTTTGGATGGTTTTGATAATAAAATTTGCAGGTTGTCACAAAACGATAGTCCCCTCTGAAACCCCACTCACCAGAAGAAAATGACCCACTGCTTTGCAATCCTAGGGTCTGTAAAGTCTTTTGGTGGGGGGATGAGTGATGTCAGGGATCCCAGTAATGCTCCAGATGAAACAGCACAGTCTCCAAATGATTTAAATGCCGTAGAGGAAAAAACTGAAAGAATAACATGTGTGGTATCGCCGAAAATAAACCTGAACAACCCTGTGCTATAATAACTCACTACAGGGAAGACAAGGATCAGCGTGTTCCGGGTGCACGGGACTAGCGTGCGTCCCAACAGAACAAGAAGCAGCGTCACTGGCTCTCAAACCGGAAGTTACGTCGATGCGTTTCGCCCCCTCCTCCAGGGCGTCATCAAGGACATCACTTCCGGCCATATTGCAAGGCTTATAAATACAATGGACAGCTGGCGCCTCACGGCTAACCAACCAATCCAAAAAATACACTCAATTGGACTAGATTCGGTTTTGCTTCCAAATTACATCATTTCCTGTTGTCCATTGCTCAGTGCAAACTTTAATAAAATGTGAACAAAATGACGGAACATGATAAAAGAATATAAAATATAAAACTTTTTAGGAATACAATCTGTATCAAAAAATAGGTATTAATATGCTTAAGAATACCAAAAAATGTAATAAAAAGCAATTGATATGAATGTATGTTAATAATAAAAATGATAATAAAGAAAAAATAAATAAATATAAAAAATAAAATAAAAAAAAAATAAATAAATGTACAACAAAAATAAATGAAAATAAAGATAAAAATTGTTGTAAATGTAAATAAAATAAAAACATAAAAATAAATGAAATAAAAATAAATATAAAAATAAGAATAAAAATATAAATAAAAAAATAATGAAAAAAAAAATATATATATATAAATAAAAATAAAATAGGTGAAAAAATGAAAAATTAACAATTAGACAAAAAACTGTTCAAATCAAGGTCTATATTAAGGCCATGTGGATGAAGAGTACCTAATCTATGGATCCACTGGGTTTCATTCCTGGATATCGCCTGTTTAAGGTTAGAGCCCCGCCAATGTTGCTCCACCCTGTCGATACCACAGAATCTCAAACCTCTGGGATCACGATTGTGAAAAAGTCTGAAATGGTTAGAAAGGCTATGATGTTTAAAGCCTTTTCTTATTCTATTCACATGTTCCCTTATTCTGACACCTAGTTGTCTAGTGGTCCTACCCACGTACTGGAGCCCACATGGACATGCAAGGAGATAAGTAACGTGGGTAGTCGCACATCTGATACATTTTTTAATTTTATAAATTTTACCTTGGGTTAAAGATGTAAATTGTGTCGTTTTTCTCACCCTGTGTTTAGAGGTACGACAAACAACGCACCTTCCGCAGCTGAAAAAAACAGTTTGGTCAAGGAAGGTGCATAGTTTCTCTGGAGGATTAACGACATTATGTGCAAGCTGTAATCGCAAAGTGGGTGGTTTCGTGTAAATGAATTGTGGTATATGTGGTAGGATCTTTACGAGTTCCCGATCTTTAAGTAGCAATGGCCAATGATCCTTCACAATTTTCTCAAATTGTTTATATTGTCTGGTGAAACCAGTCATGAAGGCGGTCCCATATTCTTTCTTGACCCTCTTGGTGCCATTCAAAAGGGATTGTCAGGGCTCTAACCGCCCGGGGCATGTTAGCCTGAAGGTGCGCAGGCACCTGGGCAACCCTGGCCCCCGTGAGCATCAGCGTGCACATCGGCGCCCGTGCACGATCGGCGCCGCTTTGGCGCCAGTGGCCCTATTTAAAGGAGACAGCTGCCTGCATGCGGCGCTGTCCGTCTCAGCTCCCATCTGTACCCCCAACCTGAACCTGTCTGTTGATCCTATCTGTGACCGGGCCTGTCTGACTCTGCTGCCTTCTCCGTTCCTTGACCCCGGCTTGTTTGACCCTGCTGTAGACTGTTGTTGTTGCTGAACTTCTGGCTTGCCTCCTGACCATCCCTCTGCCTGCCGTCTCTGCTTGATTACCCTGCCTGTTGTGACCCGGCTTGCCTGACCATTCCTGCTTCCAGTGTTCCTGCACAGGTCCCGCTGCTGCTGCTGCTGTCTGCTGCTATTTCTGTTGCCCGTCTTCCTCCTGGATCCTGTTGTCTGCCGAACCATCATCTGCAGTCCAACCATCCGGCCAAGACCTGCATCCACCCAGCATCGGTCACCTGCATCCATACGGACACTCCTACCCGCTGTGTTCACGGCTCCGCTGTCCCCAATCCAGCAGGCCCTGAACCAGAGCTGTAAGAGAGGTCTCCAACCGTCAAGCCAGGTTCATCACTACCAGGTACCTAACAGGGATTCTATACTTAGATTTCGGATGTCATCTCTGATTTTATGCAACTCCTCAGACTTGTAACCTTTTTCTTTAAACCTATTACAAATAATTTCTGATTGTATTTCATAATCCTTGATATTTTTACAATTTCTGCGAATCCTTAATAATTGGCTTTTGGGTACTCCTCTAAGCCATCTGGGGTGATGGCAACTCCCTAGAGGTATATATCCATTACGATCGACCTCTTTGAAAAAGGTACGAGTAGAGAGTCTACCATGATCTTTAAAGATCACTAAATCTAAAAAATTTACAGATTCCTGACTGGAAACTTCAGAGAAGGAGATTCCATACGGATTGGTGCCAATCTTTTGTAAAAAATTACAAAAACTTTCTTTTGATCCTGCCCATATGATAAAAATGTCATCAATGTAACGCTTATAAAACCTCAAATGAGGTATGGCCTAACCATATATAGCCTGTGACTCCCACCAACTCATGAAGAGATTGGCGACTGAAGGGGCGTATTTGGCGCCCATCGTCACTCCCCTTTTTTGCCTATAATATTTCCGTTCATGCCAGAAAAAATCATGGCTCATTGCTAATTCCAGAGACTCTAGAATAAAGTCCTTCTGTTTTTTCTGGCATGAACAGAAATATTATAGGCAAAAAAGGGGAGTGGCGATGGGCGCCAAATACGCCCCTTTAGTACCCAAAAGCCAATTATTAAGGATTCGCAGAAATTGTAAAAATATCAAGGATTATGAAATACAATCAGAAATTATTTGTAATAGGTTTAAAGAAAAAGGTTAGAAGTCTGAGGAGTTGCATAAAATCAGAGATGACATCCGAAATCTAAGTAGAGAATCCCTTTTGAATGGCACCAAGAGGGTCAAGAAAGAATATGGGACCGCCTTCATGACTGGTTTCACCAGACAATATAAACAATTTGAGAAAATTGTGAAGGATCATTGGCCATTGCTACTTAAAGATCGGGAACTCGTAAAGATCCTACCACATATACCACAATTCATTTACACGAAACCACCCACTTTGCGATTACAGCTTGCACATATTGTCGTTAATCCCCCAGAGAAACTATGCACCTTCCTTGACCAAACAGTTTTTTTCAGCTAAGGAAGGTGCGCTGTTTGTCGTACCTCTAAACACAGGGTGAGAAAAATGACACAATTTACATCTTTAACCCAAGGTAAAATTTATAAAATTAAAAAATTTATCACATGTGCGACTACCCACGTTACTTATCTCCTTGTCTGTCCATGTGGGCTCCAGTACGTGGGTAGGAACACTAGACAACTAGGTGTCAGACTAAGGGAACATGTGAATAGAATAAGAAAAGGCTTTAAACATCATAGCCTTTCTAACCATTTCAGACTTTTTCACAATCGTGATCCCAGAGGTTTGAGATTCTGTGGTATCGACAGGGTGGAGCAAAATTGGCGGGGCTCTAACCTTAGACAGGCGATATCCAGGAATGAAACCCAGTGGATCCATAGATTAGGTACTCCTCATCCACATGGCCTTAATATAGATCTTGATTTGAACAGTTTTTTGTCTAAATGGTAACTTTTCATTTTTTCACCTATTTTATTTTTATTTATATTTTTTTATTTTCATTTTTATTTTTATTTTTATATTTATTTTTCATTTTTATTTCATTTATTTTTGTTTTTATTTTATTTTATTTACATTTACAACTATTTTTATCTTTATTTTCATTTATTTTTGTTGTACATTTATTTATTTTTATTTTTATTTTATTTTTTATATTTATTTATTTTTTCTTTATTATCATTTTTATTATTAACATACATTCCTATCAATTGCTTTTAATTACATTTTTTGGTATTCTTAAGCATATTAATACCTATTTTTTGATACAGATTGAATTCCTAAAAAGTTTTATATTTTATATTCTTTTATCATGTTCCGTCATTTTGTTCACATTTTATTAAAGTTTGCACTGAGCAATTGACAACAGGAAATTATGTAAATTGGAAGCAAAACCGAATCTAGTCCAATTGAGTGTATTTTTTGGATTGGTTGGTTAGCCGTGAGGCGCCAGCTGTCCATTGTATTTATAAGCCTTGCAATATGGCCAGAAGTGATGTCCTTGATGACGCCCTGGAGGAGGGGCGAAACGCGTCTACGTAACTTCCGGTTTGAGAGCCAGTGACGCTGCTTCCTGTTCTGTTGGAACGCACGCTAGTCCCGTGCACCCGGAACTCTAGACTACAAATAGTCTAGAGTTGAAACTCGCATAGGGGTGACTGTTGGGCCTTGGTGCCCTGCTGATAGATCTAGATTTACATATGTCAGGTTATTTTTACACATCAAATGTATTGTCTTTAATTTGTTCTTTGATTTTTTTTTTAAATGTCTCAATAACATTTTTATTTTTATATATATATATATATATATATATATATTGTTATGGTTACTGGTGCCTACAAATGTTAGGGATTGGCACCCACTGTGAGCATTGCTAGGCACAAGCTCTATACATAATTTCTCCCCAGAAGTAAACCCCTCCTTCCCAGCAAAAAATCCTCCCATCTCACCCCAAAGAAAATTTCCCTGATCACCCCAAAGCAAATTTCTCTGGTCGGAAAAAAATTCACCCCTAGCCAAAGTTTTTTTTCTCATACTTCTCTCTACTCAACTCTGCACCTCTCATTAACTTGTTCTATAATATAAAATCTAAAAGGATATTTTCCGCCAGCATACTTGATCCTATTCCCACCCAACTATTTAAATCTCATTTTACTTTTTTTCTGCCTCATTAGTCTGCATATAGTACTGATTCCTTAAGATTGTTGTATCCACGATTCTCAATCCCTAACCTACCCTTCCTTGCTAAGATTCTAGAATGTATTGTCATATCTCAATTTGAACCCCTCTAGTCTGGTTCTTGATAACTGCAAAGCACAGAAACTGCTTTGATCAAAGTCACTAATGACCTTTTAATAGATTCTGATTCTGGCTCTCCATCTACTGTATTTTTATTCTTTGTGACTTCCGTTCTGGTCACTGCTAGTGGAGGTAACAGAGTGAACTGAACTGGCTTAGACAAGGATGAATTGCTTTGTGGTGTCTACAACTACAGTGATCAGTGAGGGCTTGTTCACTTACTGCATATTAAATCGTTTTTTTATCCGGCATGATCATTTTTTACCTACAGATAAGCCTAAAATAAGGCTTATCTGTAGGTAAAATTAATATCTCCTAAATGTGCACTGTCTAGGAGATATTCAATCTGCATACAGCCAGTGACATCACTGGCGCATGTGCTCTGAAGATACGGCATACCTTGCCGGAACTTCAGAGCTTTGTGCTGAAACCGAGAGAACCCACGCACATGCGCGGGAGGGGCGTCATCGCGGCTCGGGCCATTCACATAGCCAGACCGCAGGAACCCTGAAGAAGAACAGGGGGGACATGTCAGCCCTATCAGTGGTGACAGAGTGCTGGAGGGCTTTGTTCCAAGGTGAGTATTTCATAATGTGCTATTCTGTGATGCATACTAGCAAATTATGTCATTGCCTTGCAGGTTTTTTGTTTTGCAATATTCGCAGTTTACAACTGTTTTAATAATATGTAAATATTTGAATGTCCATATCCTAAAACACATATACAAATAATATCAATATCTTTTACATGCCATGAAAATCAATAATGTGTAATATCCTCCACAATAAATCACCATGATTCGTGTATTAAAAAATAATACACAACTTATTATAAAGTCAGTTTATAAGGTATATGGTATTTTTCGCTCCATAAGAAGCACTCCCCCCCCCCCCCCCAAAAATGGGGGAAAATGTCTCTGCGTCTTATGGAGCGAATACTGACCAGCCCCCCCTCATTGCCGCAGCCGCAGTGTTACAAAACCGGGCAGAGACAGATCAGCCCGAATGGAGTACGGCCGCGGTGGCTGCTCGGGCTGCTCTGTCTATCTGAGTGACAGGCGGATGCATACAGGAATGTCAGTCTGTGCGAGGTGGAGGTGGCACAGGTAAGGCTGCATTTCATGGCACTGGTTAGGCTGCATTTCATGGGCACTGGTCAGGCTGCATTTCATGGGCACAGGTCTGGCTGCATGTTATTGGCACAGGTAAGGCTGCATTTTATGGGCACAAGTCAAGCTGCATTTCATTGGCACTGGTAAGGCTGAATTTAATTGGCACTGGTAAAACTGCATTTAATTGGCACTGGTCAGGCTGCATTTCATGGGCACTGGTAAGTATTATATACAATTGCGACACAAGTCATATTGTAATTGAACTTTATTAACAATTTCAGCCCCAGAAGGTTTTACCCCCTGAATTATCCAGACATAGACTGGGTGGAAGGAACCGTGTATTCATCTAAGGCTCCCCAGTTCCTAAATGTCTTGCAGGACAATTTCATGGGTCAGATGGTAAATGAACGAACTAGAAACAAAGCGTTACTAGACCTACTTATTACCAACAATACAGACCTGATCACGGATGTGGAAATATGGGGCAATTTAGGAAAAAGTAATCACAGGTTAATTTGTTTTAGCATAAATCACACAAATAGGAAACATAAGGGAAATACAAAGACACTGAATTTCAAAAGTGCCAACTTCCCTCAACTATGATCCTTGCTAGAAGATAATAATTGGGTAAAATCGTAGGAACAAAGAAAACGGAGGAAAAATGGGTATGATCTAAGAGCATATCAAATAAGGACATTAGCCAGTGCATCCCAATGGGAATTAAATTTAAAAGAGCTAATAAAAGTCCTAGGTGGCTTAACTCCAATGTAAAAAATGCATATAAAAGCAAAGGAGAAGGCCTTCAAAAAATACAAGGCTGAGGGATCATCATCAGCATTCCAACTTTACAAAGAATGCAACAAGAAATATAAGGGTGCAATCAGGGCGGCTAAGATAGAACACGAAAGGCACATAGCAGAGGAGAGTAAAAAAATCCCAAGAAATTCTTTAAGTACATAAATATTGAGAAAGGGAGGTCAGATCATATTGGTCTCATAAAGAACGATGAAGGGAATCTGGTTACTAAGGATGCAGAGATGGCGAAGTTATTGAATTTTTTCTTCTCAGTCTTCACAAGGGAATCGGGGGGCTTCAGTAACCAAAACTGCAATGTTTATCCTCATGACATGTCACAGGAAGCAACCTCATTACTAACAGAGGACAGAATTAGAAATAGACATGAGAAAACTTAACATTAATAAGTCACCAGGACCAGATGACTTGCACCCGAGGGTCCTTAAGGAACTCAGTCAGACCATTGTTGCAAATTTTTACGAACAGTCTACTGATTGGAAAAAGACAATTTAGCACCAATATTTAAAAAAGGGCCAAGATATATCCCTGGGAATTACAGACCAGTTAGCCTAACATCAATTGTATGCAAGCTCTCGGAGGGGATGATAAGGGACTATATACAAGATTTAAGTATTGACAACGGTATCATTAGCAGTAATCATCATGGATTCTTGAAGAATCGTTCTTGCCAAACCAATATATTAACCTTCTATGGAGGAGGTGAACTGCCATCTAGATAAAGGAAGGCCCGTAGACGTGGTGTATCTGGATTTTTTAAAAACATTTGATACAGTTCCCCATAAACGTTTACTCTACAAAGTAAGGTCCGTTGGCATGGACCATAGGGTGAGTACATGGATTGAAAACTGGCTGCAGGGGCAAGTTCAGAGGATAGTGATAAATGGGGAGTACTCGGAATGGTCCGTGGTGGAAAGTGGGGTCCCCCAAGGTTCTATCCTGGGACCAATCCTATTTATTTTGTTCATAAACGACCTGGAGGATGGGGTAAATAGTTCAATCTCTTTATTTGCAGACGATACTAAGCTAACCAGGGCAATAACATCTCCGTAGGATGTGGAAACCTTACAAAAAGATCTGAACAAATTAATGGGGTGGGCAACTACATGGCAAATGAGGTTTAATGTAGAAAAATTTAAAATGATGCATTTGGGTGGCAAAAATATGAATGCAATCTACTCACTAGGGGGAGAACCTCTGGGGGAATCTAGGATGTAAAAGGACCCGAGGGTCCTAGTAGATGATAGACTCAGCAATGGCATGCAATGCAAAGCTGCTGCTAACAAAGCAAACTGAATATTGGCATGCATTAAAAAGGGGATCAACTCCAGAGATAAAACGATAATTCTCCCGCTCTACAAGACGCTGGTCCATCCGAACCTGGTGTATGCTGTCCAGTTCTGGGCACCAGTCCTCAGGAAGGATGTACTGGAAATTGAGCAAGTAGAAAGAAGAGCAAAAAAGCTAATAAAGGATCTGGGGGATATTAGTTATGAGGAAAGGTTGCGAGCACTGAACTTATTCTCTCTGGAGAAGAGATGCTTGAGAGGGGATATGATTTCAATTTATAAATACCGTACTGGTGACCCCACAATAGGGATAAAACTTTTGCAGAAGGGAGTTTAACAAGACACGTGGCCACTCATTAAAATTAGAAGAAAAGAGGTTTAACCTTAAACTATGTAGAGGGTTCTTTACTGTAAGAGCGGCAAAGATGTTGAATTCCCTTCTACAGGCGGTGGTTTAAGCGGGGAGCATCCATAGTTTCAAAAAACTATTAGATAAGCACCTGAACAATGGAAACATACAGGGATATACAAGATAATACTGACATATAATCACACACATAGGTTGGACTTGATGGACGTGTGTCTTTTTTCAACCTCACCTACTATGTAACTATAATAAGTGGGGTATTATTTTTTTCATGCACTGATCACAGTGATTTATTGTGGAGGATTTTACACATTATTGATTTTCATGGCAGATATTGATAATATTTGTATATGTGATTATCATTCACATAGTAATCACAGAGTAAAGGTTGCTGTAAAGCACTTTTTATTAATTGATTTCAGTGGGAATACACATTACAGTGTGGGCAGTAACAGCACAACAGGGGATTACTCATTCTGAATATATATGCACATGGGAATAAGTTGTGCAGAGAATTGAGTACATTATTTACATACTGTAGCAGAAGTGGCTGTCAAACTGCACCCATTCCTGTGTAAAATTACATTTGCAGATAGTATGCAAGTGTCATTGAGTATTACAGTGTAACAATGTTCTTTCGTAGTTACTATTTCAATCATGTATAGATCAAAGGTGTCGCATTTGGTCTGCATATGGCATCAGTTAAAAAACATTTTTACATGTAAAAAACCTTTAATTAATTAATTTTAAAAAAATAGTGTTACTCTGCATAAAAATTATATACTTATACTCTATCATTTGTTTTGTTTAAAGAAGAACTATCTCCAGAAAAAAGTTGGTTAAAGAGAGTGGAAACTTGTGTTATGAATGATTGCAGCTGGAGAAGAGCACTTTCATTTACAAAAACACAAGCTGACAGCAGCAGAAGCCAGGTACTACACTAGGCTGACTTGGACAAGTGTAGTAGGGTGGAGCTCAGTGCTGGCTGTAATTTCCCCCCATGAGAATGTCCATATTTAAAAAAATATATATTGTTCTTTTTTAAAACCACACTTAAGCCCCATACACACGCGCGGATTATCCGAGGACCAGGTCCGTCGGACCATGTCCGTCACACTTTGTCTGATGTTGGTTTTGCGTACACACGGTCAGACAAAGTTGTCGGAAAATCCGATCATTCTGAACGTGGTGACGTTTGTTGCCTACGACGGGACTACGTAGAGGCTAGTAGCCAATAGCTTTGGTCTTGTAATGTGATCTGAGCATGCGTAGCACTTTGTCCGGTCGGACAACCGTACACACGATCGGATTTGGTGTGATCGGACCGTGTTGACGGCAAATCTTTCCAGCAGGAGATAAGACTTTGTCCGTCGGACAAACCGACGAACACTGTCCGATGGTGCATACACACGGTCTGATTTTTCAACAACCTTGTCCGATCGGACAGAATCCATGAAAAAGTCCGACCGTGTGTATGGGGCTTAAAAGTTTGATTCTGGTACAAATCATTGCAAAGTTGACAAATTAAATAAAATGATGCACTTTTTTTAGGTTGAGTTCACACTGGCAAGAGCAGGCGTTTGACAGGTGTAACCATTCTAAAGCTCATTGACGCCTGTCTGATGCCCATACTAACACCATACAAATGCTATAGGAGCGTTTGTTGATCGTCCAGAAATTTAGTCAAGTGTGAACAAGCCTTAGTGCCGGTTCACACAGGGTCTTAAACCGATTTACAAGTCGTGCTCTATGCATTGCAATGGAACCCTTCTAATAGGAGTGACTCAAGTCGTTCCAACTTAGAAAAAGGTTTCTGTACTACTTTGGGGCAACTTCGGAGCAACTTGCATTGACTTCTATGCAGAAGTCGTTTTGCAAGCCACGCTGAAGTCGCGCTGTATGGGGCAGTTTCAGAGTCGGTCGACTTTGAAGCTGCCCTTGTGTGAACCGGCACTAAATGTGTCACAAAAAAAAAGCAACAAATCAAATCTAAACAAAAGAATGTTTGAAAAAAACTAAAATAAACAAAAAAAATCAACAGGCATATAATAGTTACGGGGGAGGGAAGAAGGAATTAAGCTGGGGTTGTCAGGTTAAATTGAGCAGGGCAGAAGAACCGGGTGTACTACATACTCCAAGTGGGGATGTGCACATGCCCAATGTCCAGAGCTGGTAAAGCCCAAAATCACTTGGATGCCTCTCTTAAAATTTTGGTCAGGGGCTACTTCACACCCTATAAACTATCTAAGATTTATCCAGATCACTCACCTTTATGCTGGCGACATTGCAGATCCATTGGCAACATATTTCATGTACTCTGGGATTGCGAGTGCATCAGAAGCTTCTGAAATGCAGTTTTGTTTTTTTTCAGGACACACACAGTGTTTACATATCTAACCAATTACAATGTTATCATTTGTAGTAATGGAATCCGAGATTGGTACTTGATGAACATCTGAGTATCACTAGATGTGTTTTATCATTGTCTCAAAATGTCTTGGCCATTATTGTATAGATCCAAAAATTGTATCCCTGTCTTTGTGTATATTACTATGCTTTATAACCTTTTAATAAAAAAATATTGGAACATTAAGCCCAATTAGCCCTGGTTCACACCAGTGCAACTTGTCATGGGACTTGACAGTTCAAAGTTGCATGACAAGTCGCACCGTGTTTGCGGGAATGAAACCGGTCGAATTGGCGTGACTCAAGTCTCAGTGCGAGCTTCAAAGCCTCACTAGTGTGAACCAGGGCTTATAGTTTCAATTGTGTCAGTTAAAGTAACGCAGTGCGTTTTGCAAAAAATGGCCTGGTCATGAAGGGGGTAAAACCTTCTGGAGCTCAAGTGGTTAAAAAATAATTTTCTAAGAATATAATATCAGTTGTAGGTCAATTGGTATGCATCTCTTAAGTCAAAAGAAGCACTATGATTTGTACAGAAATCTAGGAATGATTCTTGAGTTCACTAATACTATATTGTCTTCCCAACATATTTAACTGTGAAACATAAAGGCAGTTATGGCCGGGAGTGTGAAAATAAATATACAGGCTATTACTGCACAGGGCACTCAGTAGAATATCTGCAACATATTCCCTTGGTGCCAGGCTCTAGTAACGCCCCTCCAGCAGCATCTGCAGAGGGACCTCCAGCCAAAAAAAGCCTAGACTGCATGTTAGGTGCGAATTCGAGACTTTTTCACAGCCCAGTATTTAGCATAGCAGAAGGGTTTTTAAAAAAATTAAAGTACTTCAGAGTCTTTAGGTCTACTTTTCATTTTTTTTTTTTACCTTTCTCATGAATGTTTATAACATTCCAAGTGTCTGAGTCTGTAAAACTTTTTACTGCTTGATGACAAGACTGAAGTCACAACTTCCGTTTCTTTTTCATTAGATCTAAATTAGCAACAGCAAATGAAGAACATGTGTTCACATGATAGAGTCATGGAAAAATAGAAAAATATATTTGGAATCTGATAAGAGACTCTGAACAAACCATTGTGTATGAAAGTGGATGGTTAAACAAGGCAAAAGGACATTTAGTTTTTTAGTTGTAAGTCAATACCATGGGGAATGCAACTGAACACGTGGATTTATTAATGACCTCAATGGCTGAGCCCTTTTACCCTACTTTTACAAAATATAAAAATAGCTTCATTTTTATGCCAAAGAGGGGGCAAGTATAGTACAGGGGGATACAGTCTGAAACTGAATGCATTTATTGTAACATTTAAAGTTTGTTAGAGCAGTGTAAAACTTCTGTTACCTAATAAAAAACCTTGCATAGAAAAAGAATAACATATGTTCACATTTAACAGTCTTCTATTAAGTGCATTAAACTACAGCAAAAAACAGTAGTGTGTTCACAAATCACAATAATACATAATCAATGCTCATGCACAAATAATATTCAAAATAGTCCCAAAAAATAAAAATAAAAGATAGTCCCAGAAAAATCAATTCATATTAGTATTATCTTCTTCCAATGTGCTGATGTGCAAGAAATTCTAAAGTGCTGCAGTGCTCCAACCGATCACACAGTGAATGTGTTCCACACAACCCCCTTTATGCCTCTACTCACAAAACTATGTGCACCCCCTAGCAATATTGCATGTGGGTCTATTGCGCTTAAGGTTGTTGAGCGGGAAGATGTAGTAACCGCATTTCTTTCCAATCTTCCCATGTGGGCTGCAGATGTCTGAGAGGTCTGCACCATCACTGCTCATACATAGGAGAGAATTTGTATAGTGTAGTACGTTCTTTTTATTGTAAAAAAGATTAAAATCACACTAATGCCACGTACACACAATCAGACTTTTTGGCTGGACTTTCCAAACGTGCGGACTTGCCCACACACGCCCGGATTCCGGAGTTTTGGCGGAGGTCCGCCGGACTTTTACACGGAGTAAAGTCCGTTCATTTATAACATGACTCCAGGTAGACGGGACTAGCGAAGGAAGTCAATGCCGCCGCCTCGATCGGCGAGATTGACGCCTCGCTAGCCCCGTCAACTGGTATGGATTTAAAGGGGAATCCCTATGCCGAAAAAACGGCTTGGGGGTCCCCCCAAATCCATATCAGATCATTATCCAAGCACGCAGCCCGGCCGGTCAGGAAAGCGAGTGGGGACGAGCGAGTGCCCCCCCTCCTAAACCGTACCAGGCTGCGTGCCCTCAACATGGGGGGGGGGCCTGGGGCCCCCCACCCCAAAGCACCTTGTCCCCATGTTGATGAGGACAAGGGCCTCTTCCCGACAACCCTGGCCGTTGGTTGTCGGGGTCTGCAGGCGGGGGGGCTTATCGCTTATACCCATTCACCTGGTGAAAAAAAAGTGTAAATAAAAAACACAACACAAGTTTTTAAAAACTTTATTACACAGCTCCGGGGGTCTTGTCACCGGACTCCTCCGCTATCTTCTGCTAGCTCTTTAACTAGCAGAGGAGCCCGGCTTTCTCCTTCGTCGCCGTTTTGGGGGTCTCCTCCTCCACGGATAATTTTGAGTCAAAACTTCTTTCTAAGTCCGCCAGACTTTTGGGAAGAAAAAGTCCGCCGGAGCCCACCCACACACGGTCGGATAGTCCGATCGTGTGTACGGGGCATCACAGTATTCCAGAGAAAAATACGCATGTTCAAATATAAATAGAAGGGTAGTCGGCTAGCTTCAGGAACTGACTGGTTCAGTTCAATCTCACGTGCGTTCCACCACTTGTCGGACGTGACATCACTAAGGAGCCGAAATCTCCGTCAACGCATTTCGCCCCTCCCACAGGGCATTATAAAAGACAGGATTTTGTACGTTTAGGTTCACATAGCGTTGTTTTTTTGGTATTAATTAAATTGAATTTAACAGTCCTATGCTTTGCTGAAACTTGTACTCCTTTGATGAAGAACAATGTAGTGTACCAGTCCACAATATATACCAGCCTTTTTCAACCAGGGTGCTGTGGATCCCTGGGATGCCTTCAGAGTTCTTCAAGGGTGCCATGACAAAACCTCTAAAAATTGTTACAAATTGTCAACAAGCCAGTGAATGATTCATTCTGGCCTTTTTATTTCATTAAGCCACAGGTTTGTATTGTGCAGCATTAAAACCT
The DNA here is from genome assembly GCA_028564925.1 of Lithobates sylvaticus. Lineage (NCBI taxonomy): Eukaryota > Metazoa > Chordata > Amphibia > Anura > Ranidae > Lithobates > Lithobates sylvaticus. The sequence continues at coordinate 123,673,651 of CM053032.1, read as the reverse complement.
TGGGCACTGTGCAGACCAGCCACTGGCATACTAACAACCAAGAACCTCATCGGTTGATAAAGAGGACATTGGGCCCTGCACAGCATCCTTGTTTGCGCCCTCCCCTGCCCCCTCTGTCAGAACTAGGGTCACATTAGTAGAGAGAAGGAGAGAAACTGAGGGAGAAGAGAAAGGCTAGAATACTAGTCAGTACTAGTCAGTTTGGAGGAATCAATCACCTCTAATGTTTAGTGACCAACGAAAGTGAATGCTTCTGCGATATTTAAAACTTTTACACTTAAGAATGGGGTGCCCTGAGAGTGTTAATAATCTTAAAGGGTGCCTTGACTGAAAAAATGTTAAGAAACACTGATATACTGTGTACTATTGACTGGTACATTTCTGATAAGTAGGTTGCCACATGACTGTAAGCATCTGGGAAATTTTAACACACCAAAGTAAAGTCAGTGACCTAACGGCAGCTACAATGTTTCCTTTCATTTTGGATTGAGTGAGGAAGGACTAAAAAACATTTAACAAAATACTGTATGTGACTTTAACCACTTCAGCCCGGAAAGGATTTACCCCCTTCCTGACCAGAGCACTTTTTGCGATTCAGCACTGCGTCGCTTTAACTGACAATTGCGCGGTCGTGCAACGTGGCTCCCAAACAAAACTGACGTCCTTTTTTTCCCACAAATAGAGCTTTCGTTTGGTGGTATCTGATCACCTCTGCGGTTTTTATTTTTTTGCGCTATAAACAAAAAAAAAGCGCCAATTTTGAAAAACACATTTTTTTTATTTTTTCTATAATAAACATCCCCCAAAATATATAAAAAAAACAACTTTTCCTCAGTTTAGGCCGATACATATTCTTCTACATATTTTTGGTAAAAAAAAAAAAACGCAGAAAGTGTTTGATTGGTTTGCGCAAAAGTTATAGCGTTTACAAAATAGAGGACCGTTTTATGGCATTTTTATTAATAATCTTTTTTGACTAGTAATGGCGGCTATCAGCGACTATCATGACTGCGACATTATGGTGGATAAGTCGGAAAATTTTGACATATTTTTGGGACCATTGGCATTAATACAGCAATCAATGCTATAAAATTGCATTGATTACTGTAAAAAAGGGGTTAAGTGTGTCCTAGGGGAGTGTTTCTAACTGTCTGGGGATGGGCTAGCAGTGACATTGCTGCTCCCGATGACAGAGAGCAGACGATCAATGTCCTGTCACTAGGCAGAATGGGGAGATGCTGTTCACATCGACATCTCCCCGTTCTTCAGCTCTGCGGTACCAGGAAAGTTACTTTGCCCAGCTGTGCCATTCTGCCGACGTATATCTGCTGACAGCGGTCGGCAATCGGTTAAAGGGTAACTTAATTTTCATGGGAAAAAATTAGCAAATAAAAAAAATAATATAGCATATATAATTACGACTCAAGTCATATTGAATAAATAATAATGAAAATTATCTTTCCTTTTCAATCTGCAACTCTGTAATTTTCTGTAAAATGCAATGCAATATGGTTACCTGGAGGAGTTAATGCCCCCTGAAATTGTAATTTGCTGCTTGACTGCTGCTTACTGATTTTCCCAGAAGTCTGCACAAGATACAAATCAGATTTTTGGCTTTCCCTACAACAAAGATGTTATTTTTGGCAAGATACTCCCAAAGGAAAATCATGTCTAAAGGGATGCAGACCTTGCCAATTTCCTCATTAACTACTTCCCGACCGCAGGCCGTCATATGACGGCCTCCGGTTTGCGGGGGTATATCTGAATGATGCCTGTAGCTACAGACATCATTCAGATATTGCCGGTTTCAGCCGGCGATTCCCTGCACCATAAGAACGATCATAGCGGCTGTTCCGCCGCTTGATCGTTCTTATGGGCGGCGGGAGGGGACGCCCCCCCCTCCCGCCGCCCTCCGGTGCTCCTACCGATCAGGTAATATTCCTATTACAAGGGATGTTTACATTCACTTGTAATAGGAATAAAAGTAATCAATTTTTTTTTTTTTTAAACTGTCAAATTTAAAAAATAAAAGTCAAATTAACAATAATAAAACATTTTTTTTTTTTTAAAGCGCCCCTGTCCCCGTGAGCTCGTACGCAGAAGTGAACGCTTATGTAAGCCCCGCCCACATATTAAAACGGTGATCAAACCACACATGGGAGGTTTCGCCGCGAAGGTTAGAGCGAGATCAATAATTCTAGCCCTAGACCTCCTCTGTAACTCAAAACATGTAACCAATAAAAAATTTTTTTTTTGTTAAAGCGCCCCTGTCCCCGTGAGCTCGTACGCAGAAGTGAACGCATATGTAAGCCCCGCCCACATATGAAAACGGTGTTCTAACCACACATGTGAGGTATCGCCGCGAACGTTAGAGCGAGAGCAATAATTCTAGCACTAGACCTCCTCATTAAAGCCCTGCAGGTGCAACAGCCGAAAACTCCTATACAGGCTCAGGCTTCACCTGGACACAGACAAACAGATATTTCTTCAGAAAAAGAAAGGTAAAAAGGTAAGAATCTGCAACAAAGTTTATTAACCACTTCAATACAGGGCACTTAAACACCTTCCCGCCCAGACCAATTTTCAGCTTTCAGTACTCTCACATTTTGAATGACAATTACTCTGTCATTCTACACTGTATCCAAACAAAATTTTTATAATTTTTTCCTCACAATTAGAGCTTTCTTTTGGTAGTATTTAATCACCGCTGGGTTTTTTATTTTTTGCGATATAAGCGGAAAAATAGCAAAAAATTTGAAAAAAAAACACTTTTTTTTTTAGTTTCTATTGTAAAATTTTGCAAATAAGTAATTTTTCTTCATAAATTTGGGCCAAAATTTATACTTCTACATATCTTTGGTAAAAATAACCCAAATTAGTGGATATTAGTCTGTGTGAAAGTTATAGAGTCTACAAGTTAAGGTGCAAATCACTGAAAATTGATCACATCTGATCACACCTGATTTACTGAAGGCCTATCTCATTTCTTGAGACACTAACAATCAAGGAAAGTACAAATACCCACCAAATGATCCCTTTTTGGAAAGTAGACATTCCAAGGTTTTTAGTAAGAGGCATGGTGAGGTTTTTGAAGTTGTAATTTTTTCCCACAATTCTTGGGAAAATTAAGACTTTTTTTTTTTTTTTTTTACACAAACTTATTGTATTGACAGGTTATTTCTTGAACACAGCATGCCCATATTTGCAACAACACCCAAACATACATCCTGCTACTCCTCCTGAGTATGGCAATACCACATGTGTGAGACTTTTACATAGCCTGGCCACATACAGAGGCCTAACATCCAAGTAGCACCTCCAGGCATTCTAGGAGCAAAATGACACATATCATTTCTTGATGACCTAGCTCACTTTTGAAGGCCCTGGAGCACCAGGACAATGGAAACGCCCACAAAATGACCCATTTTGGAAAGCTAACACCCCAACGTATAATCTATGAGGCATGATGAGTCTTTTGAACGGTTCATTTTTTCCAGAAGTTTTCGGAAAACGTGGGGAAAAAAAATGAGAACTGATTTTTTTTTTACACAAAGTTGTCCATTTATAAGATATCTCCAACACATAGCATGTACATAGCAAAAATTACACCCCAAAATACATTCTGCTACTCCTCCTGAGTAGGGATGGGGCTGGTGTTCGCTTCAAACCCATGTTCGAATCGAACATCGGCCGTTCGTCGAGCCCAGAACTATGTGGGCCGTTCGCATCAAATTCGTGTGATGCGAATGGTCCACAATGCACTGCGCCAGTTGCAGTGCATTGCTGGCTGATGATTGGCCAAGCATGCACTGTGACCCCGCATGCTTGGCCAATCATAGAGCCAGCGGCGAGGATAGCAATAATTGAATAATTGGCCACAGGCAGGAGGCCTGTGGCCAATTATAGCTCAGGGGGTTTAGTACACGCCCCACACTATATAAGGCCGCCGCGCCGGCGGCCTCGTGTAGTGTGTTCCGGCGTTAGCCAGTGACGGTGTCAGTGACATTATCTGCTGTGATTCATTCTGCACTGTGCTGACATTATCTGCTGTGTTATTCATTCTGCTGAGTGCTGAGTCTGACATTATCTGCTGTGATTCTGGGGATTAGTGTAGTGTGTGCGTGCTGTTAGTACAGCACTGCAGTATCACATTAAAGCACCTTTACCCTTCTGGCCTGTTGTCATCTAAGGCAGCCATCTGCGGCTAATGAATTACCGATTCCCATAACACAGAACAGTGATTCATTGAAAGTCATTGATAAAAAAAAAAAAAAGTGTGGGGGTCCCCCCAAATTTAATTACCAGGCCCTTCAGGTCTGCTGTGGATATTAAGGGGAACCCCGCTTCAAATTAAAAAAAAAAGACGTAGGGGTCCCCCTTAATATCCATACCAGACCCTTCAGGTCTGGGATGGATTTTAAGTGGAACCCCGGCCAAAAAAAAAAAAATGGTGTGGGGTCTCCCTCAAAATCCATACCAGACCCTTATCCGAGCACGCAACCTGGCAGGCCGCAGGAAAAGAGGGGGGGACGAGAGCGGCCCCCCTCCCTCCTGAGCCGTACCAGGCCACATGCCATCAAAATTGGGAGGGTGCTTTGGGGGTCTGTGACCCCTCAAAGCACCTTGTCCCCATGTTGATGAGGACAAGGGCCTCTTCCCCACAACCCTGGCCATTGGTTGTGGGGGTCTGCGAGCGGGGGGCTTATCGGAATCTGGAAGCCCCCTTTAACAAGGGGACCCCCAGATCCCACCCCCCCTGTGTGAAATGGTAAGGGGGTACAAAAGTACCCCTACCATTTCACCAAAAAAGTGACAAAAATGGTAAAAATGACAGGAGACGGTCTTTGACAATTCCTTTATTAAAATCTTCTTTCATCTTCTTTCTTCTGGTCTGCTTCCTTCTTCCTTTTTTCATCCTTCGTTTTCTTCATCTTCTCCTTCCGGCATCTTCTTCCATCTTCTTCTTCCTCCGATCCGCTTCTTCTTGCTCTGGTCTTCTCGTCCGGCATCTTCTTCCATGGCGTCGGTGTCTCTTCTTGGGCCGCTCCGCGCAATGGGAGGCTCCCGCTGTGTGAGGCTTCGCTGCGTCTGACAGGTCTTTTATAATGGAGGGTGGGGCCACCTGGTGACCCCGCCCCCCTCTGACGCACGGGGACGTCATGGGGACTTCACTATGGCTTTCCCCATGACGTCAGAGGGGGGCGGGGTCACCAGGTGGCCCCGCCCTCCGTTATAAAAGACCTGTTAGATGCAGCGAAGCCTCACACAGCGGAAGCCTCCCATTGCGTGGAGCGGCCCAAGAAGAGATGCCGACGCCATGGAAGAAGATGCCAGACGAGAAGACCAGAGCAAGAAGAAGTGGATCGGAGGAAGAAGAAGATGGAAGAAGAAGATGGAAGAAGGAGAAGATGAAGAAACTGAAGGATGAAGAAAGAAGAAGGAAGAAGGTAGATGAAAGAAGATTTTAATAAAGGAATTGTCAAAGACTGTCTCCTGTCATTTTTACAATTTTTGTCACTTTTTTGGTGAAGTGGTAGGGGTACTTTTGTACCCCTTACCATTTCACACAGGGGGGGGCAGGATCTGGGGGTCCCCTTGTTAAAGGGGGCTTCCAGATTCTGATAAGCCCCCGCCCGCAGACCCCCACAACCAATGGCCAGGGTTGTGGGGAAGAGGCCCTTGTCCTCATCAACATGGGGACAAGGTGCTTTGAGGGGTCACAGACCCCCAAAGCACCCTCCCAATGTTGAGGGCATGTGACCTGGTACGGTTCAGGAGGGAGGGGGGCCACTCTCGTCCCCCCTCTTTTCCTGCGGCCTGCCAGGTTGCGTGCTCGGATAAGGGTCTGGTATGGATTTTGAGGGGGACCCCACGCCATTTTTTTTTTGCCCGGGGTTCCCCTTAAAATCCATCCCAGACCTGAAGGGTCTGGTATGGATATTTAGGGGGACCCCTACGTCATTTTTTTTTAAATTTGAAGCGGGGTTCCCCTTAATATCCATAGCAGACCTGAAGGGCCTGGTAATTGAATTTGGGGGGACCCCCACGCTTTTTTTTTACATTTTTTTTTATCAATGACTTTCAATGAATGACTGTTCTGTGTTACGGGAGCCAGCAATTCATTAGCCGCGAATGATTTTAAATAGCTTTTTTTCCCTGCAAAAATGACACAGTGTGCAGGGACAGTTCTAAGCACGGGAAACATGCGCCCCTTCACAGGCATACTATAGACACCCCCCAGGTACGAAATTTAAAGGAATATTACACTTTTATTGTTTCACTTTAAGCATTATTAAAATCACTGCTCCTGAAAAAACTTCCCTTTTTTAAAAAAAATATTTGCATTGATACATGTCCCCTGGGGCAGGACCCAGGTCCCCAAACACTTTTTATGACAATAACATGCATATTAGCCTTTAAAATTAGCACTTTTGATTTCAAACGTTCGAATGTTCGCGCAAACTTTCGGTCCGTTCGCCGGTTCTGGTGCGAACCGAACCCGGGGAGCTCGGCTCATCTCTACTCCTGAGTATGGCGATACCACATGCGTGAGACTTTTACATAGCCTGGCCACATACAGAGGCCTAACATCCAAGTAGCACCTCCAGGCATTCTAGGAGCAAAATTACACATATAATTTCTTGATGACCTAGCTCACTTTTGAAGGCCCTGGAGCACCAGGACAATGGAATTTGGAAAGCTAACACCCCAACGTATAATCTATGAGGCATAATGAGTCTTTTGAACGGTTAATTTTTTTCCCAGAATTTTTCAGAAAACGTGGGAAAAAAATGAATAGGCATTTTTTTTTTTTTTTACACAAAGTTGTCCATTTAGAAGATATTTTCAACACGTAGCATGTACATAGCAAAAACGACACCCCAAAATACATTCTGCTACTCCTCCTGGGTTTAACGATACCACATGTGTGACAATTTTACACAGCCTGGCCACATACAGAGGCCTAACATCCAAATAGCACCTCCACCAGGAGCATAAATTACACATATCATTTCCTGACTACCGATCACATTTTTGAAGGCCCTTCATATTTCTAACACATAACATGTACATACCAAATAACAAAAGATTACCTGTGGTTTTAGTAGTGTAGTGGTCCACAGAAGAGGAGAGCATCGGTCCAGGCAGCAGGCAGGGTTGTGGTCAGCGACAGCAAAAGCAATCGTCCAGGCAGCAGGCAGGAATACTGTCCATAGTTAGTTCAGGCAGAGATACTGTCAGCACAGCCAAAGCATTGGTCCAGGTAGCAGGCAGAGATGTCCAGGCAGAAATACTGTCTATAGTCAGTAGAGGCAGCAAGCCGAGATATGGTCAACACAGCCAAATTATTGGTCCAGGCAGCTCAAAGAAACACAGTCCATAAAGTCCTGGGTCATTACAGGCAGCGATATGGTCAGCACAGCCAAAGTATTGGTCCAGGCAGCAGGAAGGGCCATCAAGCTTAAGGCCAGGGGGACAGGGGTAGAGGCTTCTCCCACCCAAATCTCTTTGAAGCCTCCGGGCAACCAGACCCTGTTCTGGGAACACAGAAAACCAAAAACGGATTTTCTCTACTCAGAACGCTATTCTGAAGCCCCTCACATATGTGAGACCCCTGTGTACTGAAGTAGAAGGGCAAAAGATCAGTCCAAGTGGCAGGCAAAAACATGGTCGATTTAACAGGCCGAGGTCGGTGCACGTGGAAGTCAGAATAGTGGTTAAAACGGCAGGCAAAGGCATCGTCGGTAAACAGGCTGAGGTTGGTGCACGTGGAAGTCCGAAACGTGGTTAAAATGGCAGGCAAAGACATTGTTGGTAAACAGGCCAGGGTCAGTTAACATGGAAGGTAGAAACATGGTGGAAGGCAGGAAAATGATGCACACAGGTAATTGAAATGGGGAAATGGCAGTCTGTTACTAATAAGGGGAGCTAATATCTGATGGATGTGTGATACTGTTTGAAGCAATCACCGATACATAGGCCAGGTTGGGAGGGACAATCGGGACAATAAAAACTTGTATCTCTTCTAGCTATCAGAGCGAATGCTTCCTGGGGGGGTCCTTGCTGGTAAATAACAATGGTTGGTTTTTATTTTTGATAACAAATGAATTGAACAGGGCCTGTGTTGCGTTTGTTAAAATATGAGACCTAACATTACATGGGAGAAATTACAAGTTTAGTTGATCAACATGAAGAATTCTCAAACAAATGCTGTTTTCATACAATTGTCTTTTAAAACAGTTTGAGAGGGTGTCTCAACCTGAAAAGAATGACTGTTAATCGGTTGTTATGGAAACAAGTGTATAAACATTAAACTTTGGTCAACAAACTGGCATATAAAAGGGAGTAGAGACACAGAGAGGAGGTGGAACATCATGCTGTAACATCCGGACACACATCATCATGCTTTGAAGATCAGAAGAAGCCGCTCATGATACAAGAACAGAACCTGGTCTCAAAGAAGAAATATTGCCAATTAGAGATCATGAACATTCAGTAACAGAAGTTAAGTAACCCTTTTAAATGTATTTTTACTGTTAGACTTTAGGCTGTTCTATTTTCTAGGCATTTTGCTTGTTATAGATATCTGTCAGTCTTGTATTGTATTCCTAAGATTGTAATAGTTTTGTACAGCAGTTTTTGTTAGTAAAAAGCACATTTATACACTGCAGAAGTCTCAGCTTCCTTGTTATACCACAGAGTAACCTTGCTAGATAGACGCAAGCGATACATTTGGGGGCTCGCCCGAGATATACATTTGGGGGCTCGCCGTGACTGTGCTATAGTTCAATTGAAGCAGAGCTGTTTTTTCTGTAGTGTGTAGCTTGTGCTAGGTAAAATGCTGCGTAAGCTGTTTAGGAAAAGCAAGGCTGTAGAGGGTTCTGGTGACCAGAAGGAAGTGTGCAGCTTACCTATCTGGGCCAGAGACAATGAGTGGGAGCCTCTTGCTAAAGAAATTGTGAAGTATGCTTCTCCCTTGAAGCTGACTTGGGGTGATAAAGTCTCAGATCATTTTGTAGATTTTAGCCTTAAGGGGTTGGATTTAAGTAAAAAAGAGAAGAGAACGGTGTCCAAATTCGGATGGTATTTTCTTCACGCATTTTACATCGAATCACATAGAAGGGAGAAGGCAGAGGCAGAAGTTAAGGTATTAAAAGACCAGCTAGCAGTTGCTTCAGAGTGTGTACGTTCAACTGCTAGTCGGGCTGATGATTTGCAAGAGCGGTGTGCAGCCCTCATGACCAAATCAATTAATGCCTTAAGGAAAAGGAAGGGCCGTAAACCTGTTAGTAAAGCCAGGGTACGTGCCATTGTCACATCCCAAAATTGGGACTGTGAGGATGTGCTCTCCTCAAATGATAGTGAGGATGAGGAGATAGAGTTTGATGTTTCGCATGATGATCTGCTAGTGCGAAAGAAAAAGTATGCCAGACCTCTCATTACTAAGCATAGGAAACGGCAACATGATAGAGAGGATATGGCAGATGGGGAGGCGCATTATCGCAACCCCAGAGATGTTGAATTTGAAGAAGTACGGGAGTTTACACAAACTGAACTCCATGAGCTGGCAAAACAATACAAACAAAGGTCTGGGGAGCCTCTAGTGAGTTGGCTCCTACGCTTATGGGATGAAGGAGCAGACAGTGTTGTTTTGTCAGGTAAGGAAGCAGTGACTATGGGAGTGTTAACCCATGATCCACAATTGCGTCAGGCAATGCGAAAAGCCAGAGAGTTTAGCGTGAATTTTTCACTGTTAGACCTCGTTAGAGATGGAATAGTCCGAGTATACTCTAGTCCTACTGACCTGGAAAATACCTACTCCTGGAGATCAATAGCAGAGGGTATTTCCAGGTTACGTGAGATGGGTTGTATAACCGGATTAAATACGTTTCCAGAATGGATGGGTCCAGATATGGAACCCTTTACGTCTGCTCTGCGCTCTAAGCTGATGAAGTCTGCGCCATTTAATCTCAGGGCTCCCTTATTGTCCTTGTTGGGAGGCCTGGGATTAAACAGCAAGATTCATGAAGCTACAACCCTTTTAAGCCAGTTGGGGGAGCTAGAGGAGACTAGAACAAAACCTGTCAGGGCAGTAGATAAGGTCAAGGCCAGACAGGAAGAATACAAGCAGAAAAGAACAGAGGAAAGAAAGGGAATGGGGTAGAGAATACTTGTGCATACACGACATCTCTTTTGGCGTCTTCTTCCGGATTCTGTGGTGGGAAGGTTAAAAGGGAAAATGTTGCTCATGAAGCCAACTCACGCTGTCAGAGCGAATGCTTCCTGGGGTGGGTCCTTGCTGCTAAATAAGGGCAGTGATAATGTTTTCAAAATATTTGAGGTAGGTGATGGGTTGGTTTTCAGGTGATTTTTGATAGCAGACAAATGAATTGAACAGGGCCATATGAAACAGATGAATGGCAACTTTTTTATACCAATAATAGGACCTGCGGGTTGACAAATATGGTTGCAGCATCTGATCATTTAAATCCACCCCCCCCCCCATATAAATATTGTAGTCATTGACACATTCAGGCTTTACTACAGGGCCACGTCTTCTCTGAATCTCCACCAAGGTGTCATTGTGAATGGTACTCATGTGAACGTCCTTCTTGTCCCGCCACTTCATGGCCAACACCTCCTCATTCCTCATGAATGCGGCTTCCCCCTTTTTGTAGCTGTTTTGACAGTAAATTCTGTGGGAAGCCCTTCCTATTTTTTCGGAAGGTACCGCAGGCCAGGGTTTTTTCATGATACAGGTGACGGAAAAGGGGCAAGCTGCTGTAGTAATTATCTACATATAAGTGGTAACCTTTTTTGAACAGGGGGTATGCAAGGTCCCACACAATTTTACCACTGGTTCCTATATATGTGGGGCACTCAGGGGGCTGGAGCTGGGAGTCTTTGCCCTCATAAATACGAAATGAGTACACGTATCCCGTGGCTTGGTCACATAATTTATTCAATTTTACACCGTACCTGGCTCTCTTACTTGGGATATACTGCTTCATATGCAGCCAGCCAGTAAAGTGAATAAGGGATTCGTCTACACAAATATTTTGGTCGGGGATAAAGACTTCAGAAAATCGTTTGTTAAAAGAATTTATTAGGGGGCGAAGCTTATATAATTTGTCGTAGTTGGGATGATCTTGGGGAGGGCACTGCGAGTTGTCATTGAAATGTAGGAAACGTGTAATCATATCGTAGCATGTCCTGGACATAACAGAAGAATATAAGGGCAGACAAATGAATTGAACAGGGCTGGGTGGGTGGACCAGTAGCCATGCTGTTCGTTTTTCTTTGTAAGCCCCATATTAAAAGTAAGGCCCAAAAACATTTTGAATTCATCTAGTGTGAGACGTCGCCAATGGAACATACGGGCGTAGGACGAACTGGGGTTGGCAGCAATAAATAGCTCTGCATAGAGATTTGTTTGGTCCACCATGCACTGCAAAAAATCTTCGGGGAAAAACAAATAGAAATAGTCCAAATCTGCAAAATTTGAAGTGTTGGGCTGCACACCTGGCTGTGCAGTGAAAGGGGGGGTTGTAGCGGATCCTGAGTTGGCAGGCAACATAAGGGGTTTGCCAGGGCATCGGGAAGGTAGGACTGGGCCCGGATTCTTTGGGCTGGATGTGAAATTCCAGTACTTGTACTGGGCTCTTCTTGGGGTCTGGCACTGCTGGCGGTAGGCAGGTGTTCTAATGTTGGTCCTGATCTAGGTCCTGATCGCCTTACTCTTTTAGGAGGGGGGGTTTCTTCCGCTGACTCTGACTCCAATCCACTACCCTCCACTGGCTCGTATTCCGAACCAGAATCGGATAATGAGAGCTCCCCGCTGCTCTCATCATCCGACATGGTAAGGATGTTATATGCCTCCTCAGCTGAGTAAACTTTTTGGGACATGATGGTGGCACTTTTGGCAGGCCTGTGTGACGGAACTGGTGGTGTGATGGTTCTGACAGGTTACTGATGGCCTGTGTGATGGTACTTATGGCGGGACTGTGCGGCGGTAGTGATGTCGGGCCTGTGTGACAGATGGGCTGTCAGATCCAGATGGTACTGATGGCGGTACTGATAGCGGTACTGTTAGTGGTACTGATGGTACAGATGGCGGTGCTAATGGTGGTGGCTGTGCTGATGGCGGTGTTGATGGCGGGTTGTGACAGATCCAGACGGGTCCTGCTGGGTTGTGACGGGTCCTGCTGGGCTGTGACGGGTCCTGCTGGGCTGCGACGGATCCTGCTGGGCTGCGACGGGTCCTGCTGGGCTGCGACGGGTCCTGCTGGGCTGCGACAGGTTATGATGGGCTGTGACAGGTTCTCTTCATTGGTAAGGGGGGGGGGGGGTGTTCGTGTTGTGCAGACAGTAACTGTAATAAAAATCTCACTCACTGATCAGATAGATCTCTCCTTCTCTCTCCTCACGATCGGTGTGAGGGGAGAGAAGGAGAGATCCCTGGAAACTGCCACAATGTTTATACTTGTGAATGGCTGTGATTGGACACAGCCGGTCATGTGGCTGTTTACCCTGATCGGGGACGCGCTGTGTCCAAGAGACACACGCCATCTCCGATCAGCGTGCTGCGCGCCCCACCGCGGCGTGCACTGCGCGCGCGCACGATTTGTTTTGACATGTGACCGGCTGTTATTGGACACAGCCAATCACATGGTAAAAAGCCAATTTCATTGGCTGTTTACCCTGATTGGGGATGCGCTGTGTCCGAGGGACAAGCGTCATCCCGTCCTGTCAGGATTTAAAAACCACTTTTCCGATGTCATTTGACAATTGGCGGGCGGCAAGTGGTTAAAATTATTGCATTGTACATAGATCATCCAGAGGGGAATTTTTTTTTTCTCAACAAAAAGGGAAGTTACTCTTTAAAGTGGTTGTAAAGACCACTTTGACCTACATGTAAGCCTAGATTAAGGCTTACCTGTAGGTCCAAGAAATATCTCCTAAACCTACATGGTTTAGGAGATATTTGCAAAAAGACAGGCACTGCTGTCTACAGCGCAAGTTACTTCCTGAGGACGGCCAATCTGATAGGCCAAAATGCATAGAGGTTGAGTCACGTGATTGTGACAACGTCTGCCCATACCTGAAAATCGAGCCCTTCACTGCATGAACTGATCAGGCAGATTTCACAGATGATATTTTTACCTGCTGCTCATTTCCGGGTGCCAGGATATCAGGCACTCATACATGTGAGTTGAATATTTTTTTAATTCTTTGGAATAAAAAGTTATTTTTAAACGGTACTGCGCAATGAGGTTTTCTCTATTCTATCCATCTATATGAGGAAAATTCATCATAGTTAACAAACGGTCTAGAGGATATCTACAGGGGTCACCCCACACATGCATTTGACCTAACTAGCAATATTTGGTCCAATCTCAAGGGTGAGTGCACATCTACTAGGGGGGGGCACCCTATTTTAAGGACATAAGGAGCACGGAACTACTTATCAAGCATTGTATATGAGTTTTTCATCATTGTTCCACAAGCACCAGTACTTTCATTGGGGACTGGTTTATTTATTGATTGTTTTCAGTATTTTACAATTATTTTTCTGTATGTAGCAATGTATTGCATATAGCATTTAGCTTGGTATATTTATTCATTATTTTTTTATCATCAATTGTTTACACCAATTTCACACTGCAGCTGCTCAAATCATGTGGTAAATTTTATACATGATATTAATACATACATGAGGTGATTTATATTGGTAGTAATCCTTTTGGCGCTTTGGTCCATATATATTTTTTCCAACTATTTCCTTTACTAATACATGCAGCTTCTGTCAGTACTGTATAAACCAGGGGTAGGCAACCTTTTGAGCACAGTGTGCTGAAAAATGTTTTCAAAGAAATTGAACGTGCTGATTTTATAACAAAAAAATGTCAACTTCACACTCTCAATCACGAAAAGGATTTTTTATAAAGTAAATGCTATAAACTACTTGAGTAATAGTTTTTTTAAATGCAATTTTACACACTAGTGCATAAATACATTTTAATTAATTTAAATGCACACAGAGACAATATAATACCCACATTTTCAGTAAAATAGAAAATATGGTGTTGCGCCGGGTAAATAGATACCAAACATATCACACTTTAAAATTGCACATGCTTGTGAAATGGCGCCAAACTCCAGTATTTGAAAATCTCCATAGGTGATGCTTTACAAGACCTAATTGGTTACCAATTTAGAGTTACACAGGAGGTTTGGTGCTAGAATTATTGCTCTTGTTTTGATGTTCACGGCAATACATCTCATGTGTGGTGCGATCCCTGTTTACGTATGCCTACGGGACCAACGTGTGCGTTGGCCTTTGCACACAAGCACGGTGGACAAGGGCGGTTTAAATGTTTTATTTATTTATTGGTGGGACACTGGTACACTGACAGATGTTGATCAGCCACCGGCAGACACAAACAGATGTTTATTGGCCACCGGCGGACACTGACAGATGTCACAATAGTACACTATTGCAGATGTTTTGTGCACTGGTGCAGATGAGATGGGGGACTGACAGATGTTTTGTGCACTGGTACAGATGTGATGGGGACACTGACAGATCTTTTGTGCACTGGTACAGATGTTTTATGGGGGCACTGTGACAGATGTTTATAGGGACAGGGACAGTTCTGTGTGTAGAATCATCCTTATGCAGAGAGCTGTCACAGAGGCTGCAGATTCCCCTCTACCCCCCCCCCTCACACTGAGCTCTCAATGAAATCAGCAGGGAGAATTGTCACAGAGACAAGCATCTCTGTTTACATTGTGAAGGCTGTGATTGGACACAGCCGTCACATGATCGGGAGGGCCAATCACAGCGCCCATATCTTGATCTGTTCTTGGCTGTGTCCTGTGATCATAGCCATCGCAGGATTGCTCCACCCCTGTAGACAGTTTTCTAGATAGGTACATACATTATCGTCCATGCCAACAGACCGCAGTTTGTAAATGAATGGTTTATGTGAAACTGTGTTGAATGCTTTGGAATTAATCAAGATACACCATGTCCACAGGCCTTCTTCTATCTAGATGACATTCCACTTATAGACCCACTCATACAATGTTAACAAATTACATAGTTACATAGTAGGTGTCCAACCTATGTGAGATTGGTCTGCCAAAAATGATCTTTCATAAATCCATGCTGATTACTACTAAAGATACTGTTTTCATAAGCAGATTATTGTATATAACCCCCTTATCATCCCCTCCAATAATTGAAATACTATCGATGTTAGACTGACTGGCCTGTAGTTCCCAGGTATACATCTTATCTCTTTTTTAAATATTGGTACCATGTTATCTTTTCACCAATCAGCTGGTACCATTCCTTTCAGTAAGCTTTACTTTAAAATAGGAATAACGGTCTGGCTATAACCTGGCTAAGTTCTTTGAGGGCTCTTGAGTGTAAGCCATTCTGGTCCTGGTAATTTATTTACATTAGGTTTTTCAAGTCTTTTTTGGACACAAGGGTACATTCTGTGTTGTTTTACTAACAGTATAAGTCTAGCAAAGAAAATCGAAGAACTGGAGCAGCTGATACACAAGGAGGATTTTAACTTCATGCGGTACTCCTTATAACTGAGGTACAGGGAAGGAAGAAGAGGGTGTGAGGTGTGCCTGTATCTCAAAAATGATTTGCTAGTGAGCACAAGGGATGACATTCCTAATAGGGCAAGGGAAGAGGCAGACTCCCTGTATTGGGAGCTTCAAAGGGAAGAAAAAATGGCAAATTAATAGTGGGTGTACGCTACATGACTCCTAACCTGAGGGATGAGGCCACACCTTCGGTCACAGTCAGGAATAATGGCAAGGCAGGGCAAAGTTATTATAATAGGGGACTTCAATTATCCAGATATTGACTGAGCAGATAAAGCAGATGGAACTGCTCACTTATTTAAGGCTCACCATTTCTTAAATCAGTTGTAGAACAACTACATGTGTAAATTGGTGGATGCTCCAACTAGAAATAATGCTCTGCTAGATATACTAATTACAAACAATGTGATGTGGAAATAAGGAATAACCTAGGAAACAGTGACCACAGAGTAATTACATTCAGCGTAACTCGAAAAGGAGGCATGGAGGGTAGTGCAAGAATGGTTAGTTTCTAAAGAGCCAACTTTAACTTTATTCAATTCTATAACCATTGAAAACTGAGGAAAAATGGGTGAGCTTTATGAGCTTAATAAATAATGGCATTAGCCTGTGCATTCTAATGGGAAACATATATAAAAGAGCCAAAGTTAAATCCAGGTGCCTTAACTTTAGCAGGAAAAGGCATGTAAAGAAAAAAAAATGGCCATTAAAAAATATAAGGCTGAGGGGTCATTGTTGGCATCCCAACATTACAAGGAATGCAATAAGAAGTGCAATCAGAGCAGCAAAAATAGGCCAAGTGTGACAAATAGTGGAGGAGAGCAATAAAATGCCTCCAAATGTTTAAATTTATTAATAGTAAGGAAGCAAGGCATATTTGCTCAATAAAGGATGATCAAGGAAAGTTGGTTACAAATGACAAGGACAAGCGATTCAATTAAATGCATTCTTCTCCTCAGTTTTTACACAGGAAAAGGAGGGGTATAATATACAAGACTGTATTGCTAGTAGCACAACACATTTGGTGTCTGAGTTGTATCTTCTTCTATAGTAAGGTAACCACTTTTTAGGAAGGCAACTCCTTTACAGTAGAAGTTATGGAAAATGTATGAAAGTTGACACTGAGGTGTTCAGCTATAGGTCAATACTCCAGCCTCACAGCTGTGTATTCTTTTTTTTTACATTCTTTATTCATAAAATGATATAACATGGAATCTTGCTCCTCTGCAGTGAGAGAAATGTCTTACTCCCTGGAACACGTAAATAGACTAGTGAAACCACTTGTGTCTGAATTACTCCCCATTCCCTTTCAATGAGGCTGTAATATTTTCCATAGAATGGAATGGATCGGAATGGTGCAGCAAGTATTTGGGTGGGTCCATGCCCAGATTAAGGTCAGTAAGCCATTTAATGGTCTCCCTGACTTGAGATCAGAAACCTTTGAGTTTCTTACAGGTCCAGAAAACGTGGAGAATGGTTCCCCTTGCCTCTTTGCATCACCAACATGTACTCACTGCCTCAGGAAAGATAAACTGCACACAAGATCAATACAATCTGACTATTTACAGTGGGGCTTAATCAGAAGTCCTTTATTTAACCGAAGATAATAAGGGTTTATAATTCCGTTTACTCATGCTTTTTCTTGAATGTGCCAGATTCCATGGCTGCTTAAGCACAGATAAGGATTTTTATCTAATTGTCTTGTTACAGACTTTTGAATTTTGGAAAAATTAGGGTGGCATATCTTCAGCACCACTTTCCCTTTCCCCCACACAGTTTGGGTTATATCAGACCTCGCTATCTTCACACTTTGGTGTAGATTACACTTACCACTCATGGCACAAATAATCCTCCACACTATAGGTGATAAACCTTTCTTTCAAAAACAAGGCCTAATATGTAGTTTGTGCTGTCCTAGGCAACAGTGTTCGATAGCCTGCTTCTGCATTAGATAGCCCTGTCATATTGCTTACAGCTGCAGAAAGTAACTTACTAGAGTTACTAGAGCCCCATCAATATACTAAGGCACAGTCAGCTTTTGCCATTACAAATATGTACAGTTTAACAGTCCTGCCTGGAGGTACCTAACACTACATTTACAGTGCCTTGAAAAAGTATTCATACCCCTTGAAATTTTCCACATTTTGTCATGTTACAACCAAAAACTTAAATGTATTTTATTGGGATTTTATGTGATAGACCAACACAAAGTGACGCATAATTGTGCAGTGGAAAGAAAATTAAAAATTGTTTTCAAAATATTTTACAAATAAATATGTGAAATGTGTGGCGTGCCTTTTGTATTCAGCCACCTTCAGTCTGATACCCCTAACTAGGTTTGTTAGAGAACCTTAGTGAACAGACAGCATAATGAAGGCGAAGGAAGACATCAGACAGGTCAGGGATAAAGTCGTGGAGAAGTTTAAAGCAGGGTTAGGTTATAAAAAAATATCCCAAGCTTTGAACATCTCACAGAGCACTGTTCAATCCATCGTCTGAAAATAGAAAGTCTGCAAACCTACCAAGACATGGCCGTCCACCTTAACTGACAGGCCGGGCAAGCAGAGCATTCGTCAGAGAAGCAGCCAAGAGGCCCATGGTAACTGTGGAGGAGCTGCAGAGACCCACAGCTTAGGAAGGAGAATCCGTCCACAGGACAGCTATTAGTCGTGCATTCCACAAATCTGGCAAAGTTGTAAGAAGAAAGCCATTGTTGAAAGAAAGCCACAAGAAGTCCCATTTGCAGTTTGCAAGAAGCCATGTGGGGGACACAGCAAACATGTGGAAGAAGGTGCTCTGCTCAGATGAGACCAAAATTTAACTTTTTGGCCTAAAAACAAAACGCTATGTGTGGCGGAAAACTAACACTGCACATCACCATGAAACACACCATCCCCACCATGAAACATGGTGGTGGCAGCATCATGTTGTGGGGATGCTTTTCTTCAGCAGGGACATGGAAGCTGGTCAGTGTTGATGGGAAGATGGATGGAGCCAAATACAGGGCAATCTTAGAAGAAGAAGAAGGAAGAAAAAGAAAACATGTTAGAGTCAGCAAAAGACTTGAGACTGGGGCAGAGGTTCACCTTCCAGCAGGACAACGACCCTAAACATATAGCCAGAGCTACAATGGAATGGTTTAGATCAAAGCATATTCATGTTTTAGACTGGCCCAGTCAAAGTCCACACCTAAATCCATTTGAGAATCTGCGGCACGTCTTAAAAATTACCAATCTGACAGAGCTTTAGCTATTTTGCAAAGAAGAATTGGCAAAAATGTCACTCTCTAGATGTGCAAAGCTGGTAGAGACATCCCCAAAAAGACCTGCAGCTGTAATTGCAGCGAAAGGTGGTTCATACAAATGCACGCCACACTTTTCACATATTTAGTTGTAAAAAAAAAATTTTTTAAAACCATTTATCATTTTCTTTCCACTTCACATTTATGTGCCACTTTGTGTTGGTCTATCACATAAAATCCCAATAAAATACATTTATGTTTTTGGTTGTAACATGACAAAATGTGGAAAATTTCAAGGGGTATGAATACTTTTTCAAGGCAGTTAGTCAAGTTAGTGAAGTAAAATTAGGAAAATATATACATAAAACTATTTTTTTTTTTTTTAAGTAAAAAACTGATAATTTGTTATGAAGCCCATAAAATGTTCTGGTGCAACCAATTACCTTCAGAAGTCACATAATTAGTGAAATAATGTCCACCTGTGTGCAATCTTATTGTCACATGATCTGTCATCATTACATATACACACCTTTTTTGAAAGGCCCCAGAGGCTGCAACACCTAAGCAAGAGGCACCACTAACCAAACACTGCCATGAAGACCAAGGAACTCTCCAAACATGTAAGGGACAATGTGGTTGAGATGTAAAAGTCAGGGTTAGGTTATAAAAAAAAATATCTAAATCTTTGATGATCCCTAGGAGCATCATCAAATCTATCATAACCAAATGGAAAGAACATGGCACAACAGCAAACCTGCCAATAGACGGCCGCACAATAAAACTCATGGACCGGGCAAGGAAGGCATTAATCAGAGAGGCAGCACAGAGACCTAAAGTAACCCTGGAGGAGCTGCAGAGTTTCACAGCAGAGACTGGAGTATCTGTACATATGACGACAATAAGCCGTACGTTCCATAGAGTTGGGCTTTATGGCAGAGTGGCCAGAAGAAAGCCATTACTTTCAGCAAAAAACAAAAATGGCACGTTTTGAGTTTGTGAAAAGGTATGTGGGAGACTCCCAAAATGTATGGAGGAAGGTGCTCTGGTCTGATGAGACTAAAATTTAACTTTTTAGCCAACAAAAAAAAATGCTGTCTGGCGCAAACCCAACACATCACATCACCCAAAGAACACCATCCCCACAGTGAAACATGGTGGTGACAGCATCATGCTGCAGGGATGTTTTTCAGCAGTCAGGACTGAGAAACTGGTCAGAGTTGAGGGAAAGATGGATGGTGCTAAATACAGGGATATTCTTCAGCAAAACCTGTACCACTCTGTGTGTGATTTGAGGATAGGATGGAGGTTCAACTTCCAGCAGAACAATGACCCCAAACACACTGCTAAAGCAACACTTGAGTGGTTTAAGGGGAAACATGTAAATGTGTTGGAATGGCCTAGTCAAAGCCCAGGCCTCAATCCAATAGAAAATCTGTGGTCAGACTTAAAGATTGCTGTTCATAAGCGCAAACCATCCAACTTGAAGGAGCTGGAGCAGTTTTTCAAGGAGGAATGGGCACAAATCCCAGTGGTAAGATGTGGCAAGCTCATAGAGACTTATCCAAAGCGACTTGGAGCTGTGATAGCCGCAAAAGGTGGCTCTACAAAAGTATTGACTTTAGAAGGGTGAATAGTTATGCACATTGACTTTTTCTGTTATTTTGTGCTATTTGTTGTTTGCTTCACAATAAAAAAAAAAAAACATCTTCAAAGTTGTGGACATGTTCTGTAAATTAATGATGTAAATATATAGTGCGGCGCTAGTGACTATGAATGGTATTCAAGTCAACTGAATGGCAATCTATTGTGAAAATAAACTGTGATGAAGTGAATATGATATATAAAAACTTACAGTATATCACATAATATAAAACTATATATATATATATATATATATATATATATATATATATATATATATATATAGTGTAATATTGGGGGTTCTTTAGCGTCTGTGTAGAGCACACCAGTGAGCAGAGTTAACGTCAGTCATGCCGTTTAAGGGCTTGTTGGCCCACTTTTATTAAAAGAAAGAAAAAAAAGAAAACAAAGTTCCATAAATAAAAACAAAGGTGGTTTCCCTCACAGGGGGGTTTTCAATGCCAGCAATAAATAAAAAGGATATTCAGCCTCCTGGCTTACACATACAGCATTGCAAAAATACCAAGCCACCTGGCTCTCTTCAGCAGCGGATGCATCACTGCTCAGGCTCCCACATGGAGCTCTCCTGACTACTGTCAGCAACCTCAGACTCAGGTCTCTGGCTATTTCCGTGCACACCTGCACTCTCTGGGTTCTCCCTTGCAAGCCTGGACTCCTCGGGGGAGGCAAATACCCTGGAGCCCCTCAACCTGCCTGGTTGAGAATCCTTCATCATTCTGCTGGTGGGGTACCACACTACAACATATCCCCCCCCCCCTTGTTTCGACCCAGAGGGCGGAACACACAAGTTTATTTTGGCACCTCTGTGCCAGCTACCATTTACAGGAGTCCAATCCTGTCCAACCTCACTTCTCCTAAAGGGGAACTCTACCCACACCTGACCAGTCAGTGTGCTGGTGGATCTCAAAACCCGGATCCAGGACTGGGGATTTCATCCCACCCGGATCGCTACAAAATCCCTGGGCTCCAGGTCCCAAAGTGGATTTTAATAAACAATGAGGAAACTGAAAAGCCAGTTTCCTCCCAAATAAGCAAATACCCTGGAGCCCCTCAACCTGCCTGGTTGAGAATCCTGCATCATTCTGCTGGTGGGGTACCACACTACCACAATAGTTAAAAAATCTATATTTATGGTCGGAGCCCTCGGTCCTGAAGATATGAAGGAGTAAACATAAACACGCCACAAGACAGACAACATAATTAGACCTGAAGTGTGCCCTGGCCTATCGTAAGGTAAGCCCTGGTGAGCTGATAACGCTAGCTGTGTGTAGCAGTGTGAAATGAAGGCCAGGATATGGTGGAGGTTCCCTGGTGTCCCCCCTGGGCTTGCGTCCAGAAACCGGTGGTACGTCTTCCAAGCAGCTTGGTAGGCTTTCAGCGTGTTGTGTGACAACGAAAAGTTTATAAGACTGGTGGCGCTGTGAAGGTGGTGACTCAGAGTAGGGTTAGTTGAGACCAATGTGGGATAGCAGACATGGTCGGATCGGCTCTGGGTTCCTGCGAAAAGAACGACGGAAAATTAAAGCGGGACAGAGCGTCGGCTGAGGTGTTACATTTGCCCGGGATGTGGACGCAGAGGACATTGAACTGGTACAGAAGGGACAGTTGAACTAGCCTGCGCAGGAAGGCCATTATGGCCAAGGACTTGGAACAGCCTTTGTTTATAATGTTGGCTGTGGCCTGATTGTCGGTGGCGAATATCACCGTCTGACCTGCCCAAGTGCTTCCCCAGGTTTGTGCTGCTGCCACTATAGGGCACAGCTCGAATAAGGAAGAGGATTGGCTGAAACCGGGGATTGCCAAGATCTCTGGCGGCCATGGACCGGCAAACCAGTGGGGGCCAAAAATAGCTGCAAAGCCGGTGGAGGCAGCGGCGTCAGTGACTATCTGGGGAGAAGAAGGAGATTCTGATGGTATAAACATGGAGATGCCATTCCAGTCGGCTAGGAAGTGGTCCCACATGGTGAGGTCGGCTATAGCTGCCTGGTCAAGTTTGAAGATCTGGTCTGGGTCTTGACATTCTGTGAGAAAGACCAGGAGGCGGGAGACGAAAGATCGTCCCTGAGGGATGATTCTTACCGCGAAATTTAACATCCCGAGTAAAGACTGGAGTTGCCTCCTGGTGCACCCCTGGGTGGCCGTGAAGGAATGAATGACCTCCCTGATGCGGGTCAGCCTGTCGGGTGGTAGGCTGGCCTGCATGGCCTGAGTGTCCAGTATGATACCTAAGAAGGTGATGCGTTGTGCTGGACCTTCTACCTTCTTCTCTGCTATGGGTATGTTGAGGTTGGAAAAGACCTCCCTTAGACTCTTTAGGTCTACGGGGGGTTCGCCGGGGTCTTCGATGAGCAATAAATCGTCCAGGTAATGGATCACTTTCTGACAGGACGCATGGTGTGAGAGAATCCAGGACAGGGACTGTGCGAATGTGTCAAAGAGCCACGGGCTGCTCTTGGATCCGAAGGTTAGCTTCGTGGCAAAGTAATACTGACCTTTCCACCTGACTCCGTGCCAACGCCATAGGCATGGCTGGATTGGTAGCAGCTTGAAGGCGTCCGCGACGTCTGCTTTGGACAGCCAGGCGCCCGCACCGATGCTTAGGATGGCTTGGATAGCGAGGTCGACGGAGGAGTATTTGAGGGAAAATTCCTCTGAGGGTATGAGGGAATTTAAGCTGGGTGTGTGAGAAAAATGAGGCGCGGACAAATCATAGATTAGACGGAGTTTATTGGAAAACTTTCCTTTGACGAGCCCGATAGGGCTAACTCTCCAAACAGAAAATGGTGGGTGAGAGAAAGGGCCGATCATGTACCCCCGGTCAAGTTCATTTTGTAGTAGGGTACTGTTGGCCGTGTGGGTGGAGGATTGGCAGTTGGTGCAAAGTGGGGAGCGAAGGCCAGCGAAATGGCGACAGAAAAGTTCGGTGTCGATAGCGCTCCAGTCAGTGGTTGCCTGGAACTGGCTGAGCCTGGCTGCTGCCTTTGCTGAAAAGGAGCGATGGTAGTCGTAGAAGGCACTGCCCCCGTACTTGTACCCTAAATCTGTGACTGCGTGAAGGTAGAGGTCTAGTTCTTCCCTCCTGTCGGGTTTGATGGAGCAGATAACATCCCGAAACATGCCGAAGGCTAGCACGAACTCCGTGACCGTGAGCTTTCGTGTAAGCCTGTGGTCTTTCGCTTTTAGGACAACGGATACGTCGCCCCAAGCGTAGGCTTTGTTCTCTGTCACGTCGTGTACCGAGATAAGGAGGGATGCCAAGTTGATGTCTCGGCCATCTAGTATGTCCTTCCTTATGCTCGCTGGGACGAGATGTGCGGGGAAGACAGAGAAACTGCTGTGGGGCGTACATGTAAGGCTTGATGCGGGGGTGGCGGTGGCGACAGTTGGTAAAGTGGGGGTTACTCGCTGGAGCTCCAAGGTCCCCACTCTGGACTGGACGTCGGAGACGGTAGTTGATAGGGAGGAGACTAGCGTGTGTAGCTGGGACACTGCCGAGGCGATCGATTGTAGTGATGCCTGAGTGTCTGGTGGGGTTGGTGGGGATGGGATGGGGAACAGTAGTCTGAACAGTTCAGCTTTCCTGGCTGTGGCAGGGTAGGGGATATTCCTGCGCCTCAGCTCTGCTGAGAGTCTGGGGATAGTCCAAGCTCTGAAGGCCTGTGAAATGTTGTCTGCCGAGCCCGCCTCGGGAGGTGATGGGGCGGGGGGTGAGATCGTCGCTGCCGGCCAGAGACATGGCGTCTGCTAGAATAAAAGAGGGGGGGGGGGGGGAATGCATGTTTCTCTTTTTTTTTTTTTTTTAAAGCTTGTAAAACAGGAGAAAAAATATATGGACGTTTTAAATAGATTGGGGAGGGGGGAAGTGGGAAAACAGAGCAGGATACAGGGCGACAGGTATGGGGACAATCGGGGATTGTGCGTGAGCGCTGAGTGAGATTGTTTCTCTGGCCTATTTGGAAACTCAGAGAATGCGTGACAACCGAGGTGAGCCAGGAGGTGACTGGCCAGGTAACTGATGCTCGGGTGTCCGTCTGTGCTCGGCACGGACAAGTTAACCAGAGCCCCCCCAGGGCGGTACTGGGGAGAGTGGCTGCTGATTGGTTGCTAAGTAGGAATGTTTCAATCTCTAGTAGTTTGACGTAGGTTCGGTCTGCTAATACTTGCACTGCCAGCAAATCATGAGATTAGGTGACCTTGTCTGCGTAGTAAAGGCTTGTGCTTCGAAAACAGAGTGACATGCATAGAAGTATTTGACAGTTACTAACGCCTGGATACTGAGCCAAAAGGTGCGTGAAACGAGGATGTGTAGTGAAAGGTGTGTAGAGAGAAAGGAAACTAAATAACAACAACCTACGCTTGCTGCCCTAGTGATAGAGTCTCTGTTGGGGTCGAACCTGGTAGACCTGGTACCTACGGTAGGGTGACATGGAAATATTGTAAAAGATGGGTTGCAAGAGCTGATTCGGGGCCATAGTTGACCCCCTGGTGAAGAGATGCAAGCCCTCGACATTTTTTTTTTTTTTTACCTGGGAAAGAAAGAGATGGTCTGATCCTGTTCGTAGGAGAGACCAGGTGGCGACTTACTGACCTATAAAGGTGAAAAGGGATAGAGAAAGGCATGAGTAGCTGTGTGGGCTACTGGAGAGGATTGGCCGCGGAGGCCAATGTAGAAAGAGCTGCAGCGATTGCAGCGGTATGGGGGGGGGGGGGGCGGTTGTGGGGCCCATGACACAAACCTGCGGTGAAGCAAGATGTGCGGGGGATGGCAGTGACTTACGTTTAAGATGGGTTGCCATGAAGGCAAGGAGTGGAGCGACTTGCGGTGGTTGCAAGGTGTGGGGGCGCATGACACGAACTTGCGGTGACTGCAAGAAGTGCGGGGGATGGCAGTGACAGATGCTCTGATGGATTGGGGGGGGGGGGGTTGTTGGTGGTGGGACGTTCGTGGCTCGTTGCCGAGCCGATTCGAAAACGTAGCAACGGTGAGCGACTAGACTTGACACGACCGTAAGAGCGGAAAGGCCGAGGGGAAGGTGGCGGGATCCGAACCGTGACGCCGGCTCTGATGAGCTGCGATATACGTGGGTATGAGAGAGGATCCGAACCGTGGAAGCTAGATTGTGACTGGTTCGAATCGGCTGGCGGTGAGTGATAAGCAGGAACAGTGGGGCGTATGACTGTGAAAGAAACAACAAACGCAAACAGCATGGTGGTCGAAGTGACTCGGTATGGTAACGACGGTAAACACATGAGTCCTACCTGCGACGCTGAAACGTAACGATCTGGAAGTGCGAACGGGAACTGGAATCTGCGATCGGGAACGAGGAACGTAGGACAACTCACAAACGCGTAGTGAGTTGTTTGTCGGCCTGGTGACGTAGGATATGGCGCACTGGAACCGACACCGGCCGTTTGTGGATGGTCTGGTATATATACCCTCCGGGCTCCTCCCATAATTGCAGGCCACCATACTGGCCTTCCTATATATATCCCCACTGTGCCAATAATAAAACCACTTAATGGAATTAAAAAATAACAGTGCAATATAAATCATAGTGCAATATGAATCATATAATAACGTAAGTCTGACTCGCAGACATATTAAAGTCCATGAAACATCAAAATAAGTGACAAAGTGAAGTATCCTGAAACGATAAAGTGACTTGTGTAAGTTGACTGCAGAAATCCACCACCATATGGAGAGAGGCTTACCAGATACTTTGAAACCAACTAGGCTTATACCTAATGAGTCTGGAGTGCTTGTTGATGTAAGCACACCCAAAGGGAGTATGTGGCAACTTCCCGACTCCAATATACACCTGAGCGAACAGAGTATAACCAGAATTGGATGCTGTAGATATCCACCATATAGGATGGCTAAAAGGACAGTATAGTATGGACCAAGGAGAGAAAAAAGGAGCCTCGTAGTGTGAGTCTTAAAACATTTATTTAAAAAGCATGTAAAAATGGGTACTCACATGTGAGAAGACATATGAAAGCATAAAATGTAAACTAGTAACGCAGGCAAGCTTGCTGATGCCACTGCATTACTAGTTTACATTTTATGCTTTCATATGTCTTCTCATATGTCTTCTCACATGTGAGTACCCAATTTTATATGCTTTTTAACCACTTGCCGACCGGCGCAAGGCGATATACGTCGGCAGAATGGCACGTACAGGCAGGAGGGTGTATACATAAGTCCCTCCATTCTGCCTGTCCGTGCCATCGGGAGCGCGCCGCTCCCGGCGCGCTCCCGCACCGGTCGGGACCCCCGTGAGTCCGGTCGCGGTCCCCGCGGACTCGATCGCCGCGGGGACCCCTGCGATCGTCTCACGGGACGGCTGAACGGGGAGATGCCGAGATAAACAGCATCTCCCGTTCTGCCTAGCAACTAGTGACGCCGATCTCTGCTCCCTGTGATTGGAGCAGAGATCAGCATTCACTAGCTGACAGCCACGCCCCCCCCCCACAGTAAGAAACACACCCCTAGGCATACTTAACCCTTACACTGACCCCTTGTGGTTAACCCCTTCACTGCCAGTGTAATTTATACAGGAATCAATGCATTTAAATAGCATTGATTGCTGTATAAATGACAATGGTCCCAAAAATGTGTCAAAAATGTCCGATGTGTCCGCCATAATGTCGCAGTCACAAAAAAAAAATTGCAGATCGCCGCCATTACTAATAAAAAATTTTTTTTATAAAAAATGCTATAAAACTATCCCCTATCTTGTAAACGATCAATAATCGCTTATTGCGATTTTTTTTATTTACCAAAAATATGTAGAAGAATACGTATAGGCCTAAACTGAGGAAAAAAAAATGTTTTTTTTATATATTTTTTGGGGATATTTATTATAGCAAAAAGTTAAAAATAATGCATTTTTTTCAAAATTGTCGCTCTATTTTTGTTTATAGCGCAAAAAATAAAAACCGCGGGGGCGATCAAATACCACCAAAAGAAAGCTCTATTTGTGGGAAAAAAAGGACATCAATTTTGTTTGGGAGCCACGTCGCACGACCGCGCAATTGTCAGTTAAAGCGACGCAGTGCCGAATCGCAAAAAGGGGACTGGTCCTTTGGCTGCAAATTGGTCCGGTCTGAAAGTGATTAAATAAATGTTTTAAGACGGTATCACACTACGAGGCTCATTTTTTCTCTCCTTGGTCCATACTATACTGTCCTTTTAGCCATCCTATATGGTGGATATCTACAGCATCCAATCCTGGTTATACTCTGTTCGCTCAGGTGTATATTGGAGTCGGGAAGTTGCCACATACTCCCTTTGGGTGTGCTTACACCAACAAGCACTCCAGACTCATTAGGTATAAGCCTAGTTGGTTCCAAAGTATCTGGTAAGCCTCTCTCCATATGGTGGTGGATTTCTGCAGTCAACTTACACAAGTCACTTTATCGTTTCATGGACTTTAATATGTCTGCGAGTCAGACTTACGTTATTATATGATTCATATTGCACTTTTATTTTTTAATTCCATTTAGTGGTTTTATTATTGGCACAGTGGGGGTATATATATATTTTTTAACTATATGTATTAGATATATAGTTTTATATTATGTGATATAAGTTGTTATATATCATATTCACTTCATCGCAGTTTATTTTCACAATAGATTGTTATTCAGTTGACTTGAATAGCATTCATAGTCACTAGCGCCGCACTATATATTTACATAATTTCTTTATTTGTGCAGTGAGTCTGCTGTGCTTGCAGCTAACATTATTTGGACAGTGCGGCTATTTGTTACACTTTATTCTATGTTCTGTAAATTAAATTATGCAAATCCTCAAACAATCCATGTTAATTCCAGGTTGTGAGGCAACAAAACACAAAAAATGCCAAGGGGGTGAATACTTTTGCAAGGCACTGTATATTTAGCCCAAGCTAAATAAAATAAACAATAACAGGAACCTGTTCCTGTTAAGCCCCCTGAAGACATCAGCACAATGAAACGCTGCATCAGGGTGGGCTGGACTGGAAGAGACATTATCCCACTGATGCAAACTATGATGAGAGATATCTCTGTGAGAATAGCTTCACTGGTGCTGTGGATTGTTTTTTGGAACAACAGAGTAAAGCCCCATACACACGGTCGGATTTTCGCATGGATTCTGTCCTATCGGACAATGTTGTCGAAAAATCCGACCGTGTGTAGGCACCATCGGACAGTGTTCGTCGGATTGTCCGACGGACAAAGTCCTATCTCCTGCTGGATAGATTTTTGGACAACAAGGTCTGATCACACCAAATCCGATCGTGTGTATGGTAGTCCGACGGACAAAGTGCTACGCATGCTCAGAAGAAATTCTGTGACGGAAGCGCTCGGTCAGGTAAAACTACCTTTCCTAATCGACACAGCACATTCGTCACGCTGCAATGTTAAAATGTCTTTAATGCAGCGCATTCTCTTTTTCTTTACAATGCAAGAAGAATGACATGTTTTAGCTGCTCCTAGTCACCCGCACTTCTCCCAAACTTAGTTCTTTAGTACTTTTCAGGATTTCTAGACTACATGTTTATTTTTACTCAGATCGTAAAAGAATCTTTGTTATATTTTTTGGATGATTTATCATTGTTTTTTTTTTGTTGGAAGACATATTTTAAGGAGATGTTTTTTTTTTTTTTTTAGGGGGGTTACGTGTCTCAACTTAGCAAAACAACATTATTCACATTTCTATTTGTTGCTTAAATTTACTAGGAGTTTGTTTGTTGTTGGTGCCCCTTGTTAATTATACTTTATGATTAGTGAAATGTACCTGCCTACTCACAACTAAACTGTCATTGTAGAAAAGTAAAACACAATAGGCAATGATTATTTCAAATCAAAAATACCTTTATTTAGGTCTCAGCAACAAACCAAAGAGGAACGCAGCGATGGAGAAACTTGGGGAATTTGCAAAGCCTTGGACCCCCACGGCAACCATCCTTTTTGAAGCTTCTAAAATTGGGTGCCTGAGGAGTACCTATCTAAATAATAAGGGAGTGCAATCTGGTCCTGAAGTCCAAAACATCCGGAACTGCAGCAGATGCCATCTAGGTCCCCAGGCTCTGGTCCTACGAGAGGCTCCATCTTCTCTCAGACCAGACTGAATCCAGGTCGTCACTCTCAGGTCTTCCTTGTACGCTTCCTTCCACGCTGTGGTGCTGGTGGGGTGGCAGAAGGAGGAGGAGGAGGCGGAGCAAGGTGACTATTGCAAACATGTGAGAGGGGAGTCATCCCCCCAGCCATCCCCTCATTTAGGACCTTGAGGATGACATCCTCACACATGCTGCGTTGCCCCGCCTCCATACCCATCATTTTATTGGCAACCAAGGAGGCAAAGGCCTCCTCGTAGGTGGGTGTGGCATATAGGGAGGCTGAAGCATCTCGGATCAGCTTGAGCGCTGACTCTCCCACCTCCCCCATCCTTCTCGCCCTTCTGTAGGGAAGGCGGAGGGGAGGGACTTGGGAGACAGTCAGGCTCCTACGCCTACCCCCCTGTTGGCTGCCACTAACCCCTGCCTCCTCCTGACTGCCACATTCCACAGCCACCTCCTGGCTGAGGTCTTCCTGTGTATGAAAAAGTGACATAGTTTCAGTTATTTGTTCATCAAACACACACAATTCTCATCTAGTGACTGTTGCAAAATGTTTCCAAATAGAAAACCATACAATTCTCAGCCCTGCAGTTTAGATTCTTGCCCCAACACTACTGTCAGTTGATATGTCAAACACGTTAGGAACTAAGCAATTGGGGATCCTGAATTAAGTGAACATCATTCCTTTTTAACAAAAATGGGTACAAAACTACTATACCTGGCTCAAGCTGGGCTCCTCCACATCTTCCAGACTGGAAGGCCCAGGTTGCTCCTCGGAAGCCTCATCAGGGGTGGCGTGCATGGAAGGACGCGTGCAAGGAAGAGTCGAGAGTGACTTCCTGACATTAGCCTGGTCTTTAAGAAAATGGAGCCTGTCATAGTACCAGAGCGTGGGGGCATAGACCTCATCTGCTCCAGCTCCAGATGCTTGGGACTTCCGGACCTTATTGCGCTCCCGGAAATAGGTACTCCTCAGGTTGGCAATTTTTATTCTTAAGCTCTCCACGGTTGCCGTGGGGAACCTTGGCTTTACAAATGCCACAAGTTTCTGCATGGCTGCGTACCTCTTTGGTCTGTTGCTATAGTGTCGGTGTTTTGCCTGCCATAATAGGGGCATTTCCCTATATTTATCAATGAAGAGGGGGAGAAAACTCACATGGTTGAAGCCGTCCATAATCTCTGCAAGACACAACACCACACCAAACACTATAAATAATGTCAGGCAAAACTCTCCTAATCTTCTCCATAAAGAAGCCTCAAGGTCTAATCAGTCTAGGCTAGTTATGTACCAACGTCAAATTGTACCTTCGTTATAGCGATCGTCTCGTGCGTGAGCTTTCTCTCCCCTCGTCTCACAGAACGTGGCTACGACACAGGCGTGTGACGTTTTATATACAGTGCGCATGCGTCAAACTCCGCCCGCCCCTGACGATCTTTCTCGTCTATTCCCCACCCCTTCTCTTTACGGCGCAGTGGGGAGAGCACATGGCGGGGACACAGCAGGTGCGCCCGAAATATTGCAGCAACGAGGAGGAGGACGAGGAAAGGCCGGAGGCAGAAACGTCCCGATCCCGGAGCCTGAAATTCAAGACCTCCAATATGTCATTTGGAGAAATGTTGGAGATGGTGGACATATTAAAGAGGAGCGACTATGATGGGAAGTATGGGCCTTACCTCAACCCCAATGTCCGCAAGGCCAAGATCATGTCTAAAGTTGTGAGGAGGCTGTACAATCATTTTGGGGTACAACGATCCAAGGAGCAACTGAGGAAACGCTGGTCAGACCTGAAACTGAGGGAGCCCGATCAGTACAGAAAGATCAAGCGAGTTCTTCAAAAAAGTAAGTAGTTGTGTTTTGTGTTTGATTTCTTGCTTGCATACTGCTCCATGTGTTTGGATTTTTACAAAGTTGTACATTAGAAAATGGCCACTTTCATGTTCGTCTGTGCATTCGATCGTACTCAACCTCGATCTTTCTGCCACTGTCATGTTCGTCTGTGCATTCGATCGTACTCAACCTCGATCTTTCTGCCACTGTCATGTTCGTGTGTGTGTCCATTCGATCGTACTCAACCTCGATCGTTCGGCCACTTATAATACGAGGTTTGTTTTTTTTTGGGGGGAAATGAAGTTTGTTCTCACTAGAAATGTCATCAAGAATGTAAAGCCAATTTATTCGATGTAAAGGAGAGGTCACCCAGTAGCTGATTACCCATCTGGACTCTAGAGCACTAGTGCTGGGACACCCAAACCCACTTTTTCTTATGCTTTTCTACACGTGTGCTACAGTGGATACTAGAGGGGGGTCTCCATCAGACAAACTTCTACCCAAAAGCTACTAAGTTGAGCACCTTTAAAAAGTGACTACATTCATGTTGTTGTCATTTGTAACTGGTCCAACAAAAATATTGTCCCTCACTTTCAAGCAATGTTTGACATTTCCTATTTCTGCCCTCAATAGATTGTGTTGCTAAATCTTCCTTTTGTACCTTCTCATAGGGGAGCGCAAACTCGTGACGTCTGAGGAAACCACCAAACCAACACCTCCCAAAGAAGGGGAAAGACCAGAAGCAGAGGAGGAGGAGGAGGAAGGAGAGATCATAGAAATTGGAGAACTTGTCACCACAACAGGTGAGTGTGGGAGAACACAGCTACTGGTAAGCTAATCAATGTATGCCTGCCTCATTTCCCAGACATTTTTTTTATTTTGGTTGTTTTTAGGTGACGTGGATGTTGTGGAAGAAGAATCGCACTTTACCACAGAGAGTGCCCACGTACTCATCGGGGAGATAATGGTCTGCAATAGAGATCTAGATGACATAAAGCAAAACATCAATGATGTTCAACAAAAATTGAAGAACATCATTGATGTTTTAGGAAAAATATGAAAACGCACCAAGTAATTAACACACATTTGTGGCTGCTTCTGAACACATTTTCAACTTAAGAACTGTGTGAAATTTGGAACATGCACACATTGTGTCCACATGTGCTAGCTCCCATCATGGTGGATGAATGACAACGTTTTTTTGGGGGTGCAACCACTTTACGAACTACTAAAGTGGTTGTGGTGAAGGGGTTGCACCCCCAAAAAACGTCCATTCATCCCCATGATGGAAAATGGCACTTTTGAAGATTCTAGGCATGTGTTTTACCATCGAATGACCATTTTCATAACCAAATTGTGTGCATGTTCTAAATTTCCAGTTTCCAGGGGTGACCCCCCATGTGATGAAGGCAAGATCAAACACACTTTGAACATATAGTCATGTCTGATCTTGTCTTCACTTTAGAAAGTTGATCTTTCCGAGTTCCTATGTTCTGTTTTGCTCCATGCCTGGTTTTACCAAATGCGGAATGTTTGTAAACAATGTTGTCAATAAACCAGATCTTGTCAATTTTGGCAAGAAGTTTGTAAACGCACTTGTGAATGTGTTGCAAGTAAACTTTTTGAATTTTCTAAATGTGTGGCTTCCTTATTTCAAAAACCAAAAAGCATTATGTATGTCAAATGTAAAGGATTTGGGGGGCAATGGGTGTTATTTACTAAAGGCAAGTCCAGTTTGCCCTGCAAGTTTCTTTTCCAGGGCACTTTTGCACTGCACTTGTAGAGCATAGTGGATTTGACTTATGTAAATGACACCCACAGTGATT
The DNA here is from genome assembly GCA_028564925.1 of Lithobates sylvaticus. Classification (NCBI taxonomy): domain Eukaryota; kingdom Metazoa; phylum Chordata; class Amphibia; order Anura; family Ranidae; genus Lithobates; species Lithobates sylvaticus. The sequence goes on along the minus strand of CM053032.1, from coordinate 123,640,363 downwards.
TGTTGGAAAACACGTAGCACACCATTTTGGGTAATACACACATTTCTGTCATGGTGATGACAAGGAGTATTTTGGGTGTCAGTTATGCACTAGAAACCTTCTCTAGACCAAAGATTAGGTATCAAACACACAACATGAGAAGATTCTTTTTGCGAAGAAGAGACTGTTACATCCTTTTGCCCAGAAAGTGCATTCCCACTGTCGAAGCTAAAGGTCAAAAATGTCAAGGTCAAATAAGCAATAATACGGAAATGACAAGAAATCCTAGGTTGGTTTAAAAAATATATTTATTAAAAAATGCCTCTCACACATCGTCAGGCTGAGCATTGGCCCCCCTACCCACAAAGTAGTCCATATATTGCTCGCGGACCGCGCGGGCATTTAGAGGGGGCAAGCCTGGACGTGCCGCTTGAAGGGCTGTGAGGTCAGCATTTGGAGGGCCCTCCACATCTGGGCCAACGGGCACCACGTAGTTGCTGTTGTGTCGTTTTAAAAAGTTGTGCAATATGCAACAGGCAAGAACTATGTGGTTCAGTTTGTATTCCGCCAAGTTAATAGCCGTCAAGAACAGGCGGAAGCGGCTGGCCAGGATGCCAAAGGTGTTCTCCTCCACTCTTCGGGCTCTGGACAGCCTGTAGTTGAAGACCCTCTGGTCTGGGGTGAGGGTCCTCATCGGGAAGGGCCTCATCAGATGGGGAGTCAACGCAAACGCTTCATCTGCGACAAAGACGAAGGGGAGTCCTTCAGCATTCTCCTCTGGAGGTGGCAAGCACAGACTGCCACTTTGGAGACGCCAGTAGAACTCCGTGTGCGCAATGGCACCACCATCCGAGATCCGGCCGTTCATCCCCCACGTCCACATACATAAACTCGTATGTAGCCGACACCACCGCCAACATCACTACACTATTAAACCCCTTATAATTATAATAGTAGGACCCCGAGTTGGGCGGTGGGACGATGCGGACGTGTTTCCCATTAATTGCCCCGCCGCAGTTAGGAAAGTCCCAACGGCGGGCGAAGTGGGAGGCCACAGTCTGCCATTCCTGTGGCGTGGAAGGGAACTGTGGAGTGAAACAAAAAAAATAATTAGTCACTTTGCACATAAACATTGCAAGCAGATTAGACAATCAACATCTTGGAACAAGAGCATACTTTAACATTTTAGGCTGGAAAGTATTTGCACAGAAAAGTAGAGGGTCCCCTTCGCAGATGACTCACCCCCCATCAATCCCCCCACTTCTGATGGGCCATTGGCAATAACTAGGGTTTTGGGGGGGGGGGGGTTGGACAGGTAACCCTCTGCACTTCATTGATTGCCAAATGGCTCAATAATGTGTGCTAGTTTGGCCAGACCCTCTGTACTTAACACTATTGGCAGCCCACAGGAAAGATAAAAATAACATTTCAAACACCCCCCCCCCCCCCCCCCCCCCCCCCCAAAAAAAAAAAAGCACATTGTGACATTATGAAATTACCAAGCAAGCTAATAGGAGGGAAAGAACACAAAAAAAGAGGAACTGGAAAGTATGGAGCCAGCCCCTTGCACTACATGCTTTGCTGAATTCATCACTAAAGATGCCCACTATAAAGAGGTAGGTATATAGTGTGTATTGACCTTGGGAAAGCCAGCAGATAGAGGATTGGTACCATCTGACAGAGCAGTTGGGGGAGGGGGTTCCTAATGAGTCCCCCCCCCACCAAATAAAAAAAAAAAAAAGGGGGCTCTACATGAAGCAAAACACACAGCAAACATTTGTGCATATTTTAGGGGGTGTTTGGGGGAAAACAATACTATGCAGCAGACAAAATACATTGCTTAAGTGACTAGGCCATAGGTGTCTATTGGGCCAGAAGAGCATGCTGGCGAGGTAAGTGAAGGGAAAAATGCATGAAGGAGAAAAGGGGCACAGCATATTAGAGCATATTGCAATCATGGTAATTAGGGAAGGAGGTCAAAAATAGAAGACATTAGCAAACAGAGCATACATAGAAGGGAATAGTAAAGGAGAAATGTTACCTTAATATAGTCCTCCTGCAGGACCTGGATGGTGGCAGAACAGGTCTCTGGAATAATGATTCCCAGGGCCTGGGGAGAGATACCTGAAGAGAACTTCAAATCCTGAAGGCTTCTCCCTGTCGCCAAGTACCTGTCAACGTAGCAACAAGCCTCTGCTCCGGAGTGATGGCTTGTCTCATGCAGGTATCCTGCCGGCTGATAAAAGGGGTCAGCAAAGCCAAAAGACGGTGAAACACGGGGTCCGTCATCCGGAGAAAGTTCCTGAAATCATCAGGATTATTCTCCCGGATCTCACGAAGCAAAGGCATGTGCGAGAACTGATCACGCTGAAGCAACCAATTCTTGGTCCACATACTCCTCGTCACTCTGTTCATGGACAGGTCTTGGGTCAAAGCTAAAAGCCCGACACCAATTCCGCGTACAGCACGAACTCGGCGACGAGTACGTACGGGAAACATCGCTCACAAAAGGTCGGCTGGTCAGAACGGACAAACAGAAAGCACCGATAAACAGCAAGGCCTGAAAGAACGAAATGAATACCAAAAACGAGCAGACAATAAGCAGTGCAAATCAAAGCGTCCTATATCAAGATATAGGCCGCAATGACCAACAAATGCGAACTGACTACACGCACTAATAAACAGATACGCACGACAAGCACAAACTGAAGAGCAGTAACGATCTGAGTGACAAAACTGAGAAGCGCGAATCTTAAGTTCCCAAACTTCGACTAACTCGCGATAAACACGGGATCAGCAGAAGGAGCCCAACGGGTGCCTGACGTGGTGCTGAACTTCCCTTTTCTAGTCTTGTGGAAGACGACTTACGTCACGACGTTCTTGCAGACCGGAAATTCCGACAACGTTGTCCGACCGTGTGTACGCAAAACCAACATCGGACAAAGTACGACCGACAGGATCCGGCCGACCTGGTCCTCGGATAATCCGCGCGTGTGTATGGGGCTTTACTGTGCTATGTGTGATTATGAACTGTTATCCTTGTGTAAGGCTGTGCACCAATGAATGTGAGTGAGCATTTTTATGGTTTTAGAATATAATTTTAAATAAATTGACTTTAGTGGGGACTGTAGGAGGTAAAGATTGAGCTGCTGATCTGGCACCCCTTCCCTTAAAAGGGGAAAAGCACCATATGACCAATATTGAGAATAGGGTCATGGTCATCCGGTCAGTGTTCTGTGTCACTTGGGTGTTTGTTTGAATGGAAGAATATAATAAAGACTTTATGAAGTATGAAATATCATATAATGTGATGAACACTTTATGGACACCTTTTGTTTGCTTTATTTTTTGACTTTTGCATTGTGCACTGAGAGCACAGTTGTGTCAAATAGATGCACTATTGAGTGTTTAAAGGGTAACTCCACTTTTATAAAAAAAAAAAAATATCAAATAAAAAAAAAAATAATATAACATATACAATTGCAACACAAGTCATAGTGTAATTAAAGCGGAGCTGCACCCGCACAAAAAAAATTACCTGTTCCTGATTCCAGCGGTGTAGGCAGAATGTGACGAGAGATCACTCGTCTCTCGCTGCCCCGCCGCCATCCTCTCTCAGGGAATCAGGAAGTGAAGACGCAATGTCTTCACTGCCCGGTTCCCTACTGCGCATGCTTGAGTCGCGCTGTGCGCCTCTATTGGTCCCCGCTGTGTCCTGGGAACTGTGTTTCCCAAGACACAACGGGGCACCCCCGGATAGGGGCGGGGCAGCCCCGGATAATTTGTCACGGAATTGGGTGCAGATACCTGTATTATACAGGTATCTGCACCCCCTCCCCCCTGAAAGGTGCCAATTGTGGCACCACAGGGGGGAGGAATCCGATAAGTGGAAGTTCCACTTTAGGGTGGAACTCCGCTTTAAATGTTATTAAAATTACCTTTCCTTTTCAATCTACAGCTCTGTAATGTTCTGTAAAGTGCAATGCAATAAGGCTACCTGCAGGTGTTCTGTACACAGAATGTGTACAGAACGCCCCCCAGAAACATCATTTCCTGCTTGTGTGATTGGTTCACTGATTTTCCCAGAAGTCTACACTAAGATACAAGTCAGATTTTTGGCATCCTCTGCAACAAACATGTCATTATACTCCCAATAGAAAATAACATCTAAAGGGATGCAAATCCTGCAGTTTTCCCCATTAGAGCCCTGATTCTGTAGCAGTTAATTCATAATTATGAAACCACTCCCATTAGACTCACTTAGCACAGAGGCACTATCAGGGAAATAGGTGCATCCCCAGGTGCAATAGTGCAAGGATCGCGAACCGGCATAGGCACACTGGCGTGAATCAATGCACAAGGACGCGCAGCGGCGTGAACAGGCGAGCGCGTATGCGCAGCAGCACATGCACAGCGTGATAGTGGCACCACTGCCTATTTAAACACGCTGTTGACAATGGTGCATTGCTTGTTTATAGTCAGCTTCCCTTTGTGTTCCTGCGCCTTGTATATCCTGCTGATTTGATTTCCTCTGTACCAACCCGGCTTGCCTTGACCTGCTCTTCTTGATCCCCCGGCTTGACCTTTTGGTTTGTACCGTGACTTATTCCTGCCTGTTCCCTGCATCTGATACTGGCATAGCTTACTGACTCTGCCTTACCTGTCTCCTGTGCAAAGACTCGGCTGACCTTTGGTCACACTGTATTGAAGAGTGCCGTGAAGAATCCGCAGTAGGCCTCCGCAGAGTTTGGCTCAAGGGGGGACAGTGTTTGACCTCTTTTCGCACTGCACCGCTGTCTAGCTGGATCTGCTTTGGATGTGATAAGAGCTGCCGCTGAACAACCAGAAGTGGCTGGCAGTGGATGCTCTCTCTTTCTCCTTGTGGCACAGACCGCAATTTGGCCGTAGCACAGTCTAACACCGAGTCACTGTTTGTGGATCCAGGCTGTGGTCCCAAGATGGCAATTCTGTCTCTCCCCAGCTTATTATTACCTCCCCCAGCATTCTGTACTCCTTCCCCAGCCGGCTGGGATTTGTGGTTAATAACAGTCCGATTGAATGTTAAATCTGGCTTTCTGGAATACATATCCCAAGATGCTTTGCTCCAGCCTTAGTTCTCATTCACCCTGTCTTCAGGATGTGATGACATAGAGTCGGGGCTGAGCACTAGGAGAGTACAGTCTCACTGTAGCAATACTGCAGAATGTCTCCTGATAATGCAGCCATTATTAGCCAGCTCCTGGCTACATCTATATATGATTCACTGTTCTGATGCACAGTGCAGTTCCTGGCAACATCAGAATAGAAACAATGATTGCAGGAAAGTCTGCTTTATATGTTGTCAAGCCTCATCGACATAACATAAGAACCTCTGAATAAAGGAAACCCTATTATGCAAATACCAAAATTTATCATGAAAAAATATATTTCAGTCTAGAAGCGAGTATTTGATCCTGTTACTGCCCACACTTCACTGTTGCTCTGTCACTGTGATAGATGGTTTCACTCACCAATCAATGCCAACCAATAAGGGGACAATGACCACCAGTAAGGGGGAACAGACAACTGACCACCTATATCATAAATGGATCAAGGCCACTGACAACCAATACTATGGGAAAACTGATCACTGAACACGGGTGTTATAGGACATTTGCTGTCTTTGCACATCTGTTCAGAACATGTCACCTCACTTTCCGTCCCAATGACAAATGTTTTTGGAAAAAAGTGGGGTTTTAATTGAAACAAGGATTGGTGATAAAGTATCAGTAGAGAGGAGATACCTTTTTCCCAAATTAAATCTAACAGGATAGAATTTCCCTTCCTAGGGGTAGATTTCCTCTCACTTCCTGTTTTCTCTTTCCATTTGCAAGTAGGAGTCGTTTGTAAGTTGGATGTTTGAAGTAGGGGCCTGGCGTATATACTCTGCAGAAATTTGCCCTATTAGATGTTGGTGTAGCCACAAGACTGGTGGGCACAGGAATGGGCCCTGCTGTGAGTTAATAGATCAAGATTTGTAATTGCATGCACCTGTTGAACAGGGCAGAAAAATTGGGGGTGGTGGTGGACGGTGTTGCCACAAGACTGTAAGCTCTCACAGTTACTCTTGGTGGGCGCAGGAATGGGCCCCTGCTGTGAGTTATTAGATCAAGATTTGTAATTGCAAGCACCTGATGAAAACAGGGCAGAAAATTTGGGCCTTTGGCGGTGGTGGTGGACGGTGTTGCCACAAGACTGTAAGCTCTCACAGTTACTCTTGGTGGGCGCAGGAATGGGCCCTGCTGTGAGTTATTAGATCAAGATTTGTAATTGCAAGCACCTGATGAACAGGGCAGAAAAATTGGGCCTTTGGCGGTGGTGGTGGACGGTGTTGCCACAAGACTGTAGGCCCTCATAGTTACTCTTGGTGGGCGCAGGAATGGGCCCTGCTGTGAGTTATTAGATCAAGATTTGTAATTGCAAGCACCTGATGAACAGGGCAGAAAAATTGGGCCTTTGGCGTGTGGTGGTGGACGGTGTTGCCACAAGACTGTAAGCTCTCACAGTTACTCTTGGTGGGCGCAGGAATGGGCCCTGCTGTGAGTTATTAGATCAAGATTTGTAATTGCAAGCACCTGATGAACAGGGCAGAAAAATTGGGCCTTTGGCGGTGGTGGTGGACGGTGTTGCCACAAGACTGTAGGCCCTCATAGTTACTCTTGGTGGGCGCAGGAATGGGCCCTGCTGTGAGTTTATTAGATCAAGATTTGTAATTGCAAGCACCTGATGAACAGGGCAGAAAAAAATTGGGGCCTTTGGCGGTGGTGGTGGACGGTGTTGCCACAAGACTGTAGGCCCTCATAGTTACTCTTGGTGGGCGCAGGAATGGGCCCTGCTGTGAGTTATTAGATCAAGATTTGTAATTGCAAGCACCTGATGAACAGGGCAGAAAAATTGGGCCTTTGGCGGTGGTGGTGGACGGTGTTGCCACAAGACTGTAGGCCCTCATAGTTTACTCTTGGTGGGCGCAGGAATGGGCCCTGCTGTGAACTATTAGATCAAGATTTGTAATACCCGCCCCTGTTAAACAGGGGCTGAAAAATTGTGCTTAGGCACTGGTGCTGGTGCCACAACACTGCAACCCCTCACAGATACTGTACTTGGAGCACAGCAGTCACACGTGTTGCGAAGCATTTTTTTAAAAAATTGTAAGTACACGCCCCTGTTAAACAGGGGCTGAAAAATTGTGCCTTAGGCACTGGTGCTGGTGCCACAACACTGCAACCCCTCACAGATACTGTACTTGGAGCACAGCAGTCACACGTGTTGCGAAGCATTTTTTTTTTAAAAAATTGTAAGTACACGCCCCTGTTAAACAGGGGCTGAAAAATTGTGCCTTAGGCACTGGTGCTGGTGCCACAACACTGCAACCCCTCACAGATACTGTACTTGGAGCACAGCAGTCACACGTGTTGCGAAGCATTTTTTTATAAAAATTGTATGTACACGCCCCTGTTAAACAGGGGCTGAAAAATTGTGCCTTAAGCACTGGTGTGGTGGCATGGATCATTGAGGAGGAGGAAGAGGATAGTCAGTGAACATAAGAGGACAGTCACTCAGCATCAGCATAGGCAGTCTTGAAGGGATGTGACATTAAAAATTATTCGGTTATATCCGCCTCAGGTGCCTGGTAGCTGGTGGTGATCCAAGACTGATTCATTTTGATGAAGGTCAGTCGATCAACCGAGGCGGTGGACAGGCGCACCCTATGATCGGTGACAAATCCTCGAGCAGCACTGAATGTGCGTTCGGAAAGAACGCTGGAGACAGGACAGGCCAGTAGCTCAATTGCATACTGTGCAAGCTCTGGCCAGTGATCCATCCTCAGGACCCAGTAAGCCAGAGGATTTTCGGTGGGAAAGGTGTCCAAGTTGACCTTGCCCCAAGGTATTCCTGCACCATGTATATCAGACGCTGGCGATGGTTGCTGGGAACCGATCATACCTTGGGGCTGCGGACTAAAAAATTGTCTGAACGCATCGGTCAGACATCCACCTTCCCCACCGCTCCTTCTGCTACTGACCGAAGCCTCAGCAACTCGTCGCCCAGGACCAGGAGTTTGTAACCTCCCAGTTTCTGGGAACGCGTTTAGCACAGACCTTTCTGCAAGGCCTCCTGCTGAGATGTCTCATCCTCTGCTCCCTCTGCGACGGCAAGATAAGGTCCGCAACCTTACCCTTGTACCGCGGATCAAGGAGGAGTGGCCAGCAAGTAATGGTCCCTCTCCTTGATCCGAAGAACACGAGGATCCTTCCTTCCGCAGGCTTTGCAGGATCAGGGGATCAGCTGAACAAATGCACACAGACTTTCCTGGTGTTATAGGACATTGACCACCACTAAGGGCGGAGAGGAGGTTGGTGCATTGTCAGAAACGACCATTCCTGGCTTAAGATGACGTGGCGTCAACCACCTCTTGGCCTGCCCCTGCAGAGCTGCCAGAACCTCTGGCCCAGTGTGGCTCCTGTCCCCCAAACACACCACGCAAGCACGGCATGGCATCTTTTTGCCTGCGTACTTGCGTAGCCCCTTGTACGCCTACGGAGCACCGCTGGTTCCAAGGACAGAGCACTGGAGGAAGAAGAAGAGGAGGGGGTGGAGGAGAGAGGTGTGTCACAACCAGTAGCAGTAGTAGCGTTTTGGAGGCGTGGTGGCGGAACAACCTCCAACACTACTGCACCTTGTCCTGCATCCCTCCCAGCTGCCAATAGAGTGACCCAATGGGCCGTGAAAGAAAGGTACCGTCCCTGTCCATGCCTGCTGGCCCATGAGTCAGCGGTAATATGCACCTTACCGCTGACCGCCCTGTCCAGCGAGGCATGGACATTGCCTTCCACATGCCGGTAGAGAGACGGAATCGCCTTCCGTGAGAAAAAGTGGCGTTTGGGAACCTGCCACTGAGGAACCGCACATTGAACAAACTCACGGAAGGGGGCCGAGTCTACCAACTGAAAAGGCAGCAGTTGAAGTGCTAGCAATTTAGCCAAGCTAGCATTCAACCGCTGGGCATGTGGATGGCTGGGAGTGTACTTCTTTCTACGGTCCAGCAGCTGGGGCAGGGAAATTTGCCTGCTGCAATCGGACGTCGGTGTACTGCAAGTACTTGGTTGTGACACACCTAATTCTACACCTTCAGTCCTCTCAGAGCAGCTTTCAGAGAGGACTGAAGGTGTAGTGGGGATGGAGATCCCAGCTGATGAGGAGCAAGGAGAGGTCCGCTTAGTTCTTTGGTGTGGGTCTTTATGTGTGCCTGCCAACGAGCTGCATGGCAGGTCGACATATGTCTGGTCATGCTTGTGGTGCCCAAGCGGCTGATGTTTTGGCCACGCGAGATTCGCTTGAGACAAATATTGCAAATAGCAGTGGTGCGATCTGATGCACTCGTCTCAAAAAAGGCCCACACCAAAGAACTTTTCTGATAACGTGCAGAGGCAGCGCCCTGCACAGGCGGAGCTCTGCGGTGTTGTACAGTTGCTGTGCTGGCCTCTACCTGGCCTCCAGGGGGCATCCTGCCTCGTTGGACATGTGACGCCGCATCCTCCTCCTCCTCGTCCTCCTCCTCATCCTCTCTCCCTTCAGGCACCCACGTGGAGTCAGTGACCTCATCATCCCTCCCTCTTCACCACTAGAGCAAACCTGGCAGTAAGCTGCAGCTGGTGGAACAGTACTGGCAGATTCCTCAAGCTGGGTATCATCATCCGAGCCTTCGAATCGTTGGGCATCCTCCTGGAGCATGTACCCAACACTGTGCTCAAAGAGTTCGGGGGACTCCTCAGGAGGAATGGTGGGTCTAGGGAAGGGGTGGCTGATGATGCTCTGTCAGTACCCTGAGCCTGGGTGAGAGAGGATGAGAGGATGAGGAGGGCTTGGTCATCCATTCTACCAAGCCTTCAGCATGATGCGGCTCCACATGTCCAGCTGCCGAAAACAAAGACGCGCGTGTCCCATGGCCACGTGCTGATGACGATGCACGACCACGTCCACGGCCACGGCCACGTTCACTAGAAACAGAGCCTGCCTGCCCTGTGTTCTTGGCTCTGCACGCTCTGCCTCCCCTTGGCGGTCTCCAGCCATTGTAGTCGGTAGTCCTGTGGGTGCTGCTGAGAAGAAATATAGGAGCTCTGTGTGATGCCACTAACACACTAGAAGTCCTATGGGTGCTTCTGCAAAGAAAATAGAGGAGCTCTGTGTGATGCCACTAACACACTAGAAGTCCTGTGGGTGCTGCTGAGAAGACAATATAGGAGCTCTGTGTGATGCCACTAACACACTAGAAGTCCTATGGTGCTTCTGCAAAGAAAATAGAGGAGCTCTGTGTGATGCCACTAACACACTAGAAGTCCTGTGGGTGCTGCTGAGAAGACAATATAGGAGCTCTGTGTGATGCCACTAACACACTAGAAGTCCTATGGGTGCTTTTGCAAAGAAAATAGAGGAGCTCTGTGTGATGCCACTAACACACTAGAAGTCCTGTGGGTGCTGCTGAGAAGACAATATAGGAGCTCTGTGTGATGCCACTAACACACTAGAAGTCCTATGGGTGCTTCTGCAAAGAAAATAGAGGAGCTCTGTGTGATGCCACTAACACACTAGAAGTCCTGTGGGTGCTGCTGAGACGACAATATAGGAGCTCTGTGTGATGCCACTAACACACTAGAAGTCCTATGGGTGCTTCTGCAAGAAAATAGAGGAGCTCTGTGTGATGCCACTAACACACTAGAAGTCCTGTGGGTACTGCTGAGAAGAAAATATAGGAGCTCTGTGTGATGCCACTAACACACTAGAAGTCCTATGGGTGCTTCTGCAAAGAAAATAGAGGAGCTCTGTGTGATGCCACTAACACACTAGAAGTCCTGTGGGTGCTGCTGAGAAGACAATATAGGAGCTCTGTGTGATGCACTAACACACTAGAAGTCCTATGGGTTAAAGAAAATAGAGGAGCTCTGTGTGATGCCACTAACACACTAGAAGTCCTGTGGGTGCTGCTGAGAAGAAAAATATAGGAGCTCTGTGTGATGCCACTAACACACTAGAAGTCCTATGGGTGCTTCTGCAAAGAAAATAGAGGAGCTCTGTGTGATGCCACTAACACACTAGAAGTCTGTGGTGCTGCTGAGAAGAAAATATAGGAGCTCTGTGTGATGCCACTAACACACTAGAAGTCCTATGGGTGCTTCTTGCAAAGAAAATAGAGGATCTCTGTGTGATGGGACTAACACACTTCAAGTCGCAGGTATAGGTGCTTCTGGTTTTTTGCTTTTGTTGCTTCTGGGAACAAAATATAGGTCTGTGTGATGGGACTAACACACTTCAAGTCCTCATAAGGTGCTTCTGGGAAGAAAATATAGGATCTCTGTATGATGGGACTAACACACTTCAAGTCCTATAGGTGCTTCTGGGAACAAAATATAGGTCTGTGTGATGGGACTAACACACTTCAAGTCTATAGGTGCTTCTGTGAACAACATATAGGATCTCTGTGTGATGGGACTAACAGACTTCAAGTCCTATAGGTGCTTCTGGGAAGAAAATATAGGTCTGTGTGATGGGACTAACACACTTCAAGTCCTATAGGTGCCTCTGGGAACAAAACTATATGATCTCTGTGTGATGGGACTAACACACTTCAAGTCCTATAGGTGCTTCTGGGAAGAAAATGTAGGTTCTGTGTGATGGGACTAACACACTTCAATTCCTATAGGTGGCTTCTGGGAACAAGCACACTAACCACCAATATAAGGTGGCACTTACAACTGACCACTGCACTCCATAGTCCTGACTCTGACATATGTTTTGAACAAATTACGCTTAACTCTATCATTTTTTCATATCAATATCTGCGTTTTCATGTAAGAAAAAAAAATTATCAGATGAATTTAAGTGTTTTGTTGTGTCTTTGATTTTCCATGAAAAAGATTTTTTTAAATAAAAAAAACCTACTATGGCTACTGCTTGGTATGTTTCTCTTAATTATTTATAGTATCATCTATTGAGCATGTCTAATGCCGCGTACACACGAGCAGACTTTTCAACGGACTAGGTCCGACGGTCTTTCCGACGGACTTTCGGCGGAGTTCTGAAGAACTTTTCGAATGAACGGACTTGGCCACACACAATCACACTAAATTCTGACAGATTCGAATGTGATGACGTACGACTGGACTAGAATAAGAAAGTTCGTAGCCAGTAGCCAATAGCTGCCCTAGCATCGTTGTTTGTCTGTCGGACTAGCACACAGACGAGCGGATATTTGGATAGGAACTGGGTCCAGCGGAGTTCCGAGGGGAAAATTTAAGACATGTTCTATTTCTAAATTCTGTCGGATTTTTCGACAGCAAAAGTACGATGGAGCCCACACACGGTCGAATTGTCGAACCTTTGCTGTCAAAGTCCTCTCGTGTGTACGCGGCATAAGATGACTGGTGTTTCCTTTTAAAGCTTAGAAGTATGTTTGCATGCTCTGTTACTGTATTTTCTTATAACCAGTTGTACACACTAACATACATAGCCAAATGCGCCCATATTCTTAGTATCAAAAGGGAGTAAAAATAATTGCTTCATATGACTTGGAGGTTGACCTGTTGCCCAACCCACTGGAACCAGATGTTGTTTTCTTCAATAACGGTTTGTTTTGAGACCATTAACTTTGGAATGTGAAAAGTCATTTGTGTAAAAATTTCACTAAATAAACAGAAAATAAATCAAATCTGTATTTTACATACATGGATTGCAAGCAATAGTTTGAGGAAAATCAGCTTGTTATGCTGTGAAATTTGCAACACAGGAAGAGAATCGGTCCATTGTTTGCTGATATTATAGCACATTCAGTACATATCACTGTGTGAGTTTCTCATAAAAGGTTTCATGTAAGTGCCTACAGTAAACCTCTGCTTAAACTGAACCTGTTGCCCATGCAGATCAAAGCATCAGGTTCATTTAACTGTTTCCATCTTCAGATGTATAGTAACAAATTTTCTGTGTTTGCCCACCAGAGGCGCAGAGAAATACCAGCTGCTACTGGTTTTGAGAGTATGCGACTCCCTGTCCTTGCTCCTTCATGACAGCATTTATGCTTTGTGATTGGCTGCTCAGAACTCAATCATATGGGGGTAGGCAAAACAGTCCCCATCCCCATGTAAGCTCCAAGTAATAATTTGGAGATTGAGGTGGGTTTCCTCTCTTATGTCATGGGGTCTAGACAAACACAAATTTCAGGGAAACAAAGAGAAGGTGAGTATGTGCATCTGCGGAGGGCAGCAATTATGTGAACCTTGCACTTGCTTATACGTTGAATATTTACTAGCTCACAATTTATATATAATGAACTTCTGCTGCTCATGCCAAACAGATTGACCAGTTGCCTTCAACCCTCTGGTAGGCAAGTCATACAGTATTATTTCCACTGGTTATTTATGTTATGAATGTAATAATTTTCCAAGATCAGAAAATACATCACACATTTTGCCCATTTGCTACAGATGCATTGTACAACATTCTCTAGAATGAAAAGAGTGGAAATGTTGCTGGCAAATGTTGGTAAATATATAATGAATCAGAGTAAATAAAGGCAGATGAATGGTTATGGAATGATGGTTTTCCTGAATGTTACTAATTTTATGCCCAACATTCTGGCCCCATGAATCAATCAAGTTTAACGAAATTTCTAACTATCTCTAATACAATACAAGGGCAAACACTAATTACATTTTAATAGATTTAAGGGAATGCTTGGTATCTGTTGTTTTTTATAGGATATTTAAGATAATATATGGTGGTCTTTTTTAAATGCTGGAAAAAGGGCCAAATACTGTATTGTATAACCTGGTAAATACAGCACTGTGTATGAGCAAAATGTTTTTTTATGACTGAATGCATCTCCTGCAACTTCACTGAAAATGTTCACAATGTTTTTATGCAGATATTCAGAATGTTGTTCTAAAATGTTATCTCATACTAAATGGTATTTTAGACTCTATTAGATACATTTATAGAGTCTTCGTGTTCTTGGCTTACAGTACTGCAAAGGATTTGGATGAACCAGACAACAACTTGGAACAAGGAATCAAACCCAATTTTTGTTGCCAAGAGATTTTTCTCAGTATACCAATAGGGGCCAGCTGTGGAGTTTGGATATTAGCTCAGGATAGAAAAAGTGTAGTAAAGAACTTACCCACAAAAATATTATATTCTACACCAAAATATGCAGTGCTAGACATGTGCACAACAAAAAAAATTGTTTATTTTCGTTTTTTTCGTTTCCGAAAAAAATTCGTTTATTTTCGTTTCGTTTTTTTCGTTTCCGTTGATTCGTAACGATTCGTACATTTGTAAGTCGTCGGCGTTCGTATTCGTAATGATTCGTACATTCGTAAGTCGTCGGCGTTCGTATTCGTAATGATTCGTACATTCGTAAGTCGTCGGTGTTCGTATTCGTAACAATTCGTACATTCGTAAGAGTTATTTTTTTCGTTGATTCGTCTTTTCGTTTAATTTTCGTTTATTCGAAATTCGGACGCATTCGTATTTATTCGTACATTCGTAACATTCGTAACATTCGTAGATTCGTAATCGGAGCATAATTCATAATTTTATATAATGTGTATGCTATTATTACATTTTAATAATTTACAAATCGAAAAAAAAAAGTTACGAATCGAAAAAAAAAGTTACGAATCGAAAAAAAAGTTACGAATCGAAAAAAAAAAAGTTACGAATCGAAAAAAAAAAGTTACGAATCGAAAAAAAAGTTACGAATGTACAAATTTTTTCGTTAAATCTATTCGAAGCACGTTAAGCAGCACCGTTGTAAGGGACACGGAAAATTACCAATTCATAAAAAAAAAGTTACGAATCGAAAAAAAAAAGTTACGAATCGAAAAAAAAAGTTACGAATGTACGAATTTTTTCATTCAATCTATTCGAAGCACGTTAAGCAGCACCATTGTAAGGGACACGGAAAATTACCAATTCCACAAAAAAAATAAAAAGTTACGAATGTATGAATTTTTTCGTTTCGTTTTTCGGATTTTCTTCATTCGTACATTCGTTGTTTCTAATTTGTTTTTTTCGGATTTTCGTTGTTTTTCAGATTTGTTCGATTTGAATGATTTGTTAATTGGATTTGTACGATTCGAACGATTCGTTATTCGGATTCGTTTGATTCGAACAATTCGTTCATTCGTACGAAAACGAACGAACGAAAATAACGAAAAAAAAAACGAAAAAAAAAAAAAAAAAACTAAACTAATTGCACATGTCTATGCAGTGCATGCATTGCAGGAATCAATCAAATCAAACCCATGCTATTATAGTCAGAGTAGAAAAAAGTTCTAACCAAATAGATATTTTATTTCTGTGTGGTTGCTAGTATGTTGATGATGGTAATATGCTCCATTCCCAGTCAATGCTTTTTAATCGTTTGGTAGGAGAGCTGTCCGTGATGTCACCACACACCAGCAGGCAATGTGAATGATTTTTTTTTTGCTGCTGAGTGTTTTTTTTTTATTATCCTTTTAAATGTGCTTGGAATACACTCCTAAAGAATTTACCGCACATGAGTTCCCCTCTGTTCTTTCTCCTTTTATAAAACCTAAAAAGAACCTCTGAGCTGAGCTGATAAAATAAAGAATCGCTTTATTTTTTTGCTAAAACACTCTATGGAAATAGTTGTGAGGCCTGTGGCTCACCATCCAGGAAAACAGCCCCTTGAGGAGAAACACAGGCAGGTGTGCATGCAGATTACTGGAGAACTAGAGACTAGAAACTGATTTCTTTGCCACTTTTGCGAGAACGACTCCCTAAGGGCTCTTTCACACGGGGCGGATCAGTGCAGATCCGCCCCGTGGATAGCCCCTTGCTCAGCGGGGATCGCCGGAGTGATCTCCGCTGAGCAGGAAGATGACAGGTCCGTCTCTGCACTCCGTGCAGGGACAGACCTGTCACATCGCCGCTCTCCCCTATGGGGGATCGGGTGACGACGGACCGTAGAGTCCGTCGTCATGCGATCCGCTCTGCAGACGGATGAAAAAATGGGGTTTTCCTCCGTCTGCAGAAACGGAGCATAGCGGGCACGGATGAGAGCGGGTGTCAGCGGATGCTCATCCGCTGACACCCGCTACCCCATAGGGATACATGTATGTCCGGAAGGATGAAAAACGGACATGCGGTCCGTCCGTGTGAAAGAGCCCTTAATTAGGAGTCCATCAGATCTGGTAAGAAGCCATCTGGCTGCTTTTTTTGTCCCCCACAAGGATCGATGTGCAATATCTGATATACCTGTGTAGGATGAATATGATACGGCCACAGAGTCTGTAGGGTCACACCAGCTGTTTTCATCTCCCTGTTCTGGACTTTTTTTTTCTATATACATATATATATACACTGAGGGGAGGCTATGGATTTCTGGGCTTACCGATTACCTCCTCCCTGTAGCTTGTCGTTTCCGTCTAGGGGTTCCCAGGGTTAGTACCCAGTAATTTCTGAAACTGACACTCAAAGTCCTTTTGAGGATTTTTATTTGCAACAAACTTGAACACAGTCTCTCAGTTAGGGATAGAGGGCATGGGTGATAAAGCTCAGGCACTGTAGAACTGCTGACATTTAAATAAATGTCTCTCTAGATAATCCAGGGAGTAGCCACTCGCAACTGGACACTTCACTGTTGGATAAACCCTTGTTTTGTAGATCTAGCAGCCAACAAGTGATTCGGATTCAACTAGTGTCCATACATTTCAGCTCCCAGGCTCTTACCGAGCAGCCAGCCTCCTCCTCCAAAGAGTCCTCCCCTGATCGTTTGTCGAGTTGCTGTGCCTCTCCAATCCTGAGAGGATACCGGGACACTTCAGAATCCTCCTTCAGTTACTGCGCCTCGGAGGCTCGGAAACGGATGGATCCCCACCCCAGACCATGAGGGCCTCTGGGACTGGTCAGGATGACCAGGCTTACGGGGTCAGCAGACACTCCTCCTAACACGTGACTTCAGCACCTTAATTACCCCTTCCCGGAATACACAGCGGGGCCAGACGCGTCCACTGATTGGCTCCGGGAAAAGATTGGTACCCAATTTATTTATTTTTTTAATTTATATATATTTTTTGTTTTTGGACTTTTTTTGAGGTTTGTGTTTAATTGTTGATTATCTATTTTTGTCTGTAGGTTGGTGTGTTTCAGAAGTTTTTTCACATGCAACATATATGACCCACTTTACTTTTTTTTTTTTTTGATTTTTTCACATAGTCTTTTCAATTTTTATCACGACTTTTTGAATTCTTAAACATAAATAATTTTTTGCATTTTTAACACGATTTTTATAAAATTACCTTAATTATTTCAAGGGTGTTTTTAGACACACATGTTCACTATTTGTAGTTGCGCAACTTT
Organism: Lithobates sylvaticus; assembly: GCA_028564925.1. Classification (NCBI taxonomy): domain Eukaryota; kingdom Metazoa; phylum Chordata; class Amphibia; order Anura; family Ranidae; genus Lithobates; species Lithobates sylvaticus. The sequence continues at coordinate 123,622,969 of CM053032.1, read as the reverse complement.
GTGTTTAGTAATATGCTACCTTGATCATCATAAAAGGAAATTATATAAAAAATATTAGTAAAGAGTTCAGTTAGAAAATGAATGCCTTAATTATTACATGCCCTTGAAAATGGACTTTGATGCAAAATACTCTCAGTAAATCCCACTACGAAAGCCCTAAAGAGATATGAGGGCAGCCAGAGAATAAACTCAACAGTGCCAATTCCAAACTTAAATATCAGTTTGGAGTAGAGTTGTCCATATTTTGCATATCTAGTGGTCATAAGTGGCAATATTTCTTTATGTTAAAGCAGGGTTCCGCTGAAAAAAACTAAATTTAAAGTCAGCAGCTACAAATACTGCAGCTGCTGACTTTTAATAATCGGACACTTACCTGTCCCAGGATCCAGCGATGCTGGGGAATGAAGCCTCGCTCGTCTTCCCCTCCTCTCTGCTGTGCCAGCATTGTCACTGTGGGTGCCCGGCTGTGGCTTCACAGCCAGGTATGCACTGCGTATGCGCAAGCCGTGCTCCGCACTGTGACTAGCGGGGCAATCATCTGGGACCCGTGACGTGTCCCAGATGATTACAGAGAGGGAGGGGGGAGAGGTGAACTTCCTTCAGAGTTGGAACCCTCCCCCCCCCCCCCCCCACCCAAAAAATGACATGCCAAATGTATTTCTGTTATTTTAATGTGAGAACACAGATTGTAAAAAAGCTGTCTGCTCAAGGTTTCAGGCAAGATGTGTCCCTTGGTACCTGGTGTGCTATGCTTCTTCTTGCTTGCTTCAAGAGTCACCCATGTATATTTTGAAATGTAAAGTCTTTTTTTTTTTTCTTGTTAAATACATATGGAAAAAAATAAAAATAATTAGTTTTTTATTTTTTTTACAATCTTTGCTTAGCTATTTGGACCCAAAGAGAACATGCTGAGTAAATGGCGCTAGAAATTATTATTCCCTGAGAATGATATACTGTAGAGTTTCAGTATATACTGTATATAGATACTGTTACATTTTTATTTAAATATTCATTTTTATTTAACCAGGGAAAATAAAGACTATTTAACCACTTCAATACAGGCACTTAGACACCTTCCTGCCCAAGCCAATTTTCAGCTTTCAGCGCTGTCACACTTTGAGCCCCCGTTCACACCTATGCAAATTAGATGCGGCTTACACCGCATCCAATTCGCAGGACATTTCAAAATACATTCATTTTAATGAGGCTGGTTCACATATCTGCGGTGTATTCGCACTCCGCATTGCACAAAAAACGTGTGCGTTTTCAACGCAGTGTGGTCCGGCTCACGTGCGAATTCAGGCCCATTATCTTCTATGGGAACGCATCTGATTCGCAGATGCATTCCGTTCTGAACACGAATTCTCTCCTTCTCCTCACTACACCTCCCCCCTCTCCCCCGCCCCCCTCGCTGCTCACTGATCCGCAGCTAAAACGCAGAGGAACCTCTGAACAACTGATTTTTAAGAAACCAGAGCTTCAATTTGCACCGCACATGTGTGAACCCGGGCTTAATGACAATTGCGCGGTCATACAACACTGTACCCAAACATTATATAGAATCATGAGTATAGTCTTTAGTAATACAAATAATATTAATTAAGAAGTACCATCATCCAATAAAGTTTTAGAAAAACAAGGGGCTGTTTGTGTCTACAAAACGCAGGTGCTGAATCTGCGTTAAGTGAGCCAAACGCCCACAAGAATGGAGGGAAAGGGAAATTTTAGGACTATCTCGGTACTGGTAATAGGTAAACAGAAAATAAAAAATAAAGAAGATATTAAGAAAATAAATTTTAATAGAAAAAACACGAAACAATTACATACATAACAAAAATGTATGGTATACAATACAGTTGATAAAATCAACAAAGTAACCCCTCCTAAATAGATCTCAAACAATGCAGATGGATGCAGGAGTTCGCCTGCAGACTTGGCGTTTTGTTTGAGCGTAAGGAGAAGGTGTCTCTCGACCGGTTTCGCAGCCTAGGCCGCTTCTTCAGGAGAAAAAATCTAAAATAGATATAGTTTTTTGAATATGTTCTATAAACAGCGATAGCATACATATAAAGACAAAGTAGTACAGTTTAATTACAGTAGGGTGGACCAGCTCACCACATGCACTGGTGAGCTGGTCCACCCTATTGTAATTAAACTGTAAAATGGAGAATTTGGAGGCCAAGTCAACACCTCATTGATGTGTTCCTCAAACCATTTTTGAACCATTGTTGCAGGGTGGCAGGGAACATTATCCTTCTGAAAGAGGCCACTGCCATCAGGGAATACCATTTTCATGAAGGAGTGTACTTGGTCAGAAACAATATTTACGTAGGTGGTACCTGTCAAAGTAACATTCCCATGAATGGCAGGACCCAAGGTTTTTCAGCAGAACATTGCCGAAAGCTTCCCAAGCCTCCAGCAGTTTGCCTTTTCCCATATTGCATCCTGTTGTCATCTCTTCCCCATGTTCAAATGCACCCGGCCATCCAGATGATGTAAAAGATAACATTATTCATCAGACCAGGCCACCCTCTTCTACTGCTCCATGGTCCAGTTCTGATGCTCACACACCCATTGTAGGGGCTTTTGGCTATGGGAACGGGTCAGCAGCTAAGCAGCCCCATACACAACAAACTGCAATGCCCATTTGTCTGCTTTCAACAGATCAGCTTCATGGACAACATGTTTACTTGCTGCCTAATATATTCCGCCAACTTTCAGATGCCATTGTAATGAGATACTCAATGTTATTCACTTAATCTGTCAGTGGTTATAAAGGTATGACTGATTGGTGTAAATGCCCTGACAATAAACTTCCTTTATTTGCTCATGTTTTGTTATGTCTAATAATTCATTCCAAATAAAATGCTGTTGATCCTCCCAGAAATCCACTGCTGTCTTGTGTCTTGTGTTACCCGAAGCAGTGTTTATATCGATCGCCTTTTCAAACTTCAGAATACCACCCCACTATGTTATGGACATGTAGCACTTACCCCCGAAGGAGCTGCTGGTATTTGATTGGGCTTACCGTTACCTCACCGTTCCACCTTCTCCGTCACAGGGGTCCCATTAAAGAGTTGCTCAAAGATTTTAGCTTCGACACTTAGTCCTTTTTCCAAATGCTTTATTGACAAAAAGACAATTCCAATAGAGGGATGGAGGGTTAAGGGGGATTCAGGTACCTTGTAATTGCGGGTCAGAGGTACTTCTTGATCCAGAGGATAACAGCTCCACAACTGGATCCAACAACCACCGGATAGGTCTCTCTCACTGACATAGCAGCCGATGTGATGCTCGGTCATAGTCTATGCCACAGACTTGTAAAATCAATGGAACCGTTGCACAATCCTCTGCCACAGGACTGCGCAACCAGCAACTTGTTGAAATGATAAAGAACAGTCACACAGTAGAAGGTTTCTTTCAGCCGAACCGGCGGTACTGTGAGGAAGATGACCCGGGAGGCGTCCTCCAACTGATTCTTCAGGTTCTTCTAGAGGTACCAGCCTTGGTGCTCGCTCCTCTCTCTGAAAAGTCCTCCCCTGGATTCTCCAGTCGCTTGGCTTCTCCCCACAGGCAAGACAGCACAGGACCACCACTGGATCGGTAGGCCCCAGGACTTCTGGGCCTACCCTTCAGTAACAAAGCCTCGGGCCAGCCGGCCCGAGACAATTTAGAAGGCAGCAGCACACCTTAGGCCAGGAGGGCCATCAGGTCGGAGAACAACCCCTGTCATGGGGCCTGTCCCTTAAATACCCTCTCCTAGAATTCACAGCGGGCCGACCACACCCACTGACTATTTCTGGGCAAAGAGGCACTCAATACGCCCAGCTTGTTGCAATTTCCAACCTTGGCCAAACTATAAGAGCGCCTCCCCTCGGCCAAGGGGAAAACCACACAACCAGCTGAACTGGAACAGAACCAGATTTTACAACATAATCAGTCTGAGCTAAACTACAGCTCAGACAAACTAAATTTCCACTTATAGCGTCTGCCCATCAGGAGCAGGACGCTACCCACATAAGGAGAGGGGAACGTTTTATGTACTCTAGGACATACAGTGCCTTGATAAAGTATTCATACCCCTTGAAATTTTCCATGTTTTGTCATGTTACAACCAAAAACGTGAAAGTATTTTATTGGGCTTTTATGTGATAGACCAACACAAAGTGGCACATAATTGTGAAGTGGAAGGAAAATGATAATTGGTTTTCAAATTTTTTTTATAAATAAACATGAAAAGTGTGGCGTGGATTTGTGTTCAGCCCCCTTTACCATGATACTCCTAACTAAAATTGCCCTCAGAAGTTACCCAACTAGTAAATAAAGTCCACCTGTGTGTAATTTAATCTCAGCATAAATATAACTGTTCTGTGAAGCCCTCAGTGGTTTGTTAGAGAACCTTAGTGAACAAACTGCATCATAAAGGCCAAGGAACACACTAGACAGATCAGGGATAAAGTTATGGAGAAGTTTAAAGCAGGTTTAGGTTATAAAACACATATCCCAAGCTTTAAACATCTCACGGAGCACTGTTCAATCCATCATCTGAAAATGGAAAGAGTATGGCACAACTGCAAACCTACCAAGACATGGCCATCTACCTATTCTGACAGGCCTGGTAAGGAAAGCATTAATCTGCGAAGCAGCCAAGATGCCCATGGTAACTCTGGAAAAGCTGCAAAGATCCACAGCTCAGGTGGGAGAATCTGTCCACAGGACACTATTAGTCATGCACTCCACAAATCTAGCCTTTATGCAAGAGTGGCAAAAAGAAAGTCATTGTTGAAAGAAAGCTATAAGAAGTCCCATTTGCAGTTTGCGAGAAGCCACGTAGGGGACAGAAAAAACATATGGAAGAAGTTGCTCTGGTGAGACCAATATTTAACTTTTTTGCCTAAAAACAAAATGCTATGTGTGGAAGATAACTAACACTGCACATCACCCTGAACACACCATCCCCACCGTGAAACATGGTGGGAATTATTTTCTTCAGTAGGGACAGGGAAGCTGGTCAGAGTTGATGGGAAGATGGATGGGGTCAAATACAGGGCAATCTTTGAAGAGAACCTGTTAGAGTCTGCCTTGAGACTGGGGAGGAGGTTCACCTTCCAGCATTACAACCCTAAACATACAGCGAGAGATACAATGGAATGGTTTAGATCAAAGCATATTCATGTGTTAGAATTTCTCAAAGTCCATACCTAAATCCAATTGAGAATCTGTGGCAAGACTTAAAAAATATTGCTGTTCACAGATGCTCTCCATCCAATCTGACAGAGCTTGAGCTATTTTGCAAAGAAGAATGGGCAAAAATGTCACTCTCTAGATGTGCAAAGCTGGTAGAGACATACTCAAAAAGACTTGCAGCTGTAATTGCAGGGAAAGGTGGTTCTACAAAAGTATTGACTTGGGAGGGTTGAATACAAATGCACGCCACACTTTTCAGATATTTATTTGTAAAAAAAAATTTAAACTATTTATCATTTTCCTTCCACTTCACAATTATGTGCCACTTTGAGTTGGTCTATCACTTAACATCCCAATAAAATACATGTAGGTTTTTGGTTGTAACATCACAAAATGTGGACAATTTCAAGGGGTATGAATACTTTTTCAAGGCACTGTACTTCTTACTTTAGAATGACAATGTTGCTCTTCCAAAAATAAAGTAAGTGTTAATGTTGTCACCCTAGAACAGAAAGTGTGTTACTGGCAGAACCACCACATGAAATAAAAGCGAAAAATCTGAAAATAGAAAACAAATGCAGCCACCATATTTAAAGGCCGATAAGCTGCAATTAGGGATTGGCCTGGTGTTCGATTCGAACCCATGTTCGAATCGAACATCGGGCGTTCGCACGCTCCGCGAGCCCAGAACTATTTGGGCAGCTCGCATCAAATTCGTGTGATGCGAGCAGCCCGCAATGCACTGCGCCAGTCGCAGTGCATTGCTGGCTGATGATTGGCCAAGCATGCACTGTGACCCGCATGCTTGGCCAATCATAGAGCCAGCAGCGAGGAGAGCAATAATTGGCCACAGGCAGGATGCCTGTGGCCAATTATAGCTCAGGGGGTTTAGTACACGCCCCACATTATAAAAGGCCGCTGCGCCCGTGGCCTCGTATATTGTGTTCCAGTGTCAGTGTTATGTGCTGCTGACTGCTGAGCTGACATTATCTTCTGTGATTCTGGGGATTAGTGTGTGCGTGCTGTTAGTACAGCATTGCAGTATCACATCTGGGGGGTGTCTATAGTATGCCTGTGAAGGGGCGCATGTTTCCTGTGCTTAGAACTGTCCCTGCACAAAGTGTCATTTTTGCAGGAAAAAAAGCTATTTAAAATCACTTGCGGCTAATGAATTGACGGCTCCCGTAACACAGAGAACAGTCATTCATTTAAAGTTATTGATAAAAAAAAAGTCATTGATAAGAAAAAAAAAAAAAAAAATTCAATAACCAGGCCCTTCAGGTCTGCTATGGATATTAAGGGGAACCCCAGCCAAAAAAAAATAAAAATGGCGTGGGGTCCCCCTCAAAATCCATACCAGACCCTTGAGGTCTGGGATGGATTTTAAGGGGAACCCCGGCCAAAAAAAAAATGGTGTGGGGTCCCCCTCAAAATCCATACCAGACCCTTATCCGAGCACGCAACCTGGCAGGCCGCAGGAAAAGAGGGGGGGACGAGAGCGGCCCCCCCTCCCTCCTGAACCGTACCAGGCCACATGTCCTCAACATTGCCCCCCCCAAAGCACCTTGTCCCCATGTTGATGAGGACAAGGGCCTCTTCCCCACAACCCTGGCCATTGGTTGTGGGGGTCTGCGGGCGGGGGGCTTATCGGAATCTGGAAGCCACCTGGTAACCCCGCCCCCTCTGACGCACGGAGACGTCATGGGGAATTCCCTATGGCTTTCCCCATGATGTCAGAGGGGGACGGGGTCACCAGGTGGCCCCGCCCTCCGTTATAAAAGACCTGTCAGACGCAGCGAAGCCTCCCATTGCGCGGATCGGCCCAGAAGGGACACCAACGCCATGGAAGAAGATGCCGGACGAGAAGACCAGAGCAAGAAGAAGCGGATCAGAGGAAGAAGATGATGGAAGAAAAAGATGGAAGAAGATGCCGGAAGGAGAAGATGAAGATGAAGAAACCGAAGGATGAAGAAAGGAAGAAGGAAGACCAGAAGAAAGATTTTAATAAAGGAATTGTCAAAGACCGTCTCCTATAATTTTTACCATTTTTGACACTTTTTTGGTGAAATGGTAGGGGTACAAGTACCCCCTTACCATTTCACACAGGGGGAGACCGGGATCTGGGGGTCCCCTTGTTAAAGGGGGCTTCCAGATTCTGATAAGCCCCCCGCCCGCAGACCCCCACAACCAATGGCCAGGGTTGTGGGGACGAGGCCCTTGTCCTCATCAACATGGGGACAAGGTGCTTTGGGGGGGGGGACCCCAAAGCACCCTCCCAATGTTGAGGGCATGTGGCCTGGTATGGTTCAGGAGGGAGAGGGGGGCGCTCTCGCCCCCCCCCCTCTTTCCTGCGGCCTGCCAGGTTTCTTGCTCGGATAAGGGTCTGGTATGGATTTTGAGGGGGACCCCACGCCATTCTTTTTTTTGGCTGGGGTTCCCCTTAAAATCCATCCCAAACCTCAAGGGTCTGTATGGATTTTGAGGGGGGCCCCACGCCGTTTTTTTTTTTTTTGGCCGGGGTTCCCCTTAATATCCATAGCAGACCTGAAGGGCCTGGTTATTGAATTTGGGGGGACCCCCACGCTTTTTTTTTTTTTTTATCAATGACTTTTTTTTTAATCAATGACTTTCAATGAATGACTGTTCTCTGTGTTACGGGAGCCAACAATTCATTAGCCGCGAGTGATTTTAAATTTTTCCTGCAAAAATGATACTTTGTGCAGGGACAGTTCTAAGCACAGGAAACATGCGCCCCTTCACAGGCATACTATAGACACCCCCCAGGTACGAAATTTAAAGGAATATTACACTTTTATTGTTTCACTTTAAGCATTATTACAATCACTGCTCCTGAAAAAACGTCCGTTTTTAACATCAATAGCAATAAGCATCAATACATGTCCCCTGGGGCAGGACCCAGGTCCCCAAACACTTTTTATGACAATAACATGCATATTAGCCTTTAAAATTAGCACTTTTGATTTTGAACGTTCGCATCCATTGTAATTAATAGGGTTCTTAAGTTTACACGGACTTTAGGTCCGTTTGCGGGTTCTGGTGCGAACCAAACCTGGGGGTGTTCGGCTCATCCCTAGCTGCAATATATTGAATATATGTTCTTAGACTACATTTTAAACCGATTCCCAGAACACCCGAAGTGGGATTACTGGGTATACTGAATGACTTAGTTCACCCAGTGGCTGCTCGCATACTAATACGGACTATAATGTTTTATGCAAGGAAAGTTATTTTATTGAAATGGAAAGAAAGTGAACCTCCTAAGGTACAAACTCTGTATGGAATCATTAATGGACAACTCCCCAAGATCAAGATTGTTTATAAAAACAGGGTCTGTCTCAAGAAGTTTTATAAGGTATGGCAACCCTGGTTGGATATTACCGCCCCCTTCTGGGGATCGGTCCTATCCTCACAGGATTGTTAACGAATGATTGGGAATACCATTCCATTGATTTATCTCTACTGGCAGGGGGAGAGGATCTTGGTGGGACTATTGGGACAGAGCATGGGTAGAATGAGGTATGTATGGACATGAGTGAGTCTGTGTGATGGGTGAGTGCGTGTGTGTTTGGATGTCAGTTGCAGTAGGGCATAGGGTTCCAATCCTATTGCTGTAATACTCAGGAGTAAAACATGGGGGAATAAAACAGGAGCACAAGAAAGATGTGATGTGATCCCCTTGCTTATAAGGTGCTACTACTGCTGTTAGTACTGTATTGTTTATTGTTTATTGTTTGTAATGTTAAAAAGCAAAAATAAACACCTTTTAAAAAAAAAAAAAAAAGTGTGTGGAAATCAAAAGTATATTTTTCAGTATGTTTGGTATCATGCCTCACGAATGTGGTTTTCTTAAGTAAACCATTTTTTTGTGAATTATCATTATTATTATTATACAGGATTTACAGTATATGGTGCCAACAGTTTGCTTAGCGCTTTACAAAATGAATCTGTTGTACATTTTTTATACTAACAATTTTGTATGCAGAAGCATTTCCTAATACAGGTTGACAATGCTAAGCTGCTGCTTCATAATTAGCAGTAGAGTCAGCGAGTACCATACATGTTCATTCATTTGGCCATTGGCTGGCCTATCAGGTCAGTACATGTCACCTGCATACCTGATAGGCAGTCAAACCCTCCTAAAGGAGCATGCATGGTACGCTGACAACTCTGCTGCTGATTTGGATTTTTTGTAAGAAACTATAACAGATTCACACACAGAAATGCATACAACAGATTTCATGTTTGCATTCCCTTCAACATAATCTATATCACACAAACCTCCACCAACTTCTTCTCAATGCCTGATCATCTAATTAATAAGCAAATTGAATTATCAAATGGAATTGTTCCCACATATATTCATTGATTGGCTGCCTGTTCCTAAAGTCACCCTTTGACCGTGCATTTGAGTGTAATCCGTTATCGAATTTCAGGGATAACAGTTACTGGTAGACAAATGACAGAAAGCTTTGTCTTTTTTCAGTTTAATTTAGGGGATTGGGCAGCAGGATTAAGAAGCATTGTATGCCTTCCTAAAACTGACAGTAGAAAATGTCCTTCCCATAACCTTTTACTAACCATTTGTGCAATATTAATAAATGTAATTTATTATACTTCTATTCTGGAATAGAGGTTTATTTACTGAAAATCCATCCCTAGCTAAATTTCTAGTAACCTTAAAAACTGCCTCCCCTCAAATAAGGTACTGCTGATCAATCCGCCTATTATCTCCAAGCTGGAATATTTTCTCATTTGCATTCTAATAAGTCATTTTCTACAACTACTCCACGTGTCTTTAAGTGTGACCTCATTTTTTTCTGCCTCCTGGGATTACAATGTAATATATTTAAGGATAAGGATTCTTATGTAACTGTTGTTTCTACTCCATTAGATAATCTCTCTTAGTATTTTCTACAGATGTAATGAGCTTTGCACTTTCACTCACATAAAATCCCCCAAAAGCAATGGGTGGACTTGAAAAGACACAGTGCCATAAGAACAGCCGCCTACACAAACTCGGTATGACCATAAATTATGGGTAACAGCAAAATGTAACTCATCTTCTTACTAACAATGTACTAATAAAACACATTATACATTTATCATAAAACATACCTTTACAAAAATGTATTACGACTGAAATGTGAACTGCGAAATATGACATTATCAACAGTAACAATTTATCCACAGATAACCCAAATAATTTTCATAGCCTATCCTAGATAATATCTCTAGTATATAGTATATCAGCACTGTATGAAAAACATATTTGTAATATCTCTTTATATGAGTTAAATTACCTGAGTCCTAGATTAGTTGTCACGGGTCATCAGTTACAAATCTGCTAGCTGGACATGTCTACTAGTTTTAGGGCTTCAATACTTTCACTGACTCTTATGAACTGTTTCCAACTCCTCCCTTCTCCCCCTTTCACTAGCAGACCCTCTCCAAGGCTGACATCATTCTGTACACACAGACACATGGACCCAGTATGGACACCGGCTGCGAACTTAATCAGACCCAAAGTTTTCCCTAATTAACCTCCGGAATTTATGGTTTTAATATATCTTATAATATGTGCAGCATATGTGTGCAATGCATTATCCACCTGAGGCTTTGCACATCATTTTCAGATACCTTGGGTACTTTCTAAATTACACCATTCTTCATAATCCACTACTGGCAATCCTACTATCAATCAATGGAACGTAAAACTTAACTTTATTTAAAGCAGTATAAAACCCAAAAGCAAACATTTATTAAATGTCAGCTTACCAATTCATATGTGATGACTGCATTTTTTTTTTTTTTTTTAGTAGGGCTGTGGAAATTAAAGATTAATTCCTCGATTAATCGCAAATTTTTTTGATTTATCAAAATTCTTTTGATCGATCAAAATTCTTTTGATCAGTACTCACCTCTCTGCCGGCTTCCGGGTCTTCAGGGAGTTCCGTCAGAGATCCGGTGACGTCACGGACATCAATGTCACCGGACTCCTCCCCCTTCCCCAAGTGCCTCCGTCTACTAATGAAGGGAAGGGGGGAGGAGTCCGGTGACGTTAAAGTTCTGATTGAATGTAACGCGTACGGGGGAGGAACTACGCATGACGTCACCCGCTGCTGCCCTACTGTACTAACACAATTGTTGGCTTTACATGCTGTGGTTTTATCATCTTTATGTGAGTAGTTTGATCAGAAAAATGTAATCTTATACTTAAGCGGTGAGATCTTTTCTTTCTACTCATGACCTGGCCTCCTTGCTGAGATCTAAGGAGACATGAGAGAACTTTATGGTCTGTGTTAACCCTTTTGATACCTGCTTTCATGACCACCTGTTTGCACAGGGGTCCATGCCATAAGGTGAGAGTGATTAGTTAGACTGGAGGTGGAGGAATGGTCACGCTACTGTGGGAAAAAAAAATGACTTACGTCAGTGCTACAGTTTGAATTTAAAACGTATTTGTGTGAACTGTGAAGTAAAGTCATAGAATGTGTAAAGTAACTAGTGTCGGGTGATTGTATATAGTTTATACCACATTTACCACTGACTAATGCAGAGTTGCAATGCAAGGAGATCAGCTAAAAGTAGTTGGATCTGTATGTACGTTATAATTAATCAAAATTAGTCGATTAATCGATTAAAAAAAAAAAAGATTAATCGAACACAAAAATTTTAATCAGTAACAGCCCTATTTTTTAGGCTTTCTTTCTACTATTTTCATTTGGTGATTTAGCCAGTAGGTCTGTTGTTTTTTTTGAAAGAACAAGATCTCTTCCAGAGGTATAAGTTTGCAGGGATGAGACAAATCAATTAAAGAAAAGTATGATGAAATCTTTTTAGGCTGTACTTTTCCTATAGATCACAGGACTGCATTTCGTTCTGCACTCATGTGACCCATTTTCCGCCGACAGTGGGCTAAAGTCAAATATCAACCTTCTCTTTTAACACTTGCAGTGGTGCTTACAGCTTTTATTTATTCATGTAAAACCCCAGACTGACAAGAATGGGGGGACTGTAATACGGAAGGTGTGTTACTGGCTAGATCAACAGGTGAAAACAGAGGGGAACAAGCCTAAAAAAAGAAAACTAATGCTGCCACCACATCTAATGATTGAGTTTAATACCACATTAAATTAAAGAAAAAACTCAGCGCAAGGGTCATTACTGCGGGGTTAATCAATCAACGATCATCTGGACCTGTCACAGGCACTCATCAAGATTTCCGGCTATGCCCATTATTTCTGCCCCTAATGCATAGAAGATACTATACAGGGCTCAAAATTTCAAGTCCTGAGCTACTAGCCTCAAGGGTTACTCGCCACCAGTTGCCCCGCCCAACCCCTACCCTGCCCCTAATTCCGCCCCTAAACACGCCCTCATAAATTATCTCATGAAATGACACCTAAATGTTTTAGGCAGAATTAAGTGATAAAAATAAATATTAACAACTTTATCCATGTCCACCAGTGCAGCCTTTGTCCCCAGTGTAGCCTGTGTCCGCCAATGCAGCCTGTGTCCACAATGGAGCCTATGCCACCAATGCAGCCTGTGTCCGCCAGTGCAGCCTGTGTCCGCCAATGCAGCCTGTGTCCGCCAATGCAGCCTGTGTCCCCAATGCAGCCTGTGCCACCAATGCAGCCTGTGTCCGCCAGTGCAGCCTGTGCCACCAATGCAACCTGTGTTCACCAGTGCAACCAGTGTCCACCAGTGCAGCCTGTGTCCCCAATGCAGCCTGTGTCCGCCAGTGCAGCCTGTGCCACCAATGCAGCCTGTGTCCCCAATGCAGCCTGTGCCGCCAGTGCAACCTGTGTCTGCCAGTGCAGCCTGTGTCCCCAATGCAGCCTGTGTCCCCAATGAATGTAGCCTGTGTCCGCCAGTGCAGCCTGTGCCATCAAATCAACCTGTGTCCGCCAGTGCAACCTGTGTCCGCCAGCGCAACCTGTGTCCACCAGTGCAGCCTGTGTCCACCAGTGCAGCCTGTGTCTTCCAGTGCAGCCTGTGTCTGCCAGTGCAGTCTGTGTCTGCCAGTGCATCCTGTGTTCCCGAATGCAGCCTGTGTCCGCCAGTGCAGTCTGTGTCCACCAATGCACCCTGTGTTCGCAAGTGCAGCCTGTGTCCCCAATGCAGCCTGTGTCCTCAATGCAGCCTGTGTCCCTAATGCAGCCTGTGTCCCCAATGCAGCCTGTGTCCCCAATGCAGCCTCTGTCCCCAATGCAGCCTCTGTCCCTAATGCAGCCTGTGCCACCAATGCAGCCTGTGTCCGCCAGTGCAGCCTGTGCCACCAAAACAGCCTGTGTCCCTAATGCAGCCTGTGTCCCCAATGCAGCCTGTGTCCACCAGTGCAGCCTGTGTCCCTAATGCAGCCTGTGTCCCCCATGCAGCCTGTGTCCCTGTCACGTACCTGGTGGTGCGAGCCTGAGTTTGCAGAGAGAGACCTCCCTTGCTTCTCCCACTTCTGGTTCCCTGGTAGGGTGACAGGAGACCCAGGAGTGAGGAGGAGCACGGGTGCCTGGCAGGATCAACAGACCGGTGGAGCGACACAGGGTCAACTCAGCGGACAAGGTGGGTAGCTGGATCAGCACAGCAGACTGGATAGCAGAGCAGGCTGGGTCAGGATAGACAGACAGGATCAGCACAGCAGACTGGATAGCAGAGCAGGCTGGATCTGGATGGACAGGCAGGATCAGCACAGCAGACCGGATAGCAGAGCAGGCTGGATCTGGACAGGTAAGCTGGTTCAGCAAAGCAAACAGGACCTCAGAGCAGACCAGATCGGTACAGGTAAGCTGGTTCAGCAAAGCAGACAGGACCTCAGAGCAGACCGGATCAGTACAGGTAAGCTGGTTCAGCAAAGCAGACAGGACCTCAGAGCAGACCGGATCAGTACAAGTAAGCTGGTTCAGCAAAGCAGACAGGAACTCAGAGAAGACCAGATCAGTACAGGTAAGCTGGTTCAGCAAAGCAAACAGGACTTCAGAGCAGACCAGATCAGTATGGGTAAGCTGGTTCAGCAAAGCAGATAGGACCTCAGAGCAGATCGGATCAGTACAGGTAAGCTGGTTTAGCAAAGCAGACAGGACCTCAGAGCAGACCGGATCAGTACAGGTAAGCTGGTTCAGCAAAGCAAACAGGACTTCAGAGCAGACTGGATCAGTACAGGTAAGCTGGGTCATCAGAACAGGCCGGGTCAGATATCAGGCTGGCAGCAAGGTACAAGAGGATTAAGCAGAAGGATGGTCACAAACAAGCCAAGCTCGGGTGCAGGCAGATAGATGAATAGTCACAGGCAGGCCGGGTCAATACAGGACAGAGGTATCAGGATCAGGTTACAATCACCACAACGCTGTAGAGCAAACAGCGGGGACCGTCTGCTCTGGCCGGATTTAAATAGGCTACCTGGCGCCAATAAGAGCGCGCACCTGTCTACCTGTGCGCGCGCCTGTGTGCGGCCGCACACGTCCACGCGCACCGGCGCGCATGCGCAGTGGCGCCCGTGGGCCAGGACGGCCAGGGTTCAGGTTTCTGGCAGGATCTTCATGGCAGTCCCCCATGCAGCCTGTGTCCCCCATGCAGCCTGTGTCCCCCATGCAGCCTGTGTCCCCCATGCAGCCTGTGTCCTCAATGCAGCCTATGTCCCCAATGCAGCCTACCTATGCAGGGGAAGAGAGAGGAGAGCTGCAGCCTGGTTGATTAGAGCACCAGGGAACATAACAGCTTTCATTTCAATAGCTGTGTGTTCCCCACCACCCACCGTCATATACTGCCCCTCCCCCTTGTCCAGGGACCTTTGATAGACAGATCACCCGTCCCAGGATTGGACGGGTGAACTATCAAAGTGCATGGACAAAGAGGAGGGGCTGTATATGACTGCACCCCCTGTTCCCAGACAGCCCACACTCGCCAGCCCTCAAAATCCACTCGCAGTCTGTGTCCCCAATGCAGCCCGTGTCCCTAATGCAGCCTGTGTCCCCAATGCAGCCTCTGTCCCTAATGCAGCCTGTGTCCGCCAGTGCAGCCTGTGCCACCAAAGCAGCCTGTGTCCACCAGTGCAACCTGTGTCCGCCAGTGCAACCTGTGTCCACCAGTGCAGCCTGTGTCTTCCAGTGCAGCCTGTGTCCACCAGTGCAGTCTGTGTCCACCAGTGCAGTCTGTGTCCACCAATGCATCCTGTGTTCCCCAATGCAGCCTGTGTCCGCCAGTGCAGCCTTTGTCCACCAATGCAGCCTGTGTTCGCAAGTGCAGCCTGTGTCCCCAATGCAGCCTGTGTCCTCAATGCAGCCTCTGTACGCCAGTGCAGCCTGTGTCCCTAATGCAGCCTGTGTCCCCAATGCAGCCTCTGTCCCCAATGCAGCCTGTGCCACCAATGCAGCCTGTGTCCCCAATGCAGCCTGTGTCCCCCATGCAGCCTGTGTCCCCAATGCAGCCTACCTATGCAGGGGAAGAGAGAGGAGAGCTGCAGCCTGGTTGATTAGAGCGCCGGGGAACATAACAGCTTTCATTTCAATATCTGTGTGTTCCCCACCACCCACCGTCATATACTGCCCCTCCCCCTTGTCCAGGGACCTTTGATAGACAGATCACCCGTCCCAGGATTGGATGGGTGAACTATCAAAGTGCATGGACAAAGAGGAGGGGCTGTATATGACTGCACCCCCTGTTCCCAGACAGCCCACACTCGCAAAATGTGAGCAGGCGAGTGGAATTTTTGAGGACTGTACTATATTTTCCACTATGAATGGAGGAGGTAGACCTTTTAGTTATCCAGCTATCCTCCATTTATAGAATTCTCTTCATTGATGGAAGCTACAGTACAGCTTCCATTAATGGGGGGGGGGGGGCAAAGAGAGGGCATATTCGTTACTCTTGAAGAGAGCCTGTGACAGGTCCAGCCACTTGTACAGTATTAACCCCCATAGCACTGGAAGCTTGTGGCTGCGGGGGTGTGGGGGAAGGGGGCAGAAGACTTTGGATTTCAATTAAGAGAGCAGCCAGCAGCACAAGCGACATTTCACATTACATGTAAGTATTATCCCCTGGACTGATTAAAAAAAAAAAGGTAAACCCAGGCTTTAAACAATTAAAGTTCCAACACAATTTCAACATTTCTAATCTACCAGCAATTCTAAAATGTTAATCTGAAATGTAGAGATTTAGCAAATGGTTTAAAGAAGTAACTAAATGAATTTTAGAAGGCATTGCAAATGTAAGAACAGTCAAATAAACTGCCCAAATACTTTACTGAGACCTGGCTGGTTCATAAACATTATTCTAAAGGACTAACACAATTTAAAGTTTGTCTAAAGCCAAAAAATAAATTTAGTTTTGGATAAAATGGAGAAGGATTAGCAAACCTGAAGTGTTTATTGTTGTTTTGTCCCCCACTAGGAAGAATCATCATCTCTATTCGTTCTAATAACCATTGTTACCGGGACTGAAAGTGAAGTCCAAACTTCAGAGTAGTCACCAAAACAGAAATGGAGGGGAAGTTTTGTAATGAAACATTTTATTGTGGCTACAACTGTGTTAAAGAGGATTCCTCACTTTGGAAAGATTTCTTGGCACATCCCTAAGATGACACTAACATGGTGGAAAAAGTCCTTCAAGTTCAACATGCAGTTCTGGTCCAGAGGATGCCAATACTACTGCCCATTTTGCCCAAAAAAGTAATGTGCAATTAGTTTCGTTACGAATTTGTTTCTTTATGAATTTTGATAAATTTGGTAATTCGTAAACATCCGAATTAACGAAAACTAATTTGACAAGTTTTTCAGAATATTCGTAAATTTGAATATTTGTAAAATTTGTAAGTTCAAAAATCTGAAATAATAACTAATTATTAAAATATAGGTATTGGAATTTTCTTTCTAATTTGTCTGTTAGTAAACGTAACGAATCTGAATTTATCTGAAGTTACAAATTATCTGAAATAACGAATGCCATATTTAAACAAATGGAATGTAACAAATTAATAATGATAAATAATAATAATGATAAAAATGTTTTATTATTATTATTTATTATTAATTTGATCCGTTCCATTTGTTTAGATGCAGCATTCATTATTTCGGATAATTCGTAGCTTTGGATAAATTCGTATTCGTTACATTCACTAACAGACGAATTTGAAAGGAAATTCCAATATCTATAATTAAAGAGTTAGTTATTTGTCTATAATAATATTTTCAAATTTTCGTATTTTTGAACTAACAAATTTTCTAATTTAGGAATTTATGAATTAAAGAAAATGAAACTTAATTTTTCGGCAGTTCACATGTCTACCAAAAAGGACATGTAGAGCAAATTCTCTCATGACCCACAAGACCTTTAGTAATTAAAAAATTGGCTATTATTTATAAAAAGAAAACAATAAATAATACATTTTCATATCGCGCACCTAATCATAAATAAACCATGTGCAAACCAACATATGTAAAAGTGCTAAATGCTTATAATGAATGTTATATATAAAATGTCCAAACATCGCCACCAGATGTCTCCAATCAAGTGAGAGTGAAGTATATCTTTCTTAACCACTTCAGACCCGGAAAGATTTACCCCCTTCCTGACCAGAGCGTTTTCTGCCATTCGGCACTGTGTCGCTTTAACTGAAAATTGCGTGGTCGTGCGACGTGGCTTCCAAACAAAATTTACGTCCTTTTTATCCCACAAATAGAGCTTTCTTTTGGTGGTATTTGATCACCTCTGGGTTTTTTTTTTTTTGCGCTATAAACAAAAAAAGAGCGACAATTTTGAAAAAAACACATTATCTTTTACTTTTTGCTATAATAATTATCCCACAAAAATATATACAAAAACGTTTTTTCCCTCAGTTTAGGCCGATACGTATTCTTCTACATATTTTTGGTAAAAGAAAATCGCAATAAGCATTTATTGATTGGTTTGCGCAAAAGTTATAGTGTCTACAAAATATGGGATAGTTTTATGGCATTTTTATTAATAATTTTATTTTTTTACTAGTAATGCGGCGATCAGCGATTTTTATCGTGACTGCGACATTATGGCGGACACATCGGACAATTTTGACACATTTTTGGGACATTGGCATTAATACAGCAATCGATGCTATAAAATTGCATTGATTACTGTAAAAATGTCACTGGCAGTGAAGTGGTTAACCACTAGGGGGCGGGAAGGGGTTAAGTGTATCCTAGGGGCGTGTTTCTAACTGTCTGGGGGCGTGGCTGTGTGTGACACCACACTGATCGCTGCTCCCGATGACAGGGAGCAGACGATCAGTGTGCGTCATTAGGCAGAATGGGGAGATGCTGTTTACATCGGCATCTCCCCATTCTTGAGCTCCATGACACGATCACGGGTTTCCCCACAGCGATCGAGTCTGTGGGACCCGCGGGCATGGTCACAGAGCTCACGGCAGGCACGCGGGAACGGAAGGAAATCCAAAGTAACGTATGGGTACGTTACTTTGCCTAGCCGTGCCATTCTGCCGACGTATATGTGCCGACAGCGGTCGGCAAGTGGTTAAAAGTTCATGTGTAGAAAAAACAAAGGTGCCTTCTTTCACCAGCCCCTAGGCAAACATCCTACTCACCAGACATATATGACACCCATCACAGGTAGTCATAATAAGCAGTGTAACAAAGATGTATCCTCCAGTGAAGCGGCCCAGAATGATGAATTTATTTTTTCCGCAATAAAAATATCACTTACAATGTAGTAGATCTTTAAAAGCCCATAAAAACAAGCAGTATGAGCGCAGTATGAAAATTTATTATTTGTTTTCTTTTTATATTTTAAACCATTCAGTCTCACTATGGGCTGCTCTTTTGTTATTATTTGTTTAAATATTTTTTGTATTTCTCTTGTATATTCAGAGTGCGCTGGTTGAAGGTGTTTGTTTAACCTATTTTTTTATTGGCTATTTGTTTTGGAAAACTTATTTAGCCCTTTTTTAAAGCTTTTTTAACCACTTCAGCCCCGGAAAGGATTTGCCCCCTTCCTGACCATGCCATTTACGTTGCTTTAACTGACAATTGCGTGGTCGTGCGACGTTGTACCTAAACTAAATTTATGTCCTTTTTTCCCCACAAATAGAGATTTCTTTTGATGGTATTTGATCACATCTGCGGTTTAATTTTTTGCGCTATAAACAAAAAAAGTGCAAAATTTTGACTACAAGTGCAAACTACAAGTGCAAAGCGCACTTGAAATTGCACTGAAAGTGAACTTGAAAGTGCAGTAGCTGTAAATCTGAGGGGTAGATCTGAAATGAGGGGAAGCTCTTCTGATTTTATCATCCAATCATGTGCAAGCTAAAATGCTGTTTTTTATTTTCCTTGCAATTTCAAGTGCACTTTGCACTTGTAGTTTTTGAAAAGTAAGGTGGATTTGCCTTTCGTAAATAACCCCCTATGATCCTTAAAACCAAATTTTATGTTTTGAACATGCTCTGCAATCCTAATTAGTAACCTCTTTGTGCGCCCAATGTACATCACCCACATAGACATTCTAAAGCATAAACTACATGGGTAGTATTGCATGTACAGAATTCGCAACTTTTTAATTCTCTACTATTAAAAGGTGAAGTGAAACTCTCCAATCCTCTCATTGGCCTGGTGACCTCTCTGCATGCTTTACATTTCCTACATGCTAAGAAGCCATCACGGTCCCAAAAAGATGGAGGTCTGGTGGGTGGGTCTAGAATTTTTTTTCACCACCCTATCACCAAACCTGGAGGACTTCCTATATATAAATTTAGGGGAAGTTGGAAGTACTGGTTTTAAACCTTTCGCTGCCAGGCCCTGTGCTCCATTTTGTACAGACCATTTTTGCCATTTTTCCTTTGTTTTTAATTTTTCGATTATAGCGTTAAGAATTAGTGAAAGACCCCCCAACATATTTGCAAAAAATACACTAAAACCATTATTAGCAGATAAAAACTCAGCAAATTTTACAAAATTCCTACTAAATATAAAAGCTTAACCTGTATTGCGTGAATAAATAACAAATATTTGAAACTTTTACATTGCGCCCTTTTGCAAAATGGTGACAATCAAATGTACGCAAAAATGTAAATATCCAAATTTCTCAAAAAATCTGAAAGTTTGAATTTTTCCCTTTTCAGAATTTGTGAAAGACCCCAAAACCATATATTTTCTGAAAGAATATGACCTCTAGAATAAAAAGAAGGTGCTACTGATTTTTTAGACTACGCGGTATTTGCGTAAATGTTCGAACCAATATATTTGCAAAAAACACACTAAAACCATTATTAGCAGATAAAAACACGGCTAATTTTACAAAATTCATGCTAAATTCCTACTAAATATAAAAGCTTGACCTATATGGAGTTAATAAATAAATAAAATTTGTAAACTTTAAATTGCGCCTTTTTGCAAATAGTGAAAATCGAACGTACATGAACATTTCTCCAAAAATTTTCATTTTTCACTTACAACTTTCAGAATTTGAAAAGACCCCTCAAACTAGACATTTTGTAAAAGCACATGGCCAGTAGAATACAAAAAGTGCTACAGATTTTTTGGGCCCCGCAATAATTGCGCAAATGTTCATCATATCGCTATTTTCACAAAAAATACACTAAAATCCTTAATATTGCACATAAACACAACGTAACTTACAAAATTCCTGTTAATTAGTACTAAAGCCTTGTACAGGCAGTCCTATTTATTTCAATTGGAATGCAAAGACTGCACAGGCATAGCTGCTGTTCCCAATCTGACATCTGTGTGGGTGTTGGTACATGACCCCAAACGCAGACAGTGTGAGCTCAGGGACATGCATGCGGACCTACATGGATGTAAAATTGGGAGCAACGGCTCTGTTCATGAAGTTGCTATATCCCAAATGACACCAATGGGACTGCCTGCACAGAGATGCACAAAACACCCGTGCATCCCTGTAAAGGTATGCTGTGTATGCCCTGTGTGAACAAGGCCTTGGGCCCCTTTCACACAAGCACACTGATCGGGTCTGCCTGTCCATTTTTCAGGAGGGCCCAAATGGACCACCCATTGTTCGCTATGGAGAGACTCATGTAAATGGACATGTGTCCGTTTACACCCACCTGCATCTGATCCAGTCTGCTAAAATCAGACGGATGGGGATTCCATTGATTCCATGATTAGAGCCTGAGGCGCTAATTGGCTTGAAAAAGGTTGGGCTCGGGTGCATAACATTGCACCCTGAACCCACCCACTTGTGAGTTGTGACAATAGCGAATTAATATTCGCTATCGTTTTCTGGTTTCTCCTCCTGGCCAATCAGGACAGATTGGGTTGGCCGGGAGGAGAAGCTGAGGTATACGTGGAGGGGTGAGTGCGGGGGGACCTGGGGGGTCTTACTATGTTTGACCCCTTTCACACTGGAGGCGTTTTTACGTGCTTTACTGCTAAAAATAGTGCCTGTAAAGCGCCTGAAAAAGCCTCATCTACAATCCCAGTGTGAAAGCCCGAGTGCTTTCATACCGGGGCGCTGCGCTGCCAGGACATAAAAAAAAGTCCTGCAAGCAGCTTATTTAAAGAGGAAGTAAACCCGGATGGGTTTACTTCCTCTTTGTTTCCCTGCAAAGGTAAAGCATAATGGACTACTATGCATCGCATAATAGCCCATTATGTGTCACTTACCTGACACAGGAGCCAGTGATGTCACCGCTGTCCCCTTGTGTACGGAGCCTCCATCTTCTTGGTGGGTCTCGCTGCTCCGGCGCTGTCAATCGACGGAGCCGCAATGATGTCACTCCCATGCATGTGCACGGGAGCCTCCACTCGCGGCATATCGCCATTAACAGTGGCGCACTCAGTGCGTCTGTGCGCCGCTGTCTACGGCGCATGCACCATAGACAGCGGTGCCTGTCTTTTGGCAAATATCTCCTAAACCGTGTAGGTTTAGGAGATATTTCTTGGACCTACAGGTAAGCCTTAATCTAGGCTTACCTCTAGGTCAAAGTGGTTGGTAAGGGTTTACAACCACTTTAAGGCTCTTTAGGAGCGGTGTATGCCGCTAGCGGGGGTTAAAAGCACCCTGCTAGCACCCGAAAAGCGCAACAACAAGATATAGCTAAACTAAGATAAAGCACCACTAAAACTAACATCGCTTTACCACCGATGCCTGGGCACTGCCAGTGTGAAAGGGCTCTTTGTGTTCTTTATTAAAAAAATGTTTACTCTTTACAATTTTTTTTTACAGTCATTTCATTTATTTACTTTTTATTGGGGGGGGGGGGGGGGGGGGGGGTCTTTTATGAGATATCAGAGGTCTAAACAGACCCCCATATCTCTTTTTTTGAGACAGAGAGAGGGTCTGAAGATAGTCCCTTTTCTCTGTATTACGTTACTTAAATGAATGAGAATAGAGATTCCAGTCATTCAGAAAATGACAGTCTGATATATTGTAACACTTGCAGTTACAATATGTCAGCTGTCAGTGTCAGTGGGCACATAGCAGTGATCAGTAGTGATCGCTGCATGTTCCCTCTCTTATACAGGGGGAGTTTAGTAAACACATGTTTACTAAAGCCCCCAAGCCCCAACTTTACCCCCACCCGCACCGCTCCCCCCTCACCCTGCCGAGATTCCCAGCCTGACAGATCACTGAGATCTGTGCAGGGAGAAGATGCAGGCGGAGGGAAGGGAAGGAGAGATGCCGCTCAGAATGGCCATGGTTCGGGGGTGCGGGGGCAGTTGGGGGGCGATCTGACTGGCGGGGGGCACATCTGGACCCCCCCAAGACCCATGCAGTGGCGTCACTAGGGTTGGTGTCACCTGGTCTGGTAAAACATGGTGTCACCCCCCGGGAATGGATGGAACTGGGATGGAATCAGGGAAATGAATGGAGCCAGGATGGAATCAGGGAAATGGATGGAGCTGGGATGGAATCAGGAGAATGGATGGAGCCGGGATAGAATGAGGGGAATGGATGGAGCTGGGATGGAATCAGGGAAATGGATGGAGCTGGGATGGAATCAGGGAAATGGATGGAGCTGGGATGGAATCATGGAAATGGATGGAGCTGGGATAGAATCAGGGAAATTGATGGAGCTGGGAAGGAATCAGGGGAACAGATGGAAATTGGATGGGGTGGTGGATGGAGCCGAGATGTGATTGGGGGGGGGGAATAGAGCTTGAATAGGATCGCAAAGGGAGGATGGAGCCAGGATGGAATCAGGGAAAGGGATAGAGCCAGGATGGGATCGGGTTGTGAATGGAACCGGGATGGGGTTGGTGGATGAAGCTGGGATGGGATCGGGGGATGGATGGAGCTGGGATGGGATCTGGGAGGTGGATGGAGCAGGGATGGGATCGGGGTTATGGATGTAGCTGGGATGGGGTGGATGGAGCTGGGAAGGGATGGGGTGGATAGACCAGGGATGGGATTGGGGGGATGGATGGATGGAGCTGGGATGGGATGGGGGGTGAATGGAGCAGGGATGGAATCGGGGGGATGGATGAAGCTGGGATGGGATGGGGGGTGGGGGGTGGATGGGGGGATGGGATGGGGGTGTATGGACCAGGGATGAGATCGGGGATGGATGGAGCTGGGATGGAGCAGGGATGGGATGGGGGAATGGATAGAGCTGGGATGGGATGGGGTGGATGGAACACGGATGGGTTCAGGGGATGGATGGAGCTGGGTTGGGATCTTGGGGGGCGGTAGGGGACATGTGCTAGGGGGTGCTTTGGAAGGGGAGAGGAATAATGCTTGGGGGTTAAACTTCAAAACACAGCACCTCCTAGCACATATACTCAAACCCCCCTAAAATCACTCTCCTGGCAGCATAGATGCCCCCCTCATCTGCAATAACTCAACCCCGGGCAGGTGCTGTAGCGAGCTGTCCCTTTTCCTCCTCCTCGGCTCCTCAGGGATGCCGGCTAATGATGGTGGCTGCGGGGAGCGGGTTTGCAGGGGGGGTCGGATCAGGTGGAGGGGGTAATTAGTGCTGGGGGAAGAAAGGGGGTGAAGGGGGAAGGGGGAAGGAGAGGAGAATGGGGGGGGGGATTTTAGATGAAAGGGTGTGGCGGGGTGGAGAGGCAGGGGACAGGGAGGCCGCGGGGGGGGGGGGGGGGGGGGGGGGTTATGGGGCAGCCACATTAGGGGTAAACAACTGATCAGCGGGTTGTAATCCGCTGATCAGAGTTATAGAATTGTTCAGAGTCTGCTGAACAATTCTGATATAAGCTTATAGTCATTGAAGTGACCAGAAGCTTATAGGAGAGGAAGAAATTAGGTCTGTACGCCATACTGACCTCCATATGACGTACAGACCTGGCAGTGAAAGGGTAAATGTTTTGTCCAGACATAATATTTGCCAGTGAAAATTGCTTCAACCTCTTTTCACTGTGAATGGAAACCTGATATAAAGCCCCATTCGTGGCTATTATCATTATTCCGGGGTATTCCATCTCTCAAATCTACTTCTCTAGGGAGCAGAGACAATTCCTCTAGCAAAGTGTCTAACTGCTGGGGGTTATATCCTTTTTCTACAGACCTAGTTTTGATAATCTGGGACTGGATGAGACAGTCACTTGTGGTTGAACAGTTCCTTTTAACCCTCATAATCTGCAAAGGAAGATAGCTATTTCAATAGGTGTGTTTAAAGTAGACATTTGTCTCTAAACCGTTATTATGTCTATATACATTTACATCAAGGAAATTAATCTGATCCTTACTATTTACTAGATATATTGATGTTATTAATATTTGTATTTAGATAAACCATCTGTAAAAGACCAATTCTTTCCTTATGTCCTTCCTTATTTCCAAATACAAATTTGTCCTCCCATTCTCCCATAAAGAGGTTTGCAATACTGGGTGCAAATTTTGCACCCATAGCAACCCCTCTCTTCTGGGAGAAAAACTGTCTGTTGGATAAGAAATATGGTTTAGTATCATACTTCTGGTATTTCACTTCCTGTTTGTTATAGCCAGGTTGCTTCAGTTGGAATGAAACACATCAAGCTTTGTAATCAGAAGAACAATGGCTTAGCTCAGACCCACCTGCTGTGATATATGTGATTACAGACTCCAAGAGAATAAGATCGAGCTAGATGGCTCAAGGCTAATAGAGACGCTGCCCCTAGTGGACAATACAGCATGCTGCCTGAAGAATGGGCAGACATGTAAAGGATTACCTCTTGGCGATGTCTATTGGATGGAAGGCAAATGGGGGTGGCTATGAGTGGGCGTGTATGTTTGAATGAAAGGATCACACACACAGGAAATGCTCTCTCTGTGTCTCTCTATGCTTGTTGAGGAAAGCCTGTCATGAGGCTGTGTCTCTGCAAACCTGATTATTCGGCCATCTTGAGGCCTATCCCCTGTGGGCACCTCTTATTCCATCTCAGCTACTAGGATATGCTAAGTATACGATTGTATTGTGTTGTGATTGTATGCTATGTAATCTTGTAACTTCTAATAATACGTTATATAAGCTTTCTTATTTCCTTGGGAAATAAATGAGATTTGATTAATCTTAAACCGTGTGTTTGGTTGCATAGATAACTTTGTATTATTGTGATATTAACAGTAGCATGCGCTCAGAGTTTAATAGACTAACTAATCTATAGGGACTAGACAAATTAATACATAGATGATATAATATTAGTAATTAATAGTGTATCGCATTCTACAATTGGCACCCAAGATATAGGCGTGTAGAATATAGTTTTTTTCTGCACAGAGTTCACAAACCCTAATGTATTTTTGTTTTGAGTCCTGGTAAGCATAAATCCTCAACGACACCCAGAACTGAAAATCTTCTCTAGTGTGGACAAGATTGGCGCTGGCTCACGAATTCTGAAACCACGCTTGAATGATCATGAAAATTCTGTGAAAAATGTCATCAGTTAGCGGACGCGCAACAAATCTGGTGAGATCTTTTTTTTTTATCCGAGATATATATATATATATATATATATATATATATATTATATAGATATGTTTTGTATTGCTAATGCAAAGTGTTAGAATACTTGTAGCTGGTCAAGAGGACTGGTGAGTACGGGCTGATCACCCTTGGTTAGGAATTGACAGGAATTACCATACATCTTTGAGGGAAAAAGTGATGGAGATATTGTTATTTTAAAATAAAAAAAATAATAAAAAATAAATTATTAAAGTTTTATTATTTCTACTCACGTGAGAGTGAAATAGCTCTCTGTTCCAATAGAAGTTCAATGTGGCCTGCAAACTAACAGGAAGGCATTGATTAAGAGTCTGCCTTGTGTCTTAGGATGTGCCTTGTGTAGGCTGTAGTAACTGGGTTAAACGGTTGGTATCTGTTTTTTTTTGGCTGGTTGTTTATCTGTGTTGAATTGTAACCAACTGTTGCAAAAACAGGTTTCACAAGCTTCAGTGTAGAGAGCTTGCTAATTAGCATATCAATGGAAGCCATTGAACTTTTCATTGCCAAACATGGTAGTGTTAGATTTCAATCTACACAAGAGAGTGAATTGACACAACAATTTAGTGGGCTTTTGAGACAATGTAATACACATAACGTTCTCATAAGTAATAAATCAAAATATGTCAATAAACAGAGAATGGCCAATGCCTTATGAATGTTGCTGAGAATGAAAGAAATTGCGGAACAAAAAGAATTAGAATGGCTTGCTGAAAGAAAACAGTTCATGGAACAGGTACAAAGTGTAACGAAAAATATATTAATTAGAGTTGAGAAGGCTGATGCACAAGCGTGTATTCAGATTGAACAATTAATGACGGGAAAATGTGAATTGGAACAGAGATTAGATGAATTAGGAAAATTGTGTGAGTTAAGAGAAAGTTGCATTGCCTTTTTGAATCAAAGGGAGGCTGAGAATTTGCAGGTTATCACACTGCTTAAGGAGGAATTACAGGGTGCACAGGCAGCCATAATGGAGTTATCCTGAAAAACAAATGTGCAATGGTGGAGGTACCCTCTGCACATGCTCAGTGTACAAAAAAAATAGAAGTGGAACATGAAGAAAACCTGTATGCTATTGTTGCTGCAAATCATATTACTATGATGGGAATCAATGTTTTAGATGTAAATAAAAACGTGATAACTGCGATTAAAATTGATTCAGGAGTTGAAATGGAAACTTCTGATGACTCCTCAGGCGATGAAAGTGTAAAGTCTGTTCATTCCAATCGTAGTAATATTATTCAGCAATGTGAATTTCCAGCACCATATGATCAAAGAAGGGCCTATGCAGGGAAACCAGAGCTAAAATGTTTTTTGTGTAAAAGGGGAGGTCACATTGCAAAATATTGTTGGGCGAATAACGATATCAAAAGAAGATCATACCCAAAAACAACCCCAAGGCATTATGAATGTTATTCGGCCAGGTGGGGTAGCAATCTAAAGCATGGAGCCCATAGTAATCACTCCCATTTCCCGGTTAAGACCCAAATGCGGAGTCTACAAACTGAAAAGCAATATGTAGGACAGTTGCGTAAAGTCAAAATTGAGGTAGCCGCATGGTTATTCAAATATAGCACTGGGGGAAGCAATGTTAGCAGCACTTAGTCAGCTGCAGGTATGTTAAAAATATTCTGATTAAAGTTTCCTTGCTATGAATAAGGTTTGATGTGAGTTTCAGGTTTGGAATATGATAGAGGACCTTGATATATAGTCTTTATTATTTTCAAGGATGAGCCTCTGAATTGAATAACTCTGTTATGATTATTGTTTTTTTTCCTTTTATTAAGTATTTTTGTAATTTTTATAAGGTTTAATCTTTTATTAATTTTTTTTAATTTTTTTTATTAATACTTAAAAAAAATGAATTTTAATGTTTTTATTTTAATTTTTTTTTATTAATTTTATCTTTTATTTTTTTTTTTTAGTTTTAGTTTAGTTGTTTATTCTACCATTCTGGCTTGTATGTATTCCCCTAGCAGTACAATTAATGGGAAAAGGCTTGGGGGACCTAAAAGGTCAATTGTCATGATAATTGTGTGTAATCATTGTCTTTGTGTTCCTTTTCCAGAGACCAGGGAAGAAGTTAAACGGGTTATGATACTAATGTTTTTTTTTTTGTTTGCAGGTCTGTCAAAGTGAGAACAGTGGGCAAATATAGCAAAACAGGGGTTAGGTTATTGTAAATGCATAATCGATTATCACATGGTACCATGAGCTCATTAATTAGTAATTGTTTGCAAACAATGAAAAAAAAAATTAAACAATAGTCTGACATTAATGGACTAAAGAGTTACAAATGAAGTTACAATGTTGTGATGAGGTACAGATGTTGTTTGTTTTGTTTTTCCCATTAACTAATTGTCTTTCAGATCAAAAGGAGCATGTACTCTTTTCAGGAGGAAAGTCCATGGATGTCTTTAATTAAAAGTTGAGTGCTTGTGAAAAAATGTCCGATGATGTAGACGGGGGGAATGGGATTGAATAGGATGGACGTGCAGTGAGGGAGCTCCTCCTAGGTCCGGGAGACTATATGCAGCTGATTACAATGAGCCACAGATGACCCTCCACTAACCCTCCCTACAGCAGATGATATGCCGCTCTGATCACGGCTAACGAAAGACACACTCCAAAGCTCGGTCGGCTGGAACTCAAGTGGCGGTGAAAGGCTTCGAGATACACAAGCGGCTCACGGGAAGAGATACAAAGATTCGACAGCGACCTAACAGTGGTAACAACAAAGGTGTCTCCAGAGCGCTGTTAGAGACTCCTCTCCGGCACGAAGCCGGGATACACCGAGCGGGACACAAGCCATACGGGACTCGGCGTTCCGGCACGTCCCGGCACACTAAGACATCGCATTGCCTACCTACAGAGACCCGAGTAGCGTGGATGCCCTCCGGCGTCAGGAGAAGGAAAAAAAAAAAAAAAAAACACAACAGACCGACATTACCGAAACTGCGGCTGCGGTGAATACACGAAGCAGAGATCTCCACGGCTACCCCCGGGAGTAACTGTGCAGGACCAACTGAACCGTAAGATAGGTTCCCCAAAGATATCCTACAGATAAAAGGTAAAGCGGAGGGGACCGACAAAAAAAAACCGTTTTCTTCTATTTCTTTTTGTGTGTGCTATACAATGGATATGGGAAGACGGTGAACTGTACAACGGGGGTCACCGGGGGAACAAACGGCAGAATATGCTGATGGATGATTTGAGGAACTTATACAAAAAAGTACTTAAATACAACCTCCCTACAAAGAGAAGGAATTTATTACAAGAGGAATAAATAAATAAATATATAAACACACAGAATACCCTTTAATGACATATCTGATACACCTGATAAATCTCCTTGATATATAATAAGGAACTTAGGAAGAAATATACCCTAAGAAAATAGGACTATCAAAGGAGGATTTAAATGGTATTCCAACAAGAATATTGGAGATGAGGAAGGTAAAATTGATGAGATACCCTTCCACTGGACAGATTAAGGGAAGCGTAGAAAAACCCCAATAATTATCCAAAGGACAATATTTTTACGTAAAATATACGATAAGTGGAATACACCTTCCCCCTCCCTTCTCTTTTTGGGAGGAAGGGTTTTTTTTTTTTTTTTTCTCTCCCTTTCGCTTCTAATCTATCCTCCTAAACCCTATACAATCCCCACAAGGATGCCACCAAAAAGCACACACACCCAGAAAACAAAAAGAGGATCTGCAGGTGGAACAATAAAAAACCCGGTTAAGCCACAATCTGCACAGAAGCCAGACATAAAGGGGTTTTTTAAACGGCCACTAACATCACCTCAACAGGACGTAGAGACATCCACTGAACTGAATTTTGCTTCACCCAACATGAGCCCGGAACCCCCACCCAGTAACAGCCCCACAGGGAGTATACAGCACCCTATAATGGACACAGTGAGATCAACAAACAGTCCTAGCTGGGATATACAGGCATATCTAAAATCACTACCGACTAAGGAGGATATGGATAATTATGTTTACAGACTTGAGACAACATATAAAGAACAAATAAACTCACTGAAAACATCTCTAATAGACACTCAAGAGCACATGAATGCCATAGATGTCAAAATTCTGACCATTGATCAGAAAACACTCACCCTAGAAGAAAAAATAACAGAACACGATCGACAAATAAAACAAATAATGGATTCAACAGACGAGCTCGAAAATAGAAATAGACGCAATAATATAAAAGTAAGAGGATTGCCAGAATCAATAGGCACCGAAAACCTGAAACAAATACTTCAGTACATATTCAACACCTTATTACAACAACCTGAGACAACAGCGATAGAGATCGATCGAGCACATAGAATTCAAGGACCCAGAGACCCCAGCCAAGCGAGACCTAGAGACATAATATGTAGAGTAAATTTTTTTCAAATCAAAGAAAATATTATGATAGCAGCAAGAACACAAAGGGAATTTAAGTACGAAGGAGCTCAACTCATATTTTTACAAGATCTATCCAAACACACATTAAACAAGAGAAGAGCGGTGAAACCCTTACTGGGATTATTGAGAGAGAAGGGACTCCTCTACAAATGGGGATCCCCTTTTCAAATAATAGTGTACCAAGACGGGCAGAAAACGGTGTTTCGGGATATTGAAGACCTCCAAGAATTTCTCAACCGCTTGGGACTTCCTCTGATAGAACTGCCTTTGTGGGCCCAGATTTATCAAAATCTTCCAAAAAAAACAACTCTAATAAGGAAAACATAACAATGTTTTTTTTTTTTTTTTTTTCTTTTTGGGAAGGGGGAGGGGGGAGGGTGGTAAGGGAACAGGGCACAACTAACAATTATCACAATGTATATAAGAGAAATGCGGGTGCACAATAGTACAAAGGGGGAATAAGGAGAATAAAGGGAAGGGAAGGGAATAGAACACAAGAGAATGGACGGGGTCAAATCTCTCTCTCTTTTTTTTTTTTTTTTTTCTCATAATGGGGGGAATTTTTTCTTTACGCCACAATACACAATTACATTGATAACTATACGACACCCCACATAAACTATATGTATAATAAACAGGACACTTGGGGGTTGATTAAGGACTAGAGAAGGGAGGGTAGAGAGGGAAGGGAAACACTGATTTTACACCCATATACTAATATTACCCACACACGATAATGAATCGTAATTTTTTTTTACGAATCGTTAGTAAAGTTACACAAATACACACACCAATTTTAAGAGGATAAGGGCAGGGGAGGGACTAAAGGGGACCCCCTTTCCCCCCCTTTTTTTTTTTTTTTTTTATAACATGTCAGAATATATTTGAAAATGTGATAAGAATGTTGGAAACTGCAACGCACCTGGAAAAACGGACATCTGTGAACTATGTGTTTTTGTGAAACGGATTGCCCCCATTGCGAGGAGCGGCCTGCGAGAAGGACGAGAAGACCGGAGGAAGAAGAAGCGAATCGAAGGAAGAAGAAGATGGAAGAAGATGACGGAAGGAGAAGATGAAGAAGGAAGACCAGAAGAAAGAAGAAAGAAGATTTTAATAAAGGAATTGTCAAAGACCGTCTCCTGTCATTTTTACAATTTTTGACACTTTTTTGGTGAAATGGTAGGGGTACTTTTGTACCCCCTTACCATTTCACACAGGGGGGGGGGCGGGATCTGGGGGTCCCCTTGTTAAAGGGGGCTTCCAGATTCCGATAAGCCCCCCGCCCGCAGACCCCCACAACCACCGGGCACGGTTGTGGGGATGAGGCCCTTGTCCTCATCAACATGGGGACAAGGTGCTTTGGGGGGACCCCAAAGCACCCTCCCAAAGTTGAGGGCATGTGGCCTGGTACGGTTCAGGCGGGAGGGGGGGCCGCTCTCGTCCCCCCCTCCTTTCCTGCGGCCTGCCAGGTTGCGTGCTCGGATAAGGGTCTGGTATGGATTTTATGGGGGACCCCACGCCATTTTTTTTGGCTAGGGTTCCCCTTAAAATCCATCCCAGACCTCAAGGGTCTGGTATGGATTTTGAGGGGGACCCTACGCCATTTTTTTTTTTTTTTGGCTGGGGTCCCCCTTAATATCCATCCCAGACCTGAAGGGCCTGGTTATTGAATTTGGGGGGACCCTACACATTTTTTTATCAATGACTTCAATGAATGACAGTTCTCTGTATTACGGATCCAACAATTCATTTGCCGGCAATAGCTGCGAGTGATTTTAAATAGCTTTTTTTTTTAATTTCTTTTTTTTTCCTGCAAAAATGACACATTGTACAGAGACAGTTCTCTATATTAGATATACTGAATCTCGAATCATTCGAAGCATTTCGAAGCATTCGTTATATCCGCTATTATAATTTCTTTCATATTAGTTGAAATTACATATTTGTTAGTTACAATACAACATTCGAATTGCTCTCTGTATTACGGGAATCGGCAAATAGCCGCGAGTGATTTTAAATGTCTTTTTTTCCTGCAAAAATGACACATTGTACAGAGAGAGTTCTAAACACAGGAAACCTGCGCCCTTCTATATACTATATACTATATAGTATGTCTATGAAGGGGGGCATGTTTCCCGTGTTTAGAACTCTCTCTGTACAATGTGTCATTTTTGCAGGAAAAAAAAGACATTTAAAATCACTCGCGGCTATTTGCCGATTCCCGTAATACAGAGAACAATTCGAATACAACTACTAACAAATATGTAATTTCAACTAATATGAAAGAAATTATAATAGCGGATATAACGAATGCTTCGAATGATTCGAGATTCAGTATATCTAATATAGAGAACTGTTCCTGCAGTGTCATTTTTGCAGGAAAAAAAAAAACTATTTAAAATCGAGTCGCAGCTATTGCCGGCAAATGAATTGTTGGATCCGTAATACAGAGAACTGTCATTCATTGAAGTCATTGATAAAAAAATGCGTAGGGGTCCCCCCAAATTCAATAACCAGGCCCTTCAGGTCTGGGATGGATATTAAGGGGACCCCCAGCCAAAAAAAAAAAAAATGGCGTAGGGTCCCCCTCAAAATCCATACCAGACCCTTGAGGTCTGGGATGGATTTTTAAGGGGAACCCTAGCCCAAAAAAATGGCGTGGGGTCCCCCATAAAATCCATACCAGACCTTATCCGAGCACGCAACCTGGCAGGCCGCAGGAAAGGAGGGGGGGACGAGAGCGGCCCCCCATCCCGCCTGAACCGTACCAGGCCACATGCCCTCAACATTGGGAGGATGCTTTGGGGTCCCCCCCAAAGCACCTTGTCCCATGTTGATGAGGACAAGGGCCTCATCCCCACAACCCTGGCCGGTGGTTGTGGGGGTCTGCGGGCGGGGGGCTTATCGGAATCTGGAAGCCCCCTTTTAACAAGGGGACCCCCAGATCCCGGCCCCCCCTGTGTGAAATGGTAAGGGGGTACAAAAGTACCCCTACCATTTCACCAAAAAAGCGTCAAAAATTGTAAAAATGACAGGAGACGGTCTTTGACAATTCCTTTATTAAAATCTTCTTTCTTCTGGTCTTCCTTTTTCATCTTCTCCTTCCGGCATCTTCTTCCATCTTCTTCTTCCTTCGATTCGCTTCTTCTTCCTCCGGTCTTCTCGTCCTTCTCGTCCGGCGTCGTCCTTCTCGTCCGGCATCGTCGTCTCTTCTCGCAGGCCGCTCCTCGCAATGGGAGGCTCCCGCTCTGTGAGGCTTCGCTCCGGGTGACAGGTCTTGTATAACGAAGGCACCGGTGACCCCGCCCCCCCTCTGACGTCATGGGGAAAGCCATAGGGAATTCCACATGACGTCCCCGTGCGTCAGAGGGGGCGGGGTCACCAGGTGCCTTCGTTATAAAAGACCTGTCACCCGGAGCGAAGCCTCACAGAGCGGGAGCCTCCCATTGCGAGGAGCGGCCTGCGAGAAGAGACGACGATGCCGGACGAGAAGGACGACGCCGGACGAGAAGGACGAGAAGACCGGAGGAAGAAGAAGCGAATCGAAGGAAGAAGAAGATGGAAGAAGATGCCGGAAGGAGAAGATGACGGAAGGAGAAGATGACGGAAGGAGAAGATGAAGAAGGAAGACCAGAAGAAAGAAGATTTTAATAAAGGAATTGTCAAAGACCGTCTCCTGTCATTTTTACCATTTTTGACACTTTTTTGGTGAAATGGTAGGGGTACTTTTGTACCCCCTTACCATTTCACACTGGGGGGGGGCGGGATCTGGGGTCCCCTTGTTAAAGGGGGCTTCCAGATTCCGATAAGCCCCCCGCCCGCAGACCCCCACAACCACCGGCCAGGGTTGTGGGGATGAGGCCCTTGTCCTCATCAACATGGGGACAAGGTGCTTTGGGGGGGACCCCAAAGCACCCTCCCAATGTTGAGGGCATGTGGCCTGGTACGGTTCAGGCGGGAGGGGGGGCCGCTCTCGTCCCCCCCTCCTTTCCTGCGGCCTGCCAGGTTGCGTGCTCGGATAAAGGGTCTGGTATGGATTTTGAGGGGGACCCCACGCCATTTTTTTTTTTTTTTTGGCCGGGGTTCCCCTTAAAATCCATCCCAGACCTGAAGGGTCTGGTATGGATATTTGGGGGGGACCCCACGCCATTTTTTTTATTTTTTTTTGGCTGGGGTCCCCCTTAATATCCATACCAGACCTGAAGGGCCTGGTTATTGAATTTGGGGGGGACCCCTACGCTTTTTTTTTTTCTGCAAAAATGACACTTTGTCATTCGAATTCATTCGTTATATCTGCTATAATAATTTCGTTCAAATTAGTTGAAATTCGATATTGGTAGTTGGATTTACTAACGATTCGTAACTATTCATAACGATTCGTAACGATTCGTAACTATTCATAACGATTCGTAACGATTCGTAACTTACGAATTTTTTTATATACGAAACGGGACGAAACGAAACGAAACGAATTTTTTGGCAGTTCCCATGTCTACTGGATATAGTCAATTTAATTTTCCTCCGCTCTTCAAAAAAGGGACTCTCCTCGTTGAGGAGGGACAGGGTTAAGGCAAGGATTTTTTTTTTTTTCTCTTTTTTCCCCTCTCTGCCCACCCCTTCCCCACAACGAAGAGGGGAGGAAATGAATTTTACAGATTATACACCAATAAAACGAACTGTATCCAGAGGGGACAATCCAAATATCAAACTTGAAACACTGGAATAATAGAATGGATAAGATGCATGATATAGTAACAAACTGTTAGACTCAGAATAAGAATACAACTCCAAGGAGGGAGGGGGAGGGGAGGGGGGGGAGGGGAAGAGGGATAACAGGTCAAAGATGGTAATAAATATATGCTGGTCTAAATATCCAAAGACGGAGACAACATATAAGTAGTGATATCAAAATGTGATATATAAACCGATTCATAATAAGGGTTCTTCTTTCTCCCCCCGAACTGGAGTGGGGGGGAGGGGAAAAACCTCACATGGGGGGGGGGGGGAAAGGGGAGGAAACAGAAGAAAATAATTTTTTTAATTTTATTTTTTTTTCTCTCCTCCCCCTTCTCCTCCTCCCCTCTCTGCTTCCCTCTCCCCTTACCCTACCTTATCCCCCCCGAGGGAGCGGAGGGGAAACCCTGCTAAATCCTACATCACCTAAACTAAATTATTCCTGGACCAGGGACACGTCCTAAACCTAAAAAATCCCTATATACCCCCTAATTAGGGAACTTACATAGTAAGGTTAGACTCAACGAGTCATTTAGAGAATGCTAGCGGTATGAAAGTTTAAAGTAACAAGTGATAGGGAACACTAGAAGAGCATACAGCTCACGGTGTGAGTGGGTGTGATAATAGGAAGGAAAGAAAAGGAAAAAAAAAAAGAAAAATACTTTTGACGTATGACAACCATTAAGGTTTGTTCATTTAATACAAGAGGACTAAATGTAACAACTAAAAGAACACAAATTTTATATTCTCTCCAGAAACAAAATGTAGGAGTTATTCTCTTCCAGGAAACGCATTTCCGCACGGATCAACTACCAAAAATACAGAACAGACATTATCCTAACTGGTACCATGACACATATCCATACTCAAAATCTAGAGGTGTCTCAATAGTAATCCATAACTCGATACCTCACCAGGTTATAGAAAAATGGACAAGTCGAGATGGCAGAGCAATATTGTTAAAATTGAATATATACGGACAGAAATATACTTTTATTAACCGCTTCCCGACCGCCTCCTGTAGATATACGTCAACAGAATGGCACGGGCAGGCAAAAGCACGTACCTGTACGTCCCCTTTAATTTGCCTGCCCGGGGGGCGCGCGCGCGACCCGGCGGGAGCTCCGTGACCACGGCCGCGGGACCAGCGGACCCGATCGCCGCTGGTATCCCGCGATCGGGTTACGGAGCTGAAGAACGGGGAGAGGTCTATGTAAACAAACCTCTCCCCGCGCTTCCTACACTGACTGTCAGTGATCGGCGGTTCCCTGTCATCGGGAACGCCGATCAATGACGTCAGACGTACAGCCACGCCCCCCTACTGTAAAAAAAAACACAACACGTCACACTGACTCCTCCCCGCCCCCTAGTGGTTAACCCCCTAACTACAACTGTCATTTACATAGGAATCAGTGCTATTTAAATAGCACTGATTTCTGTATAAATGACAAATGTCCCAAAAATGTGTCAAAAATGTCCGATGTGTCCGCCATAATGTCGCAGTCACAATAAAAATCGCTGATCGCCGCCATTACTAGTAAAAAAAAAAATATTAATAAAAATGCTATAAAACTATCCCCTATTTTGTAAACGCTATAACTTTTGCGCAAACTAATCAATAATTGCGATTTTTTTTTACCAAAAATATGTAGAAGAATACGTATCGGCCTAAACTGAGGAAAAAAAAATGTTTTTTTATATATTTTTTGGGGATATTTATTATAGCAAAAAGTAAAAAATATTGCATTTTTTTCAAAATTGTCGCTCTATTCTTGTTTATAGCGCAAAAAATAAAAACCGCAGGCGCGATCAAATACCACCAAAAGAAAGCTCTATTTGTGGGAAAAAAAAGGACGCCAATTTTGTTTTGGAGCCACGTCGCATGACCGCGCAATTGTTAGTTAAAGCGACGCAGTGCCGAATTGCAAAAAGGGGCCTGGTCCTTTGGCTGCCAATTGGTCCGGGGCTGAAGTGGTTAATATTTACTTACCAAATATAGACCAAATTAAAACAGGCATCCAATTACTAACAAAGATGATGATTAAAGCAGAAGGGACAATCATAATAGGTGGCGACTTTAATTTCGTTCTAGACCGAAATATGGACACTACAGCAAAAACAGGACCCCAAAAGAAAACTGAGGAAAGAGCATTTAAAAAACTGTTAGCGCAACATCAATTAGTAGATATATGGAGAATAATAAACCCAAGTACAAAAGACTATACATTTTACTCTCAGATACACAACACATACCATAGACTGGACTACTTCTTGATAAACTCTTCGGCGATTACAGCAATATCTGCCCCCGAGATAGGGAATTTTATATGGTCAGACCATGCACCCATTTACTTAACCATAGATACAACAAATAAAAGTACATTTAGAGGCACATGGAAACTAAATGACAACTTATTATTCGATGAAACCTGTAAAACCGAGATTAGCTCTGCGATACCGAACTTTACATTAGATCATATAAAAGACAATACATCACTCCCAAACCAATGGGAAACTCTTAAATGTATAATAAGGGGCCTCTTTATTAAACACGGGTCTAGATTGAAGAAAATGAAAAGTAACAGGTCAACAGAGTTGATACAAGAAATCACGGAACTAGAGAAACAACATAAGCAGAATACAACACGAGAAACGCTAATGGTTCTCTCAGACAAAAGAATAGAGATGAGAACATTATTAAATGAACAATCACTTCGGATTAGAGATAAAAATCGCACCCTATATTACCACCAAGATAATAAACCAGGCAAAATACTAGCCAGAGCTTTAAAACAACAAACAAGAACCACATCAATTGCCAAAATCAAAACAGATTCAGGGGAATTGACATACGACCCAAAGAAAATTATGGAAACATTCCATATATTCTACTCTGGCTTGTATAATTTACCCAACCAACCAACAAAACAAAACCCAGAAGATTTTGATCAAAAGATAAAACAATATATAACAGAAACCCTGATACCATCTCTGCTCGACAGCGATATTGAACAACTAGAAAATGAATTTTCAGAAATTGAAATTCAAACAGTAATAGACTCATTGACAGTAGGTAAAAGCCCAGGACCCGACGGATTTAGTCCACGGTTTTATAAAATATACAAAGATTTACTTATTCCAATTTTAAAACGCACATTTAACTCTGTATCTATAGCCCAGCCCTTTGTATCACAGAGTATGCAAGCATACATATCTCTCATACCTAAACCTGATAAAGACCATACACTATGTGGAAATTATAGACCGATCTCCCTGACGAACATTGACCTCCGAATCTACTCTAAGATTATAGCCAATAGGCTCACCCCTAAACTGCCAGGAACGATACACCTAGACCAAGTAGGATTCGTGGAAGGAAGAGAGGCGAGGGATAACACCCTGAGCGGAGAAGGGAAGATATATAAGGTATGTATATATTTTTATATATATATATATATATATATATATATATATATATATATAAAACCCTGACATTGGTCGAATATGCTAAGAGACACGCCATCCCATCCTGTCTATTGGCAGTGGACGCTGAAAAAGCGTTTGACAGGGTGGGATGGCGATTCTTCGAAGAGACACTGAAGCAATGGGGACTAGGCCCTAGACTGCTAGAAAAAATTTTGGTTTTATACCAGAACCCAACGGCTAAAATTCGAGCCAATGGGGTGCTATCAGATACGATAACAATACTGAACGGAACCAGACAGGGATGTCCCTTATCTCCATTGATATATGTCCTAACTATGGAACACCTGATGACAGCAATCCGGATAAATAAAGATATACAGGGAATTAAAATAAAAGACCAAGAATATAAACTGTCAGGATACGCAGACGATCTATTACTATATATCACAAACCCCATAGTGACATTACCCAATATAATAAAAGAATTTAAACGCTTTGCTGAAGTTAGTAATTTCAAAGTAAATTATAACAAAACAGAAGCCCTAAATATTTCACTTCCCATAAATATCATTGATGTACTTAAAAAAAAAATTTTTCTTTCAAATGGCAAAATAGCACTATTAAATACCTGGGAATATTTATCCCCAATGATATGAGAAAACTCCAAGAAAGTAACTATGTCCCATTAACACAAAAAATAACGAAACTACTTCAAAACTACAATAAAGGGATTTTTTCCTGGACAGGTCGCATAAATATTATAAAAATGGACATACTTCCAAAAATACTATATGTGTTCCAAACAATTCCAATATTCCCCTTAAAA
The DNA here is from genome assembly GCA_028564925.1 of Lithobates sylvaticus. Classification (NCBI taxonomy): domain Eukaryota; kingdom Metazoa; phylum Chordata; class Amphibia; order Anura; family Ranidae; genus Lithobates; species Lithobates sylvaticus. Next base: position 123,583,446 of record CM053032.1, on the reverse strand, counting down.
AACATATTAAACACCCTACGAAGACTTATCGGCAGCTTTGTCTGGGCGGGCAAACCGGCAAGAGTCAGTAGGGAAATCCTCATAAGACGCAAAAAAGATGGTGGACTGGCTCTTCCGGATTTATCCGCCTATCTTAAAGCATCCCTGGTAACCAGGATTTTAGACTGGTTTAACAATAAAGAAACCAAACAATGGGTGAAATTAGAGGAAGGAATTATGAACATAAACTTAAAAGTATTGCCATGGATAAAGAAAGAGAATAGACCTTTAAGACAAGAGATGCCACTCTTGATCGAAGCAACACTGAAAGTATGGGACGGATTGATGAAGAGGGGAATAGGGTCATCATATATAGGCCCAATGACACCCCTCTTCTGCAACCCTGACTTCCCCCCAGCAAGCGAAACCAAAACTTTTTTAAAATGGGAGAAAAAAGACAACATCAGAATTATACAAACAATGGAGAATAAAAAACTCATTCGATTAGAAGACATGGGTAGAGAACATGCACATAAATGGATACAACACAGACAGCTTCAGGAATATATAAATACTCTTGAGAAAACAGGAATACTGGATAGAACACCTACAACACTGGAAACACTACTACTACAAGAACAAAGACCTACACATAACCTATCCAATATATATGAGTATTTAATCTCAAACAGTAATATACAAGAGCTAAAATATGTAAGAAAATGGGAACAAGAGATAGAAGAGGTTATACCCAGAGAAAAATGGGACAAAGCAATTCTATTAACACACAAAATGTCTCTTTCCAATAGGCACCAGGAAAGAAACTACAAATTACTAGTGAGATGGTATAAATGCCCAATTGACCTGCACAAGATCAATATAGAAAATGACAGCACCTGTTGGAGATGTCAAAAAGCAATTGGGACTATGTCACATATTTGGTTTTTATGTCCAAAGGTTTACATATTCTGGGAAAAAATATTCAAAATATATAGCGAGATGACAGATATAAAAATACAACCAGATATAAAGATCGCTATATTATCAATGATACCAGGTACGATTAAAAAGATAAGAAAAGGGATATTAAAACACTGCTTAACCGCAGCTAGAACAGTAATAGCAAGAAAATGGAAAAACAATATAGCACCCTCAATCGAAGAATGGATAGTAGAAATGGATGAGATGCGTTCGCTGGAAGAGAGGATCATAAAAGAAGAAGGCCAAAAAGACCACATAAGAGAAACGTGGCAAAAATGGGAGGGGTATAGGATATTATCTTCGCTATTGCGGACAATATGAGGGAGGAGGGGGGATGGGAGGGGGGGGGCGAGATCCTCTTCCTTTTTTTCGGTCCTTTATTTGCTTTCTGGGGTTTCTTTTTTTTTTTTTTCTTCTCTTCCTTTTTTTTTCTCTTTTTTCGTTGGGTGTTCGTATGAATGAATAGAATATGACAGTTTGTTTGATAAGTTTTAATGACCATATGATTAGAATAGGGAACGAATGCAAGATTAATAATATACAATCAACATACACGGGTACAGGAATAAAGAACTAAAAAACCGCAAATAGATACAACTGTAAAATGTATGTATAATATATATGAAACTGCAATGTTTAATCTTGTTAAAATGTGAAAATGGAAATAAAGTAAAGATTTACACAAAAAGTTGAGTGCTTGTCATTGTTTTATGGTGGTTGTCTTGTCATGTTGTTCTTAGGTGATAATGGCCAGATTTTTAATTTTTTATTGAAAACATTTTTTTTGTTGGTATTTGTTTAGTCATCTATTTTATTTTTATTTTTTGTTCAGGTGGGAAAATTTGTATGTTTAGTCCACCTGAAAGGGGGGTAGTGGGCGATGCCCTCAGTTAGCAGCTGGATGCATTTTGTTTAAGACAAAAGTTGGTAGGAAACCATTCTAGCCGTGGGAGTTTGTGTTTTTTTATTTGGTTATCTTCATTCAGGTGGAAAAGAGTTCCAAAAGGTTTAGCCTTGGTCCACCTGAAAGGGGAGTTAGTGCATAGATCGTAAGATACAGATAAATGCATTGGTTGTTTTTTTTTAGTGTTTTTAAATTGAGAATTTTTGAGAAATAACATTGACGTTCATTTTTGAAATTTTGATCATACCAGGGGGATCCATTTTAGAGTGGGTTCAGCCTAAAGAGGTCATGGTTGTTTGGATAGTTTGGTCAGAGTTGCAGAAGCCAGGAATACTAAGTTCCTGGGTTCCAAGGAGGGAAATATGAGTAAATATAGTAAGCGAGCAGATATTATGGATAAGAATTTGATTCTGCTCTTGTTTTTCAATTCCAGAATCCTGGTGGAGCAAGATTGGAAAGGTTTCTGGAAAATAGATGATAGATGATCATCTGGTTGGCAGTTTGGCTGTGCCATACCACACCGCAAATGTCTTCTAATAAATATCAGGAGAACCGGATAAACAAAAAGATTCACTTTAATACTTGTTCTTTTCTTATGGACAATTTGGTGCTGAATCTGAAAGACTGTGCCTATCAACAAGACTTAAAACATTTTTGCTGGAGTCTCTCCTGATAAATGCAAACATGTTATTAATATACGTGCAATGGGTTGGAGGTTGGGGGAAGGAATATAACACATCCAATGTGTCATTACATGAAATGTAAAATATGTGTTTTTTGTTGGAGGGAGGAGTTGAAAGAAGAAAAGTTGTGTAATGTATGACATGTATTGACGTAACGGAATTTATATGGTGCAGGTACCAAGGAGGCGGGCACTTATGCATAATAAGGTGTCTGTTGGCCAGACTAGAGGGTGCCAGGTGACACATCAATGGGGTGGAAATTTCCTTGTATGGGGGAGATACGCCTGGTTGATGTCTCACCTGAGAGGTTGAAACCCTGCACAGGTAATGCCAGTGAATACTGTCAAGGCAGGAATGCCTAACACAGGCATCCAGCACCGAGTGAACAGATCAATGGGCTGCACTAAAGGAATCAGGCTCAAAAGTGAAGTGAAAATATATATTTATTAAAGGATAAAGACACACGTGAAAACCAAACACAGCAAACCATGAACAAGCAAGAAAGCAAATAATACACAGCAACCTCAAAACCCTAATCTAACTAACTAACTAACTAACTAACTATAAATACACACAAGGAAATGGAACACATATATTACAAGGCAGGGATAAGAGAACAAGGGGAACAGGAGGCCAGGTGGAGGAAGCAGGAGCAAGGGGAAGCTAAGGCAGGAATTAGGGGACAAGTCTCAGGAACCAGGTAAAGGAAACAGAGTCCAGGACAGGGCAGGAAGCTGATCAGGAACAGGTTTCAGGCAATGGATCAGATCAGGCAGGGACAAGGCTTGCAGGAAGGAATTCTAAAGCACTGAGCCTCGCTGGTGGCCACCAGAACTGCACCCTTTGATGCCGAAAAAAACAGTGACACCAGCAGGCGATCCAAGCAATAACACTGTTCCTAGGTACAGTGGAAATAAAAACAGCAGGGCAGCAGGCTCCGGGTCTTCAGGCTGGGCAGCGAGCTTCGGGTCATCAGACTGGGCAGCGAGCTTCGGGTCATCAGGCTGGGCAGCGAGCTTCGGGTCATCAGCCTGGGCAGCGAGCTCCGGGTCATCAGGCTGGGCAGCGAGCTACGGGTCATCAGGCTGGGCAGCGAGCTACGGGTCATCAGGCTGGGCAGCAGACAGTGGCTCATCAGGCTGGGCAGCAGACAGTGGCTCATCAGGCTGGGTAGAAGACAGTGGCACATCAGGCTGGGCAGCAGACAGTGGCTCATCAGGCTAGGCAGCATACAGGAACACATAAGGCTGGGCAGCAGACAGTGGCTCATTAGGCTGGGCAGCAGACAGTGGCTCATCAGGCTGGGCAGCAGACAGTGGCTCATCAGGCTGGGCAGCAGACAGTGGCTCATCAGGCTGGGCAGCAGACAGTGGCTCATCAGGCTGGGCAGCAGACAGTGGCTCATCAGGCTGGGCAGCAGACAGTGGCTCATCAGGCTGGGCAGCAGACAGTGGCTCATCAGGCTGGGCAGCAGACAGTGGCTCACCAGGCTGGGCAGCAGACAGTGGCTCATCAGGCTGGGCAGCAGACAGTGGCTCATCAGGCTGGGCAGCAGACAGTGGCACATCAGGCTGGGCAGCATACAGGAACACATCAGGCTGGACAGCAGACAGGAACACATCAGGCTGGGCAGCAGACGGTGGCTCATCAGGCTGGGCAGCAGACGGCGGCTCATCAGGCTGGGCAGCAGACGGCGGCTCATCAGGCTGGGCAGCAGACGGTGGCTCATCAGGCTGGGCAGCAGACGGTGGCTCATCAGGCTGGGCAGCAGATGGTGGCTCATCAGGCTGGGCAGCAGACAGTGGCTCATCAGGCTGGGCAGCAGACAGTGGCTTATCAGGCTGGGCAGCAGACAGTGGCTCATCAGGCTGGGCAGCAGACAGGAACACCTCAGTCTGGGCAGAGGACACATCAGACTGGGAAGCTGGCCGTGGGTCATCAGACTGGGAAGCTGGCAGCGGGTCAGACTGGAAGGCAGGCAGCGGGTCATCAGACTGGAAGGCAGGCAGCGGGTCATCAGGCTGGAAGGCAGGCAGTGGGTCATCAGGCTGGACGGCAGGCAGCAGGGCATCAGGCTGGAAGGCAGGCAGCAGGTCATCAGGCTGGAAGGCAGGCAGTGGGTCATCAGGCTGGACGGCAGGCAGCGGGTCATCAGGCTGGAAGGTAGGCAGCGGGTCATCAGACTGGGAGGCGGGCAGCAGGGCATCAGACTGGAAGGCAGGCAGCGGGCCTTCAGGCTGGGAAGCTGGCAGCGGGCCATCAGACTGGAAAGCTGGCAGCGGGTCATCAGACTGGAAGGCTGGGACGTCAGGCTTGAGGGCTGGAACATCAGGCTGGAAGGCTGGCAGCGGGACATCAAGCTGGAAGGCTGGAAAATCAGGCTGGAAGGCCGGCACCAGGTCATCAGACTGCGAAGCTGGCAGCGGATCAGACCTGAAGGCAGGCAGCGGGTCATCAGACTGGAAAGCTGGCAGCGGGTCATCAGACTGGGAAGCTGGCAGCGGGTCATCAGACTGGGAAGCTGGCAGAGGGTCAGACTGGAAGGCAGGCAGCGGGTCATCAGACTGGAAGGCGGGCAGCAGGGCATCAGGCTGGAAGGCAGGCAGCGGGTCATCAGGCTGGAAGGCAGGCAGTGGGTCATCAGGCTGGACGGCAGGCAGCAGGGCATCAGGCTGGAAGGCAGGCAGCAGGTCATCAGACTGGAAGGCAGGCAGCGGGTCATCAGGCTGGACGGCAGGCAGCGGGTCATCAGGCTGGAAGGTAGGCAGCGGGTCATCAGACTGGGAGGCGGGCAGCAGGGCATCAGACTGGAAGGCGGGCAGCGGGCCTTCAGGCTGGGAAGCTGGCAGCGGGCCATCAGACTGGAAAGCTGGCAGCGGGTCATCAGACTGGAAGACAGGCAGCGGGTCATCAGACTGAAAAGCTGGCAGCGGGTCATCAGACTGAAAAGTTGGCAGCGGGTCATCAGACTGAAAAGCTGGCAGCGGGTCATCAGACTGAAAAGCTGGCAGCGGGTCAGACTGGGAAGCTGGCAGCGGGTCATCAGACTGGGAAGCTGGCAGCGGGTCATCAGACTGGGAAGCTGGCAGCGGGTCATCAGACTGGGAAGCTGGCAGCGGGCCATCAGACTGGAAGGCAGGCAGCGGGCCATCAGACTGGAAGGCAGGCAGCGGGTCATCAGACTGGAAGGCAGGCAGCGGGTCATCAGACTGGAAGGCAGGCAGCGGGTCATCAGACTGGGAAGCTGGTAACGGGTCATCAGACTGGAAGGCAGGCCGCGGGTCATCAGACTGGAAGGCAGGCAGCGGGTCATCAGACTGGGAAGCTGGCAACGGGTCATCAGACTGGAAGGCAGGCAGTGGGTCATCAGACTGCGAAGCTGGCAGCGGGTCAGACTGGAAGGCAGGCAACGGGACATCAAGCTGGAAGGCTGGAACATCAGGCTGGAAGGCCGGCACCAGGACATCAGACTGGAAGGCTGGGACGTCAGGCTTGAGGGCTGGAACATCAGGCTGGAAGGCTGGCAGCGGGACATCAAGCTGGAAGGCTGGAACATCAGGCTGGAAGGCCGGCACCAGGACATCAGACTGGAAGGCTGGGACATCCGGCTTGAGGGCTGGAACATCAGGCTGGAAGGCCGGCAGCGGGACATCATGCTGGAAGGCCGGCAGCGGGACATCATACTGAAAGGCCGACACCAGGACATCAGACTGAAAGTCTGGGACATCAGGCTGGAAGGCAGGCAACGGGACATCAAACTGGAAGGCTGGAACGTCAGGCTGGAAGGCTGGCACTGGCTCTTCAGGCTGGAACTCTGGCACTTCGGGCTGGGACAGATTGGTGGGTGTGGAGGCAGGTTGGGTTAATGGCAGGATAGTTTTGGTTGGGAAAAACTTTTGTTTTTTCTTTGACTTAGTCACTGAAGCTCTGTAGGTGGGGGGTGCAGCAGACAGGAAAGGAGGATTGGGATATGGCAGAGAAGAGGTAACAGTAGCTGGGGGAAGTTCTTGTGGATTTGTAGGCAGCTGAGAAGAGGCAGGGGGGTTAAATGCAGGATAGGTACAGGGAGCAGAGACTGGATATGAGTATTTGGTTGGGAGCAGTGTATACTGGGTGGCAACTGAGTTTGGTATGGGTGATGGGGAAACATACATTCGTGGATTTGTAGGCAGCTGAGAAGAGGCAGGGGGGTTAAATGCAGGATAGGTACAGGGAGCAGAGACCGGATATGGGTATTTGGTTGGGAGCAGTGTATACTGGGTGGCAACTGAGTTTGGTATGGGTGATGGGGAAACATACATTCGGGTAGGCTGGTGTCTGATGGCAGAAGTGGTTTGTTTTGCTGGGGCTAATTGCATCATGTCAGACCATGCTGAACGTATAGGTTGTACAAACTGTGGTTTTAAGTCTCCCTGTCTAACAAAAGACTGAGCAGACACAATGCACTCAGCAATCACCTGTGGGGAACAGCCAGAGTAGTCCTCACAAAAGTCGGCAGGATCATCTTCAAAAAGCCATACTAGGGATACAACCTGATTCATATTAAAAGGGGGAGTGAAATCATCACGGCCCTCAGGAATACAGGGCAGGGCCAGCTCTGTACAAATCTTGATCAGAGGCTGCACATCCTCAAAAAGAAAACTGCCCTGATCAACGAAACATGGGCTATACGGATGCATTCCAGTAGTTGCTCTCTAGTATAGTCACCTAAAGTCTGATAACAAAAATCTCTGTCATCTGTTGCCAGGAGCGAAAGATACAAAATATCTTCCAGATGCATTTTTCTTGGCAATAGCAAGTGTCCAGACCCAATTCCCAAGTGCAGCCGATCTGTTTGTATGGCTTCAGAATTCTGTCAAGGCAGGGATGCCTAACACAGGCATCCAGCACCGAGTGAACAGATCAATGGGCCGCACTAAAGGAATCAGGCTCAAAGGTAAGTGAAAATATAAATTTATTAAAGGATAAAGACACACGTGAAAACCAAACACAGCAAACCATGAACAAGCAAGAAAGCAAATAATACACAGCAACCCCAAAACTCTAATCTAACTAACTAACTATAAATACACACAAGGAATTGGAACACATTTATTACAAGGCAGGGATAAGAGAACAAGGGGAACAGGAGACCAGGTGGAGGAAGCAGAAGCAAGAGAAAGCCAAGGCAGGAATCAGGGGACAGGGCAGGAAGCGGATCAGGAACAGGTTTCAGGCAATGGATCAGATCAGGCAGGGACAAGGCTTGCAGGAAGGAATTCTGAAGCACTGAGCCTCAGTGAAGGATGGGCTTATGTACTCCCAGCAGTTCCACATCAGGTGCAGCTTGATCACTAGAATGTCCATCTGCTGGGAGACCCCCGCTGGTGGCCACCAGAACTGCACCCTTTGATGCCGAAAGAAACAGTGACTCCAGCAGGCGATCCAAGCAATAACACTGTTACTGACAAATACACACAGGAGCATGCTCCGTTAAATAAAGGGAACAAACGCTGGCTACCAGGGTACAGCATGCCTTCACCACATGGCGCTGCAACATCTCACAGTGGTTGATAAAACCTATTACCCTATATGTGCTGAGTATACACTGAATTAAGTGCGGTCATTGTACCAGTGACTTACTCCCAGAGATGTGCGGACACAGAATGAGGTGCATGCAGGACGCTTATCTCTGAGGAGTAACCGGTAGAGGAGGGATGTATTCAGCACTATATTGGGGGAATAGGAGCTGGGATGGGTGTTGTTAATGGAGTGGACATTGGTATCCTGAGGAACAAACTCTCAGCCATAGCTTAAGCGGGACTTTGTTACTCAGAAAGATTGGTGGCATCCTTAAAAACATTCAACAAAGTCACAAAAATACCCAGGGTAAAGTGGCTCCAGATTTGGTGAACCATGTTGAGAGGTTGGTAGAGAGTGTGATGGTACAGGACAGAAATCTGTCATGGGCTCTGGCGTGCACACAGTGGCAGGAGTAATTATCAACCAGCATTAAGCTGATTGTACAGTCTCTGCATGAGGGGCAGTGGCCTGATGAGTTAGCATCACCGCTCAGTAAGAATTGGCCAAAACACGTCACTTACACTAATTCAAAGTGGTGGTCGAATGCCTGGATGGGCTGTACTAGATTGTGAAAGGTGTTATGCTGTATGATTCCATATACAGAAGTGCAGACTCGGTCTGTGTATTTGGTGGCATCAATGGGCTTACTGACTGGGGATTCTATCTTGTTACATTTGAGGCTAAATCACCCACATGCGATCAGAGAAGATGGAGGCTGGAGGCAGGTTGATACTTCCCTCGGTCGGAAGTATGACCATGATGTCCTTTGTATGCCAGGTCAATACATGGTGGTGAACGTAAAAATTTTGGGAGTTTTTTCAGGGATCATTGCTGGGAAGGAAGCACCTGGGTATCATTTAGGACATAGATGAATTTGTCTCTTTGTCCTAAAGAATACCGATGTAACGTTAGTCATAAAACTAGAAGGTTCCTTGAACCTAACTATAGGTAGAGGTGCATGGTATACCCTGGGCATGGTCTCTGAAATCCAGGCACAGGGATGGAATTGTGTGGGTTTTGTCATTGTTGCAGATTTATATGTGTGGTTAGACTCAATATTTAGATAGAAAGGTCTCTCATTTGTCTATGCAAGTTAAGGGACGAATTGACGGTAGGGTCTCTGTGTACAAGTTAGAGACATTGCTGTGAAGTCAGAGCCCTGCAATACCGCTGGGAGCAAGCCTGCCTAATCCCGACCCATATTTACAGTAAAGGGTTATAGAAGGTTGGGAGCGGGGTGCGTAAATGGATGGGATACATATATATGTATATAGTATGGTAATAAGTTGATTTATGTTATGGTATAGTGTGACCTATGTGTATTGTAGACTAGTATTATGGGCAAGAAAGGCCCTCTTCGAGACTCGGTATTTGAGAGCAGGTTGATATGTTACTCTGAATGCGTGCTGGTGAATGGTGAATGAATGGACACCCCTTGCCTGTACTGCATCCCATCCTGAAGATACCAGTCACTGAAGAATGATGGTGGTGTGTCACTCAGTAGCAAAGCGGCACATGTTGGGAAGCACAACACAGTAAGACCATTATGGACTGTTCCATAGGAGCTGTTTCTGCACATGTTGAAAAACATGACATGTTAAGGACTGTTCTATAGGTACTGATCCGGATACACTTGTTGGGGAGAAAACAGTTATGGGCTGTTCAATAGAGGCCGGGTCTGAAGAAGGGTGATATGCGCCTTTTAAGCGCAAAGCGGCATATGTTGGATAAGAAATATGGTTTAGTATCATACTTCTGGTATTTCACTTCCTGTTTGTTATAGCCAGGTTGCCTCAGTTGGAATGAAACACACCAAGCTTTGTAATCAGAAGAACAATGGCTTGGCTCAGACCCACCTACTGTGATATATGTGATTATAGACTCCAAGAGAATAAGATCGAGCTAGACGGCTCAAGGCTAATAGAGATGCTGCCCCTAGTGGACAATACAGCATGCTGCCTGAAGAATGGGCAGACATGTAAAGGATTACCTCTTGGCGATGTCTATTGGATGGAAGGCAAATGGGGGTGGCTATGAGTGGGCGTGTATGTTTGAATGAAAGGATCACACACACAGGAAATGCTCTCTCTCTGTCTCTCTCTGCTTGTTGAGGAAAGCCTGTCATGAGGCTGTGTCTCTGCAAACCTGATTATTCGGCCATCTTGAGGCCTATCCCATGTGGGCACCTCTTATTCCATCTCAGCTACTAGGATATGCTAAGAATACGATTGTATTGTGTTGTGATTGTATGCTATGTAATCTTGTAACTTCTAATAATACCTTATATAAGCTTTCTTATTTCCTTGGGAAATAAATTAAACTGGATTACTCATAAACCGTGTGTGTGTGGGTTTCATAGCTAACTTTATATTATGGTGATATTAACAATAGCATGCGCTCAGAGTTTTACTAGACTAACTAATTTATAGGGACTAGACAAATTAATACATAGATGATATAATATTAGTAATTAATATTAAATCGCTTTCTACACTGGCTATCAAACCAAAAATTGTTATGAGAAAGACAAAAGTCAAGCACATTGCGTAAAAATATTTTGTGAGTATGTGGTAAATCATCTCTTTGGCTTAAAGCCCAATTGAGGGCTAATAAGGTGTCATGAAGATCCTGCCAGAAACTTAAACCCGGGCCGTCCCGGCCCTCAGATTCCACTGCGCATGCGCATGCACGCCCGGGCGCGTGCACGTGTGCAGCCGTGCACAGGGAGACGGGCGCGCAGTGTTGGTCATCTTACTTTAAAAAAGTAATTAGTTAAGTTACAAATTACTTCTCCCAAAAAGTAACTGCGTTAGTAACTCTAGTTACTACATTGGAAAAGTAATTAGTTACACAGCAAAGTAACTGACTTTTTTTTTTAATATTCTATATGTGTAACTAAGGGGCGGGTCTAGTATTACTGTAACCAAGGGGCGCATTTATTATTATTGTTATATATTGTGTAACCAAGGGGCTGCTCTATTATTACTCTAACCAAGGGGCAGATCTGTTATAGCGTGTAAGCAAGTGGCGGGTCTATTATTATTATATCGTGTAAGGGGCGGATGGCTACAGAAGAGGGCGAATGGTAAATTAATGGGCAGAGCTCGATATATAACAATAATAATAAATGCGCCCCTTGGTTACAGTAATACTAGACCGGCCCCTTACTTACACGATAGACGCCCCTTGCAGAGTAGCACGAGCATCAGGAGCGTGCGGCATCGCCTCGTACAATTACATGTTAACTGCGCCGGCGCGGTGTAGAGTTCACTCAGAGCTGTTTAGGTTCGGCAATTTTTGGAAGCTCCGTAGTCCTTAGTACTACGCAAGCCCTGCGCCTGCGCAGTACAGGGGGTCCTTATCCGGCGGGGGAACTTTTTCGGCAGGACACCAGAATTACACTACTGCCATCTAGTGGCGGTAGATGTAATTGGGGTAACTAAGCCAAAGTAATGGGAACTGAGTTACCATGAGGGGAAAAGTAATCAGTTAGATTACTCGTTACCCTCTAAAGTAACTGCGTTAGGTAACTCAGTTTATTTTAACTCAGTTATCAGTGATGGCACTAACGCCGTTAAAGTAAACGGCGTTACGTAACGCCGTTACTTTAGAGGGTAACGAGTAATCTAACTGATTACTCTTCCCCTCGCGGTAACGCCGTTCCAATTACTGGGGCGGCGTTACCGCAATTACCCGCCGCGATCGCGGAGCCGTCCGCGGCCTCGGCCTTAGGAAAGGCCGCTGCTTCGGCCTAGCTCCGGAGCGGCGGCCATCTTGGTGCACCCGATGGCCACAGCTCCGGCCTAGCTCCGGAGCGGCGGCCATCTTGGTGCACCCGTCGGCCGTTTACAATGTGATTGCTCCGTCAAATGACGGAGCGATCGCTTTGTAAACAAACCGGCGTCAAGATGACGCTGGTCTCCCCTCTGTGTACAGATCTGTACAGTGGAGGGGAGAGATCGGATGGCAGCAGCCATCCCTCCATACCCTGCCCTGCCACTACTCTGCAACACCCTGCCAATACTGCGCAATACTCTGCAACACCCCGCCAACACTGCGCAATACTCTGCAACACCCTGCCAACACTGCGCAATACTCTGCAACATCCTGCCAACACTGCGCAATACTCTGCAACACCCTGCCAATACTGCGCAATACTCTAAACACCCTGCCAATACTGCGCAATACTCTGCAACACCCTGCCAATACTGCGCAATACTCTGCAACACCCTGCCAATACTGCGCAATACTCTGCAACACCCTGCCAACACTGCGCAATACTCTGCAACACCCTGCCAACACTGCGCAATACTCTGCAACACCCTGCCAACACTGCGCAATACTCTGCAACACCCTGCCAACACTGCGCAATACTCTGCAACACCCTGCCAACACTGCGCAATACTCTGCAACACCCTGCCAATACTGCGCAATACTCTGCAACACCCTGCCAATACTGCGCAATACTCTGCAACACCCTGCCAACACTGCGCAATACTCTGCAACACCCTGCCAACACTGCGCAATACTCTGCAACACCCTGCCAACACTGCGCAATACTCTGCAACACCCTGCCAATACTGTGCAATACTCTGCAACACCCTGCCAATACTCTGCAACACCCTGCCAATACTGCGCAATACTCTGCAACACCCTGCCAATACTGCGCAATACTCTGCAACACCCTGCCAATACTGCGCAATACTCTGCAACACCCTGCCAATACTGCGCAATACTCTGCAACACCCTGCCAACACTGCGCAATACTCTGCAACACCCTGCCAACACTGCGCAATACTCTGCAACACCCTGCCAACACTGCGCAATACTCTGCAACACCCCGCCATACCCTGCAACACCCCGCCATACCCTGCAATACACGGTAATACCCAACCATGCTCGGCAATACCCAGCCATACTCGGCGATACCCAGCCGTACCCAGCTATACTCAGACAATAATACATTTGGGGAGATGACGTGGATATTACAGTGGGTGAGATTGTGGATATTACAGTGGGGGCTTTATGGTGGTGGAATTTTCAAAGGTTTTTGCAAATTCAATTATTATTTGCTGATCCGAAAAATGATCCGATCCGTGACTCTGCAACGATCCGATCCGTGAGTTTGGGGGGGACAGATGTACAGAGGGGGAACAGATATATGTGTGTGTGTGTGGGGGGGGACAGATGTGTAGTGGGGTACAGAGGGGGAACAGATATATGTGTGTGTGTGGTGGGGGGGACAGATGTGTAGTGGGGTACAGAGGGGGAACAGATATATGTGTGTGTGTGGGGGGGGGGACAGATGTGTAGTGGGGTACAGAGGGGGAACAGATATATGTGTGTGTGTGTGGGGGGGGGGGGGGGACAGATGTGTAGTGGGGTACAGAGGGGGAAACAGATATATGTGTTGGGGGGGAACAGACGTGCAGGGGGGTACAGAGAGGAAATATACGTGCAGGGGGGAACGCGCCCCTTGCTTACAGTAATACTAGACCCGCCCCTAAGAATATTAAAAAAAAAAGTCAGTTACTTTTCTGAGTAACTAATTACTTTTCCAATGTAGTAACTGAGTACTAACTCAATTACTTTTTGGAAGAAGTAATTTGTAATGTATTTTTTAAAGTAAGATTACCAGCACTGTCAGTTACTTACATCACTGGGCGTGCGCTCTAGTTAGCGCCAGCCAGCCTATTTAAACTTGGCCTGAGCAGACGGTCTTTGCTGTCTGCTCTACAGCGTTGTGGTGTGTGTAATCTGATCCTGATTTATCTGTCCTATTGACCCAGCTTACCAGTGTCTACCCAGCTATCTGCCTGTACCCGACCCCGGCTTGTTGTGACCATCCTTCTGTCTCATCCATTGTACCTCAATACCAGTTTGATTCCTGACCTGACTTCCTTGATGAACTCTGATTACCTGCATTGTCCCTGTCCGGTCTGCAGTCTGATCCCTGTAATGAACCTGATCCTTTGCATTGCTCCAGCCCATTCAGTGGTTCTGTTTCCTGCTCCCAGTCTGATCACCTGCACTGATCCAGCCGGTGCCATAGTCCTGCTTCCTGTTCTGCTATCCAGTCTGCTAAAGCTGTTTGTCCAGTTCCAGCCAGCTCTGCTATCCTGTTTACCTGTGAGCCTGCTTACCTGTTCAGTTCCGGCCTACTCTGCTGACCAGTCTGCTAAGCTGTCCATCCAGATCCATCCTGCTCCGCTGTCTAGTCTGCTAAGCTGTTTGTCCAGTTCCAGCCAGCTCTGCTATCCTGTTTACCTGTGAGCCTGCTTACCTGTTCAGTTCCGGCCTACTCTGCTGACCAGTCTGCTAAGCTGTCCATCCAGATCCATCCTGCTCCGCTGTCCAGTCTGCTAAGCTGTTTGTCCAGTTCCAGCCAGCTCTGCTATCCTGTTTACCTGTGAGCCTGCTTACCTGTTCAGTTCCAGCCAGCTCTGCTATCCTGTTTACCTGTGAGCCTGCTTACCTGTTCAGTTCCGGCCTACTCTGCTGACCAGTCTGCTAAGCTGTCCATCCAGATCCATCCTGCTCCGCTGTCCAGTTCCAGCCAGCTCTGCTATCCTGTTTACCTGTGAGCCTGCTTACCTGTTCAGTTCCGGCCTACTCTGCTGACCAGTCTGCTAAGCTGTCCATCCAGATCCATCGTGCTCCGCTGTCCAGTCTGCTAAGCTGTTTGTCCAGATCCAGCCAGCTCTGCTATCCTGTGTGCCTGTGAACCTGCTTACCTGTTCAGCTCCGGCTTACTCTGCTGACCAGTCCGCTAAGCTGTCCGTCCAGATCCAGCCAGCTCTGCTAACCTGTTTACCTGTGGTCCAGCTCATCCGTCTGTATCCAGTCTTCTCTGCTATTCTGGCCTCCACTGTGTCCGCTAAGTTGACTTGGTCACCCTACCGGTCTGTTGATCCTGCCAGGCACCCGTGCTCCTCCTCACTCCTGGGTCTCCTGTCCCCACACCAGGGAACCAGGAGTGGGAGAAGCAAGGGAGGTCTCTCTCTGCAATTTCGGGCTCGCACCACCAGGTACGTGACATAAGGTGTCATCATGTTGGATAACTGTGTATAAAGAGGACACGTCAGCTGTTACCAGATACATCTCTGTATTATTAGTTACCTCCACATTCTCCAAAAGTTGCAAAAAATTCTTAGTGTCATTCAAGTAAGCCTTCGTTTCAAGGACACGAATACTGCCCCAAGCTTGATGTAACAGACTCAATACCATTAACTATAGGTCTGGCTGGAGGGTTGACTAGGTCTTTGTGTATTTTAGGAAGAGTGTAAATGGTAGGTATACGACAACTACTTGGTGTTAAATATTTCCTTTCTTTACCCGTCAGCACTCCGGATTGGTGACCTGACTCTACCAAAATACTTAACTCCCCTCTATACTGTGAGGTGGGATCTCTATTTAACTTTTTTTAAGTCTCATTGTCAAACATTTCTGTTAACTGCCCCTGATAAAATTCTTTAGATAAAATCACCACCCCATCCCCTTTGTCTGCGGGCCTTACAATTATATCTCTCCTTTTTTCAAGCTCCTCAATCCCTTCTTGTACATACCTCAGGTTGACATTTTTCTTAGGCACCACTTGTTCTAGATCACGCAAAACCAGCCTTTTAAATACTTCCAGGTGTTGAGTTGCAGTGTTTGGTGGACTGAACAAGGATTTATTACGCAATCCACTATCCACTGCTCTGGATGTGTTCTTTTCAATATTAGTCAGGTCTTATGTAAGAAATAGTTTTTATATTTAAATTCCTCATGTATTTGTGTACGTCTATGTACACATCAAACTTGCTGATTGGTCTTTTCAAACCACATTTAAGTCCCAGAAGTAAAATATTAGTTTCTTTAGCAAATAATTCCACATTAGTTAAATTATATATACCACCTATTTGGTCTCCCTCCTTAATTGTTTGGACCCTGTGTCCTGCCCTACAGTCCCTAATTCTTCTCCCTAATGGGCCTTGCTGTTGCACATTGCCACGCTCCCAATAGGGTTGATCTTGCCATTGGAGTTCCCTGCGATTGGAGCCCATTTGGGGTGCACAAATGGTCTCTCACTCCGAGATGGGTAACCTCGACCCCTCCTCTGCCAACTCCTTCCTCCCACTAAAAAGGGACGTGGTGATTGGGGGAAATCTATTTGACACTGGTACCTGATAGGTATTGTCCTAAACAAAAGGGCTTTGGGATCTCATAGGGCCACCTCTACCTCTGTTTTGACCTTTGATTTCTCCCTCCTCTGTTTGGTCATATATCATACAATGGAGGAAAGGGAGATCTAACATTCTCCTGATGGTAATTAATATTTTTTAAGATGTTGTACTGGAGTTTGGGGAATATGAGGCCTTACTGTATGAGTCGTCATTTGATCACTCATGTTGTCATTAGTATTACCGGGATTTAATGTCTTTTGCCATACATAAATAGAATTCGATTTAAAATCTCCAAGATCCCGATGTTATTTTTTTATTTTGAGAGATTTAACTGCTTGCTGCCCATCAGCTTATTAGACGCACATTGATTTCCATGTGTTACAAATGAGGTTACTGCCAATAAGCAATACAATCTGTCAGTAGCAAACACATTTAATTGCCACCATAGCCTCAGGCTTAGCTGTCATTGTTGTGGGATCTTTTCTTAGGTAAACAACTCATTACAAGAAAGGTATAACCATATAACAAGAATATGAGTTTAGTAATCATTTAAATATTGCTTTTGGTAATAACATTTTTGAATCAAATGGAGTTTAATATTCATATATTAGGTTGAAAAATCTATCAACAGAATTTCCAGAAGGAAACTATTAATTTAGTATTTTATACTGTACCTTGTTTATTATTATACAAAACACTGTAAGTTATCTGACCTTTCTGAGGTCACAAGCGACATATGCTCTAAAGACAGGCTCTGCAGTCAGTCATCACTTTTCCTGGAAATAATTGTGATTGATTCTAAGAACATCTGTACTTGCCATTAGCCTATGATGTCTGATCATTACAGCCTGGCTCTTGTCATGTGAAACTATTTTATTGTCATTTGGCTTCCACCCATTCCACTTTTGCCAAGTTGTACAAAAGATGCCAAATTTAATTCTGTAAAGAAAAATGGCACCAAAACAGTGTAGTGTTTTCAAAAGAGGCCAAGTTAATTTTCCTACACAAATAATAAAGATATAAGATAATTTCCTAGTAGTTGAAGAATACATATTTTTATAAGATTTATTTTTAACAATGCAAATTACGTTAAAACATATTTTGCATTCCCCTGGCTTAGGGTACAATAAAGTACCCTAAGCCAGGATAAACAAGCCAGCATAAACAAGCGCACACTGTACAACTATAAGGCTTCTTTCACGCGGCCAGTTGCATACGACCTCCATTTTCCTGCTGCAAGAAAAAATGACCGGGTCGTGCAATTAGCAGTGGCTGCTAAGCCTATTTAAAGAATAAGTCCAGCCTGAGCTTGTTTTCCTGGGCTTCTCCTATTGGTAACAGGAGTGCAATTCGTTTTGCACTCATGTGCCCCATTTTCAGCAGAGAGCGGTGTGAAGTCTGCTCTCTACTGAAGTCACTGGAATCAGTCCAAGCACCAAAGTCATCATGACAATAAAGTCTGGATCCGCCAGGTGCCTGGACTGATGCTTGTCTCAGCCTCTTAGCGAGCCACTGAAAGACTGAGACGGCCACTCCCTGCCCCCCCCCCCACAGCTCAGCGCTCCAGTGAGCGCAGGGGGGCAGAGCGGGGAGCTAAGAGAACTGAGCCATCGCAGTGTTTGATGGCTCAGTTCTCAGTGCAGAGATGCCGGGGCACAGGTGCAGCATCAGTCCGATGCTGCATCCACCTAGGTAAGTATGATATTAGAAAAAAAAATCCCCAAGCATTATATATATTTTTTTTAAGCAGAGGCCCTAGAGAATAAAATTATAGGTGTTAATTTTTTTATTATAACAACAAAACCTGGGGAATGCCCAGGAAAAAACCAAGCCTACTTACCACCAGCTCGCAGACAACCAAATTGACCTGTCTAACAGTATGCGTTAAAAACAGGGGTTTAGTCCGCACGCATTTGCAAACGCATGCGTAAGCCACAGAGCCTCGTCAAGGCACCCTGATATCTGTGGTCCTAACACTAAACTAAGAGTGTCCCCACAGTGGAGGCACATGCATTCTAATGGGTAGATGAGGGCAGGTGGACTGAAGGGGAGCCACCCCTTCTTAAAGGTACAGGAGCACACCAAACGCCCAGCAGAATGCACAATGGCTGCAAAGGTGTTGGTGCGTTGCTGGACCAATACAAACACTATGTGTTAACAAAAACGTGTCCACCGCCCCCATCTACAGCTGGCTATCGCAGTAAGAGGCATTGGAAGGCTAAAGCAGATAACAACAAAACCTGGGGAATGCCCAGGAAAAAACCAAGCCTACTTACCACCAGCTCGCAGACAACCAAATTGACCTGTCTAACAGTATGCGTTAAAAACAGGGGTTTAGTCCGCACGCATTTGCAAACGCATGCGTAAGCCACAGAGCCTCGTCAAGGCACCCTGATATCTGTGGTCCTAACACTAAACTAAGAGTGTCCCCACAGTGGAGGCACATGCATTCTAATGGGTAGATGAGGGCAGGTGGACTGAAGGGGAGCCACCCCTTCTTAAAGGTACAGGAGCACACCAAACGCCCAGCAGATTTTTTTATTCCCTGGATCAACGTTACCTATAAATATTAGTATCTAGTTATATTATGTACACTTAGGAAAGAACCCAGAGCTTTTTTAGTTCAATCTTATTTTTTATTAAGAAAAGAGATATGTACATTACATATGTGTAGCGCTGGTATTTTTGCCTACTAATGTAATGCAATGTTAACCTATGAGCAGTGTTATGGTTTAGTATTTGGCACCATCTAGTGGCCAATAACAGGAAATGGACTTTAATTATTTTCTTTTCCAGAGTATTAGAAATAGAACAGGAAGTGACTGTCTGTTTACATTTTACTATGACCTACCTACCCAGAATATAAAAAAAGGGGGAAAAACTGCGCTAAACCCAAACAATGTAACAGTTGCTAACACTCAAACAAACAAAGTCCAAACAGAATACAAAAAATTAGTGTAGCACTAAAATCTGTGCACTCAGTGATAGTGTAAACCAATAAGTGATAATCACAGAAAAATTAAGAGGGGTAACTGAATATCACACAACTACCCCTTAAGTGAACATCCTCAATCTTTAAATGTGCACGCATAAGCAAATAAATGTTAAAAAAAAACAAATGATTGAAACAATATAACATAGTCCCGTGGGGAAATATTATTGGACAAAAATATTGAAACAATATAACAGTGTCCAATAAGTGATCAAATAATGCAATCCAATAAATTATGAAAAATGAATATGTGAGGTTGCTTATATGGCATCCACAAGATCTAGATGTATCTAAAGGCTTCACAGATGATATCCAAATGAAGAGATGAGACTCTTACCAGATTTGTTGGACACATCAACCATACGGCGGTGTGTCGTGCGAGCTTACAGCGCTTGACCATCTGCGCTTAAGGAGACCGAACCAGGCACAGGATAAGCAGGCAGATATGCCCCAGTTGAAGACCCATATAATCGAAATGTGTCGGGCCTGCTTATCCTGTGCCTTTCACATTGCTGTTCTTATGATTCTAGTGATCACATTTTATTGTTGCATCTGTTTCTATACAAGATGTGAATACATTTTTAAAAACCTTTTGACCTGCACTATTGGAGTGTTTTTTGTTTTCCTTCTTGCATTTTTTCCTTACTCATTTGCATCCTTGCTGAGCCATTCCATTGTGAGACTGCAACTCAGATTGATGGTGCTTCGCTGCAAGTCCATCGCATCACAAGTTTGATTGTAAGGTCTTTTCCCAGCTTCATTTCCTGGATCTGGTTTGGTTCGGTCTCCTTAAGCACAGAAGGTCAAGCTCTGTAAGCTCGCACGACACACCGCCGTATGGTTGATGTGTCCAACAAATCTGGTAAGAGTCTCATCTCTTCATTTGAATATCATCTCTGAAGCCTTTAGATCCATCTAGATCTTGTGGATGCCATATAAGCAATCTCAGATATTAATTTTTCATAATTTATTGGATTGCATTATTTGATCACTTATTGGACACTGTTACATTGTACCTACCCAGAATGGCAAGTGACCTACCCATGATTACTCAGCACTGAACTGCATGCTGGGTAGGCTATAAAAGGATACGCGCAGACATTTTGTTTCTCTTCTGGACGCGTGGCCTGCCTACAAGGACCTATGAGGAGGTCTCCAGAGAGCGCAGCTGACAGCCACTGCGGAACAGAACAACTAGAGACTCTGCCTTGTACCTGTGTGATGGAAAGTCTATGTGACCGGATCGGGAAGGATCCAGAGACACCTGTCGGAGCCATCAGAGGGTCCCGGTTCATCTTGCAGAGTGGCGCGGTGTGACGGCGCCGGCTGGCGTGAAGCCAGACTGAGTGCCCTGGAGCGGAGCTGTTCTATTCTCCAGGCCTAGTTGGGTGAGAGGGCTGTTGCCCATAGTTTCTTAATGCACTTTTAACACAGTGTTGCTGGGACCTGTATTCCCACAGAGGAGATCTTATTCAAAAGGACTGAGTTTAAACAGGCCTCAAGCCTACCCTTCACTGTACTACTGACACTGTGTTATTCAAAGCCAATTGCACCGGAGGCAGTTACAGGTGTACAGCACTACAAGAATAGTTTTAACATTCACCTTACTTTAATCCTTGTTTGTTCAACTGTTGGATTACAATTACTACAACACAAATAGCTAGCAGAAGACAGAAGACTAAAAATACTGCATCACTCATTGCAGGGCCTTGCATCCTATTAATGCTAAGAGGGACTGCATTATAAAGTAGGGGGAGCTCCCTAGAAATTGTGTTGTACTTTATTGATTGACTTTGCATTCCTGTGGTTACGAAGGTGTGCTGGAAGTGGGAAGGTGCCCAGAGTTAAGGCGTTGTCACTCTGAGCACTAGTCCCACTTGGAGACACACTCTCAGGGGTCATCTAAGACAACTTTATATGTTACCAACTGTTGTGAATACCTATTGTGCTGTTGCATTATGTTTGTGTGACAGTGCAAATACTGTAATTACTATTTTATACCAGTTCCAGTAAAAATACGTTCCTGGTTAAGTACAATTGGTGTGGAGTGTTGTTCCTTTTCCAGCAGGTGGAACATCGGATACCCAGGTAATAACAAAGGTATATTGTTGTTATATTGCACATTGTGGGGTTATCTTTTACCATTAGCTTCACACCAACATTGCACCACAGCTGTGTCAAGGGGATTGAGCCAAGTCAGTGGGGGTTTAATAGCAGGCCCAATCAAATTCAGCAGCTCCTTCGGGGGTCAGTGCTACATATGTATATCATACATTGACATAAAGGTAGAAATAGACATTTCAATATTGGTACCATAACGTCACATTGTATAAAGAATTTGTTAGCTTCAACAGAGTTAATTTAGTATATAAGCCTGAGTAGCCATAGCATCTATCAAGACTTATTGAGGGTCTGTGAGCACCACTATCTGCTCAATGAGCGGTGCCCAACCATTATAAAGATGCTAGGGCTTTTGTTATTGTGCTAAACACCATTTCTCGTAGGGGGGAACTCACAGAGTTCCCGTCTGTCGAATCTAGAGATTATGGTTCAGGTGTTTGTGTATCGTTGTTTCATGTACAGAGAGGAGAGGGAGTGATGGTGAAAATAGAGGGGTCAAAGCAGTAAGGTAAGTAGATCCAGACCTTTTTAAAACAATCTACAGCTCTTGAGGGAGTCTATTTCACATTTTCAAAGCTCTTATTGTGAAGAAGGCTTTCCATGTTTTGAGATTACATTTATTTTCCTCCAGATGTGAAGAGTGTCCCCGTGAATAATTCAACACCAAGTTCACTATATGGACCACTTATGTATTTATACATACTGTATTGATCATATCCCCCTTAATCTCCTCTTCTCTAGACAGAATACTTTCAGTTCCTCTAATCTTTCCTCATAGCTGAGCCCCTCCATGCCTGTTATCAGTTTGGCTGCCCTTCTCTGTACTTTCTCCAGTTTCCCAATATCCTTTTTGTGAACTGGTGACCAAAACTGAACTGCATATTGCAGATGATTATACTATACCTTGCTTACTTTCAAGTCAAAAAGGACCTAATTTTGCCCCTGAAAAATTATTGAGAAGGAAAGAGCTCAAAGACATTGAGTGTGGGTGTCCTTTGCGCTATTTTAATGAACTAGAGACTATATAGATGAATAAGTGAATGAAAAATTAATTATAGGTAAAAGTGAACGTTAATGCTAAATGTAGAAAAATTCCTAAACAAAAGCTGCAAAATCTAAGAGTAAACACAAACTCGTGAAAGAAATAAAATAAGGTGATTTTGCGCTAAAGTGCATTAAATAATGTATGTGAACCAATCTACGGCTCAATCTAAATAATGTGTAATCACTGAAAACCTCAAAAACGTGATAAAGTCCACATAAAATCAAGAAATAAGGTAAAGTGCATGTGACAGTAATACCCACTTATAAATATAAATATAAATAAATATATGATTAAAATGTGCATCAAGTGCTACTAATCAAAATAGTGAATATAAATAATACCATCCAAAATGTCGACAAATATTGCCAATAATAAATTACTAAAACCTTATATCATAACAACCACAGTGCAATATCGATGAGATAAAAAATGGATTAATAATTAATAAATTAAAAATATTAAATAAAATAATTATATGAAAAACGAGTCCATCAAAGGATAAAGTGACTAGAGAAACAAAATGGTGGTGCCCCCTATCTTTAGGGTAACACTATCACAGTCTCTGGAATCCTAATTCAGATTATCTTCAAAAAGTGGGGGATGTGGGTGGTGAGGACCTAATCCTGAATGGTGCTCGCTAGCCTCTCACCTCTCAAATGATCAAAATACGCATCAAAGCCAGTGTGGGTGATCCGCTGTAGTTCCAGATCCCTCCTTAGGTGTCTCCCAATCAAATAATCAAATCCGTTCCAAACATGGGGGGAGGTGGTTTCACTTCCTCAAAGTAATGGATACAAGGATAAGCCGTCCCTTCATGGATGTGTAGTATTAACTACCGTCCCTGCAGCCGTAGCTCACACCCAAAACTCAATGTGGGTGCGGGCAGAGATGTGGGGGAAACAAGAAGGGGACCCAATCGTGAAGTATGCCAAAACAATAACACAACCTTTTATTCAAAAAAATGCGCTTACATTAAAATCAGTAAAAACAGCCAGAGAGAAACAATGGTGTCCGTCTGACAGCACTTCCGGTATCCTCCGTCCAGCCAATCCCTACGCGTTGCGTCACGTGACCTCGTGACTTCATCAGGGGATGCTGATTGGCTATGTGGACTTGTCTTTTATATGCTTAAACCGGAAGTTGAGTGGCGGCCATTTTGCCAAGGACCGTCAAAGGTAAACAAAGCGCGGCCATTACTTTGTGGTCTTATAGCGCTCTGGGTAGCAGACATTTTTAGTGTCTGTGCCGAAAAATAGTGATGTATTAACCTAGATTACGTCTACTGAATGTCCATGGGTCAAATTAACCTTGGTGCTTTATCCGGAGATAAATGAATGGATTTGGGTAGTAAAGTATGACCAGTCCCGCCCTAGCCATTCATAGGTGGCTTGGAAGGTGATAATACCCATCAAGGTATCACATACGGACAATTGGCTGGTTGTCTTAGTGATGTGCCCCAAAAACATCTAAAAACGACCATTTAGGATTACCACAATTAGTATGTAGTTAATATAGGTGGTATTATAGATGCATCATAGTATCTGAAAAATGAATATATATATATCTCAAAAATCTATATATAATAAAATTACGGACAAATAAATTATGAAGAGGAAAACACTGGGACAACGTTATAACGTCATTCCTATTAATGGCAATAATCATAAAAAATACATAAAATATCTAACAAGGCAATGCTTCAAAGTGAATAAAATAAAAGCATAAACTATAAGATGACTCTGGAATAAACTTAATTTCCGTTCATCATTAAAAGTTTAGACTAATGTATTTATATTGCAGACTGTTCAGTGATTTCTTGTTGATTAAAAAATCCTGTCTAATTATTAAAAATATTGTTAAAATAATGTTAAAATGTTTAAGGTAAAATATGAGGTCATGTGTGTAATAGACACGAATGAAGAATATGATACAGGTCTTGACAGATAATGCGGCATGGATTTATAGGGGGAATGGGTTTATATTGAAATCACATATATATCACCCCTTTTTTCCTCATCTGGGACTGGTTACCGGAAATGCCATGTCGGATTGTATCATTATAAAACCATATAAGCAAATAGTACAGTAACATATACCTATGGATAGTGGTAATATGTAAAAATGAATGAGTCATGATATTAAAAATTAAAAAATTAAAATAAAAATAGTATCTACAGAAGAGGGATAGAGTCTGAATGTATGTGAATATGTATTGGAAAATGACTTCAAGATCTTGTAATGTTTCTAATTAAAAATTACTTAAAAAACAATTAAGATCAAATTCTACGTTCAACCCTTCGGGCACTAATGTCCGCATCGAATAGATCCACATTGATTCCTTCTGGCTAATTGTCCTTACTTTGTGACTACCCCGCCAGGATGCATTATATCGTTCTATCCCCCAAAAACGTAACTGGTTAGGGTCTTTGTCATGTACCAAAGCAAAGTGTCTTGAGACATTGTGTTTAGGACAGCCTTTAATAATCTTCTGGATGT
This sequence comes from Lithobates sylvaticus, assembly GCA_028564925.1. Classification (NCBI taxonomy): domain Eukaryota; kingdom Metazoa; phylum Chordata; class Amphibia; order Anura; family Ranidae; genus Lithobates; species Lithobates sylvaticus. The sequence continues at coordinate 123,558,518 of CM053032.1, read as the reverse complement.
GCTCTTTAATGCGTACTTTCAACTCCCTTTTCGTTCTCCCTATGTATTGGAGATTGCAACTGCATTGCAGACAGTAAACGACTCCCTCAGTGCGACAGCTAATAAAATCTTTAATAATAAAATTTTCCCCAGTAGTCGTGGCTGTAAAATCGGATCTTTTGCCCTGGAATTTTTTGGCCTTACGGCAGGCATAGCAATTTCTACACGGATAAAAACCCTTTCCAGAGAAAAAAGAGAAACCTTTTTTGGGGGGTGGTTCCACTACATTCTTGACTACCAAGTCTCTCACTGTAGGTGCCCGTTTATAAATGATTTTTGGTTTCTCTGGAAGGATAGTTTTGAGGTCTTTGTCGTTTTTCAGTATATGCCAATGTTTCTGGATGATTTTAGCAACGTCCTTGTGTTGTGCATTATAATCCAATATCAAACATGGGGCTTCACTAAAAGTGGTAAACTTGTTTTTGGGTTTGTCCTTAAGCATACTTGATCTGTCCATATTTTCTACTTGGATAATTTGTTTTTTAATCAAGGATTCTTCATAGCCTTTTTCTCGGAACCTAGCACCAATTAAATTGGCTTGGATTTTAAAATCTTCGTCTCTGGTGCAATTCCGTCGGATGCGTACCAACTGTCCTTTCGGAATATTAAAAAGCCAAGGTTTGAAATGGCAACTATGTAATGAAATATAACTATTAGTATCCACATTTTTGAAATGGGTTTTTGTGATGATCTGATTGGAAACTATGGAAATATTAAGATCCAAAAAGTCAATGGAAGTTGGGTGGATATTCCACACTAATTTAATATTTTTATTATTAATGTTTAAATTATTTAAAAATTCTTCCAATGATGATTTACTTCCATTCCAAATTATGATTAAGTCATCAATATACCTCTTATATAGGGCTAATTGAGCTGGCATATTTGCATACACGGAATCTTCCTCCCAGTGTGCCATAAACGCGTTGGCAACACTCGGGGCAAATTTTGCTCCCATGGCGATTCCTATGGCTTGCTTGTAGTATGATTGATTATGCCAAAAATAACTGCATTTCAAACTAAAATCCAAACATTTAATTAAAAACTTTCTGTGCTTGCATAATAAAGTGCTATGTGTTCTCAATAGCCACTTAGTGGCTGTGCAAGCCTCATGGTGAGGTACTATGGTATATAATGACGATACATCCGCCGTAGCCATGATCGTACGTCCTTCCATTACTGGCACAGTCTCTAGCAGTTGTAGCACATGTTTCGTGTCTTTTAAATACGCTCTCGTTTTCTGCACAGCCGGTTGTATAAAGAAATCGATATATTCGCCCATTCGGGCAGTGAGTGAATCTATCCCATTAACTATGGGTCTCCCTGGTGGGGTTTCTTTATTTTTGTGGATTTTAGGAATAGTATATATAATTGGTACCCTACAGGCTTCTGGGATCAAATATTTAGATTCTTTCTTATTTAGTATATCCTTCTTCAAACCCAAATTCACAATAAGTTCTAATTCTTTTTTATATTTTAGTGTTGGATTACCCAATAATTTAATATAAGTATCCTGGTCTTGTAATTGCCTTTCCAGCTCTTGCATATTGTCAGGGAATCAACAGAAGAAGAAGGGCTTTAAGACCCAGAATCTCTGTCAGGAGAAGGAGTTTAGGACCCAGTATCCCTACCAGCAGGTCACATGGGCCTATATAAGGAAGTCTGCTAGTGTCTGCAGTTGCTGGTTTGTCTTCAGCTCCCCCTGTGTTCCTGTGTCCTGTATTATCTGCTGATCTGATCTCCTGTGTACCGACCCGGCTTGTTTGACCTGCTCTTCCTGATCCTCTGGCTTGACCCTTTGGCTTGCACCTGACTTCTTCCTGCCTGCTCCCAGCATCTGACCCCGGCCTGGCTATTTGACTCTGCTTATCCTGCTCCCTGTACTAAGACGCAGCTTATCTTAGGTCATTCTGATCCTGGACTGTCTCTCTGTGAATGACCCCTGGCCTGGCACCCGGCTCCGCTATTCAGTTCTTCCACTGGACTCCTGGACCTTCCAAGCACGCCTGTCTCCGGCACCCGTGCTTCTGTGGGCACCACACCTGCTGTTCCACCTTCAGTGGTGTGCTGCGCTCGGCCGCAAGGGGAGCCCTCCCAGCATCTCGGCCTCCTACCAAGTTACTGACAGTACAAACCAGCCATGTCAGAGGCCGACGGAGGTGTCTCCCCGCTGGAAGCCGCAAGTCTACAGATCACGGCCCTCACTCAGGTCATCCAAAAACTCCAGGAAGGGTACTTTCAGTTAGAGGACCGCCTGCAGCACCTGCATGCAACACCTACCACCACAGATCAAGGGTCGTCTTCAGCCAACCCTCTGGTAGTTACCCCTACTGTGGTGATGCCCCCTCCGGAACCACGAGTACCAACACCAGAACGCTTCTCCGGTGATCGGAGGAAATTCAGAGCTTTTAAGAATGCCTGTTACCTATACTTGGCCCTGCAACCACGGACTTTTTCCACTGAAACAGTGAAGGTGGGATTCATTATTTCTTTGTTGACCGATGAACCCCAAGTATGGGCTCATGGCTTATTGGAGCAGGAGAGTCCTCTCATCAACTCTGTGGACCAGTTCTTTGAAACCATGGCCCAATTATATGATGACCCCCTGCGGGTGGCCACTGCTGAAGCTGCTCTGCATACCTTACGGCAGGGTCAGCGCCCTGCGGAAGATTACACCGTGGAATTCCGTACCTGGTCCTCAGACTCAGGTTGGAACGAGGCAGCGTTACGTTATCAGTATCGGCTGGGGCTGTCCGAATCCCTCAAGGATGAACTGTCCAGAATTGAGACCCCCTCAACACTAGAAGGTCTCATCCTACTGACCATTCAACTCGATAGGCGCTTACGGGAACGCCGGTCTGAGCGTATCCAAACCTTTCGGCAGCCCGAAATCCCGCCTACATCCAACCCCATGCAGCTTGGCCTGGCCCATCCAACATTAACTTCAGAGGAGAGACTTCATCGCCGACAGGCGAACCTTTGCTTCTATTGTGGGGGAACAGGACATTACATAACCTTTTGCCCTGTAAGACCCAGGAAATCAGTTCCCCACACTCCGGTCAATTTCCAGGTATCCCGGTCTTCTCCAACCCATATCAGTCTTCCTGTCACGTTACTGGTGGCAGGAGAGGAAGTTCATCTCCAAGCAATACTGGATTCCGGGGCATGCAGCTGTTTCTTGGATCTGACCTTGGCAAAGAGACTCGCTATCCCTCTTCATCACAAAAGGCAAAGACTGACCGTCCATCTGGCCGATGGCTCAATGCCTAGTTCCGGGCATGTCACCCAAGAAACGGCACCTATCTTCACCTCCATCAATTCTAATCATCAGGAATTTCTACGTTTTGACGTCCTGAGCTCCCCTATATTCCCTGTGATCCTGGGAATTCCATGGCTACAGGCGCACAATCCTCAGATTGATTGGTCCAAGAGGGAAGTTCTCTTCACTTCTTCCTACTGCCGGCAGCATTGTCTTTCTCCTGAATCCAAGGACTTTTCTAGTTGTCTGTCTGTCCTACCAACACCCAGTGTGGGTTCCAATATACCAGTGGCCTATCATGAATTCCAAGATGTTTTTGACAAGAAGGCGGCAGATACCCTACCCCCGCATCGTCCCTACGATTGCCCCATTGACTTGCTACCGGGGGCTGAGATTCCTTTTGGCCGTATTTTTCCTCTTTCCGAGACGGAACTTGAAACTTTGAGGCATTATGTTGATGAAAACCTTGAAAAGGGATTTATCCGCCCTTCCTCTTCTCCCGCCGGTGCCGGCATTTTCTTTGTTGAAAAAAAAGATAAGACCTTGAGGCCATGTGTGGACTACAGGGACTTAAACAAAATTACTCTCAAAAATCGCTATCCGCTCCCCCTCATCCCCGAACTCTTCCAGAGGTTTCGTACAGCCCACATTTTCACCAAACTAGACCTACGTGGAGCTTACAATCTTGTCCGTATCCGAGAGGGGGATGAGTGGAAAACAGCATTCAGAACAAGATTCGGGCACTTTGAATACTTAGTAATGCCATTTGGACTATGCAACGCCCCGGCCACATTCCAACATTTTATAAATGATATTTTTCGGCAGTACTTGGACCACTTCGTTATCGTCTACCTCGACGATATTCTCATATTCTCAGCTACTCTGGAGCTTCACAGAACGCATGTAAAAAAAGTACTGGGCATCCTCAGAACACATGGATTGTATGTAAAAGCCGAGAAATGCGACTTTGAGAAGACGACAATCCAATTCCTTGGACTCATCATCACCACTAATGGGGTAGCTATGGATCCTCAAAAGGTGAAGGCTATCCTTGAGTGGCCGGCTCCATCTGATAAGAAGGGTGTTCAGAGGTTCATCGGCTTCGCAAATTTCTACAGGAGATTTATAAAAAACTTCTCTAGCATTGTAGTGCCTATCACCCAGTTAACCCGCCAACATACCAGATTCCAGTGGTCCGTAGAAGCACAAACTGCCTTTGATCAACTGAAGCTCCTCTTTACCTCTGCACCTATCTTACAGCATCCTGATCCTACCTTACCCTATGTCCTGGAAGTTGATGCCTCCGAAGTAGCCACGGGGGCAGTTCTTTCCCAACGTCAGGGGCCCAAAGCCCTACTTCATCCCGTGGCCTTCTCTTCGCGGAAGATGAGTCAGCCGGAGAAGAACTACGATGTGGGGGATCGGGAGCTCTTGGCGATTAAGACTGCACTGGAGGAATGGAGATATCTCCTGGAGGGTGCCGTCCACCCTATATTAATCTTTACAGACCATAAAAACCTAGAATATCTCCGCACGGCCAAGCGACTGAGACCCCGGCAGGCTCGATGGGCTCTATTCTTTTCTAGGTTTAACTTCCATATCACCTTCCGCCCAGGGTCTAAGAATGGAAAAGCCGACGCCTTGTCCCGAATGTTCCCTGATACCCCGGAAGAGGTCTCACCCAGTCCAATTCTGGCCCCTCAAAATTTCCTCTTGATCCAGCCTGATTTAAGGATTTCAATTGAGCAGGCATCCACCCAGTGCACAGAGGCAGAAATCTCCTCTCTAAGAAGCCAGGAGGGGCTCCTTTGGCATCAAAACAAAATTTTTGTCCCACAGCAAGCCAGGCTTCAGGTTTTAAGAACTTTTCATGACCACCAATTGGCTGGCCACTTTGGGGTCCGAAAAACGACCGAACTGGTCCAACGGTCTTTATGGTGGCCCACTCTGAGATCCGATTGTAAGGAGTATGTCAATTCTTGCACAACATGCCAGCGGAATAAGGGGTCCAACGCTAAATCCTGGGGCCTGTTAAGGCCTCTGCCAGTCCCGGAACAGCCTTGGAAGAACATTTCATTAGACTTTATCGTGGATTTACCCCCCTCAGAAGAGTTCACAACCATCTTGGTAGTAGTAGACCGACTATCCAAGATGGCACACTTCTTGCCAATGATGGGCACACCTTCCGCCATGGACACAGCAAAAACTTTCATCAAAGAAATAGTCAGATTGCATGGTGTACCAGACAGCATTGTGTCAGATAGAGGTGTTCAATTCACCTCTAGGTTCTGGAGGAACCTTTGCAAATTGCTGTCAATTGAAACATGTTTTTCCACAGCCTACCATCCCCAGAGCAATGGTCAAACGGAAAGGACTAACCAAACGCTAGAACAGTATCTAAGATGTTTTTGTTCCTTTTCTCAGGACGATTGGATTTCATTATTGCCCTGTGCGGAATTCGCATACAATAACTCTGTGCACGCTGCTACCAACCAGTCGCCCTTCTGGGCGAATTATGGCTACCATCCCTCATTTCTACCCAATATCATTCCCGAATCTTCAGTTCCGGCAGTTCAGGACAGAATAAATTTCATTCAAACCAATTATCAAATTCTCCAGGATACAATGCGGAAAGCCCAAGAAGGGTATAAGAAACAATATGACAAGAAAAGAAGAGGAAACCCTGCCTTTGAAGTGGGGGACAAAGTGTGGCTCTCATCTGCAAACCTCAAACTGCCATGTCCATCCCGAAAGTTGGGGCCAAAGTTTGTTGGGCCTTTTGAAATTAAACGCAAAATAAATCCAGTAGCCTTCGAACTTGCCTTACCTGAATCTTATAAGATCCACCCTGTATTTCATGTTGCACTACTTAAACATGCCATTTCTAGTTCTTTTCCAGGGAGAGAAGAAGTACCCCCGCCTCCAGTTCTGGTAGGAGACGAGACTGAATTTGAAGTGGAATCCATCCTTGACTGTCGACGGAGAGGTAGGACAATTCAGTTCTTAATTAAATGGAAAGGTTATCCACCCGAGGAGAGCTCCTGGGAACCCGAGGCCAATGTACATGCCCCTAGATTCCTCCGAGAGTTTTGGGCTAAATACCCTGAGAAAATGGCCCAAATGGGCATCCGGAGGCTGCCCGTCAGGGGGGGGCACTGTCAGGGAATCAACAGAAGAAGAAGGGCTTTAAGACCCAGAATCTCTGTCAGGAGAAGGAGTTTAGGACCCAGTATCCCTACCAGCAGGTCACATGGGCCTATATAAGGAAGTCTGCTAGTGTCTGCAGTTGCTGGTTTGTCTTCAGCTCCCCCTGTGTTCCTGTGTCCTGTATTATCTGCTGATCTGATCTCCTGTGTACCGACCCGGCTTGTTTGACCTGCTCTTCCTGATCCTCTGGCTTGACCCTTTGGCTTGCACCTGAATTCTTCCTGCCTGCTCCCAGCATCTGACCCCGGCCTGGCTATTTGACTCTGCTTATCCTGCTCCCTGTACTAAGACGCAGCTTATCTTAGGTCATTCTGATCCTGGACTGTCTCTCTGTGAATGACCCCTGGCCTGGCACCCGGCTCCGCTATTCAGTTCTTCCACTGGACTCCTGGACCTTCCAAGCACGCCTGTCTCCGGCACCCGTGCTTCTGTGGGCACCACACCTGCTGTTCCACCTTCAGTGGTGTGCTGCGCTCGGCCGCAAGGGGAGCCCTCCCAGCATCTCGGCCTCCTACCAAGTTACTGACACATATACTGTTCTTTGGACTGTACAACGACAGCTCCCCCCTTATCAGCGGGTCTAACCACTATATCTGTACGTTGCTGCAATGATTTAATACCTTTACGGATGTGTATGGGATCAGATAGTTTCTTGATCTCCATAGTTTGTAAATCTCCCACTACCAGTCGTTTAAATACCTCGATATGATGGTTGTTTAAAACTTGGGGATTGTAAACAGAATTATTCCGTAAAGTGCTATGTGCAAAGGGCGCTTGATGTAAAACATTGGTTTGGGTAGGTTTAAAAGGGTTGCCCATAATGTACTTTTTAATGTTTAATTTTCTGACATATTTCTGTATGCCTATATATGTATCGAATTTATTCAAATTTTTTGTCGGGGCATATTTGAGGCCTTTATCCAATACAGTCAATTCTTCAATCGATATTGGTTTACCGCTAAGGTTGACCACTCCTTCTCCAATTAATGCCTTTTTCTTTTGTAGTCTCTTTCCCGCTCTACAGCCTCTCTGTCTTCGGGGCTTTGTGCTTCTGTTCTTGTCTTGGGTGAGCGGTGGAGTTCTCTCGGTGATCTCCTTGGGGAGTGGTCCCTCCGGTCTCTGTCTAAAAAAGAACCCTGAATGGGTTTCTCATAATGGTTTCCCTCATATTGGTATTGATATTGTTGTCTAGATGGATCTTGGTAATATTGTTGCTGATCTTGATATTGTCTGAGAGGCTCAAATCTGTTATGTGTAGGATATGGGCTTCTCTCTTGCCTTGCTTGTTGATAATAGGGTTGTTGATATGGAGGGGGGTGATAGGGTGGTCCTCTATTATCTCTTTGTGGTTGTGAGTTCTGTTGCCAATTGTTGTGTACCTTCTTATTAACCCAAGGTTTTTTGAAAGGTTTCTTCCAAGTTTTTTTGGGGGTCTGGTGTGCATATACTCCCCCATTTCTGGGATCTTGGTATGTCCTTGGTGTCTCATATTGTTGAGTATACCCATAATCTTGACCAGGTCTTAAAGTGCTTTGATCCCTATTTGTGTTGTCCCATCTAGGTCCGTTACTTGGGTATGCCGCTGTGGGATCTTGTATTCTCACTTCTCTTTGCGGTGTGGAATATGATGTAGCAGGCAGTACTGGTTCATTTTTATTTATATTTTGCCATTTAAATACCCGATCAGTTTTGTAATCAGTTACATCACGTTGGTATTTCTTCATTTTCCGCTGTTGTACCTCTAGATCTTTTGCTATTAGATCTTTATTCAATTGTAACGCAAGTTTTTTGAAATCAGCGGAATCCTTATATGGTTCCAATTTGGCTTTGGTTTCTTCAATCAGTTTCTCTAATATTTGTGTTTTCCTTTGTTTCCTCTTAAGTAGTAGTCTCAAGCAATCTATGCTTCTACTATTAAAGAACTCGTACCATTCTTCCATTGAGTCTTTATCTATTAGGCCATCATTAGGGGGGATGTCCCATCTCAGTCTTCTGGGAACAATACCCTCCCTGATGTACCTTTCGAAGGTGTTGGTATCCCACCATAGGCTCACCTTTTTATCCATTTGGTGACCTAATTTTCTAACTGTGGTTTCCAGGTCAGTATTCCTAATTTTCACCTGTGCATTAAAAACCTCATCTAAATTTATAGATCTGTTCTCCATGAAAGTGAAAACGTCCATGGTAGCAGCAAAGGTGAAAGTGTGAGTGATAAACAAGAATGAGTGTGGGTGTCCTTTGCGCTATTTTAATGAACTAGAGACTATATAGATGAATAAGTGAATGAAAAATTAATTATAGGTAAAAGTGAACGTTAATGCTAAATGTAGAAAAATTCCTAAACAAAAGCTGCAAAATCTAAGAGTAAACACAAACTCGTGAAAGAAATAAAATAAGGTGATTTTGCGCTAAAGTGCATTAAATAATGTATGTGAACCAATCTACGGCTCAATCTAAATAATGTGTAATCACTGAAAACCTCAAAAACGTGATAAAGTCCACATAAAATCAAGAAATAAGGTAAAGTGCATGTGACAGTAATACCCACTTATAAATATAAATATAAATAAATATATGATTAAAATGTGCATCAAGTGCTACTAATCAAAATAGTGAATATAAATAATACCATCCAAAATGTCGACAAATATTGCCAATAATAAATTACTAAAACCTTTTATCATAACAACCACAGTGCAATATCGACTTACTTACTTACTTGCTTACTTTCAAGTCAAAAAGGACCTAATTTTGCCCCTGAAAAATTATTGAGAAGGAAAGAGCTCAAAGACATTATCATATACAGTATCACTGGGGATTTCCATTCAAACTTAATGGGTCTTTCCTCACTGTTACAGAAAGGCAAGGAGCTCAAGATAAAATTAGTGTAGCACACCCTCTAAGGAGCCGCAGATGAACTTGGATCCCCCACCCTGCACAGCCAGACACACCAAATTTTCACAGGCACTCCAAGGTCAGAAAACAGTTCTTGTATTCCCCCTCCTGTGGCTACTGGTCCCAGCACCACTTCTTCAGGCACTGCCAACCCAATTGGCTGCAGCTGCCCCTTTCACTAGCCCTCCAGGCTAACTTCTCCACAGCAGTCCTCCAGAATCTTCACCAGCCCACCTGGCTGACTCTCTCACCAGCCAACCCGATTGACTCTCAGGAGATCTTCTGGGAAAGGATGAAGACTTGATCCACCGCTGTCTTCAGGGAGAACTGGCTATATGTGGCAGTTTCCCCCCTTGTAAGTCCCAGTAGTGCTAATCTACCCACACTGTCCTTTCTCTGTCCACTTTCCGAATACACAACTCATATGTTGTAAGGCTTTTATTTCTTTACCTTGTGTGGGAGGATTAGCTCAAGGTAGCACTACCAAGGACTCAACCACTCACCAGTACTTCTTTTTAGGGCTTTCCTTGCCCACTTTTAATTAAAAAGTTTCATAAAACACATGTAGCACCCTCTACCATAGGTAGGTGCTAGAGGTGTAGTCTTGTAGGTTCTCTCAGTGCAGGTAAATTTAAGCAGGCCTATGCTGTGAGCTAGGCCTGTTTGTTTTTGATCTGGAGGCAGGGAGGGGTTAGTATAGCAGTGGGTGTGACTAAGATGTAATTCAGCTTTTGAGCGCCTCCCCTGCTTTCAGTGAGAATGTTCTGGAAGAGGGGCAGGGCTGAGAATTGGAGTGGCATGGAGTACATGTGAGGATCCCTGACCAATCCCCAAATAGGATTGGCAGGGGGCAGGCCTCCTACATATACTCACTCATGGTCAGCCTGCTGGGGAGGAGTTGTCGGCTGGGTGAACTGAAGGATGGAGTGCTTGACTGCGTGCAGGTGGAACACCCCCACCTCCCTCAGGGGGAGGAGCCCGTGGGGCTGAGAAGGAGCCTCTCTTTACACGGTCATGGAGAGGGGTCCTGGAACAGGAACTGGAGAAGCAGTCGGTCCACATAGTCTGGGTAAATCCTTTAGGAAGGACTCAGGGCAGGAGTAGGTGAGTGAAGCACAGTGGAGATCTGGAAGAGGCATGCCAGGGGAACTGGGTGCAGAGCCAGAGGAGAGACTGTTGGGTTTTGTGGCAAATTGTTGCAGCCTGAGGGCACAGGATTTGCAAGTCGGGCTTGCTGGGATCAGTAATCCATCATCAAATATCTTTTCCAACTAAATGGTCAGGGCCACTGCAGCCTACTGCAGGCCTCTGGCCCATTAACTGCTTGCCAACCGCGCTATAGCCGAATGATGGCTACAGTGCGGCTCGATAACTCTGGTAGGGCGTACATTGAAGTCCTCCCAGAATCCCGCTCACCCGGGAATATCCGTGACCACCGGGTCCGCATCACAGATCGCGGTAAATGGCCGCTGATAGCAGCCGTTTACCACGTGATCGCTCCGTCAAATGACGGAGCGATCACTTGTAAACAAACCGGCATTGCGTCCGGTTCCTCTCTCCCATCTCTGTACAGATCGGTACAGTGCGAGGGGGGAGGGGGAGAGATCGGTGGCAGCAGCGCTGTGGGCTGGATGTGTAGTGCCCACAGCGCTGATATGTGCCGATTCCAGCCATACTCAGCCATCCATGCTCAGCATACTCATCCATGCTCAGCATACCCATCCATGCTCAACATACCCATCCATGCTCAGCATACTCATCCATCCATGCTCACCCATCCATACTCGACATACTCATCCATCCATCCATGCTCACCCATGCATACTCAGCATACTCATTCATCCATACTCAGCATACTCATCCATCCATGCTCAGCCATCTATACTCGGCATACTCATCCATCCATGCTCAGCATACCCATCCATACTCAGCATACTCATCCATCTATCCATGCTCAGCCATCCATACTCAGCCATCCATGCTCACCCATTCATACTCCTCCATACTCAGCATACTCATTCATCCATCCATGCTCAGTCATCCATACGCAGCATACTCATCCATCCATCCATGCTCAGCCATCCATCCATGCTCAGCCATCCCATCCACCCCATCCATAATTAGCCATACCCATCCATACTCATCCCTACTCAGCCGTACCCAGCCGTACTCAGCCGCACTCAGGCGTACTCAGGCGTACTCAGCCGTACCCAGCCGTACCCAGTCGTACCCAGCCGTACTCGGTCATACCCAGCCATACTCCGCCATACCCAGCCATACTCCGCCATACCCAGCCATACTCAGCTGTACCCAGCCATCCCATCCATACCCAGCCATACCCAGCCTAACTAATTATATTTTTCAAAGAATTGTGATAAAAAATGACAACTTCAAAAAACTCACCATGCCTCTAACTAAACACCTTGGAATGTCTACTTTCCAAACAGGGGTCATTTGGGGGGTATTTGTACTTTCCTGGCTTGTTAGGGTCATTTTGGCCAAAATATATGAAGAAAAATTACTAATTTGCAAAATTTTATAACAGAAACAAAGAAAAATGCATTTTATTTTACAGAATTTATTTTTTTCTTTTATAGTGCAAAAAATAATAAACCCAGCGGTGATTAAATACCACCAAAAAAAAGCTCTATTTGTGTGGAAAAAAAGGACAAAAATGTCATATAGGTACAGTGTTGCATGACTGAGTAATTGTCATTCAAATTGTGAGAGCACCAAAAGCTGAAAATTGGTTTGGGGTTAAGAAGGGGGTTTAAGTGCCCAGTGGGTAAGTGGTTAAGAATCATCAAGTGAAACTGCTTCTAGGACTTATTCAGAGTGAGGCCTAGACAGCTCAAGATGGTGGGACAGGATGCTTAATGCTGTGACAGGAAAGTGTTGTGCAGAAGGAGAAGTGTCCTTGAGGTAGAAGTCTGCAGGGAGAGTGCAGAGGAGGAGAATGGTCTGGAGTAACGCTGTCAAGATTAGAGTCCACCATTTTTGTTCTATTCAAGGAAATGTAAAGTGGAACCGCTAAAACATTGTAAATACCAATTTGTTCTATGGGCATCCCATATCCCTTCCCCCAGCCAAGTTCAATCCCCCAAATAAAACAACAAAACAAAGCAAAAGACTTTTCATTGTCTACAAGTGTGATGTATGGATGTCTGGCAGCAGGGTGAATATGCATGGATGTTAGTAACTAGTGGCAACACACAGCTAGACATCAAACAGGGTTACTCTTATGCCACGTACACACAACCATTTTTCCCGTCGGAATAAACTCTGACGGAGTTCTGACGGAGTTCTGACGGAGTTCCGATGGAATTCCGCTCAAGCGGTCTTACCTACACACAATCACACCAAAGTCCGACCGTCTAGAACGCAGTGACGTACAACACGTACGACGGGACTAGAAAAAGGAAGTTCAATAGCCAGTAGTCAATAGCTGCCGTCCCGTACTTGCTTTACAGCATGCGTCATTTTTATTTCTAGGTCCGTCACAATTTAAAAAAAATAAAAAAGTCAGATGAGGCCCACACACGATCGGAATATCCTATGAAAAGATTCCGTCTGACTTTTTCTGCCGGAAAGTCCAACCGTGTGTACGCGGCATTACAGAAGTGTTCAGCATCTGTCTTCCATAGCACACTTGCTCCTCAATACACCCAAATTATAAGGGCTGGGCTTACCTGTCCAATCAGGACTAGGGTTGAGCGTACTGGACTTTTGGGTGTCCGGGTCCCGGACCCGAACCCGAACTATTGACTGTATGTTCGGGTTCGGGTCCGGTGTTTGGCAATGTATTGGCGCCTTTTACAAGCTGCAGGGCAGCTAATCCACGTTAGTTTCACTAGTGTGCCCTTAGAAGCCATCACAGCCATGCCTACTAATGACATGGCTGTAATTGGCCAATGCAGCATGTGACCCAGCCTCTATATAAGGTACAGGCACACAGCACAGCGCGTCACTCTGCTGTAGACAGGTTCCTGGCTGCTAAGAGAGAATTTCATTATAGGAGTTAGTCTGATACAGTCAGTCAGTCCACATTCCTGAAATATCTTCACATTAGTAATAGTCAGTGAGCGATTTACATAGCTAGAGAGACTAGAGAGTGTCTTTATTGAGGGAAAGAGGGAGAGAGAATTATTCACCAGATTCCTAAATCAATTGTACCCTGGCTGGGGTGCAGTGCACAGTCTTTTAACAGTGCCATGAGGCCAGTGCCAGACAGAATATAACTTTTATCTGCAAGCTTAGTGCACCATCACTGCATATTTTACTAAGAGATACACCATACTCTGGGAGTATTCTAAAATATCTTCAAATTAGTAATAGTCAGTGAGCGATCTACATAGCTAGAGAGACTACAGAGTGTCTTTATTGAGGGAAAGAGGGTGAGAGAATTATTCACCAGATTCCTAAATCAATTGTACCCTGTGCTATCCCAAAAAAAAAAATTGTAGTGAAAATTTTTTTTTTCCCATAGCATTTTCTGCATTTTCGAACACGCTTTACACACTGTGGGTGTATTCTGCTATTGCAAAAAAATTTAATCTTTCAGTGTTTTCTGCATGTGTGCAGGAGTGTGACATATACAATCCATCAATATTTCTTCTATTGTGCTATCCCAAAAAAAAAATTGTAGTGAAAATTATTTTTTTCCCATAGCATTTTCTGCATTTTCATACACGCATTACACACTGTGGGTGTATTCTGCTATTGCAAAAAAATACAATCTTTCAGTGTTTTCTGCATGTGTGCAGGAGTGTGACATATACAATCCATCGATATTTCTTCTATTGTGCTATCCCCAAAAAAAAATTGTAGTGAAAATTTTTTTTTCCCTTAGCATTTTCTGCATTTCCTGACAGACTCCATGGCAGCCTACGTATGGGTTAATCCCGCCTCTCCTACCTCATAGGACCCCACTCCCATAAATCTTTGCTCCCAGTCAGGTACCGTGTTCCTTTTTTGTCCTCCTCCTTAGGACTAAAGAGGTAGTTCTTACCTTAAGGAGTAGTTGGTCCAATCCTGGCGTTTTCCTCTTGCACTGGCGATGAAAGGATGGCGGTGTTGGAGTCCAGTTACCCAGCTATTAGCAGGGTGGACACGGGTGATGTTGCGGTGCCCTGAAGAGCTTACTATCCAGTCATTGACTGGCAAGCGGCAGTTTGGCCAATCGTCCTCGCTATTAGCAGGAGGCCTTTCCATTGATACCCGGTTGCGTTCGCCCATGATGTGCGCTTGGAGGGTCAGGTCGGATCATCTTCGTGCTATGGGTATCGTATACACTTTCTTTTTCTCCATGGCAGCCTGTGTTTATTCTGTGCCTGTTTGTTTGTCCTTCCTGTATGGCGGCTGGAGCGCATCTGCGTTCCAGTCCGCCGGTGCTTGTTCCTACTGCGCGTGCGCACGGCCTTGATTCAGATCGAGGCTTGGTTTGCGCCTGCGCGGTTCGGACGGAACAGCGGTGGCCGCACATGCGCGCGGACGTCGTGGGGCGGCGCGCGACGACGCTCGGATCGCCATGACGTCATCCTAGGCGGCAGATTTAAATAGCTGTCAGATACAGCTATGCCCTGGCTTCATACAAACACTGCAGACGCCGGTTCTTGTCTTTGGCAATACTTGTGGAAGGTAGGCTGGGCCCCTCTTTTTAATGTGACAATGAGTTCTGTTTTATGCTGTTCTGGAATGTTTATGGCTTATATCTTACCTGCAGTCTCTGCTGTTCTTGTTGCCATGGATGTGTCGTCGCCGCCTAGTGGTCAGCCCTTATGCCGCAGGTAGGATGGAATGTTTTTCCTCTGCCTGTTTTGCATGGGTTGATAGGGTTGTTTGGGGAATTAAAAAAAAATTATTTTGTTTCCTGTTGTTCCTCAGCCCTTCTAGGTCCGATCATCATTCAGTAGCACGTGAAGAAAAATCTAGGTCACAGCGTGACCAATCAAAAACAAGATCTTCCTCTAGACATCACACGGATAGGTCAAGGTCCGGATCTAAACATGATTCCCACCGCCATTCCGGTCGCTCGGAGAAAAAAGTCTGCTGGGGGTGTAGGGCTCATGTCCCAGAGGACAAGTCTCTCTGTGAATCATGCTATTCCAGAGCTGTGAAGGAGAGAGGTGCAGGAGACCAGCAGGTGGAAGCACTGGTCAGAAAGGTTGTGCAAGAATCCCTGAGCAGGACGGATTCAGCCCACATAGCCATTCCTCCTTCAGTACCAGCCTCAACCGCGGACGTAATTGAACTTGAAGTTCCAGGTCCCTCTCACGACAATCTCTCGTCAAATGGATCCTCCGATAGTGAGGTTGAGGTGGATGAATATGGAGCGGGGTTCGATTTCTCCCAGGTCCCCCATCTGGTCAGGGCAGTTAAAGATGCGCTGAGATGGGAAGATCCAATAGAGATGCCCTCTAAACAAAAAAAGTATTTCAAGCATCTGAAAAAAGAGCGCCCAAATTTCCCTTTCCTGAGTGAACTCGGTGAAATCATCTCTGATGAATGGGGGAAGGTTGAAAGAAAGAACTCTTTAATCTCCAAAGTGGCGAAGATGTACCCATTCAGGAGCGAAGAGGTGAAATACTTGGATTCAGCTCCCCTCATCGATGCGGCGCTGATGAGATTAGTGAGACATGTCACGCTTCCCCTGGAGGACACAGTGTCATTCAGAGATGGTCTGGAAAGAAAGATCGATACCGATCTTAAACGAATATATATCACTGCAGGGATGGCCTGCAAACCGGCCCTGCCATGGAATCCTGGACGGATGATGTGGATGCAACTTTGGGAAGTATATCCGAAGACTTGGTCAAAAGTTCCCCAGTGCATGAATTAAAGATGGCATCGGCTTTTCTGGGTGAGGCATCCCTGGACATTATCCGGTTAGTGTCGTGTGTCATGCTATCCTCGGTCACAGCTAAACGTGCCCTATGGTTACGTCCATGGGTAGCGGATCCTGCCTCTAAACAGGCATGGTGTAAGATTCCCTTTGAGGGTTCTTCCCTCTTTGGGAACAAGCTTGACTCGGCCATCACACACGCTACTGGGGGTAAGTCGGGCTTCCTACCCCAGGATCGTCGTCTCTTGAATCAGAGAAGAGCTCAGCCTAGACAGGATCAGGAGCGTGCTAGGGACGCACGTCGATACAGACCTGGTAGAGAATTCAGAAAAAACTTGAGAAGAAACCAGCCTTCAGGGCAGAAATCCACAAAGGCTACATCTTCTGGGAGTCATGATGCGACAAAGTCCTTTTGATATGGAGCCTGTCCAGGTGGAGCAGGTAGGAGCACGATTACTCCGTTTCCAGCACGTCTGGGCAGCCTCGGTCCAAGATTATTGGACAATCAAAACCATTTCTACAGGTCACACCTGGATTTTCACCAACCCACCTACACACCGCTTCATTCCTACAGTTCTACCACAATCAGAAGAAAAAAGAGAGATTCTTTTATCCTACACAGACTCCCTGATATCCCAAGGGGCCGTCATTCCGGTACCAGTGGAAGAGAAATTTCAGGGAGTGTATTCCCCCCTCTTCATGGTCCTCAAAAAGAACGGGTCATGGAGGCCGGTCATCGACCTAACATATTTGAACTCTTTCATCCAGAAGGAAAGGTTCAAGATGGAGACTCTCTTGACCATAAGTCAAACAATTCAGCCAGGCGATTGGATGGTCTCAGTAGACCTGAAGGACGCGTATTTTCATGTGCCAATCGCGAAAAATTTTCAGCAATATCTCAGATTCGCAGTGGAGCAGAGACATCTCCAGTTCACTTGTCTTCCTTTCGGGCTGACAACATCGCCTCGAGTGTTCTCAAAAGTCTTACTGGCAGTGGTAGCCCTGATCAGGGTCAAAGGTGTCCAGTTACACCATTACCTGGACGACCTACTCCTGCTCTCGCAGGACAAGGATCAGCTTCTTTCACATCGGGACCAAGTCATCTCTGTCCTGACGGAGTTCGGTTGGTTGCTGAACAGGGAGAAGAGTCAGTTGGATCCAACCCAGTCCCTGATATTCCTAGGGGCACAGTTCGACACGGTGAAGAGTACCATTTCCTTACCCCTGGAGAAGATTCCAGTAATCCAAGACAGAATCCGACTCGCCTTGTCATTTCCTTGCCTCAGGGCATCACATTGCCTCAGGGTAATCGGCACCATGGTGGCCACAGCCCCCATGGTTAAATGGGCACAGTGGAAGATGTGCCCTTCCCTTCCAAAAGGGTTTTCTTCAACAATGGAACCCAGAGTCACAAGATCACTTAATCCGAATAACCCCGTCCATGAGGGAGAGTCTTCCATGGTGGCTTCATCAAGAGAACCTCCTCAAGTGCCATTCCATTGCACCAGTCTCCTGGATCACAGTGACGACGGATGCCAGCAACAGCGGCTGGGGAGCTCTCTGTCTGTCAGAAGTAGCCCAGGGGAAATGGGATTTTCCATCTCAGGGTATAGTGTCAAATGTCTTGGAACTCCGGGCTGACTTCCAAGCCCTTCAAGCCTTCCGTCACCTGATATCAGGAGCTTCGGTTCTGTTGAGGTTGGACAACACGACTGCGGTATCATACATCAAGAGGCAAGGGGGCACACGCAGTCTCTCCCTACTAAAAGAAGTCAGTCCGATTATGGCCTGGGCCCAGGCGAACTTGTCGAATCTAACGGCAGTTTATCTCCCCGGAGTTCAGAATGTCCAGGCGGACTTCCTTTCAAGGGTTGCCCTGGACAACAACGAGTGGTCCCTCCACACAGAGGTTTTCAGTTGGATTCTGTCTCTGGGAGTAACACCGGAGGTGGACCTCTTTGCATCACCCTGCAATGCGAAACTCAAGAAGTATTACACGAGGAATCGTTGTCCCCAGGCTTTCGGAATAGACGCTTTGACGGACCAGTGGAGGTTTCACAAGGCGTATGCCTTTCCCCCAGTTCCGGTCATTCTCCGTTTTCTATCAAGACTCCGTTGGGAAGAAGCCAAAATAATAGCAGTAATTCCGTACTGGCCCAACAGGCCATGGTTTCCTCTCCTGACACAGCTCAGTTGCCGGGACCCAGTCCCTCTTCCTTCCAGGCCAGATCTCCTGCTACAGGGAGCGTCGCTTCACCCATGTCCATCCCATCTCCACCTGATGGTTTGGTGGTTGAAAGGGAAAGGTTAACAGCTTTGGGGTGTCCGAACACAGCAATTGAGACCTTGATGAGTGCCAGGAGAGAGGGTACTAATAGAGTATACCAAATAATCTGGTCAAGATTCGTGAGTTTCATCTCCACTGTTGGAAGTTCATTTAAAGATCCAAAAATATCGGACGTTCTGGGTTTCCTTCAGACAGGCCTGGGGTTGCCCTTGGCCGTTAGCTCTCTTAGAGTTCAAGTCTCTGCGATTTCTGCATTCACAGGCATTGCCTGGGCAAAACATCCTCTCGTCAGGCAATTCTTCAAAGGAGCAACAAGACTTAGACCTCAAAGGAGGCCAAGATTCTCCAAATGGGATCTTCCCCTCGTTTTGGACTTCTTTTCAGGGGAAGAATTTCGACAAATGGATCAATTGTCCATCAAAGACCTTTTTCTCAAGACAGTATTTCTGGTGGCCATAACATCTGCCAAAAGGGTATCTGAGATCAGCTCTCTGGGTTTCAAGGAACACTTTATCACCTTTTTTCCTGATCGAGTGGTCTTAATCCCCATGTTGGGATCAAACCCCAAAGTGACATCCGTTTTTCATGAGAACCAAGAAATCGTTCTCCCAACTTTTCATTCGCCTGATGATTCAAGCATCCATCCTCTTGATGTCGGAGAAATCTTAAGATTCTATTTGGAAACGACAGCTCCCTTTCGGAAATCAGATTATCTCTTTATCTACTTCCAGGGGAAGAACAGAGGATTGCGTGCTTCCTCCAGATCCATCGCAGCCTGGATTGTCCAGGCTATCCAAAGGGCATATACGGCTAAGGGTCTGGTCCCTCCAGAGGCAGTGACGGCCCACTCGACTAGGAGTATCTCTACGTCTTGGGCGGCTTCCCGACACGTGTCTCCAGAAGTGATTTGTAAAGCAGCATCATGGTCATCGATAAATACGTTCATTACGCACTATTGTGTAGAGCCAGCGGCTCTTTCCTCAGTTAATTTTGGTTTGAATGTCTTATCTGCTGACGGTGCCAATTAAAACCTTCTTTTCTTTAAACCAGCAATATTTCCCACCTGGGAGTGTATGGCTAGTTATTTCCCATACGTAGGCTGCCATGGAGTCTGTCAGGAAAACGGAAAATTTATATCAAATACTTACCGTAATTTTCCTTTCCTGATGGACTCCATGGCAGCAGGAGTTCCCTCCCATTGCTGGAGTAGGCTAAGTTATGGAACACGGTACCTGACTGGGAGCAAAGATTTATGGGAGTGGGGTCCTATGAGGTAGGAGAGGCGGGATTAACCCATACGTAGGCTGCCATGGAGTCCATCAGGAAAGGAAAATTACGGTAAGTATTTGATATAAATTTTCCGTTTTTCATACACGCTTTACACACTGTGGGTGTATTCTGCTATTGCAAAAAAATTAAATCTTTCAGTGTTTTCTGCATGTGTGCAGGAGTGTGACATATACAATCCATCGATATTTCTTCTATTGTGCTATCCCAAAGAAAAAATTGTAGTGAACATTTTTTTTTCTCATAGCATTTTCTGCATTTTCATACACGCTTTACACACTGTGGGTGTATTCTGCTATTGCAAAAAAATTAAATCTTTCAGTGTTTTCTGCATGTGTGCAGGAGTGTGACATATACAATCCATCGATATTTCTTCTATTGTGCTATTCCAAAGAAAAAATTCTAGTGAACATTTTTTTTTTCCCATAGCATTTTCTGCATTTTCATACACGCTTTACACACTGTGGGTGTATTCTGCTATTGCAAAAAAATACAATCTTTCAGTGTTTTCTGCATGTGTGCAGGAGTGTGACATATACAATCCATCGATATTTCTTCTATTGTGCTATCCCACAAAAAAATTGTAGTGAAAATCTTTTTTTTCCATAGCATTTTCTGCAGTTTAGCAGTTTTTGAGATACACGCTGTACACACTGTGGGTGTATTCTGCTATTGCAAAAACACCTATTTAGGGCGAGATCATACATTTTGAAAATATGAGGAAATCGGCAAAAAAGGGACTTGGCCCCGGTCGTGGTGCTGCTGGTGGAGCTCCTGTTGCAGGGAGAGGACGTGGTCGATCTGTGCCAGCTACACACAATAGTGAAACACCTTCCTCAGGTGCGAGTAGGCGACAGAGCCTGCAGCTGTATTTCGGCGCGCCTAATGAGGCTGTACGAATGTCGAGGCCAGGACAAGTACAGGCGATAGTAGATTGTGTTGCTGACAGTGCCTCCGGTTCCTTCACATTGTCTCCCACCCAGTCTCCTGATGAAAGTTCAGAGTTGGCACCTGCAGCCGATGTCCATCAGTCTTTCACCTCACCCCCTTGCAAATCAGATAATCAGTCTGAGACCCAAATCATGCAGCAGTCTCTTCTGCTTTTTGATGACTCTGTTAGCAGGGTTTCCCAGGGCCATCCACCTAGCCCTGCCCCAGAAGTGGAATAGATTGTGTGCACCGATGCCCAACCACTTATGTTTCATGATTAGTACATGGGAGGACCATCGCAGCATGTCTCGGATGATGACGAAAAACACAGGTGCCAACTGCTTCTGCTTTCGCCATTGTGCAGACCGACAAGGAGGGCAGGGGTGAAGACTGGGTGGAAGATGATGTGGAGGACGATGAGGTCCTTGACCCCACATGGAATCAACGTCATACAGGTGACCAGTGTAGTTCGGAGGAAGAGGCGGTGGTCGCACAGAGCCACCAGCACAGCAGAAGAGGGAGCAGGGTGCAAAAGCGGAGCGTCCGTCCCCTAGACAGTACGTCTGCTACTGCCCAACGCAGCAAGGGACCGAGCACACCAAAGCCAGGTCCAAGGAGTTCCCTAGCGTGGCAATTCTTCAGACAATGTGCTGATGACAAGACACGAGTGGTTTGCACGCTGTGCAATCAGAGCCTGAAGCGAGGCATAAACATTCTCAACCTGAGCACAACCTGCATGACCAGGCATCTAAGTGTAAAGCACGAGATGCAGTGGAGTAGACACCTCAAAAACCAAGAAAGGTCTCTGGCTCCTCCTGCTTCCTCTTCTGCTGCAGTCTCGGCCTCTTCATCCACCTCTGTAGTAACAGTGGCACCTGCCAACCCGCAAACAGAGAATCTGCCAGCAACACTACCACCTGGGTCACCAACCATCTCCACAATGTCCCATGGAAGCGTTCAGCTCTCTATCTCCCAAACACTGGAGCGGAAGAGGAAGTACCCCACTAGCCACCCACAATCCCTGGCCCTGAATGCCAGCATCTCAAAATTCCTCGCCTTTGAAATGCTGTCATTCCGTCTGGTTGAGACGCAGAGTTTTAAAAGGCTGATGTCATTGGCTGTCCCACAGTACGTCGTGCCCAGCCGCCACTACTTTTCCAAGCGAGCTATCCATTCCCTGCACAACCAAGTGGGGGAAAAAATCAGGTGTGCACTGCGCAACGCCATCTGTGGCAAGGTCCACCTAACCACGGATGCGTGGACCAGTAAGCAAGGTCAGGGACGTTATATCTCCCTAACAGCACACTGGGTAAATGTAGTGGCGGCTGGGCCTGAGGCGGATAGCAGTTTGGCGCATGTCCTTCCACCACCGAGGATTGCAGGGCGCTTCAGTTTGCCTCCTGTTGCTAACTCCTCCTACTCCGCCTCCTCATCCTCTACCGCCTTCTCATCGGGTCAGCGTAACACCTTCACCACCAACTTCAGCACAGCCAGGGGTAAACGACAGCAGGCAGTTTTAAAACTTTCCTGTTTGGGGGAAAAACCCCACACCGCGCAGAAGTTGTGGAGGGACATGGAACAACAGACCGATGAGTGGTTGGTGGCAGTGAGCCTCAAGCCAGGCCTGGTGGTGTGCGATAATGGGGCGAAATCTCGTAGCAGCTCTGGGCCTAGCCGGTTTGACGCACATCCCTTGCCTGGCGCCTGTGCTGAACTTGGTGGTCCAGAGGTTCCTTAAGAATTACCCCGATATGCCAGAGCTGCTGCAGAAAGTGCGGGCCGTCTGTGCGCACTTTCGGCGTTCTCACCCTGCTGCTGCTCGCCTGTCAGCGCTGCAGCGTAACTTCGGCCTTCCCGCTCACCGTCTCATATGTGACGTGCCCACAAGGTGGAACTCCACCTTGCACATGCTGGCCAGACTGTGCAAGCAGCAGCAGCAGGCGATAGTGGAGTCTCAGCTGCAGCACGCACGCGTGAGTCACTCTGCGGAACAGCACCACTTCACCACCAATAACTGGGCCTCCATGCGAGACCTGTGTGCCTTGTTGCGCTGTTTCGAGTACTCCACCAATATGGCCAGTGCCGATGACGCCGTTCTCAGCATTACTATCCCAGTTCTATGCCTCCTTGAAAAAACGCTTCAGGCGATGATGAAAGAGGATGTGGCACAGGAGGAGGAGGAGGAAGAGGGATCATTTCCAAGGCTTTCAGGGCAGTCATTTACAAGTGGCTACGAGGGTGGGTTCCTGCACCAACAAGCGCCAGGTACACAATTGTCCGGCAGCAAGGGCACAGTTCTGGAGGATGACGAGGTGGAGGATGAGATGGACGAGGAGGAACCATGTTCACAGCAGGGTGGCACCCAGACCAGCTCATGTCCATCACTGGTGCGTGGCTGGGGGGATACAGAGGACACAGACGATACACCTCCCACAGAGGACAGCTTTTCGTTGCCTCTGGGCAGCCTGGCACACATGAGCAATTACATGCTGCAGTGTCTCCGCAATGACCGCCGAGTTTCCCACATTTTAACTGGTGCTGATTACTGGGTGGCCACCCTGCTGGATCCCCGTTACAAGGACAACGTGCCGTCCTTAATTACCTCACTGGAGCGTGATCGTAAGATGCGCGAGTACAAGCGCACGCTGGTAGATGCGCTGCTTGTGGCATTCCCACTTGACAGCGGGGGTACGGTGGAAGCACAAGGCGAAGGCAGAGGAGGAGGAAGAGGTCGCCAACGCAGCCGGGGCACCGCCAGCACCTCGGAAGGCAGGGTTAGCATGGCCGAAATGTGGAAAAGCTTTGTCAGCACGCCACAACAACCAGCACCACCAGCTGAGATGGAACGTCTTAGCAGGAGGCAGCATTTCAACAACATGGTGGAGCAGTATGTGTGCACACGCCTACACGTACTGAATGACGGGTCTGCCCCCTTCAACTTCTGGGTCTCCAAATTGGGCACATGGCCTGAGCTTGCCCTTTACGCCTTGGAGGTGCTGGCCTGCCCTGCAGCCAGTGTATTGTCTGAATGTGTATTTAGCACGGCAGGGGGCGTTATCACAGACAAGCGCAGCCGCCTGTCCAGAGACAATGTGGACAAGCTCACGTTCATTAAAATGAACCAGGCATGGATCCCACAGGACTTGTCCGTACCTTGTGCAGAATAGACACGTATACCGGTGTTCTGACAAAAACTGTCTGGCCATCGGATAGTGTCCGGCCACTTACTGCGTAGGCGCAGTGCTTGCGCAGTACGGAGGACAAGGAGATTCACAAAATCTCCAAAGACGAACGGCGCCTGCACAGTAAGTGCAGGTTCAAGCCCCACTATCCAAGTGGACATACGGTAGCACATAGTAACAGGGCCCCTCACAGGCTCGCTTGGCTAGGCTTCAACCTCGGATGATGTGGCTTGAACCTGGAGTCACCGTGCATCGTCTTCGGAGAGTTTCGAAATCCCCTTGTCCTACGTACTGTCCTACGCCATTGTATTTTTGAACCAGTGTTGGCTACCTCGTCCTCCTCCACCGCCGCTTCCACCTACACCGCCACATCCACCGCCACCTCAACCTCCTACTCCATATGGACCTCGTCCTCCTAGGTCTAGATTATAATTTTTTAATTTTTTTAATTTTCAAGTATTTTATTTTCCCACTATCTTATCCATTAAATTGAATAATGTTTTCCAGAAAGTGCGTATTCTGGGGCATTCCCACCATATGTGCCGCATCGTGCCGTTGAGTTTCTGAGGTTCTTAATGACTTCCTGTACCTCTTCTGCTGAGAAGGGGGCCTCCAGCATATTATTATTTTTTTTTTGTTATTTTAAGTTATTTCCCTATCCACATTTGTTTGCAGAGCACTTGCCATGCTCTTAACAACATTATGTTGCCATTTGCAGCCCTCTAGCCCTTTCCATTACTTTTTTACAGCCATTTTAGTCTTTAGTACTGGGTCAAGTTCGGGTCAAGTTCGGTCCCGAACATGGCCTTTTTTCGAAGTTCGGCCGAACCCGAACATCCAGGTGTCCGCT
The DNA here is from genome assembly GCA_028564925.1 of Lithobates sylvaticus. Lineage (NCBI taxonomy): Eukaryota > Metazoa > Chordata > Amphibia > Anura > Ranidae > Lithobates > Lithobates sylvaticus. The sequence continues at coordinate 123,533,741 of CM053032.1, read as the reverse complement.
CAACTCTAATCAGGACCCATACCAGGATTTACTAATCTTAGGCTCGATTCGCATCTATGCATTTTGCTTTTGAGCGTTTTTGCTGTGCTTTTTGTGGTGCTTGCCGCGTTTTTGGACACGCGGTTTTACCGCGATTTTGCCGCGATTTGCGTTTTGCGTTTTTGGATTTTTTTATTTCTTTTTTACATTTTTTTTTTACACTGTGGTTGCTTAGCAACCAGCTATATACAGTGTAAAAAAAATTAAAAATTAAAACAAAAAACGCAAAACGCGGCAAAATCGCGGTAAAAACGCGGTACTTGCGTTTTGGATGCGGGTCCATTGACTTATATTACATGCAAACCGCTGCATTTTGCATGAAAAAAAGTCCCCGACCCTTTCCAAAAATGCAGAGGCACAAAAATGCATTGATGTGAACAGGTTCCATAGGAACCCATGTTAAAAAATTTCCCTGCATTTCTGCAAAATGCAAAATGCATCAAAAAACGCGCTAGTGTGAATGGAGCCTTAGAGGACACTGAACAACCAGTTTCCTCTGTACCAAAACATGCATCCTGAAACTCCTCAACCTGTATGAAGGAGAACACTGACAGCCACATATCCCTTAATTCTATTTCTACTGATTATACCTAGATTCCAGGTATATAAAACACTGCAAGTGCCTTAGGAATAAAACCTGCACCCTTTTCCAAGTAATTACACAACACTCCCTTACAAGGAAATCTTTAGTGCAACAAGAGAAGAATTTTGATTGCATTTGAAGTTTTTATTTTTTTTACAGAGACATTTTCCTCAGGTATACAAATCCTTCACCTTAAACTGGAACTTTGATTCAAGTGATTCGTCCACTGTACCACTACTTACCCTTGAATGAAACCCAATTCTATATTAATGGTTAATTAATGGTTTCTCTTCACTTTTAAATGTTTAATAAGCTACAATAGGGCTTCTGGTTAACCTCTGCAACAGAAACAGCTCTTTAGCAGTTATTTTTACAAATGTATGATCTATATATTAACTTGACTCATATTTCCAGGTGCATCCCTTCCTAGTTCGAGTGGGGTACTCAGGCCTTCTCTGTCTTCTTGTTATCTCTCCTCGGCGCATAGAAAACTGGCTTGAGCCCCCTTACCTGATAGAAGCTATGGGCATTATTGACTGCTTTATGAAGTACTGATATGATAATGTATTCTTAATTTTCTGCAAAAACAGAATGTATAGCTGTTAGACAATGTACAGATGCTTTCCCCTATACACCTGAACCCCATTTCCTTGAATCATAGAGCTCGAGGGATAATGTTTCAACTTTTGGATAGTCGATGATGGTTAAAAAAAATTACCTTTATGCTTATTATGGAACATTGTTTGACTGGTTCTACTAGTTCCTGTCTATCGTGCAATTCACCACAGTTTTACCTCAGGCACATCCTTATACACATGTTTTTCTTGACTTTAGAACTAGGAATAAGCTCACATTGTTAAAGGCTTAAGGCCTCATTCACACTTATGCAGGTTGCAGTTTTGCATATTGGAGGTGCATTTTGCGTTTTTCAATACATGCTTTTCATCCATTGAAGTCTATGGAACCAAAAACCAGAAAAAAGTCCCAGGTCCTTTCCATAAAATGCACAGATGTGAACTACACCCATAGGAAACCATGTTATATAGACTGTAGTGTGTTTTTGCAAAACTGAAAACGTGCTAGAAAATGCATAGGTGTGAACCAGGCCTGAATGTTCAATAGAAACAAAGGAAAGCTATGCTGGAGTATAGGAAGAAAAAAGCTGATATAATCTTTTATTACGAAGAGACGCTTCGGAAACTTATATACTTCAATAAATTTGGGAAATCTTACTCCAGAATATACCTTGCCATAACAAATACTAAAACTGAAGGAGTTGCTACTTTCCTTAGAAATACACTTCTAATAACTTTAACTAAGGTGGTAAGAGACCCTGGCAGTAGATTTCTGATATAAGTGGATACATGATTAACTTGATTGTGTGATCAAATGTCTATACCCAAAATGTAATTCAAACTAAACTATTTGACAAAAGAGGAGAAACCACACGGCTCAGTAAATTTTTATTCAGCCATAAAAGCAGCACAGCTCATACCCACCTGGACACCACACCTATCTGACATGTGTCACTCTTTTAGTCATAGAGAACTAAATTCTTGTTACTCTTCTTCACTCATTTAGAAAAGTACTCAAATCATCAAACTATATAGGTGGGAGACCTCAACAGAGTACTCTACTCCTCTTCATCGGGTGTGCATTTACTCCCACAGTGACTTGTTAACCACAGAGGTTAGGAAGGATAGGACGAGGAAAGGGGAAATAGAACAAGGCTGAGAAAAAATTATCACAGTCTGCAATGTGACAGACACCTGTAGCAGCCTCTAGCGTGTGCTAGAATTAGTATAGGATGTGTTAGAGTTTAGAGTAGGTAAATTCTAGCTGGTTCAGAGCTAAGTCTGAGCCATGGAATTTGGGTCAATGTTCAGTGACGTTCAGGGCTAGATGACTCTTGACAGCTCCTCTGGTGCCTCGACCTAGTCTGGAAGGTTGGAGAATCTTCTAGGATTAATGGGTGGAGGCTAGAAGTTGCCTTGAATATTTATGAGGCCTCGGCCAATCCCCAGTATAGGGCGGGCAGGGGGCAAAGCTTACCTTATAAATAGACATGAGCCATGCCAGCAGGGGAGTCGGGTGGAAGATGGAGATACAGTGCTAGGGAGGATTTGGGTGGCCCTTAGGGGTGCCCGCTAGTCTGGGATGATGTTGTGTCTTGTACTGGGGCCTGGGTGCTGGAAGGATTCTGCCATAACACACAGGAGGAAGCCCTTCCTGGAGGCAAGAGAGGAAAGCATGAAAGGAAAAAACACACATATATGAGAGTTCGGGCTGCGCACCCCAAGATACATGGAAATGATATGGGAAGGTTCCCCCAGGGGGGTTTTAATGCAGCAACATAGGTCAGAGTATGAAAATTATATAAAGGAAAGAGAGGAGAGGGGAAAGCATGCTTATATTAGCACTGCTGGGGACTAACAAGGGGGGAGACTGCCATATGTAGCCAGTTTCCCTGAAGACAGCGGTGCTTAAGTCTTCAACCTTCCCTAAGAGATCTCCTGAGAGTTAGCCGGGTGGGCTGGTAAGAGTCAGCCGGGTGGGCTGGTGAAGAATCAGCTGGCAGAACTGCTATGAAGAGTTAGCCTGGAGGGCTAGTGAAAGGAGCAGCTGCAGCCAGGTGGTTTGGCAGTGCCTGAAGGGGTGGTGCTGGGATCAGTAACCCCAGAGGAGAAGTACAAGCTGTTCACTGAAATTTTTGCTACACCACAAGGGGCTATGAGTTCCTGCCTGTGAGGCTGGGTTCACACCTATGCGATTTCCCTGCATCCAACTTGCATAGCAGGAGAATGTGACCGGCTCTCTATGGAGCCGGTTCACATATCTCCGGGCAGCTGCGGAGTGCACTGCACAAAAAAGCTGTGCGTCTTTGGCTCCATTTCAAAGCCGAATTCAGGCAAAGATTTGGCCCTGATTCCTCCCTGAAATGGAGTTCCTGTGCGTTTCGAGGCCGGTTTAGGTCTGAACCAAGCCTAAAGAGCTATTGCTAAAGTCTGTCTGAGAGCCTGTCAGATCACCCACAGTGAATCAGCTGGAGCAAGCAAGTGTGTGCCAGAGGAAAGTAGAGGAGACTGTATATAGACTTTATTTAGGAAGATGTCCCTTAAGCTGTTGAAGTTTTGCTGAAGTGGGCATCCCATAACCTTCCTTCCCTATCCAAGTTATTAACCCTATTAACCACTTGCTTACCGGGCACTTAAACCCCCCTCCTATCCAGAACAATTTTCAGCTTTCGGTGCTCTCACGCTTTGACTGACAATTACTCAGTAATGCAATACTGTACCCAAATGATTTTTTTCCCACAAATAGAGCTTTCTTTTGGTGGTATTTGATCACCTCTGGGTTTTTTATTTTTTGTGCTATAAATGAAAAAATACCGAAAATTTTGAAAAAAAACGCATTTTTCTTTGTTTCTGTGATAAAATTTAGGAAATTATAAATTTTTCTTCATAAATTTTGGCCACAATTTATACTGCTACATATCTTTGGTAAAAATAACCCAAATTAGTGGATATTATTTGGTCTTTGTGAAAGTTACAGACTCTACAAGCTGTGGTGCAAATTATACAAAATTGATCACATCTGATGTGATCACATCACATTTCTTGTGACCCGAACAAGCCAGGAAAGTACAAATACCCCCCAAATGACCCCTTTTTTGAAAGTAGACATTCCAAGGTATTTAGTAAAGCCCCATACACACGGTCGGACTTTTTCATCAATTTGGTCCGATCGGACAAGGTTGTTGAAAAATCAGACCGTGTGTATGCACCATCGGACAGTGTTCGTCGGTTTGTCCGTTGGACAAAGTCTTATCTCCTGCTGGAAAGATTTCCCGTCAACCCGGTCCGATCACACCAAATCCGAGCGTGTGTACGCTTGTCCGACGGACAAAGTGCTACGCATGCTCAGAAGAAATTCTGTGACGGAAGCGCTCGGTCAGGTAAAACTACCTTTCCTAATCGACACAGCACATTCGTCACGCTGCAATGTTAAAATGTCTTTAATGCAGCGCATTCTCTTTTTCTTTACAATGCAACAAGAATGACATCTTTTAGCTGCTCCTATTCACCCGCACTTCTCACAAACTTACTTCTTTATTACTTTGCAGCATTTATACACTACATGTTTATTTTTACTCTGAACGGAAAAGAATCTTTGTTATTTTTTTACCATGATTTGTCTTTTTTTTTTTTTTGGGGGGAATACATCTTTGAATGTTTTTTTTTTTTTTTTTTTTATTGGAGGGGGGTTGTGTGTCTCAAATGACCAAAAACACATTATTTACATTTGTATTTCTTGCTTACATTTACTAGGAGTTTGTTTGTTGTTGGTGCCCCTTGTTAATTCTACTTTAGGATTAGTGAAATGTACCTGCTTACTCAAAGAAAAACTGTCATTGTAGCAAAGTAAAACACAATAGTCAATGATTATTTCAAATCAAAAAAACCTTTATTTAGGTCACACCAACAAACCAAAGAGGAACGCAGCCATGGTGAAACTTGGGGAATTTGCAAAGCCTTGGCCCCCCACGGCAACCATCATTGTCCAAGCGTAGAAAATTGGGGGCCTGAGGAGTACGTATATTAAGGGGAGTGCAATCTGGTCGTGAAGTCCAAAGTATCCGGAACTGCAGCAGATGCCATCTAGGTCCCCAGGCTCTGGTACTACGAGAGGCTCCATCTTCTCTCAGACCAGACTGATTCCAGGTCGACACTCTCAGGTCTTCCTTCCACGCTTCCTTCCACGCTGTGGCTGTCGTGCTGGTGGGGTGGCAGAAGGAGGAGGAGGAGGAGGAGGAGGTGGAGCATGGTAGCTATGGCAAACATGTGTGACTGGGGTCATCTCCCCAGCCCTACCCTTATTTAGGACATGGAGGATGAGCCCCTCACACATGTTGCGTTGCCTCACCTCCATACCCATCATTTTTGTGACAACCACCGAGCCAAAGGTCTCCTCGTCGGCGGGTGTGGCATGTAGGGAGTCTGAAGCCTCTCTGATCATCCGGAGCGCTGACTGTGCCGCATAACCCCCCCTTCTCGCCCTTTTGTACGGAGGGCGGAGGGGAGGGGTTTGGGTGTCAGTCAGGCTCCGAGGCCTAGCCCCCTCTTGGCTGCCACTACCCAGCTGGTGGCTGCCACTAACCCCTGCCTCCTCCTGACTGCCACCTTCCACAGCCACCTCCTGGCTGAGGTCTTCCTGTGTAGGAAAAAGGGACATAGTTTCAGTTATTTGTTCATCAAACACACACAATTCTCATCTAGTGACTGGTGCAAAATGTTTACAAATAGAAAACCATACAATTCTCAGCCCAGCAGTTTAGATTCTGGCCCCAAATGTCTCCCACACCACTGTCTGTTGATATGTCAAACACGTTAGGAACTAAGCAATTGGCGATCCTCAATTAAGTGAACATCATTCATTATTCCCATAAATGGTAACAAAACTACTATACCTGGAACAAGCTGGGCTCCTCCACCTCTTCCAGACTGGAAGGCCCAGGTTGCTCCTCGGAAGCCTCATCAGGGGTGGGCTGTGCGCAAGGAAGCGTGGAAGGAGGAGTCGAGGTTGGCTCCGTGACATCAGCCTGGTCCTTCAGAAAATGGAGACTCTGATAGTACCAGAGCTTGGGGACATAGACCTCATCTGCTGAAGTTGCAGTTTCCTCAGACTTCACGACCTTCTTCCTCTCCCTGATATACGCACTCCTCAGGCTGCCAATTTTCTTTCTAATATCATCAACAGTTGCCGTGGGGAACCTTGGCTTGACAAATTCCACAAGTTCCTCCAGGGCTGCGTGCCTCTTTGGTTTGTTGGTGTAATGTGGGTGTATACCCTGCCACAATATGGGAAAATCCCTGTATTTGGCAATGAAGAGGGGGAGAAAACTCATGTCGTTGAATCCCTTCATATCAATCTCTGCAAGACACAACAACACACCAAACCCTATAAATTATGTCAGGCTAAACTCTCCTAATCTTCTCCATAAAGAAGCCTCAAGTTCAAATCAGTCTAGGCTAGTTATGTACCAACGTTAAATTGTACCTTCGTTTGTAGCGATCGTCTCGTGTGAGTTTTCTCTCCCCTCGTCTCCCAGATCGTGGCTACGACACAGGCGTGTGACGTTTTATATACACTGCGCATGCTTCAAACTCCGCCCGCCCCTGACGATCTTTCTCGTCTATTCCCCACCCCTTCTCTTTACGGCGTAGTGGGGAGAGCACATGGCGGGGACACAGCAGGTGCGCCACAAATATCCCACCAACGAGGAGGAGGACGAGGAAAGTCCGGAGGCAGAAACGTCCCGATCCCGGAACCTGAAATTCAAGGCCTCCAATATGTCATTTGGAGAAATGTTGGAGATGGTGGACATATTAAAGAGGAGCGACTATGATGGGAAGTATGGGCCTTACCTCAACCCCAATGTCCGCAAGGCCAAGATCATGTCTAAAGTTGTGAGAAGGCTGTACAATAATTTTGGGGTACAACGATCCAAGGAGCAACTCAGGAAACGCTGGTCAGACCTGAAACTGAGGGAGGCCGATCAGTACAGAAAGATCAAGAGAATTCTTCAAAAAAGTAAGTAGTTGTGTTTTGTGTTTGATTTCTTGCTTGCATACTGCTCCATTGTGTTTTGATTTTTACCAAGTTGTACATTCCAAAATGGCCACTTTCAGGTTCGTCTGTGCATTCGATCGTACTCAGCCTCGATCTTTCTGCCACTGTCATGGTCGTGTGTGTGTGCATTCGATCGTACGCAACCTCGATCGTTCGGCCACTTATAATACGATGTTTGGTGTTTTTTTGGGGAAAGGAAGTTTGTTCTCACTAGAAATGTCATCAAGAATGTAAAGCCAATTTCTTCAATGTAAAGGAGAGGTCACTCAGTAGCTGTTTACCCATCTGGACTCTAGAGCACTAGTGCTGGGACACCCAAACCCCCTTTTTATTATGCTTTTCCACACATGTGCTCCAGTGGATACTAGAGGGGGGTCTCCATCACACAAACTTCTACCAAAAAGCTAGTCAGTTTAGCACCTTTACAAAGTGACTTCATTCATGTAGTTGACATTTGGAACTGGCCAAACTAAAATAGTGTCCGTCACTTTCAAGCAATGTTTGTCATTTCCTATTTCTGCCCTCAATAGCTTGTGTTGCTAAATCTTCCTTTTGGACATTCTCATAGGGGAGCGAAAACTTGGGCCGTCTGAGGAAACCCCCAAACCAACACCTACCAAAAAAGGGGAAAGAGCAGAAGCAGAGGAGGAGGAGGAAGGAGAGATCATCGAACTTGGAGAAATTGTCACCACAACAGGTGAGTGTGGGAGAACACAGCTACTGGTAAGCTAATCCATGTATGGCTGCCTCATTTCCAACACCCCATTTTTTTTGTTTGTGGTTTTTAGGTGACGTGGATGTTGTGGAAGAAAAATCGCACTTTACCACAGAGAGTGCCCACGTACTCATCGGAGAGATAATGGTCTGCAATCGAGATCTAGATTACATAAAGCAAAACATCAATGATGTTCAACAAAAATTGAAGAACATCATTGATGTTTTAGGAAAAATATGAAAAAGCACCAAGTAATTTACACACATTTGTGCCAGCTTCTGAACACATTTGCAACTTAAAAACTGTGTGAAATTTGGAACATGCACACATTGTGTCCACATGTGCTAGCTCCCATCATGGTGGATGAATGGCAACGTTTTTTTGGGGGTGCAAACACTTTACGAACTACGAAAGTGGTTGTGGTGAAGGGGTTGCACCCCCAAAAAACGTCCATTCATCCCCATGATGGAAAATGGCACTTTTGAAGCTTCTAGGCATGTGTTTTACCATCTAATGACCATTTTCAGAACCAAATTGTGTGCATGTTCCAAATTTCCACTTTTCGGGGGTGACCCCCCCATGTGATGAAGGCAAGATCAAACACACTTTGAACATATAGTCATGTCTGATCTTGTCTTCACTTTACAAAGTTGAACTTTCCTACTTCATAGGTTCTGCTTAGCTCCATGCCTGGTTGTACCAATTGCGTAATCTTTGTAAATAATGTTGTAAATAACCAAGATGTTGTCAGTTTTGGCGTGAAGATTGTAAACGCACTTGTGAATGTTTTCCAAGTAAACTTTTTTATTTTTCAAAATGTGTGGCTTCCTTATTTAAATAAAACAATGCATTATGTATGTAAAATGTAAAGGATATGGGGGGCAATGGGTGTTATTTACTAAAGGCAAATCCACTTTGCACTGCAATTTCCTTTCCCAGGGAACTTTTTCAATGCACTTGTAGAGCATAGCGGATTTGACTTATGTAAATGACACCCACAGTGCTTTGTACGAAAACACGGAGCACAGCATTTTGGAGAATACACACATGTCAGACCTGGTGCTGAAAAGGAGTATTTTGGGTGTCAGTTATGCAGGACAAACCTTCTCTAGACCAAAGATTAGGTAGCAAACACACATGAGAATAATCTTTTTGGGAAGAAGAGACTGTTACCTCCTTTTGCCCAGAAAGTGCATTACCACTGTCGAAGGCAAAGGGAAAAAATGACAAAGTAAAATAAGCTAAAAAGAAGACTGAAATGACAAGAAATCAGAGGTTGGTTAAAATATCAGATTTATTAAAAAATGCCTCTCACACATCGTCAGGCAGAGCAATGGCCCCCCTACCCACAAAGTATTCCATATATTGGTCCCGGACCACGCGGGCATTGAGAGGGGGCAAGCCTGGACGTGCCACTCGAAGGGCTGTGAGGTCCGCATTTGGAGGGCCCTCCACATCTGGGCCAACGGGCACCACATAGTTCCTGTTATGTCTTTTGAGGAAGTTGTGCAATATGCAACAGGTAAGAACTATGTGGTTCAGTTTGTATTCCGCCAAGTTAAATGCCGTCAGGAACAGGCGGAAGCGGCTGGCCAGGATGCCAAAAGCGTTCTCCACCACTCTTCTGGCTCTGGACAGCCTGTAGTTGAAGACCCTCTGGTCCGGGGTGAGGGTCCTCATCGGGAACGGCCTCATCACATGGGGAGTCAGCGCAAACGCTTCATCTGCGACAAAGACGAAGGGGAGTCCTTCGGCATTCTCCTCTGGAGGTGGCAAGCACAGACTGCCACTTTGGAGACGCCAGTAGAACTCCGTGTGCGTAATGGCCCCACCATCCGATATCCGGCCGTTCATCCCCACGTCCACATACATAAACTCGTATGTTGCCGACACCACCGCCAACATCACTACACTATTAAACCCTTTATAATTATAATAGTAGGACCCCGAGTTGGGCGGTGGGACGATGCGGACGTGTTTCCCATCAATTGCCCCTCCGCAGTTAGGAAAGTCCCAACGGCTGGCAAAGTGGGAGGCCACAGTCTGCCATTCCTGTGGCGTGGAAGGGAACTGTGGAGTGAAACAAGAAAAAAAAATTAGTCACTTTGCACCTAAACATTGCAAGCAGATTAGACAATCAACATCTTGGAACAAGAGCATTGTATAAAATTGGAGGCTGGAAAGTATTTACACAGAAAAGTCGAGGCTCCCCTTCACAGATTACTCACCCCCCCATCAATCCCCCCACTTCTGATGGGACATTGGCAATAACTATGGTTTTGGGGGGGGGGGTGGTGGACAGGTAACCCTCTGCACTTCATTGATTGGCAAATGGCTCAATAATGTGGCCTAGTTTGGCCAGACCCTCTGTACTTAACACTATTGGCAGGCCACAGGAAAGATCAAATAACATTTCCCCCCCCCCCCCCCCCAAAAAGGCAGGCACAGTGTGACATTATTAAATTACCAAGCAAGCTAATAGGAGGGAAAGAAGACAAAAAATTAGGAAATGGAATGTATGGAGGCAGCCCCTTGCACTACATGCTTTGCTGAATTCATCCCTAAAGATGCGCACTATAAAGAGGTAGGTATATAGTGTGTATTGACCTTGGGAAAGCCAGCAGATAAAGGATTGGTACCATCTGACAGAGCAGTTGGGGGAGGGGGTTCCTAATGAGTTTGCCCCCCCCCCCCCACCAAAAGAAAAAAAAAAAAAAAAAAGGGGGCTCTACATGAAGTAAACCACACAGCAAACATTTGTGCATATTTTAGGGGGTGTTTGGGGGCAAACAATACTATGCAGCAGACAAAAGACATTGCTTAAGTGACTAGGCCATAGGTGTCTATTGGGGCAGAAGAGCATGCTGGGGAGGTAAGTGAAGGGAAAAATGCATGAAGGAGAAAAGGGGCACAGCATATTCGAACATATTGCAATCATGGTAATTAGGGAAGGAGGTCAAAAATACAAGTCATTAGCAAACAGAGCATACATAGAAGGGAATAGTAAAGTTGAAATGTTACCTTAATATAGTCCTCCTGCAGGACCTGAATGATGGCAGAACAGGTCTCTGGAATAATGATTCCCAGGGCCTGGGGAGAGATACCTGAAGAGAACTTCAAATCCTGAAGACTTCTCCCTGTCGCCAAGTACCTCAACGTGGCAACAAGCCTCTGCTCCGGAGTAATGGCTTGTCTCATGCAGGTATCCTGCCGGCTGATAAAGGGGGTCAGCAAAGCCAAAAGACGGTGAAAATCGGGGTCCGTCATCCTGAGAAAGTTCCTGAAATCATCAGGATTATTCTCCCGGATCTCACGAAGCAAAGGCATGTGCGAGAACTGGTCACGCTGAAGCAACCAATTCTTGGTCCACATACTCCTCGTCACTCTGTTCATGGACGGGTCTTGGGTCAAAGCTAAAAGCCCGACACCAATTCCGCGTACAGCACGAACTCGGCGACGAGTACGCACGGGAAACATCGCTCAGAAGGTCACAAAAGGTCGGCTGGTCAGAACGGACAAACAGAAAGCACCGATAAACAGCAAGGCCTGAAAGAACGAAGTGAATACCAGCAACGAGCAGACAATAAGCAGTGCAAATCAAAGCGTCCTATATCAAGATATAGGCCGCAATGACCAACAAATGCGAACTGACTACACGCACTAATAAACAGATACGCACGACAAGCACAAACTGAAGAGCAGTAACGATCTGAGTCAGAAAACTGAGAAGCGCGAATCTTAAGTCACCAAACTTCCACTAACTCTCGATAAACACGGGATCAGCAGAAGGAGCCCAACGGGTGCCTGACGTGGTGCTGAACTTCCCTTTTCTAATCTCGTGGACGACGACTTACGTCACGACGTTCTTCCGGACCGGATATTCCGACAACGTAGTCCGACCGTGTGTACGCAACGCCAACATCGGACAAAGTACGTCGGACAAAGTCCGACCGACCTGGTCCGCGGATTGTCCGAGCGTGTGTATGGGGCTTAAGAGGCATGGTGAGGTTTTTGATGTTGTCATTTTTTCCCACAATTCTTTGCAAAATGAATTATTTTTTTATTTTAATTTTTTTTCTACAAAATTGTCATTGTAATAGGTTATTTCTCTCACATGGCATGTGTATACCACAAATGACACCCCAAAATACATTCTGCTACTCCTCCTGAGTATTACGATACCACATGTGTGGGACTTTTTCACAGACTGGCCACTTAGAGAGGCCCAACATGAAGGGGGGGGCAATCACGTGTTCTAGGAGCATAAATTACACATCTAACTTGTTGACTACCTATTACACTTTTGAAGGCCCTGGAGCACCAGGACAATGACACATGCCACTGACGTGGCACTGATGACACATGACACTGATGTGGCACTGATGACACGTGACACTGATGTGGCACTGGTGATAGATGGTACTAATACGGGGCACTGATGACACGTGACACTGATGAGAGATGGCACTAATATGTGGCACTGATGAGAGATGGCACTTATACATGGCACTGATATCACGTGGCACTAATATGTGGCACTGATGAGAGATGGCACTAATACGTGGCACTGATGACACATGACACTGATGACAGATGGCACTGATACGTGGCATTGATGACAGGTGACACTGATAACAGATGGCACGTGACACTGACAGGTGGCACTGATGACAGATGGCACTAATACGTGACACTGATGACAGATGGCACTAATATGTGGCACTGATGACACGTGACACTGATATGGCACTGATGACAGATGGCACTATGTGGCACTGATGACATGTGGCACTATGTGGCACTGATGATATGTGGCACTATGTGGCACTGATGACATGTGGCACTGATGACATGTGGCACTGACTACAGATGGCACTGACTACAGATGGCACTGGCAGATGGCACTGGGGGTGGCACTGGGAATGGCACTGGGCACTGGGGGGGGATGGCACTGGCAGATGGCATTGGGGACAGATGGCATTGGGGACATATGGCACTTGCAGATGGCATTGGGGACATATGGCTCTGGCAATTGGCATTGGGGACAGATTGCAGTGGTGGCAGTGGGCACAGATGGCATTTCGTTTTTTTTTTTTGACTCTTACGGCGCTGTAGCCGTTCATCTCCCCCTCCTCACACGCTGTCTCTGTGTGAGGAGGAGGAGCCGCGCTGAGAGATGATCTCATATGTTTACATATGAGATCATCTCCCATTGGACAGGCCGATCGCGCTGTAAACGGCCGCTGTGATTGGCCGTTTACAGCGATCTGTGATTGGCTGTGTCCGAGGGACACGGCCAACACAGAATTTCCCTGCTGTGCGCTCGTGAGCCCGCACAGGGAACGAGGAATTGACATCCGCGCCGAGGCCGTCATTCGGCTACGGCCGGATGTGCAGTGGTTAAATAACAAAAACAAAGTCACAGGCTGTTCTCTGACTCTGGAGTGCTTGTGAAGATTTGGTATGCCTGGCTGTGCAGGGGTGGGGGATCCAGTTCATCTGCGGCTCCTGCAGGGGTGCGCTACACACCACTAGAGGAGGACTATAAAAAAGCTAGCTGACTATACACACACAGGTAGATGTAAATCTTGCATACAATCTGGGGCACTCTAAAGCCCCATACACACGGTCGGACAATCCGCGGACCAGGTCGGTCGGATCCTGTCCGTCATACTTTGTCTGATGTTGGTTTTGCGTACACACGGTCGGACAAAGTTGTCGGAAAATCCGATCATTCTGAACGTGGTGACGTTTGTTGCCTACGACGGGACTACGTAGAGGCTAGTAGCCAATAGCTTTGGTCTTGTAATGTGATCTGAGCATGCGTAGCACTTTGTCCGGTCGGACAACCGTACACACGATCGGATTTGGTGTGATCGGACCGTGTTGTCGGCAAATCTTTCCAGCGGGAGATAAGACTTTGTCCGTCGGACAATCCGACGTACACTGTCCGATGGTGCATACACACGGTCTGATTTTTCAACAACATTGTCCGATCGGACAGAATCCATGAAAAAGTCCGACCGTGTGTATGGGGCTTAAGGGTTGTCCAGCTAGGTGATTTCTGCATGCATCTGAGATTCTCCAAGCTATTGTAAAAAATGTAAAACACTACACTGGAGCATGTACAGAATTTGTACAAAGAAAAGAAAGTAAATGACACGCTGAGGTATTGGTTATTTGCAGTGGCGGTGTGTCCATTAAGGACGCATGGCCCCTCTTTCCAGCCACCCCCCTCTGTGTATAATAGATGGATTCATGCATTGCATGAATCTATCCATTGCCGCTATTCAGGCTTCCGGACTTGTTTTTGAAGCACTTGATTAGAGCCATAGGTTCTAATAGGCTTCAAAAAAGGTGACCTGCGAGCATTGCGCTCGCAGCTCACCAGTTCACCCAGGTGTGTTAGAAAAGCAAATGAATATTCGCTTTCCTAACACTGAACTGCCTCTCAGCCAATCAGGTGCGTGGGTCTGTTACCCTTCACCAGATTAGCTGAAACAACAAGCGCTACGATTGGACGCCTATCGGCAGGAGGGGATGAGACGCATGGAGGACACGCACAGAGGACACAGGAGCCGCTGCAAGGTACCACCGCTCGCCGCTGTCACCTGCTGCTTGATTGAGACAGGGTAAGTGCCAGGCAGATGGCAAGCGGGCAGGGGGTCACAGTGGCACTATTTGATCGTTACAGTGGCAGCATTTGATGGCACAGTGGCAGTGTTTGATGGGGCATAGTGGCATTTGATGGGCACAATTTGATGGGCACAGTGGCAGCATTTGATAGGCACAGTTTGATGGGCACAGTGGTAGTGTTTGATGGGCACAGTGGCAGCATTTAATGGGCACAGTTTTATGGGAACTGTGGCAGTGTTTTATGGCACAGTGGCAGTGTTTGATGGGCACAGTGACTGCATTTGATGGGCACAGTTTGATGGGCACAGTGGCAGCGTTTGATGGGCACAGTTTTATGGGAACTGTGGCAGTGTTTTATGGCACAGTGGCAGTGTTTGATGGGCACAGTGACTGTGTTTGATGGGCACAGTAGCTGCGTTTGATGGGCACAGTGACTGCATTTGATGGGCACAGTTTGATGGGCACAGTGGCAGCGTTTGATGGGCACAGTTGGACGGGCACAGTGGCTGCGTTTGGCAATGTGGCAGCATTTGATGGGCACAATGGCTGCTTTTGATGGCACAGTGGCTGTGTTTAATGGGCACAGTGACCGCGTTTGATGGGCACAGAGGCAGCGTTTGATGGGCACAGTTTTATTGGCACAGTGGCTGCGTTTGATGGCACAGTGGCAGCGTTTGATGGGCACAGTGACTGCGTTTTTATGGGCACAGTGAGGCTGCAATTTATGTTTTTTTTTCCAGAATTTTTCAGTTTGTTTGCGCCCCCCAAAAATTTGGAGCACCAGCCGCCACTGGTTATTTGCTATAAAATAAATATAACAGCAAAACAGAAAGTAACTTTACTCTTTGGGTAGCATTGTTTTAACCTGTCGGTGGGGGCACACCAACAAAAGCCTGTAATCGAAGATATATATAATATAAGACAAATGACACTATTCAGTTTCATGCTACTTCATTTTTATAGGGATAAAGAAATGGGATGGACTCTTACCACTTGGTCAATCACCTTTGGGGGTGGTATACAGACCAGCTAGTTATGAAGGTTGAGTCTGCATTTCTGACAGCAGCACATCATCCTGATTGCCATCCAAACTCAACATGACGATCATGGGCAGGGTCCACATAACTGTTTAGTAAGTCCCTATGGGGTCATTTACACTTGCTTCGGCTTCAACACACATTAAAGCACCAACTACTTCAACATGCTTTTATAATGTGTTTTTGAGGTTTCGGTGGTGCTTCGATGAAGCTTCAGTGATGCCTCGGTGAAGGTTCTTTTGAAGCTTTGATGAAGCTGGGCAGGTTATATAGTTGCATAGAAGGTGAGGTTGAAAAAAAGACACAGGTCCATCAAGTCCAACCTGTGTGTGTGATTATATGTCAGTATTACATTGTATATCCCTGTATGTTGCGGTCGTTCAGGTGCTTATCTAATAGTTTCTTGAAACTAACAATGCCCCCCCGCTGAGACCACCACCTGTGGAAGGGAGTTTCAGATCCTTGCCGCTCTTACAGTAAAGAACCCTCTACGTAGTTTAAGGTTAAACCTCTTTTCTTCCAATTTTAATGTGGCCAACTTAAATTTAATGTGGCCAACTTAAGATTAAACTCCCTTCTGCAAAAAAGCTTTGTCCCTATTGTGAAGTCCCCAGTATGGTATTTGTATATTGAAATCATATCCCCTCTCAAGCGTCTCTTCTCCAGAGAGAATAAGTTCAGTGCTCACAACCTTTCCTTATAACTAATATCCTCCAGACCCTTTATTATCTTTGTTGCCCTTCTTTGTACTCGCTCCATTTCCAGTACATCCTTCCTGAGGACTGGTGCCCAGAACTGGAGAGCATACTCTAGGTGCGGCCGGACCAGAGTCTTGTAAAGCGAGGAGAATTATAATTTTATCTCTGGAGTTGATCCCCTTTTTAACGCATGCCAATATTCTGTTTGCACCGGTGCCCTGCGTGTGTGTGGATATCTCATATGAAGCTAAAGCTGAAGTAAAGCCTCTCAAAAGCTTTAGGCGCTTCAAGCGAGCTTTGCCATAGACTTCTATGGGGGCTCTGAAGACACTTTGAAGCACCACTAAAGCTACATGGAGTATAATTTTTGAAGCAAAGCCAAAGCAAAGCAATCGCAAGGTGTAAACATGACTGTAAGTTAACCACTTCAGCCCCGGACCAATTGGCAGCCAAAGGACCAGGCCCCTTTTTGCGATTCGGCACTGCATCGATTTAACTGACAATTGCGCGGATGTGCGACGTGGCTCCAAAACAAAATTGGCGTCCTTTTTTTCCCACAAATAGAGCTTTCTTTTGGTGGTATTTGATCGCCCCTGCGGTTTTTATTTTTTGCGCTATAAACAAAAATAGAGCGACAATTTTGAAAAAAATGCAATATTTTTAACTTTTTGCTATAATAAATATCCCCAAAAAATATATAAAAAATTATTTTTTTTCTCAGTTTAGGCCGATACGTATTCTTCGACATATTTTTGGTAAAAAAAATCGCAATTAGCGATTATTGATTGGTTTGCGCAAAAGTTATAGCGTTTACAAAATAGGGGATAGTTTTATAGCATTTTTATTAATATTTTTTTTTTACTAGTAATGGCGGCGATCAGCGATTTTTATTGTGACTGCGACATTATGGCGGACACATCGGACATTTTTGACACATTTTTGGGACATTTGTCATTTATACAGAAATCAGTGCTATTTAAATAGCACTGATTCCTATGTAAATGACAGTGGCAGTGAAGGAGTTAACCACTAGGGGGCGGGGAGGAGTCAGTGTGACGTGTTGTGCTTTTTTTTACAGTAGGGGGGCGTGGCTGTACGTCTGACATCATTGATCGGCTTTCCCGATGACAGGGAACAGCCGATCAATGACAGGCAGTGTAGGAAGCGCGGGGAGAGGTTTGTTTACACATTACTCTCCCCGTTCTTCAGCTCCGTAACCCGATCGCAGGACACCAGCGGCGATCGGGTCCGCTGGTCCCGCGGCCGGGGTCACGGAGCTCCGCGCGACCCACAGGCAAGCACATG
Organism: Lithobates sylvaticus; assembly: GCA_028564925.1. NCBI lineage: Eukaryota > Metazoa > Chordata > Amphibia > Anura > Ranidae > Lithobates > Lithobates sylvaticus. The sequence goes on along the minus strand of CM053032.1, from coordinate 123,516,098 downwards.
CACGATCACGTACAGGTACGTGATTTTGCCTGCCCGTGCCATTTTGCCGACATATATCGGCGTTAGGCGGTCGGGAAGCGGTTAACCATTTTATTTTGTGACAGGGGCTTTGACTTTCGTTCAGAGAGCTTTAACAAAGTGTGTCTAAAGCCATGTTTTGAAGCAAATATAAACTAGACCTCAGACCCCTTTCACACTGGAGGCATTTTTCAGGCGCTACATCGCTAAAAATAGCGCCTGAAAAAAGCCTCAGCTGCAAACCCAGTGCGAAAGCCTGAGTGCTTTCACACTGGGGTGCTGCTCTGGCAGGGCATCACAAAAAGTCCTGCCAGCAGCTTCTTTGCAGTGGTGGAGGAGTGGCGAATACACCGCTCCTCCACCGCTCCTGCCCATTGAAAACAACGGGGCAGCACCGGCAAAGCGCCGCTGCAGCGGCATTTTGCAGGCGGTTTTAACCCCCTGCTAGCGGCCGAATAGCGTCGCTAAAACTACGGTAAAGCGGCGCTAAAAATAGCGCCGCTTTACCACTGACGCCCGGGGCGGCTCACTGTAAAAAGGGGTCTCAGTGTTTTTTTGTAATCCAGGATATGCCCTTTTTATAAGCAAAAGGGCTTATCTCAACCTTTTATTCTCATAGGTAAAACTTGTTATCCCAGAACCTTACCACCTTTGTCGCCAGATGGGAGTAGCTACCCCCCCCCCCCCTCCCCATACACAAACTGGAATAAAATACAGTATTCTGCTTTCCAAATTTAACATAATGTAAACCTCAAAGAGGGAGCATACAAATTATAGAGTAGGTGGTATTATACCCCAACTAAACTTCATAAAAGTTTTTCCTACAGTTTGTTATTGAAAATGTCCTATGACAGGGTGGATTGCCAAGTAGTCATAGAGGCAGTAGTTGGTCTGGCAGTAGAGGGTTTGGTGCCAGATCTCTTCAGATGCACGATACAACAGACAGCTTGAAAATCAATAACCTCCCTGGTGGTAATCCCGAGTGTGGCTCGGGGTTAATTTTCATTACCATTAGCGGTAACCCCGAGCCACACCCCAGAGATTTTTGTACAGATGAGAAACAAACAACCACCGCTCCAAGACTCTCCTTCCCAAGCGAATGCTCCTGCTCCTGTGTGGGAGCCCCAGGTGCTGGCTAATAGCACAATGATTGGAAATCAAAAAAGGAAGAACTCCGGACAGCCGCACACCGAGAAAATAAAATCCAAAAAGTTTATTTAAAAGCAAAAAACACTGCAATCCATACACGGCAAAAAAGGGGGGTACAGAGCTGACGCGTTTCGCACCACAACTAGTGCTTACTCATAGCTGATGAACTCACAAATGAATATCAAATATATATGCTTACAGGATGTGCATCACATGATTGTTTGATGGAAAAAGGCTGTTACCAGCAGCTGAAAACTAGGCTTAATTGGATATCAACATGTGCTGCTAGGCTAATTCTGCAGAGTGAGAGTGACCACTTTAAAAGAAGCCTGATGTTGTTTAAAGACAAACTTAGGTGAAAAGTTATAAGACCTGATAAGGAAATCGCATAAAAATGCATAAAACTATCAAGTGTGCACGCAGTGTTATGTGTACACACTTAAAGGGCCCATTCAATAGAATAGCCCAACCCAATTGCGATTTCAATGAATGTGATAGTGAAAAAAAATCTTTTTTACGTGTGTGAAGGAACTATTAAGATACATTTAAATAAAAGAAATATATACATAATGTTCAAAAAATTTGAAATGTATATAAACTCTCCAAAAATAAAATCTATATATTTGTGATAGCGAATGGGTGAGGGGGTGAATAGATAGTGAGGTATGTATATAACCATTTATTGGTATTATATATATCCGCTAGCCAAATCGCTGTGATGAAATCGCTAACCAAATCGCTATGATAAGGTTTGTTGAACAACACTTGCCGAAAACCACCTGGTGAGTTGAAGTTATATTTAAATACTATACTGGTGATACTAATACTTAACGGTTACATTGTGTATCCTAAGTTATTTTAAGTTATTTTAAATTATTTTAAACGTGATTCCTGATGTGAATTTTAGTATCCAAGACTTCACTTGTATATTGTGTGGATAGGCATGTTCAAAAATGAAATAAAATTAAAAGATAAAAAAATAAAAAAAGATAAATGACAAAATATATAAAATGTGAAGAAAAAAAGTGAATAGACAATCGTGCACTCTAAATGGTGTGTCTATATGTTTAATTAATCATTTTTGTATTTATTTTTATTTTTATTTTGTATATCTAATGTTGTTCAATCGGGTTGATAGCCTGCATAGTGTGCTAATGGCTATATCTTCTTTCAAAGGGTTTTTAGCAAAACCTTTCTCATTGGCTACTGGCAGTGTCAGTGATGAATTTATGCATTTTGTACAATAGTTATACATGACCAGTGACTGTAATTAATCCTTTTGAGACTTAGTAATTGTGTGTCTATGGAACAATCCGTGGACCCGGGCGACCAAATTAGATAGAAGTCCCGACCAGTGTCGGTGCTTCTATGGGGCGGTGGGCTGCAGAGGCATCGCAGAAACCACCCAATTTAATGTTATTGGGTTCTACGGGCCGCTGACAGCTGTCTATTTCAATGAACTGTCCCAAGACAATTGGTGGAAACATTGAGAGGTAATGCGGATCAATGAATTAGATGTGACCCGTATTACACAGCCAGTGTGCAACTCGAAGGATGCAAAAAACGGGTTGTCACTCTGATAGTGAGCATTATACGATAAAGCGCTTCAATTCCAAAATGTTGTGCAACCAATCACCACAGTTGTTCACAACTCTATGGACACTGCAAGTGGAGGGGTTTCAGCCAGTGCCTATCTATCTGTGTGTACACATAGCCTTACAATGTGGATTTAAAACTATTTATTCCACTAGATCTGAGATGATACGGCTCTTTATGCATGGGATGATGTGAGACTCTATAAAGATAGAAGATTATTAGTTTGACAATAGTGATGATCATAGATAATTATATGTATATGGTAAGTTTGCATCCAAATGTCAAAAACTTTAAATACTGATGACTGCGGATGCCATGTATCCAAATTGGTAACAAAGTTGATATAAAAGGCATCAACGGCAGTGGGTAGTGGAGATAATGTGTATAGACGTATATCAATATACGCTATATATTGTCATCAGGATGCAAATAGAGTCTATGTAGAGGGAAATCAATGTGTTTGACAAACATGCATAAATAATACTATACTACGGCTATAGTAAAGCCATGGTATATATTAGCTGAAATCAGTAATAATAAAGCCGTAATTGCCACCCGTTATATCAGTAGTGATGTCTGCTCCCTGAGGACAGCCGTCTTCCTAGTTTGCTGCACCTGTATCGGATCTTAGTTTGTCCAATGTCGATGTGTGTATGGAGCCTTCAGAAATCTAACATTTGGTGTATACATTTGAATGAAAGTATCCCTTTAGTCTTAGTACATAGCGTGTATGCTTGGATATTCAGTGGAAAATGTGTTTTATAAGTGACATCCAGCATATTTGGCAACTGAATAGGTCCATATATAAATGAACATTGACAACCATCATAATAGGGAAGCCAAATTTAAACACGATATACACAAAGTGTCTAAAGGATATTTTAGACACCGTTTTCTTATCGGAATAATAGATGTAAAGCGCATAGGGCAACTGTAAACATGCTTAGTCTGAATGAAACGTAAATAGGAGTAAAGAACTTCAAAAAACAACCTTCATTCATAATAGTGGGAAACATCCCATTCAAAATTTAAACCAAGAGGAATTCTAGTATTTAAAATGAAAATCCAATAAACTTCACGTTTACATAGCAAACGGAATCGATCGCCTCCCCGTTTTGGAGTGGCGATTTTCTCAATACCTTGTATAAATAAACTGGAAACATCTTTTGCATGTACTAAATTCCAGTGTTTTGCAACATTGGTGGAATGATTTTTAGTGATGTCATATAGGTGGTCGTACAGTCGATCCTTTAAGCGGCGAATAGTACACCCCACATATTGAATATGGCAGCTGGTACATGTAATTACATAGACTAAAAAAGATGTATTGCAATTGATGAAGGTGGATATTTCATGCGTATTTTTGTTGGTACAAGACTGAATATTGGGGCCCTGCCTTATATGTATACAGTAGGCACAGCTCCTTTGCCCACATTTGTAATTGCCTTTGAAATGGAGCCAGTTTGGTTTGGACTGGTGTGAGAAGAAAAGGCTAGGTGAAAGGGTATTACCCAGAGTGGGGGCCCTTCGTGAAACTGTCTTGATTCCTTTGGCCAAAACTTCATTAAATGCTGAATCTCCGTATAGAACGGGAAGGTATCTCATGATAATCTTTTTTATGTGTTTAAATTCAGTACTGAATGGCGTAGAAAAGACCGGTGCTGTCTCTGTAGCACGCGACATGCTGTAGCCCTGCTTATTGCTGTTTTTTTCTTTTTTTTCTTTCAGCAAGCTAGCTCTTGGGATAACACTGACAGCAGAATAGGCTTTATCTATATCAGTGTTTGAATAGCCTCTACTTGTAAACCTTGATGCCATAAGTTTGGCTTCAGTGTGGAACGTATCAGATGTACTGCAAATGCGTTTTAGTCTGAGAAACTGGCCAAAGGGGACCCCTTTGATGGTATGGCTTGGATGTGCAGAGTCTGCTCTGAGTAAAACATTACCCGCCGTGGGTTTCCTAAACAGACTAGTGATGATTTTGCCATTAACCCCTGACAGTGTGATGTCCAGAAAATCTATGGCATCGGCATTTAGTGTGCCTGTGAACCGCAAATTTAAATCGTTATCATTGAGATACATGAGCCAGGTGTCTAAGTCAGTGTGTTCGTCATTAGAAATGAACAACAGGTCATCTATGTATCGACCAAAAAAAATGGTGTCCTTTCGGCGGGGACTTTCATGTCCAAAGATGCGGGACCTCTCCCACCAGCCCATATAAAGGTTGGCTAGGGAGGGAGAAAATTTTGCTCCCATCGAAGCCCCGCATCTCTGGAGATAAAAGTCCCCGTCGAACATGAAGAAATTGTGGGTCAAAAGATATTCTAAAGCCTGAACAATAAATTCCTGTAGTACCAAAGAGAATTTACCGGATTCTTGCAAAGCCCATGCAACTGCCTGTAACCCCAGGTGATGGGGTATGCTGGAGTATAGGCTGGTGACATCACATGTAATCCATCTGAAAGATGGTTGCCATTCAAAATCTTGTAATTTACATAGCAACTGCTTGGTGTCTCTGAGATGACCCGGCAAGTTGAAAACCAATGGTTGAAGGTGATGGTCTACCCATTCCCCAAGGCGCTCATTCAAAGAGCCTATCCCTGCCACTATCGGCCGACCTGTAAGAGGCGTAAGGCCCTTGTGTATTTTTGGTAAATGGTGAAATACTGGCATGATGGGACAGTCTGGAATGAACATTAACTTTTCAGTGTGAGAGAAAATTCCTGATGTCACTGCCCTGTCTAATAGCGTAGATAATTTTATTTTAAATACCTGTGTGGGGTCAGTTTTAAGGCGCTGATATGTGACTGGGTCAGACAGTTGACGCACCGCTTCCTCTTTGTAAGTGATGGAATCTAAAACCACTACGCTACCCCCTTTGTCTGCGTTTTTAATAATTATGTTATTGTCTGCTGACAGTGATTTGAGGGAAGCTAGTTCTGCTTGGGTGAGACTAAGCATGTTTACAGTTGCCCTATGCGCTTTACATCTATTATTCCGATAAGAAAATGGTGTCTAAAATATCCTTTAGACACTTTGTGTATATCGTGTTTAAATTTGGCTTCCCTATTATGATGGTTGTCAATGTTCATTTATATATGGACCTATTCAGTTGCCAAATATGCTGGATGTCACTTATAAAACATATTTTCCACTGAATATTCAAGCATACACGCTATGTACTAAGACTAAAGGGATACTTTCATTCAAATGTATACACCAAATGTTAGATTTCTGAAGGCTCCATACACACATCGACATTGGACAAACTAAGATCCGATACAGGTGCAGCAAACTAGGAAGACGGCTGTCCTCAGGGAGCAGACATCACTACTGATATAACGGGTGGTAATTACGGCTTTATTATTACTGATTTCAGCTAATATATACCATGGCTTTACTATAGCCGTAGTATAGTATTATTTATGCATGTTTGTCAAACACATTGATTTCCCTCTACATAGACTCTATTTGCATCCTGATGACAATATATAGCGTATATTGATATACGTCTATACACATTATCTCCACTACCCACTGCCGTTGATGCCTTTTATATCAACTTTGTTACCAATTTGGATACATGGCATCCGCAGTCATCAGTATTTAAAGTTTTTGACATTTGGATGCAAACTTACCATATACATATAATTATCTATGATCATCACTATTGTCAAACTAATAATCTTCTATCTTTATAGAGTCTCACATCATCCCATGCATAAAGAGCCGTATCATCTCAGATCTAGTGGAATAAATAGTTTTAAATCCACATTGTAAGGCTATGTGTACACACAGATAGATAGGCACTGGCTGAAACCCCTCCACTTGCAGTGTCCATAGAGTTGTGAACAACTGTGGTGATTGGTTGCACAACATTTTGGAATTGAAGCGCTTTATCGTATAATGCTCACTATCAGAGTGACAACCCGTTTTTTGCATCCTTCGAGTTGCACACTGGCTGTGTAATACGGGTCACATCTAATTCATTGATCCGCATTACCTCTCAATGTTTCCACCAATTGTCTTGGGACAGTTCATTGAAATAGACAGCTGTCAGCGGCCCGTAGAACCCAATAACATTAAATTGGGTGGTTTCTGCGATGCCTCTGCAGCCCACCACCCCATAGAAGCACCGACACTGGTCGGGACTTCTATCTAATTTGGTCGCCCGGGTCCACGGATTGTTCCATAGACACACAATTACTAAGTCTCAAAAGGATTAATTACAGTCACTGGTCATGTATAACTATTGTACAAAATGCATAAATTCATCACTGACACTGCCAGTAGCCAATGAGAAAGGTTTTGCTAAAAACCCTTTGAAAGAAGATATAGCCATTAGCACACTATGCAGGCTATCAACCCGATTGAACAACATTAGATATACAAAATAAAAATAAAAACAAAAATAAATACAAAAATGATTAATTAAACATATAGACACACCATTTAGAGTGCACGATTGTCTATTCACTTTTTTTCTTCACATTTTATATATTTTGTCATTTATCTTTTTTTATTTTTTTATCTTTTAATTTTATTTCATTTTTGAACATGCCTATCCACACAATATACAAGTGAAGTCTTGGATACTAAAATTCACATCAGGAATCACGTTTAAAATAATTTAAAATAACTTAAAATAACTTAGGATACACAATGTAACCGTTAAGTATTAGTATCACCAGTATAGTATTTAAATATAACTTCAACTCACCAGGTAGTTTTCGGCAAGTGTTGTTCAACAAACCTTATCATAGCGATTTGGTTAGCGATTTCATCACAGCGATTTGGCTAGCGGATATATATAATACCAATAAATGGTTATATACATACCTCACTATCTATTCACCCCCTCACCCATTCGCTATCACAAATATATAGATTTTATTTTTGGAGAGTTTATATACATTTCAAATTTTTTGAACATTATGTATATATTTCTTTTATTTAAATGTATCTTAATAGTTCCTTCACACACGTAAAAAAGATTTTTTTCACTATCACATTCATTGAAATCGCAATTGGGTTGGGCTATTCTATTGAATGGGCCCTTTAAGTGTGTACACATAACACTGCGTGCACACTTGATAGTTTTATGCATTTTTATGCGATTTCCTTATCAGGTCTTATAACCAGTGTTGGTCATCCTACTTTAAAAAAGTAATTAGTTAAGTTACAAATTACTTCTCCCAAAAAGTAATTGCGTTAGTAACTCAGTTACTACATTGGAAAAGTAATTAGTTACACAGCAAAGTAACTGACTTTTTTTTTTTAATATTCTATACGTGTAACTAAGGGGTGGGTCTAGTATTACTGTAACCAAGGGGCGCATTTATTATTATTGTTATATATCGTGTAACCAAGGAGCTGCTCTATTATTACTCTAACCAAGGGGCAGATCTGTTATAGCGTGTAAGCAAGTGGCGGGTCTATTATTATTATATCGTGTAAGGGGCGGATAGCTACAGAAGAGGGCGAATGTTAAATTAATGGGCAGAGCTCGATATATAACAATATTAATAAATGCGCCCCTTGGTTACAGTAATACTAGACCCGCCCCTTACTTACACGATAGACGCCCCTTGCAGAGTAGCACGAGCATCAGGAGCGTGCGGCATCGCCTCGTACAATTACATGTTAACTGCGCCTGAGCGGTGTAGAGTTCACTCAGAGCTGTTTAGGTTCGGCAATTTTCGGAAGCTCCGTAGTCCTTCGTACTGTGCAAGCCCTGCGCCTGCGCAGTACAGGGGGTCCTTATCAGGCGGGGAACTTTTTCGTCAGGACACCGGAATTACACTACTGCCATCTAGTGGCAGTAGATGTAATTGGGGTAACTAAGCCAAAGTAATGGTAACTGAGTTACCATGAGGGGAAAAGTAATCAGTTAGATTACTAGTTACCCTCTAAAGTAACTGAGTTACGTAACTCAGTTTATTTTAACTCAGTTACTTACATCACTGCTTATAACTTTTCACCTAAGTTTGTTTTTAAACAACATCAGGCTTCTTTTAAAGTGGTCACTCTCACTCTGCAGAATTAGCCTAGCAGCACATGTTGATATCCAATTAAGCCTAGTTTTCAGCTGCTGGTAACAGCCTTTTTCCATCAAACAATCATGTGATGCACATCCTGTAAGCATATATATTTGATATTCATTTGTGAGTTCATCAGCTATGAGTAAGCACTAGTTGTGGTGCGAAACGCGTCAGCTCTGTACCCCCCTTTTTTGCCGTGTATGGATTGCAGTGTTTTTTGCTTTTAAATAAACTTTTTGGATTTTATTTTCTCGGTGTGCGGCTGTCTGGAGTTCTTCCTTTTTTGATTTCCAACCCCGAGCCACACTTGGGATTGAATTGCCGAATCCTGGGACAAGTAACTTACCTCCCAGGATCCTGCGATGTCCCCCCGCTGTGTCCTCTGCCGGATCCTCCGCCCGATGCTCTGTGTTCCAGGCTCCGTTCCCTGCAAACGTTGTGACGCATGGGGGCGGAGCCTGACAGTAAATTCAAAAAGTACAAAAAACATAACACATACAGTACACTGTAATCTGTAAGATTACATTACTGTATCAAATCATTTCACCTCCCTTTTGTCCCTAATGCTTTGTCCAGTGCCCTGCCTGCACTTTTATATTATATATACTGTTCTTTCTGCCTGGAAACTTGAGAATGTCCATGGCAACCAAAAAGTGTCCCTTTACGTCAAAAGCGGTTTTAGACCAGCTAGAAAACAGCGATAGTAAATTATAATCACTTGCAGAATTACAGGCCTACATAATAAAACACCAAATGTCTTTGCAAAACAATTGTACCAGGGAGGCTACTGAATGTTCTAGTAAGGCTGCCTTCCACTCAAAAAAAATCTTTATCCATTTATAATCGCAGCCGGGAAATGGACCAAAGCAAAACAATGGTGTAAACCTGATTTGCCTATCAACATAGCATATGATAAGATTTAAATATCTATATTAACAGACACATCCTTAGTATGCTGTCAGACACGTCACCTGAGTTCAAAGAGATATGGCAACAGTATTAAAGATACCAATAGAACCATCCACTTCAAGTCTACCTCCGCCATAACATAAGCCCTGGAATTCCATCTTGAAATCAGGGCTTGATATCATGCAAAGCTTTTTCGTAACAGGACCACCTCAGATATTTTAATTAAAACTGGATAATCCTGAGGAGCAGCTAATGAGAGTTTTGAGAAAGGTGAATATGATCAAACTACTGGTTACATTTTTTTCTTTTAACATAGCGGTACCCCGTAGGGGCTGCTGAGTGCTATTGCCCACCTGTCACCCTGCCCAGCCCGGCGTTCACCTCTCAGACACCCCAATACAGAAAACAGTCCATGTGCTTGTCTTTATGTTTTATTGAGGGATTTGAACTTGGATGGGGTATAGGAAGTATGGGATGCCCAATGGAATTTTGCAGAACTTGCTGTAACAAACTATATACACGCTGGTATATACACTTCATTTCTCCTCCTGCCCATCGCTTCTTCTCTAATGTTCACTCTTCTCTCCTCCTGGACATCACTTCCTCTCTAGTCTCCAGGCACAGCTAGCACAAAGTGGTTAGGCCTGACACTGGCTCAGTCATGCCTTAACAATTGCCTTTTGCAGGCAGGGACCACAGACCCCTTTAGTGTAGCAATAGAAAGTTACTGGTGCTAGCTGCCCTAACTTTGGTTACTAAGCCCAGTAACCCATCTTCAGGCCCTGCCAGCCCTCTTGGCTGCGGCTGCCCTACTCCATTACCAATGACACCACAGTCCACACTGCTAGTTCTGCACCCATCCCATACTGCATACTCCCAGTCCTCTTAGGCATGCCTCCCCAGTCCTCCTGACTGTGCATGTCACTCACCAGCCCTCTCTTGGCTCGAACCAGTTGTTCCTCTCCCTTGAGACTTGCCCGGCAATGCTCTCTCCTGCTGTCCTCTCTTGCTCTTCCTGTGCCTCCTGTCCAGAACACCTTCATGATTTCTTGAAGGGGCTCCATCCGCACCCGAGCCCATGCCCAAGGTCACCCCCCCTTAAGACTGGGGGCTCCCTCAAAGGCCCTGACAAATTGGCATTCCATCCCAAAGCTCTGAACGACTCCAACTCCTCCCCAGCTGGGCTGACCCTGGGTATTTAAGGAGACCTGCCCCCTGCCAATCCAAGTTGGGGATTGGTCAGGACTCCTCAGAATACCCCAGGCAGCTCCACCTCTCCTCTCCTCCCCTCTTTCCAGAACCTTCTGGAAAGAAGAGGGGGGTCCTAGTGATGCTGCCTGAGTCATCAGCTGCTACCATGAGCCACTCCCAGCCCAGACCAAATCAAAACAAACAGGCCTGGCTGGCAGCCAGGCCCGCCTAAATTTACCTAACCTACAAAAAATCCTAGACCTTCAGTGAGGGAAATAAAAAGATCCTTATGCTATTCAAAGATGGTCAGGGAGGGTGAGTGTTCTTTCCCACGAATAAGAGACATGATCCAGTGTCTAAGTTGAGTGTACCAGAATAAATCAGAGGGCGGAGCTTTAAAACGTTCCCTGAGAGATGCTCATAATAGGATGGAAGAGTTCTCTAAGAGTGAGTAAATGGAGGTGAAGCCATGCGAAGTCCACCAGGAAAAAGAGGATGGGGAATCAAGTCCTAATGGGAAAAGAGGGTTACCTGTTAAGGGGAGTAGTGGAAGATGGGCTGAAAGTAGATTGCTGGAGTATTTGACACTATCCCAAACTCTCAGTGTATGTTTCATCAGGGTTACAGATAGTCACAAACACAAAAACCTCCTGCGCTTAGGAGTGAGTCCACACAATGTACAGTAAGTAGGCTATACTTCCATCCTGGCTGGAATGGATACACCTTGTCTTGCTGCTCTCTTAAAACTGGGGGAGTCTGGACAACTGGAACCACAAAAAGATAGAGAGGACTAACAGACCTAGTGCATTATCCCAAAACCATTGATTTGTTAAAAAACATGGTAAGTTTTATACTCACAAGATATCAAATGCAGCAAACTCATCACATAGTACAAAGTCATCCAATCCTCACTGCATGATGTCATGTTGTAAGAGAAAGTAAAAATCCAGTAGGCTAATGCATTTTGAGGACCAGCCTGAGCCAGTCTGTGAGCCCTCTCTTTCTTTTTGTGGTTTATGTTTCCTTAGGGATTTGAGGGATGAGGGGCATGAGTTGGAAGGAGTCTGAGGTAAAGATTCTACATTTACAGGAGCACAGGAGGTGATTTCCAGCTCTACCCAGAGGGGGGATGCACTCCCAGCACAGATTGGTGGAGTAATCTGGGTGGTTTGATAGTATTTCAAGAAATTTGGCGTGCCTAAGCCACCATGAAGCCTATGAATAAACATGGTTCTGCAGGAAACACAAGGTTTGTGATAATGCCAGACAAAGGACATGACCTGGTTTTGAAATGAACAAAGAGCGAATTAATTGATTGGAATAGGGATCAATCGAGTAAATACCTTTGCTAATGCATACTAATAGTCTGTTGGCTGTGCTTGCTGCAGCCTGAGAATGCATGCTATTGCTGAGCCTGTGATCTACTAGGACCCACAGATCCTTTTCCATCCTCAATTCCCACAGAGGCTCTCCCTGTAACTTGCATTCATATTTTTAGCTCTCAAGTGCATTACTTTACCTTTTTCTAAATTGAACCTCATTTGCCATATAGCTGCCCACCTCTCTATTTTATTGAGGCCCTCTTGTAAAGTTTCTATATGCTGTTGTGACGTTATTGCCCTACTTAGTTTTGTATCCACAGCAAACACTGAGATTGAACTATTTATTCCAACCTCTATATAGTTTATGAACAAGTTAAACAGAATTGGTCCCAGAGCGGAGCCTGGGGCACGCTGCTCACAAGAAAATATGCCATTAATCACCACCCTCTGGACATGCTCCTGCAGCTAATTTTCTGTCCTGGTACTGTACATACAATATCATTAATGCCAAAAAGTAATTAATTTGTAAAAGTAAGAATTTAAGGGGTAATGTATCAAATGCCTTAGCAAAATCCAAATACACTGAATGTCCACAGGCCTTCCTATATCTAAATTACAGCTCACCTCATCATAGAACGTCAAAAAGGCTGATCTGACAAAGAATGGTCTTTCATAAATTCATGTTGGTTACGATCAATGATAATATTTTATTTAGAAAATTCTTGGATATGGTCCCTTATTATTCCTTCCAATAGTTTACATATTATTGATGTTGGCTAACTGGTAGTTTCCAGGTTTTCGGCCCTTTTTTGATTATTGGTACCACGTTTGCTTTTACTGTTTAGCTGGTACCATTCCAGTCTTTAAATTGTCCTTAAAAATTAGGAATAATGGTCTAGCTAGAACATGGCTAAGTTCTTTGCGAACTCTTGGGTGTAAGGCTGGTCATTGTGATGTATTCACATTAGGTTTGTCTAGTCTTTTTTGAATACCATCTGTCAGCCACACGGAGTACATTAAATATAATGTTATTAATATTACTATATATATAGTCTTGTTTATTATGAACAGTGCCGTCTGTCTACATGACAAGCTGTTCATGTAGGCAGACCGCACTGACTCGAGTATAAGCCGAGAAGGGGACTTTCAGCCCTAAAAAAAGGGCTGAAAATCTCGGCTTATACTCGAGTATATACGGTATGTATTTAATACAGCTGCCTTCCCCTTGTGTCACATACCTGGTCGGAATGGGTCAAAGCCAGGAAAGAAGACAAGAAAGGTCAGAGGCAAGCCGGGTCGGTAACAGGAAATCCAATAATGTCAAGAACAGGAACACAGGAACACATGGGGGAGCTGAAGATCATCCAGCAACTAATGGCTCATGCTGAGTATAAATAGGCCACCTTTGCGCCAGTATCTGTCACGCATTGCATGCACTGTGCCAGTGTGCATATGCGCATTAGCATTGGCGAATTTCTATGTGCTAATCTTCAGTTCCACTAGGTATTAGCAGGTGTGCCAGTCCTTATACGAACCATTCTCTGACACCTTGTCTCTTCTGACCAACTTCCCCTGATCATCTTGTATATAGGAGCCAATATGTTCTGATCTCCCCTTTTAATATTATTATATTTGAAAAAATGTTAGTGATTTTTTAGTCTCTCCTCAGCAATGTGTCCCTCGTAATCTATTTCTTTTGCCTTGATCAGTGTTCCTAGTTGCAAGAATTTAATCCCATTGAGCATTATGTTGTATGGAGCACAACTTAGTGAAGTTGGTTCTTGTGAAATTTAAAGGATAAGTTTACCTTTTGGGAAAAAAATTATAAATGCAATTATTTTTGCCGGGGAAACAAAATGTGCACTTATTAATTTTTCCAGGAGGGGCCTGCCTCTTTACAGGCTGTCAGTTTGAAACCTGCAGGGCTTGTGAATGAACTACGAGCACGCTCATCAGTGTCCTTGCAGTTCATTGAGAACTACAAGCCATCTGCCACAGCACAGCTGCGTTGAATTTCAAAATGTGTCAGCAGGTGCAGGCAGAGGATCCCCCGCCCACTGTCACAGGGGGCTGGTTCACGCCAGATGCAGTCCAGTGAGTTTTTATTCTGCATCAAAAAGGCATTGGGCAGTGTTTATCATTGATTCAAAAGGCCCTAGTTCACATCAATGCAGTGCATTCCAGCGCAGTCAACAAAAGTATAACAGTTGCATTTGTTTTGTATGGAACGTATCTGAAGTGCAGCAAAACACATCAAAAATGTACCAGAATGTACATGTCCTCAATTGAGATGAAAGAAAAGAGGGGAAAAAACGCACCGCAATTCATAAAAAACACGCTGGAATGCATCAAAAACGCGTATGCAAAAACACATCTGCAAGGCAGAAATTGTGGTATGAATCGACCCATAATGTTCTTGTCCTATCCTAATGTCTCCCTTTCCTATAGTTTATGGCAAATGTGATTACTCTGTGGTCACAGTTATCTAAATTATCTCTCATTTCCATATTTGCAATCAGCTCTGTGTTGTTTTTAATTAGAAGGCCAAATTGAAAAGGAAAATGAGTAGGAAAGGGCTGAAAGGAGGTGTGGGGTGTATTCTCTCCTCCTCCATCTCCTTCCTTGGCCAGCCCAGCATCCCGAAGCTCCCTTCCGACTGGGAGATCATACCCCAAATGAGACATGTATGGATATCAAGGAACTCAAACAGGCAAGCTTACTTGTAGGCCCTCAGTCAGGAGAGTCTAGGTTTAATCCTGGAAGAGAATCTGTAAGACCTCCTGCACACCAGTACTTCTAACAAGATAGACCCAGAGTAAGAGCAATCTGAAGGTTAGTTCTTCTGCCGGCTTAGTTGGGGCCCATACATTGACAGGCAATGAAAGGTGCAGTCCCTTAAGAAGTGGAAGAAGCGGGATGGTTCCCTTTAAGAGTCAGAGTGGTTGGCACAGTTCTCATTAAAATGAGAAATGGATGGCAATTTGCAACAATAAAGGGCACTGGTGTATTTGTCTCTAATAAATGCCAATAGGTGAAGAACGTTTCTAACTTCAGAAAAACCTGTCTGGCAACAAACTATCTGTAACTGGTAGCAACAATGCGTGGGTCAGCGACCGTCTCATCCAGTCCTTATGCGTCCATCCGAGAAGCTGCGGAGTCCCACAGTGGGGAGCACCCTATAATTAAAGATGCAGCTGTGGTGGCTGCAACTCAGTGCGACTGCAGCTGGAATATTTCCCCGGAGCAGCCCTCTCCACACCATGCTCGGCTTAACAGTCTTCCTCTCAGCTTCCCCAGCTACTCTGGCCCAATCCAGTCTGATCCAGAACAGCGTGCTTTGGCACAAACCCTCACACACTCCTTCCTCATACATAGCTTTCAGCCTACAATTCCAAGAAGTCTCTGGATACCTGTATTGAGCATGCATGGCAAGTAAAAGTGCTAAATGCCACCATCTTATGGATGAAAAAAAGTTCTGCATGCTGGAGGTAGCCGTCTCACTCATAATCTCCCTCACTGCTTGAATTTTAGAGCAGGAAATGGGGAGAGCTCACGGACATTTATTGTACAGTCTTCTTCTATGTTTTTTTGCTGGTGACTGACAATTGTACAGACCCCATTCTTAGTACGCATTCGCTGCTGATTTTACACTCCATTTCTACTGCCAAATAGAGTCAATAAAAGTAAAAGTTGACTCTTAATGTGCCGAGGGGAGGGGAAGCTGGATGATAGACGAGGGAGAATTGTGCTGAGGTGACGCAAACTAGGGGTTGAATTGTGCTGGGGGAGGGGTATAAGGAATGGGAATGATATTTGCTTGCTATAGGGGGGAAATTTTTCTTTAGGGGTTAGATTTTTTGCATGTAAGGGATATTATTGCTGGGGGTGGGGGCTTGGGGTGAATTAAGCTTTGCACACTGAACTGTATGTTGCCTACACTTTCACTCTTTGTGATACAGGATCCTGACCACTGCACTCTGTTACAATTGCTGACCCCATGCTCTATGAATTACACACAAATCCCACTGACAACATAATGACATTATTTTACTCATACCAACATCAATGATGGGAGGAAAAGAGAAAAGTGTGCTGGAACGATGTAAAGTGTGGAGGGGGGGGGGGGGTGTACTGGGAGGGGAGGATGAAAAGGGAAGAAATTTGTACTTGGTGTTTCTTTTTTTTTTTTTGTGGAGGAAGTATTTTTCATATGCAAGGGACATTATTTAGCTTGGATAGGTAATAGTGGAATTTTACTCTGCACACTGGGCTGTACATTACATACCCCTGCCCTGTACCCTGTACTCCGCCTACAGTATCAGCCCCCAATCCCAGGTACAAATGTTCCCAGATATGTTGATGTAAACGATATAATAATTAATATTATATCTGTATATTAATTTGTCTAATCCCTATAGTTAGTCTATTAAAACTCTGAGCACATGTTACTGATGATATCACAATAAAACAAGGTCAGCTATGAAAAACACACAGTTTATAAGTAATAAAGTCTTATTTATTTCTCAAGGAAATAAGAAAGCTAACACAAGAGTATTAAAAGGTATTACAATGTTACAAAGCTTATAATCAGAACACAATACAAGAATATACTTATCACATCCTCTAACATAGACTCCTATCGGCTGGTCTTGAGATGTTGAAAGAGCTGGGCCACATGGCTTAGGGCCCAAGCCAGCATTAGAGCAAGGTCTCAAGATGGCCGAGCCAGCAGACTCATGCAAAGATCAGCCTCGGAAGAGAGAGTAAGGGGAAGAGAGAGAATTGCCGGAGTGTGTGCTCTTTTTATTCTAACATGCACGCCTCCTCATAGCCACCCCCATTTGCCTTCCATCCAATAGATATTGCCAAGAGGTAGCCCTTCAAATGTCTGCCCATTCTCCAGGAAGCATGCTGTATTGTACACTAGTGGCAGCGTTTGTCCATGAATCATCTCTATTAGTCCTGTGTCAAATCTCCATAGACATCTTGGCAGAAGTGGTCTCTTTGAAGCTTGTAATCACACATTACACAGCAGGTGGGCTTGAGCCAAGCCATTGTTAGTTTGATACGCTACAAAGCTTTGATGTGTTTTCCAACTGAGGCCACCTGGCTGTATCAACCAGGAAGTGAAATACCAGAAGTATGATACTAAACACTGTTGCTATCCAACATATGTTAATGAAGTACGCACATAATACAACGGACTGATGCAGAGCACCTCTCAATGGCATAAGGTGCCCAAGGAGGCAGAGCAGCTCATCTTGTTGCACTGGTAAACATAGAAAAGGGAGACAGAGGCCAGGAGAGACAGGTGAAAAAACTAGAGGCTTAATGAGAGATGGGTGGCTGGCAGAGGAGTGTGCAATTTGATGTGAGATGGCTTTGTTACCCCAGATGAACAAGCTTTATTGCGGTGTGATCCCTGGGGCAATGGCTGCCTCTTTCCTGTATCCCACTCATATACAGTTGCATCTCATAAAATTTGAATATCATCAAAAAGTTTATTTATTTCAGTAATTTAATTCAAAAAGTGAAACTCATATTTTTATATAGATGCGTTACACAGAGTGATATATTTCAATCATTTCTTTCTTTTCATTTTGATGATTCTGGCTCACAGCTAGTGAAAACCCAAAATTCAGTATCTCAGAAAATGTGAATATTACATATGAGCAATAAAAAAAAAAATAAGTATTTTTAATGCAGAAAAATTGGCTTACTGAAAAGTATGTCCATGTACAGTATAGTATGCACTCATTACTTGGTTGGCTGCTTTTGCATGACCCCGCCCATCAATGTTGACCCCTCCCACTTCTCATAAACCACACCCCTTATATAATCCTCCCACTCTGTCCCCTGTATTCCACGGCGATACATCACATGTGTGGTTTGACCACCATTTTCATATGCGGGCGCTACTCACGTATGCGTTCACTTCTGCGCTCAAGCTCATCAGGACGGGGGGCTTTAAAACATTTATTTTTTTTTTCTTATTTATTTTTTACATTTTTTTTATTTTTATTTTTTTAATATGCTAATAACATAGATATGATAGGGGAGTGTGTCATAATAGTCAGAATCTCATACTCAAGAGGACCTTTAAAAAAAAAAAAATTTAAAAATTAAATAAGAAAAAAAAAATGTTTTTTTCTTATTTCTTTTTTACATTTTTTTTAAGGTCCTCTTAAATATGAGATTCTGACAGTAAAAATGTTCTACACTCCCCTATCATATCTATGTTTTAGCACAGAGCAGAGAACCCAACAAGCCACACCATTAGCAAGCACATTTTTTAGTAACAAGCAGAGCAGACCATTGCAGATAAGAAATAATACCGCATGTTACATTTCCTGCTGAGCACATTATTCATATAAAAAAAAAACCTGGCTGTTGGCTATATTTATTTCCAAATAAAACAGTCATGGATATTGCTTATGCTCAAGTGTGAGAAAAGTGAGTAACATTTTAGTGATTTTTAAATTGCCTAAATATAGTTTATAGCTGTTCAGTCCTGGGAGAACATTTCCTTGCTCCCTTACCTTACTGCAGCTCCGCTCGGGCTGAGGAACGGAGCTGCTGACGTCACTTCCGGCTTCTGCCTCACAAAACCCGGAAGTGACCTCAGGGTTTTCAAACAACAATGCTCCCGCCCGTAGAATCACAGTGTTTTTACGGGCGGAAGCTACTTGGCGTTCTGCATTGCGCCAAAAGGCGGGTTAAAAGCCTGCAAATGAAACGCCATGTATGCAATCTTGTGATTGCATATACGTGGCGTTTCCCATAGTGCACGGGCCGCCACTGCCCAGGATAGTTCAGCACAACTTGCTTGGGACTTCTATATACATTCCAGTATATACACTGCAGTCTTCTCTCCAGCACAACTCTTGCTTAAGACCTCTTTCCCTTTCTCCTCCAGCACTTCATTTGCTGCACAACGTTACTCCTCCAGCACTTCACTTGCTGCAGACTGTTACTCCTCCCGCACTTTCATTGCTGCAGACTGTTTCTCCTCTAGACTAGCTAGCACTGCATGGTTAGACTGACACTAACTCAGGCAGGCCTCAGTGGATTGCCTTTTGCAGGCAGGGACCTTGGGCCCCTGTGGTGTATAAATAGGTACGGTGCTAACTGTCCTCTATTCAGCTACAATCCCAGATAACTCTCTTCAGGCCCTGCCAGCCAGCCTGGCTGCAATGACCTCTATGCCCTTTCCACAGTCCACTCTTCTGGTTGTGCACCCATCTCAAACTGCAATCTCCCAGTTCCCTCAGGCGTGATTCCCCAGCAGGGGCGTACCAAGCTGTTGGCGAGACGTGCGCCCACCAGGGGCGCAGGCCGAGGGGGGGGTGTCAATTGCCAGTGTTCTTCACTTCAGCACAGGCACAGAAGTGGTGGGCTGGTGGCACAGAGCACTGCTACTTGCTGCTGGGCTAGTGGGCTGGCCCAGTGGCATACTAAGTGGGGGGCGCCCCCGGGTGCCACACACTAGGGGGTGTCAGGTCGGCGCCCCCCTCCATGACTGATGCGGAGACAGCAGACGGGTTTGAGCAGGCGTAGTGACAGGCAGCGGCAACTAACAAACACACAGAGAACCTGGCTTTGCAGGGGGGGGGGGGTTGCAAACCGCACCCGAGTGACACCCGTCGGCACACCCGGGACCCGGCAGCAACAATCCCATTCTCTCGTGGCCGTGGTTCTGATAAGTCTCGGCTGTCTCACACAGCCAAGCTGAGTGAAGCAGCCTCCCCCTCCTCCGTTATGTCAACACGTGCTGACTGTGCATGTCCCGTGCTGATCATCTGAGCCGAGGGAAAATCATGGGTCGGAAGGGGGGGTTTGCACTGTAGGGGGGCCTGTATTGTAGGAGGGGGCTCAGCACTGTAGGGGGGGGGGTCTGCGCTGTAGGGGGTGTCTGCACTGTAGGGGGGGTCTGCACTGTAAGGTGGGTTTGAACTGTTGGGGGGTCTGTACTGTAGGGGGGTCTGCACTGTAGCGGGGGTCTGTACTGTAGGGGGGTCTGCACTGTAGCGGGGGTCTGTAAAGTAGGAGGGGGGTCTGCACTGTAGGGGGGTGGTCTGCACTGTAGGGGGGTCTGTACTGTAGGAGGGGGGTCTGCGCTGTAGGGGCGGTCTGTATTGTAGGGGGGTCTGCACTGTAGGGGGTCTAAACTTTTGGAGGGTCTGCACTGTAGGGGGATCTGTACTGAATTAGGGGGGGTGCCGGGGGGCACCGATACAAATTCTCACCAAGAGCACTGGAGACCCTAGGTGCGCCTCTGTTCCCTGGTCCTCCTGACTGTGCCTCACTCACCAGCACTTTACTTGCTGCGACCAGTTGTCCTCCCTGGAGTCTCTTAGCAGTGTTCTCTCCCGCTGTCCTCTACTTGCTCTATTATGTGTCTCTCTTCCAGGATCTGTTATCTCCTCCCGGATGCACCCGAGCCCAAGGTCACTCCCCCCCTCCAGACTGGGGAGCTCCCTGTGGGCCCTGACAGCCTCCACACTCCCTCATTCCAGTTCTTCCACCCGACAAATCCTCCCCAGCTGGGCTGGCCCTGGGTATTTGAGGAGGCCTGCCCCCTGCCAATCCAGATTGGGGATTGGTCCGGGCTCCCCAAGATACCCCAGACAGCTCCACCTCTCCTCTCATCCTTTCTTTCCAGATCTTTCTAGCAGACTCTAGAAAGAAAAGGGAAGTCCCAGTGATGCTGCCTGTTAGTCACTGGCTGCTACCCTGAGCCACTCCCAGACCAGAAAGAAAAAAACAGGCTCAGCCCCCTGCTAGGCCTGCCTAAATTTTTCTACTCTTCCTCCAGAAAATCCTCACTCTAGCACCTACCTAACTAGAGGGTGATACAACTGCATTAATGTACCATGGCATGGAGATGACCAGCCTGTGACACTGCTCAGGTGTTATGGAAGCCCAGGATGCTTTGATATAGGCCTTCAGCTTGTCTGCATTGTTGGGTCTGGTGTCTCTCATTTTCCTCTTGACGAAACCCCACAGATTCTGTATGGGGTTTAGGTCAGACAAGTTTGCTTGCCAATCAAGCACCATGATACCATGATCATGAAACCTGGTATTGGTACTTTTGGAAGTGTGGGCATGTGCCAAGTCCTGCTGGAAAATTAAATCAGCATCTCCATAAAGCTGGTCAGCAGAGGGAAAGATGATGATTTGGGGAGCCAATATCAACTGCTGGTGTTGGTCCGCTGTGTTTTATTAAGTTCAAAGTCAGCACAGCCCTCTACCAGGAAATTCTAGAGCACTTCATGCTTCCCTCTGCTGACCAGCTTTATGGAGATGCTGATTTCATTTTCCAGTAAGACTTGGCACCTGCCCACACTGCCAAAATTACCAAACGTTTAATGATCATGATAGTTTCTTGCCATGCCGCTTCCTGTTTAAGACCCGCCCTGTCATCTGTAAACCACACCCTTCCTATTTAGGCTCCACCTTTTCCTCTTATGCCCCGTACACACGGTCGGAATTTCCAACGGAAAATGTCCTCTCGGACCATGTTGTCGGAAAATCCAACCGTGTGTGGGCGCCATCGGACTTTTTCCGTCGGAATTTTCATCGGAAAAAATTTGAGACCCTGCTCTCAAATTTTCCGACAACAAAGTCCGATCGGGCTTTTTCCGATTCCGTGTGTTGCGAATTCCGACGGACAAAGTGCCACGCATGCTCAGATCAAATTACAAGACCAAAGCTATTGGCTACTAGCCTCTACGTAGTTCTGTCGTACGCAACGAACGTCACCACGTTCAGAATGATCGGATTTTCCGACAACTTTGTCCGACCGTGTGTATGCAACACCAGTGTCGGACAAAATCCGTCGGAAAAAATCCGACGGATTTTGTGGTCAGAATTTCCGACTGTGTGTATGGGGTATTAGAGCCCCACCTCTTCCTCTCAGTTCATTAAAAGTGGGTACCAAGTGCAGCCTCCTCAGTGCCCATCAAGGCAGCCTCACCAGTGCCCATCAAAGCAGCCTCACCAGTGCCCATCAAAGCAGCCCCATCAATGCCCATCAGCGCAGCCTCATCAGTACCCAATAAGGGTCTCTGATTGCATTCTAATCATACCAAATTATGTGAGCAGAATGCAGTTCCTCTTTAAGCACCTGTTCGCAACGGCCGATTTGCTAGCAATGGCACGTCCAAATTGGTGCAACACCGACTTTACGGTGCTGCAATGTTTCCCAAAAGTAGTTCTTGTACTACTTTTGGCGACTTCCGGTGCGATTTGTACAGACATCTGTGCATGAACCCGCGCAGATGTCTGTCAAATCACCCCCCGAAGTCTAGCATCATTGCCAGTTTGAAATCGTGCGCAATCTCCAACCCGCATCAGTGTGAACCTGGGCTTAATGTAGTCAGCAGGATGGGTAATAATAGGTAGCTATGAAAGGTAACCACATATACAAGCAGACACCAGGTGTTAAATGCCATTGATTCCAGAAGCATCAGCCTGCAGATATTGAGCTGTAAATAGTTAACCAAGCAGCAGTGTACATGTGTCCATTAAAGCAGACAGGAGAAGCACAGTCCTCCCCTAGCACCAAGTCCTCCCTATTTCAGATAAAAGGGAGATGGAGAAACAAAGTGAAAGCTGGAGAACAGATAAGAAGTGAGGTTTGTAAGGAGAGACAGTGAAGAGGATTGGTATCTTACTTTCACTCCCTCCAGGATATGCAGAATGTAGCTAGGTCTGCCAGCTGAAGCTGTAATCCGACCATTCTGGAGGCTCCATGTGCACTTGGAATCACAACACAGGAGGCTGACAAGTTCTCTCTCTCTCTACTCTCCTGCCTGGGCAAAGGGAAGGGGAGAACTGTGAGCTAACGCTCTGCTCTGTGAGAGCAGAGGAGGAGTGGGGCTTTTTTCGTGCAGGGGCAGCCCCCCCCCACCCCCCCAAGTGCCACCCTAGGCCCGGGCATTGTCGGCCTAGGCCAAAATCCAGCACTAACATGGACATACTTTTCAGTAAGCCAACATTTCAGTATTAAAAATACTTTTTTTTTTTATTGCTCTTATGTAATATTACAATTTTCTGAGATACTGAATTTTGGTGTTTCACTAGCTGTGAGCCATATGCATCAAAATTAAAAGAAAGAAATGTGTAATGCATCTATATAAAATATGAGTTTCACTTTTTTGAATTGAATTACTGAAATAAATTAACTTTTTGATAAAATTCAAATTTTATGAGATGCATCTGTATACAAGGTAGGCTCCTTGCACTACTATGAGGTTGTGGTTGAGGTTGTATATGCTCTATCTATTGACATGGCTATTTTTATACCAACCTCACTTATATGCTTACCTCTACATAAAATAAGTGATTAAAAACCTTTGTCTATGCAATTATTAAAAACGAACGATAACAGTGCGAAAAGATAAACAATTACATTTATTTATATAGAAAAGAAACGTTAGAGATTACCCAACATAGTATAGAGATGTTATAAATGCAATGTTGCCAGTGTTTATAAAGATAGGTAATGCAAAATGGGGATATAGTTACAATGGACATACACATGCTGTTACTTGAATCTTAGGCAAAATCTTAATATAGAAGAAAAGTAGGGAAAAGTAAAGAGAGATAAGGGAATACATTACACAGGAATCTTACGTGTCCAGTCCATGAGGCTTAAGAGAACTAGCATCCCTAAGCTGTTGGTTTTTATGTTGTTAAAATAACCCACTCCTACCAATAAAAACTCAGGGTCACCTCATTGGTTCAGAAGTGCATTGAATCCTGATTGGTTACCCCTGTAGCCTAATGTTCATCGGTTGAGTTGCCTAAAATTCTGATTGGTTGTAATTTCAAGCCCAGTCAACAAAGCATGCTTCTCACACCAGTAAGAGACCCACCCTGGTGCCTCTGTGTCTGAAACCCTAAGTACCTGTTTACTTATCTCTTGATTTACAACCATCAGCCCTCTTTGATATAAAATAAATTAGCATTTCAAGAACTTTTGACAATAGGGTAATTTAGTTACTAGGCAGACAGCAGACAAACACGTTGGTGTGTTTGAGATACCAGAAACAGTAAATAGGCCCATATTCTAGTATACTTATTGTTCTAATAAACCATACACATATATATGCACAACACGGGGCATGGTAATAGAAGTCCCTGTACTGGTTCCCTTGGAACTCCTTGATATAAATATGGATTTCAAAATCCCCACCACAGTTCCCCCCGAAGTTCATTCTTGAACTTATGTAGTCCTTCAATGATTTTGTACCCACCCACAACAGCCCAGAAATCCCGACCCTTCCCCACCACCACGGCTCCTCTTCCTTTCTTGAGTAGGCCGAAACTCCTCAAGGTAGGCTTGAGACAGTGAAGAGATCCTGGTGCCCTTGAGACTTCACATCCAAACCATGAGTGTCTGTACTGCAATGTTTCATCGCCCCTCTGCCTTGGAAGAGCGTAACTCCAACATTGATGGCGGGATCCTGGCATATCTGGGCCTGTAACTTGGTAAGACCGTGTAATGGTTGCTCTGATTGGATCGGACCACGAGACAGCACTTCTCAGCATGGTGAAGAACAGTTCAGGAAAGTCGTATTTGTTGCACATTTGTCTCAAGAGATGACTTGGTTGTCTTCCGGTGGTGGTTGGGCTGGCCTCCGGACAGTCGTGCATGAATACAAAAAAAACGAGAATGTCAGTGTACAGATAGTGGAGGAATGCCAGACAGGAGCAGCGGGTTGGCTATTAAGACTTAATACTTATAATGGGTGCAATGTGGATGAGTAAAGTGGGTTCCCCACAGGGAACAGAGTCCGAGCAACAGCCAGTATCATCCATGGCCCTTGATGGTAGGGATAGTCAACACTGCCTGCTATTGCCAGGTCCCTGGGTTCACCACACCTGCTCACGGGTCTTAGGTTAAAGCAGTAAGCATACTAGGGGAGGTAGAATTACATTAAGTCAGGCAGAAACGGTAAAGCCTTACAATTCACAGCTCATCTCTGATATTCAAACAAAAGTTCCAGAAGACTAAAACATTTACTTTTAAAGATATAGAAGAACATTATCAGCTAATGGACTGGTACCATCACTTAAAGTAATTAAAGATAAGAATATGAAATAAAGATAGTAGGAACGAGAAAGAAGAGAAAAAAATTGAAATAAGAAAAAAAGAATAAAAAACACATACAGGTTTAATGCTACTTCAACCTAGATGTCAAAGAGCATTGAATCTGCATTCATAAAAACAAATGAACAATATATAACCGTCCTGAAAAAATTATTACAAAATGCCTTGAAAAATAATACATTGCCACCATTACAGCAGCAACTTAGCAAAAAAAATAAATAAATAAAGAGGAACAAAAAAATAAAAATAGGTAACTCCTTTCCCATATTAGTGATCAACAGGTGAACCGGATCACTGTGACTAAAAATTTACAAGTCGGGTACAAAAAATATTTTAAAAAAAGGAGAGAATAAAACAATGGTTGCCACAAACTTTTTTTTTTTTTTTTTTTTTTTTTTTATATAGAGGCTTTTTCCCCAAAACAATAAAAAGAAAAATATAGTTCTAGGGTCCTCTTTTAAATGCACACAATCCCCTACGTTGGTCTCTAATCGTTACCCAAATCAGGACAGCAACAGGGTGGAGTTTACTAAAGCTGTGGCCCTAAGACTGTACCTGAATTAATTTTTCCCACTAAGAAACCTTCGTTGGGGATATCTGGATTTACCTCTTTTGATCTTGAGATCACCCAAATCGTCCACTTCACTCCTAAGACATCCTGATTTCCAGCTCCCTTGTTACCTCCTCCCATGCTCAACATTAGGACCGCTCTGGAACTCCCCCACCCCAATATGTCCAGCAAGCCCCTACCCTGACCACCACTAGGTGATCCCTAGAAACTTTTAATGTTACCTCAGCCAGCTCCATATCAGATAATTCCCAGCAGCTATTATTTTGTACCACCCTCCTCTCCTTATATCATAAACCCCTTGAGTAGGGCCCTTCTATTCACGCCCTGCACAGACTGTTGTCATTATCTGAATCCTGTTGCACAAACCACCCAACTACCCAATTTTTAACTCCTTCCTGAACCCCAACAGAAGTTTCAGTAGGTGTAAGGGGATGTCAGGTTTTCCATAAAACCTTCCTTCAGGGGTGATTGGGGTACAACCCGGTGTTCCTGCTATATCCATGCCAACGGCAAGAAGAGATGTACAATAGACTCCCCGAGGTAGTGTACCCTGCTGATTACCATTTAACCTGATGCTGAAAACAGTGCATCATTAGACATGTGATACCAGTACCCTGGTTTCAGGTCTCATGCATTCTTAACTTTGTTTAGGACCAGTTGGGACACTACCCCGGCATCCATTAGACACGACCCCCTCCTGTGCCAACATTGTTGCCTTTTCCCATAGCACAACACCTTCCTTTCTCCAGCACTCATCCGTACCAGTCATCTGAGGCTGTCCGGACTCAAACCATCAGAACAAGATGGACTGCAGGGTGTAACACAGTAGAGTCTGTTAAAGGCTAGTACCCAGATTGACCGTGATATCTGCACAATGTTCCATCCCTGTCATTAGGGATGAGACCAGTGCAAGTTAGATTTTGACGATCCTGGAACTGAGTCATCTACCACTCTATTATGATTCATAGGCAACCTGGATACTACCCTCACCTGCCTGTCCTTGCAAAGTGAAAATTTACCCACTGAGAAAGTCAGTCACTTCTCCAAGGTCCTGGATGCTGGACAGTAGCAAGTTGGTTTTCCTAACCCCTTCCCTGATATGTAGCACAAGGCCTCCCAATGTGGTCTATAGTATCTCCCGCTCCATAGTGTTTCAAGGTACTCGGTGCCCCCTCCAGCTCCAACGGCAGTCTCTATTAAGCCTCTCTTTATCCTAAGTATGGGAAATAGTCTGAAAACCCAGATTGAAAACCACCTGCCAACAGGTACACTCGATTCTTTATAGAGGCTGCACACCTTCTCCCTCCTTTATCAATTCGGTAATCAGACCATGTTATCCTTCACCCATACAAAATAAACTGCCTATACTATTCAGACAGTGCTCACATGAATGACAGGGGCATAGCGTATCACTGGGGCACTGGGCTTCCTGGCATGCAGGACACAGACAACTAGTAAAAGGTACACAAGGGGTCTAGGACAGGAAGGACCCCTATCAGTATTAACTGAGGAGAATACGGCATGCCTATACATATATCAGAAGTGAGGGCCCTTGGAACAGCCAAGAGCTGGGAACACCCCATACAATTTTCCTGCACAACTTTTTCTCCAGACGCAACCAAAACTATACAATACGAGGCCAGACCTATACACTTTCAACTTGTATGCAATCCGGCAGGCCCTCGTACTTCACATCTGCAGATAAATCTAAAGGAAATTGAAAAAATAAAAAAATAATAAAATAAAAATTGCATAATGTGTATCCAACTCGAGAAACTCATGCTACCAAACACAACTGGCCAAAGGGCAAAAAAAATTCCCTTGCAGCACCGAGAACGCTGAACAGTAGGGGGTACAATTCGAGCCGACCTGTGTGCCTTGAAACCCCCAGATATTAGCGACAGATATGCCACAGACACATTAGACAATTCATAACAAATGGCCCCGTAAAAACAGTGGCACTGGGCAGGAAGCAGGCTGGAACTCTACTTGGGGACACACAGACTGCTAAGGGACATTAACATACCTTAGCCTGAGGCAATGAGCAGAGCTGGAACAGCCAGGTAACTAATTACAACAACCGCAGGGGGGTGAAGCAGTCTTAAACACAAGTCTGGTGAGATAACATGTAATAGCTGACCCTTAACAGTCAAATCCATGGAACTACAAGTATCAACATGGCTAATCAGTGGAGCAAAGAAACTCGTTCATACCAGAGCTTTATACAGGTTGGATCAGAAAATACCACACACACTTAGGTAGTCCAAAACACAGCCGAATGGGCTGACAAATAGAAGCACAAACCAGATAATGGTGCTGAAACCAGGAAAAATAAAAAAATTGTCTATGATTTCCTTTGGTTCTGAAAGCCATGAAACCCAATTATCGCATCTGAGGAATAAAACACCAATAAAATTTAGTAATAAACATTCCATTTTTCGCCTGAAAAAAACAATGGTTAAATATCTGTAACAAGACATTAGCATATGAAACAAATATACATTACATAAACAGTGCACCTTTTTTTTTTTTTAAATAGCAAAAATTGTTGAGCTCAACTTATTATTAATATGTATTACTTAATACATATTAATACCACGTGGATTTTTGTTTTATGGTATACCAATAATTCCCCCCAAAAAAATATTCACCATGGTGAAAAAAAATTAGCAACTCGCAATAAAACGTTTTTTTCCCATTTTTCAACAAATCATACTTCAGCAGAAAACCTCTTGCAGAACTGTCTCTGGAAAACAAACATTTTAGTAAATGCACCTTTCAATTCATTAGTACAGATCTTGGCTCAGGTCATTTGCATGTCAATACAGTTCCTTTTGCATTCTCACAGATCTGGTCGGAAAGAAGGGGGGTCATTTGGGTGGGCTGTCAGCAGCTGAGACAACAGACATCACACGACACAACATATATTGCATATTCCACACACACACACACACTCACACAATTAGCTAGGTCAAAGATGACCTCTAGACATCACACATATCAGCATGTCTTCTATAATAACCTGGGCTTCTTATTAAACCCATAGCCTCTGTTTGGTAAGGTTGAAATTCTTTCAGAAATCCATTTCATTAGCCCCTTCCCCGCCTGTATGGGGGCAATTTGTTAAAAAAAAAACTCTCACCTTCCAGGGATTTATTCTTGCAAAAACACCAGGAATGAAACATTGTTGGTGACAACTGGATTAGTAGCATTGTTGGTACATACCTTAGGTGTGGAGGATGTACCCCTGATCATCACCGTCACTACTCTGGGGATGTGGCTCTAGTGGCTGTCCCTGCTTGTCCCTACTCAGCATTTGGTGCGTTTTCTCCTTACCTCCCACCGTAAAAATATTCACATCATCAGTTCTATGCATGGATTCTACCATCCATGCGCTCCATGCATCTCTTTCATTTGTTCGTGTCATCTTCCCACGGTAATTGTACCACAGGGCTTCCCAAGTTTTTAGCTTAAAAGTACCTCTTTTAGAATAAATGTTGCCAGTCCAGCAATTCCAATCTTGCATATATTTCACAACCCAAGACCCATATTTATCTATCATTTCTTCCTTTGGGGTCAAGTGGGGGGGTTCCCCACTGTTAGACGCCCTCTTTGAAGCAATTCGATTACCTATCCTTTATGGACGATGGACCTTGAACTGATCCCCCAACCTCTTTAGAGGTTGCCTTCTTCAGAGGTAACTACTCTCTGGACAAGAATTGGGTAGACAGGCCCCGCCCCTGCCAACGTTGCTGCCTTTTTTTCACTACTTGCCAGAACAATATTCTCTGTCCTGGCTAAAGTCCTTCAAAAAATTAGCCTAGAGATTTCCTGAACCAAATAATAGTCCAATCCCCTCCGTGGACTTTTCAGAAATATTCCAAAAGAAATGCTTAACAAAAGCTTATTACTTCTATTATCTCAAGAATGTTTAGCACAAACTTGGATAATCAGGATCCTATGCGTATTTGTAGTACAGGAGGTAGTTAACTGATGCACACCTAATTGCAATATGATTTATAGTAGTTACAACATCGCCAGTGTTTACAGATCTAATTACAAAACTTACGATCCACAGTTAGCAGTTTATAAAGAGAAAGATTCATACTAGGGCTGAAACAACTAATCGACAACCAATCGACCACAAAATCAATCGACCACTACCTTCACAATTGATCAATCGGCCAGTAACACAATGGGATTAAAAACAAAATGAGCCCTCTATTGTACAAAAAAACAACAATCACAAATGTAAATATAGCTTTCACAGTTCTACAGTAAAAAATTAACCCCATACAGTAGTGACTATCTGCTCCCCCCTGCACCCCAGAGGGCCAACCCTAGCCTTCTCAACGCCATTATGTTCAAAACCACATGTGTAAAAATCAAAACGCACAGCAAAAAGCACTGCAGAGACAGAACAAAAGCAAACTGCACCAAGCCCCATGCTGGCCACACAGATCAACCCTCAGACGAGAATACATAGACGAAAAATCCATGTACATTCGTTGAATGAAAGAACGTTTGAAATTTGAACTTGTTTTTAACATTCCGTTTTTAAAATCAATGTCATTTCTGAACGAAAACCACACACACTGCCCAAAAATTCCTTTGACCAAGAAGTTCCCTATTATCTCCAAATCTTCCCATCACTGTAGTTGAAAATAAACATCGATCCGACCCCACCAACGACCAAAAAAATGTAACAAGCGCTCCCAAAATGACATCCTTCTTGAAGAAAGACATTTTTATTTAAAAACAAAAAAAACTAATTTGAACTCTGAGTCTGATATCCACCAGACTCAGCTCCCCAACAGTACACACAGCATACATCCTCCAAGAGCATACACAGCATATCTCTCCTCTAATCATAGAGATATCTAAGAACAAACCGCCTCGCTCTTCAGACCCCACATATTAACCAAATCATACACCACGCTTTCTCCCCAAGGCTATCAACCAATTAATCAAAACAATAATCGGCCAACCAATTGATCATGAACACAATCGTCAGTTGCAGCCCCAATTCATACACACAAGATCATTCTGTGCGACCTAGGCTCCGTTTTCACGAATGCAATTTGCCATGCGATTTTGGACACAAAGTCGCATTACAAGTCACAGCCCATTGATTTCAATATCACCAGTCCCAATCTATGCAACTCAAAGCTGCAATGACTATGAAAAGGTACCTGCACCACTCCTATGTGACTCCGGATGCGACTCCGACCCAGAGTGTAAATTTGGATCAAAGTCGCATTCAAAGCCACACCAAAGTCGCACCGCACAGTCATACTCTAAATCATGTGACTTTGGAGTTGCACAAGTGGAAACGTAGCTCTAGGCTTACCGGTGTGTGTCCCAATCACAACGGTTGGCCTAATCTCATTCAAATGGTCAACTGAAATTGCTTTTTGGCAGAGGCACATATCCTTTTCCACTGTCTCCAAGATTTCAAATGGAGCCCTTATCATTCGCACGTACAATTTCATTTTATATATACACATTATTCAAAATCAGTCTCATCACAGTATTATTGCAGACAAAAGGTAAACAGGAAAGTTCTGATAAGTTTTTTTAGTCTGGGTATTCAAATGGGAGACACAAACCCAGCTTTGTCTTCCATACAAGAAATCGCATTCACCCCAAACATTAAAAACTTCCTCACACAGGGCACCATCTGACATGGCTATTTTTATACCTACCTCACTTATATGCTTACCTCTACATAAAATAAGTGATTAAAAACCTTTGTCTATGCAATTATTAAAAACGAACGATAACAGTGCGAAAAGATAAACAATTACATTTATTTATATAGAAAAGAAACGTTAGAGATTACCCAACATAGTATAGAGATGTTATAAATGCAATGTTGCCAGTGTTTATAAAGATAGGTAATGCAAAAAGGGGCTATAGTTACAATGGACATACACAGGCTGTTACTTGAATCTTAGGCAAAATCTTAATATTGAAGAAAAGTAGGGAAAAGTAAAGAGAGATAAAGGAATACATTACACAGGAATCTTACGTGTCCAGTCCATGAGGTTTAAGAGAACTAGCATCCCTAAGCTGTTGGTTTTTATGTTGTTAGAATAACCCACTCCTACCAATCAAAACTCAGGGTCACCTCATTGGTTCAGAAGTGCATTGAATCCTGATTGGTTACCCCTGCAGCCTAATGTTCATTGGTCGAGTTGCCTAAAATTCTGATTGGTTGTAATTTCAAGCCCAGTCAACAAAGCATGCTTCTCACACCAGTAAGAGACCCACTCTGGTGCCTCTGTGTCTGAAACCCTAAGTACCTGTTTACTTATCTCTTGATTTACAACCATCAGCCCTCTTTGATATAACATAAATTAGCATTTCAAGAACTTTTGACAATAGGGTAATTTAGTTACTAGGCAGACAGCAGACAAACACGTTGGTGTGTTTGAGATACCAGAAACAGTAAATAGGCCCATCTTCTAGTATACTTATTGTTCTAATAAACCATACACATATATATGCACAACATGGGGCATGGTAATAGAAGTCCCTGTACTGGTTCCCTTGGAACTCCTTGATATAAATATGGATTTCAAAATCCCCACCACACTATATCCTACATGTGTGGTGGTCTGCATAAAAATTACATGGTGGTAAAACAGAGTTCCGCCTGAAAGAAACTACCGTATTTATCGGCGTATAACACGCACTTTTGTTCCCCTTAAAATCAGGGGAAAATCGTGGCTGCGTGTTATACGCCGATCCCCACGATCCCCCGCTGATGCTGAGCAGAGCGATCGCCTCCGAGATACACATAGCCGAGCGCACTCGGCTCTTCTCGGCTCCGCTCACAGTCACACCCAGTCCCGCCATTGGACCTGTGTTATGTCATAGGGCGGGACTGGGCGTGACTGTGAGCGGAGCAGAGAAGAGCTGAGTAGACTTGGCTATGTGTATCTAGGCTCCACCCAGTCCTTGCGATCTCGGCGGCGTTTGCTCCGCTCCGCCCAGTCTTGGCGGCAATCTCAGTGGCGCCAATTTTAAATGCATTCAAGGCTGCAGTGGACACTGGGGCAAGGCTGCACTGGGGCAAGGCTGCACTGACAAGGCTGCACTGACAAGGCTGCACTGACAAGGCTGCACTGACAAGGCTGCACTGACAAGGCTGCACTGACAAGGCTGCACTGACAAGGCTGCAAAGGACACTGATGAGGTTGCATTGATCGGCATGTAAATGTAAGTTTTTTTTTCCTTAAACTTCCCTCCTAAAAGTTTTTTTCCTTAAAATTCCCTCCTAAACTTGGGGTGTGTGTAATACGCCTGTGCGTGTTATATGCCGATAAATACGGTAATTAAAAGTCAGCAGCTACAAATACTGCAGCTGCTGACTTTTAAAATAAGGACACTTACCTGTCCAGGGCACCTGCGATGTCCTCACCTGAAGCCGCCCCGTCCCATCCCTCGGCTCTGGGTGGAGGCGCCGGCATCTTCAGTAAGGGAATCAGGAAGTGAAGCCTTGCGACTTCACAGCCTTGTTCCCTACTGCGCATACGCAAGTCGCGATGCGCTTTTTGAGTGGTCCCTGCTGTCTTCTGTGTGTCTCCCAGAAGACAGCGGGGGGGGGGGGGCAGAGGAGGGACCGGACATGATGTAAGTGGGAGAAAATACCTGGATTAGACAGGTATCTGCTCCCCCCTGAAAGGTGCCAAATGTGACACCAGAAGGGCGGAGGAATCGGATCAGCGGAAGTTCCATTTCTGGGTGAAACTCTGCTTTAATAAGTCCTAAAAGGAGTTGCAAGCTCCACCTGCTGGCTGTTTTGCAAATATAAAGTACTAATGTGCATGGTGAGGATATTGGTGAGCAGCTATACAGACTTATTTGGTGCAGATGCAACTTAGCCAGAATAGCAAAATATAGAGTTTGAGAGAGGCACTCAGAAAGCATAAACTGACAGTCTAGGTTTTTTTTTTTAATTATGTTTTTGGTTCTAAATAAAACCACTATACTTTCCTTAGAATGGGTGCTATCAGGATGAGGGGATTAAGTGAAAGCTTGGCAAACTGACTTTATCTACACCAATAAGGTGAGAAATTTGTGGTTCCCAGACTATGGAAGAGCCCTGGGGCCATCATAAAAAAAAAAAATACAGAATTATGTTTATGAATTTTTTTTTTTTTACAGAATTCTGAGTTTGAAAGTCAGAATTCTGAGATTCAAAGTCAGAATTCTGAGTTTATAAATATAGTAGTCTATTAGGAAGATTTTAGGGTCAATGAGCAATAGTGTAGTAACACCCACAGACCATCATTCTGCAGAGCACATGTCTTCTGCTCTGTATATAGATAGGTAAATCTATCTTAGTTACAGCACACAGTATAGGGAAGCAGGCAGTGCTGGGTTCTCTGGTTCCTCTACTGTATAAATAGTTCCTTGGTCCTTTTCTGTTATCTGCTCCATCATAAAGAGCCATGCTGAAAACATGTGTATTGTGTGTGAGTGGGGGGGGGGGGGGGGGGGGTCTACACAGCTTCCATAGATAACAGAACACAATGGCCAGCAAAGCTCTGCACCCCAACTTGTAGTAAACATTGCACTATTGCCCCTACATGAGGGAATTGTGAATGGCTAGAAGGCAGCAGGACAATGTGTTTTATGGTCATAACGAATTGATCATAGAAATTACTTGTCTGGACTAATAGAGTTGTTTCTTCAGTGTGAAAGCCCGAGGGCTTTCACACTGAAGCGGTGCGCTTGCAGGACGCTCAAAAATGTCCTGCAAGCCGCATCTTTGGCTCGCTATAGGAGCGGTATATTTACCGCTCCTATAGCGCCCGGTCCCATTGAAAACAATGGGGGAGCGCGCCGAACCGGGCGGTATTGACCCTTTTTCGGCTGCTCGCGGGGGTAAAAACACCCCGCGAGTGGCCGCAATGCGCCGCTAAAACGCCGGTAAAGCGGCGCTAAATATAGCGCCGCTTTACCGCCAGCGCCCCCACTGCTCCAGTGTGAAAGTAGCCTAAATCTCAAAATTCTGACTTTAAATCTCAGAATTCTGTAGAATTTTTTTTTAAACTTACAATTCTGACTTTCAAACTCAGAATTCTGACTTTAAATCTCAGAATTCTGACTTTCAAACTCAGAATTCTGACTTTCAAACTCAGAATTCTGACTTTGAAACTCAGAATTCTGACTTTCAAACTCAGAATTCTGACTTTCAAACTCAGAATTCTGACTTTCAAACTCAGAATTCTGACTTTCAAACTCAGAATTCTGACTTTCAAACTCAGAATTCTGACTTTCAAACTCAGAATTCTGTAAAAAAAAAATTTCATAAACATAATTCTGTATTTTGTTTTTTTTTTTATGATGGCCCCAGGGCTCTTCCATACCAGACCCATGCACACATATATTTAAAAATACACATAGTGTTTTTAGCATGTTTAATTTTATTTTACAACATACATTTTAGTTTTGCAGAAAGGCACTGCATTACATTTTATGTTCTTCAATCTTCAAAGTTTAAAAGTTTACACCAAGAAAACTTTCATTCTACAGCCAAAAAAACATGCATCAAGTTGTATTCATGAAAGTTTCTGGACCTATGCATATACACTTCTTCCGTTGAATGACCATTTAAAAAAGGAGTGCACTTGATTCTATTTCTGGACTGAAAATGTATAAACGTATTACTTTAAAATGGCTTTTTGTCTAACCACATTGGATCTGTTTACCATGTTTTCTCAAAACCTTGATGAAATGTCAAACAGCTGTAGGCATTCGGAAAATCATATTAGCAACGGGGCATGACTTTAAATCATAGCTGACGCTTCTAAAGTGTGCGATTCTTTATTCTAGTGAAAATAAGGCTATGAAAAGTTGAGTTTCTAGATGTGTCCTTTTCATGTTTAATACGTAACTCCTGCAAAGGATTATGAAACATAAAGATTATAATAACATTGATTTATGTACAGTTGACATTTGAAAGTTAAACTGTTTCTAACAGATGGAATAGCGGCTAGTGTTCAGCAAACATGAAAAGAAAGTGAAATTCTCTATGTTATAGCAGACCCATAGTTATAGTGTAAATTAAAGAATGAGTTTACTTTAATGTAAGTGCTGTATTTTGCCTCCCAATAAGGACTTCGGTTGCATACAAGTGAAGATCTGACTGCCATAGCCTGCCCAGGGCTGGGCAGTCTTTTTGCTGCCTATGGTGCCCACTGTTCTTTAAAACAGAGTTTATTGGCCATGTATTTCTCAAGCTTGGTGCAGGTCATTATTCTCTATGGT
Organism: Lithobates sylvaticus; assembly: GCA_028564925.1. Classification (NCBI taxonomy): domain Eukaryota; kingdom Metazoa; phylum Chordata; class Amphibia; order Anura; family Ranidae; genus Lithobates; species Lithobates sylvaticus. The sequence continues at coordinate 123,479,903 of CM053032.1, read as the reverse complement.
GAGACACTGACTATGCAATTATCACAAAGAACAGCAGACACCTTAGCATCAGTGGCGGCTGGTGAAGTTTTAAGATGGGGGGGAGCTAGACCCCGCACACCCTTTTTGACCCCTCACACTTCTCATAAGCCCCACCCCTTATAGAATCTACCCACTCCGTCCCCTGTAGTACACCATATACCAGGCTTTACATTATACACAGGGCTCTGTACATTATATACCAGGCTCTACATTATACACAGGACTCATCAATCTGTCTCACAGCCCATCAGGGACAGAGGGATGGTGTGTGGGATGGGATCAGGGACAGAGGGATGGTATCAGGGACAGAGGGGTGGTGGGTGGGATGGGATCAGGGACAGAGGAATGGTGGGTGGGATGGGATCAGGGACAGAGGAATGGTGGGTGGGATGGGATCAGGGACAGAGGAATGGTGGGTGGGATGGGATCAGGGACAGAGGAATGGTGGGTGGGATGGGATCAGGGACAGAGGAATGGTGGGTGGGATGGGATCAGGGACAGAGGAATGGTGGGTGGGATGGGATCGGGGACAGAGGAATGGTGGGTGGGATGGGATCGGGGACAGAGGAATGGTGGGTGGGATGGGACCGGGGACAGAGGAATGGTGGGTGGGATGGGATCGGGGACAGAGGAATGGTGGGTGGGATGGGATCAGGGACAGAGGAAGGGTGGGTGGGATGGGATCAGGGACAGAGGAATGGTGGGTGGGATGGGACCGGGGACAGAGGAATGGTGGGTGGGATGGGATCGGGGACAGAGGAATGGTGGGTGGGATGGGATCGGGGACAGAGGAATGGTGGGTGGGATGGGATCAGGGACAGAGGAATGGTGGGTGGGATGGGATCGGGGACAGAGGAATGGTGGGTGGGATGGGATCGGGGACAGAGGAATGGTGGGTGGGATGGGATCGGGGACAGAGGAATGGTGGGTGGGATGGGATCAGGGACAGAGGAATGGTGGGTGGGATGGGATCGGGGACAAAGGAATGGTGGGTGGGATGGGATCGGGGACAAAGGAATGGTGGGTGGGATGGGATCGGGGACAGAGAAATGGTGGGTGGGATGGGATCAGGGACAGAGAAATGGTGGGTGGGATGGGATCAGGGACCGAGAAATGGTGGGTGGGATGAGATCAAAGACAGAGAAATGGTGGGTGGGATGGGATCAGGGACAGAGAAATGGTGGGTGGGATGGGATCATGGACAGAGGAATGGTGGGTGGGATGGGATCAGGGACAGAGGGACAGGATCAGGGACAGAGGGATGGTGGGTGGGATGGGATCAGGGACAGAGGGATGGTCGGTGGGATGGGATCAAGGACAGAGGGAGGGGATCAGGGACAGAGGGAGGGTGGGTGGGAGGGGATCAGGGACAGAGGGATGGTGGGAGGGGATCAGGGACAGAGGGAGGGTGGGTGGGAGGGGATCAGGGACAGAGGGAGGGTGGGGGTGGGAGGGGATCAGGGACAGAGGGAGGGTGGGTGGGAGGGGATCAGGGACAGAGGGAGGGTGGGTGGGAGGGGATCAGGGACAGAGGGAGGGTGGGTGGGACGGGATCAGGGACAGAGGGAGGGTGGGTGGGATGGGATCAGGGACAGAGGGAGGGAGGGTGGGATGGGATCAGGGACAGAGGGAGGGTGGGTGGGATGGGATCAGGGACAGAGGGACGGGATCAGGGACAGAGGGATGGTGGTTGGGATGGAATCAGGGACAGAGGGAGGGATCAGGGACAGAGGGATGGTGGTTGGGATGGAATCAGGGACAGAGGGATGGTGGATGGGATCAGGGACAGAGGGATGGTGGGTGGGATGGGATCAGGGACAGATGAACAGGATCAGGGACAGAGGGATGGTGGGTGGGATGGGATCAGGGACAGAGGGATGGTGGGTGGGATGGGATCAGGGACAGAGGGACGGGATCAGGGACAGAGGGATGGTGGGTGAGATGGGATCAGGGACAGAGGGACAGGAACAGAGGGATGGTGGGTGAGATGGGATCAGGGACAGAGGGACAGGATCAGGAACAGAGGGATGGTGGGTGGGATGGGATCAGGGACAGAGGGAGGGGATCAGGGACAGAGGGATGGTGGATGGGATGGGATCAGGGACAAATGGACGGGATCAGGGACAGAGGGATGGTGGGTGGGATAGGATCAGGGAGAGAGGGACGGGATCAGGGACAGAGGGATGGTGGGTGGGATGGGATCAGGGACAGAGGGAGGGGATCAGGGACAGAGGGATGGTGGTTGGGATGGAATCAGGGACAGGATCAGGGACAGAGGGATGGTATCAGGGACAGAGGGATGGTGGGTGGGATGGGATCAGGGACAGAGGGATGGTGGGTGGGATGGGATCAGGGAAAGAGGGACGGGATCAGGGACAGAGGGATGGTGGGTGAGACAGGATCAGGAACAGAGGGATGGTGGGTGAGATGGGATCAGGGAAAGAGGGACGGGATCAGGGACAGAGGGATGGTGGGTGAGACAGGATCAGGAACAGAGGGATGGTGGGTGAGATGGGATCAGGGAAAGAGGGACAGGATCAGGGACAGAGGGATGGTGGGTGAGACAGGATCAGGAACAGAGGGATGGTGGGTGAGATGGGATCAGGGACAGAGGGACAGGATCAGGAACAGAGGGATGGTGGGTGAGATGGGATCAGGGACAGAGGGACAGGATCAGGAACAGAGGGATGGTGGGTGGGATGGGATCAGGGACAGAGGGAGGGGATCAGGGACAGAGGGATAGTGGATGGGATGGGATCAGGGACAAATGGACGGGATCAGGGACAGAGGGATGGTGGGTGGGATGGGATCAGGGACAAATGGACGGGATCAGGGACAGAGGGATGGTGGGTGGGATGGGATCAGGGAGAGAGGGACGGGATCAGGGACAGAGGGATGGTGGGTGGGATGGGATCAGGGACAGAGGGATGGTGGGTGGGATGGGATCAGGGAAAGAGGGACGGGATCAGGGACAGAGGGATGGTGGGTGAGACAGGATCAGGAACAGAGGGATGGTGGGTGAGATGGGATCAGGGAAAGAGGGACGGGATCAGGGACAGAGGGATGGTGGGTGAGACAGGATCAGGAACAGAGGGATGGTGGGTGAGATGGGATCAGGGAAAGAGGGACAGGATCAGGGACAGAGGGATGGTGGGTGAGACAGGATCAGGAACAGAGGGATGGTGGGTGAGATGGGATCAGGGACAGAGGGACAGGATCAGGAACAGAGGGATGGTGGGTGAGATGGGATCAGGGACAGAGGGACAGGATCAGGAACAGAGGGATGGTGGGTGGGATGGGATCAGGGACAGAGGGAGGGGATCAGGGACAGAGGGATAGTGGATGGGATGGGATCAGGGACAAATGGACGGGATCAGGGACAGAGGGATGGTGGGTGGAATAGGATCAGGGACAAATGGACGGGATCAGGGACAGAGGGATGGTGGGTGGGATAGGATCAGGGACAGAGGGACGGGATCAGGGACAGAGGGATGGTGGGTGGGATGGGATCAGGGACAGAGGGACGGGATCAGGGACAGAGGGATGGTGGGTGGGATGGGATCAGGGACAGAGGGATGGGGTTGGGATGGGATCAGGGACAGAATCAGGGACAGAGGGATGGTGGGTGGGATGGGATCAGGGACAGAGGGACGGGATCAGGGACAGAGGGATGGTGGGTGGTATGGGATCAGGGACAGAGGGACGGGATCAGGGACAGAGGGGTGGAGGGTGGGATGGGATCAGGGACAGAGGGACGGGATCAGGGACAGAGGGATGGTGGGTGGTATGGGATCAGGGACAGAGGGACGGGATCAGGGACAGAGGGGTGGTGGGTGGGATGGGATCAGGGACAGAGGGACGGGATCAGGGACAGAGGGGTGGTGGGTGGGATGGGATCAGGGACAGAGGGGTGGTGGGTGGTATGGGATCAGGGACAGAGGGACGGGATCAGGGACAGAGGGGTGGTGGGTGGTATGGGATCAGGGACAGAGGGACGGGATCAGGGACAGAGGGGTGGTGGGTGGTATGGGATCAGGGACAGAGGGACGGGATCAGGGACAGAGGGACGGGATCAGGGACAGAGGGACGGGATCAGGGACAGAAGGATGGTGGGTGGGATGGGATCAGGGACAGAGGGATGGGATCAGGGACAGAGGGATGGTGGGTGGGATGGGATCAGGGACAGAGAGAGGAGCTAAGGGATAGAGGGATGGTGGGTGGGATGGGATCAGGGACAGAGGGAGGGGGATCAGGGACAGAGGGATGGTGGTTGGGATGGGATCCGGGACAGATGGACGGGATCAGGGACAGAGGGATGGTGGTTGGGATGGTATCAGGGACAGAGGGACAGGATCAGGGACAGAGGGATGGTGGGATGGGATCAGGGACAGCGGGATGGGATCAGGGACAGAGGGATGGTGGGTGGGATGGGATCAGGAACAGAGGGACAGGATCAGGGACAGAGGGATGGTGGGATGGGATCAGGGACAGCGGGATGGGATCAGGGACAGAGGGATGGTGGGTGGGATGGGATCAGGAACAGAGGGACGGGATCAGGGACGGGATCAGGGACAGAGGAAAGGGATCAGGGACAGAGGGTTGGTGGTGGATGGGTTCAGGGACAGAGGAAAGGGATCAGGGACAGAGGGTTGGTGGTGGATGGGGGGATGGGGGGATGGGAGTATTACTCACTTGCTCTTAGTTTCAGTCAATTCCCTCTCCCTGCTCAGTGTTCTCAGTCTGGACGCACAGTGCCTCCAGTAATGGCTCTCCTGACATGGGGACAATGTCTGCACATCTCACTGAGAGTTCGTCCCCCTTCACTGGACTGACCTAGCTTGCTTTCTCCTCCACTGCAGTTTCTTCCTCCCAACATGTGCTTGGAGGAATAGGGGCGGAGCTACATATCAGTGAGAGCTCACTCAGGCTTTGCTCCATGCAAAGAACGGAGCTGCCGAGTGCTTCCGGTTTTCGTCTACTACACGAATCCCGGAAGTATTGAAACCACAATGCGTCGGCCCGTAGTGAATCTACGAACGGAAGCAAATCGGCGCTTTCAATTGCGCCGCATCTTGTGATGGCATTGACGTGGCGCTCCCCATAGTGCACTGTGTCCGGCACTCGGACACAGTGCACATAGTTAAAGGAAATTTTTTTGAATTTTTTTTTTCTTAAAGGGGCCGTTTTTTTTTATTATTATTATTTTTTTTTGGTGACAACGGGAGGGGGCGGCGCCCAGGCGCCCCTTATGGACGGGCCGCCACTGCTTAGCATGCTACAACATTATTTAGACAGGCGGACTCTGCCAGCGGATCTGCCTGCTCCGCAGGGAATCTGTTCGCTGATCCCCCCTGAGCAGGCGGGTCACGGACACAGCCTGCTTTGTCTGTTTCCATCCAACTGTCATCTGATCCGATCCGCCAGAATGAATTCCCCATCCCTGTGTATTTAGCAGATAGGATCGGATCAGATGTCGGCAGGTGTCAACGGACACGTCTGTTGACATCCGCTGCTCCATAGAGGGCAATGGATGGTCCGATCGGGTGCGCCTAAATAACTGACAGGTGAACCCAATCAGTCCACCCATGTGAAAAGGGTCTTACATCTGAAATATATTGAGAAGCAAGAAACCTGCTGGGAATTTCAATTGTGCATTCCACAAAGGGTTTTCAAATCAGTATATTTGCTGCCAAAAGGGTGTAGTGTGGAATGGCGAACTATTCATTGCAGGGTTTAATTCTTAAAGTGGTATTAAACCCAAAAGTAAACGTTTATTATATTGCAGCTGCTGACCAATCCTAAGATATGATGGGTGCATTCATTTTCTTTTTTAGGCTTCCCCTTATTTTTACCTGGTGATCCAGCCAGTAAGTCTGTTACTTTTTAACAGAACAAGATATCCAGCAAATTTATAAGTTAAGAGTGTTGAGAGAGACCACTGACAGGGGTGCTTACAGTGATCAGCTTTTATTTATTCACGTAAAACCTTTATCTCAAAGGGAAAAAAGGTTACTGTAACTGTTTGTGCAACTGCAGCCTTCAAAATTGTGAGTGTATCTAAATCTGCTAGTACATCTAACAGTCCCCTAGCTGAGTCAAACTCCACTACATTTTACTGATATCACATGCAGGTTATAGTCTGTTTTAAAGGTGGGGAAATCCATGGATTTTTACATAATTATTAGATTGCTTCTGTCATCTCCAATAAAATATGTAATAACTTCAGCTATTTACCTTATTTTACTAGCAACATCAATGATGGACATGCTTAAGCATACAATGAAGATATGGCACATTCATCCTTTTACCTATCATCATTGTGCATGTGTTGTATAAGGGTGGAGTACCATGTGCTGGGCTGCATGGTCACCATATGTACTTCTTAACCCATTTGTGCCTAGATATGGGAGTGGTTCCCCTAAGTAAACAGAGATCCTCTGGGCCCAGTGGCTTCTTGAGGTATCTGGGAACTTTGGCCCATTCTATTGCTCACCCCTATTATGTGAGCTCACCCTTCCAAAGACACCTGGCCTGGTACATGGGTGTCCGCAGGTAGGGGTAAGGGGGGGGGCGAGTGCCCCCCCTGGAATCAGGGATCGGATCAGGAGCGATGACACCCATCACCCCTCTCTGTCACCCCCCATCTTTCTCTCTCACCCCTCTCTCTGTCACACTCCTCTCTGTCACCCCCTGTCTCTCTCTGTCACCCCCTCTGTCTCTTTCTGTCACCCCCCCCCCCCCCCCCCTGTCTCTCTCTGTCATTCAACTTGAATAGATGTTTCCTCAGTTTGCTTAATACCTTCTTTACATGAACCAGATGGGATTCTAGAGAAGTGGAAAAGATCAGGATATCATTCAAGTAAACACTAGTAAACAGATCAAGAAAGTGTCTGGAGCATTATAAAGTCCAAAGGGCATCACCAGGTACTCAAAGTGCCCAGAACGAGACCTAAAAGCCGTCTTCCACTCATCACCTTCTCTTATTCTGATCAAGTTATAAGCTCCCCTTAGGTCTAACTTGGAAAATACACGGGCTTCTTGAAGTCTCTGGAACAACTCAGGGATAAGAGGTAAGGGGTACCGGTTCTTAACGGTCAACTTATTTAAGTCCTGATAGTCAATACATGGCCAGAGTGATCCTTCTTCTCAACAAAGAATATTCCGGCACCAGCAGGGGGTGAAGATGGCCGGATAAACCCCTTGTCAAGGTTTTCATTAATATATTTCTTCAGCTCCTCTAGTTCAAGTTCCGAGAGTGGGTAGATTCTGCCAAAGGGGATTTCTGCACCAGGTAAGAGTTCGATAGGACAGTCGTAAGGTCTGTGGGGAGGCAGAGTGTCAGCATTCTTTTTATTAAAAACATCCAGGAAATCATGATAAACAGAAGGCACAATTAGTAAGGTCTGTGGGGAGGCAGAGTGTCAGCACATTCTTTTTATTAGAAATGGCGCGTCCTGCTAAGCACATCCGAACTCCCCGACATAGAACTGCTCACAGCAGGAACTGTCACCCCCACATCGATTCTTGCAAACTTGACTCGCATTCGATCTCCCCTCACGCCTCCGTGAGACTGCCATTGGAGCCCTCAACGCACCCCCTGTCCGGCCTCCTACCAGCTGCGCCCTCGCTCCTCCTGAACCATCAGTCACGCTCTGGGAAGCCCCATTAGGGGATGAATTCTCGTGCTACGTGAACTTCGCCAACCACCATGCCCTAGTGTCCAAACTTCTTATGCCCTGTCCTCCGCGCTCCGCTGTCTTAACGCGCGTCGCTGCCCTGTCACTTGGTATCCTTGATGATTGTGATAGATGAAGTTTAGATATTTTGAAGTTGGAATTTTTGTGTTATGATTGAATTCTTGAGCTGAAGATTGAAGATGATGATGGTGATGAAATTTTGTTGATTTTGATTTTGTATGAATGTTGTTTTTGAAGATTTGAGATGAGTTTGAAGATTGGTGGTTTGTGAGAATGAGGTGTGATTGAAGTTGTGGTTGGGTGATGATGTTGGTGCTTTGAAGATTGGAAGTGGTTTTTGAATTTTGAAGATTTTTGTTTTGATTTTGAGTGATTGAAGTGAAGTGTGATGATTGTGAAGATCAATGAAGTGAAGTTGAGTTTGTGATGTTTGAAGATGTTTGGGTGAAGTTGATGATATGTGAATGTGAAGATGATTTGTTGAGATGATGAAGAATTTGTGAAGATGAAGATGTTGTGATTGATTGTTTGTAGAAGGTTGTTGGTAAGTGTATTGTTTTGCTGTGTGGTGTGATTTATTTTTGTAGATGGTGGAAGCTGTGTGAGAAAATTGTTAATGCGAATTGATTGGGTTAGATGTGTCGTGGGGTGGATAAGTTTAGAATTTTGACTTGAATGGTTTTTTTGAATTGATTGTGTTTGTTTTGAAATGGAATGTTGAAGTGATGAAAATAGGATTGAACCTGTTGAAGATTTGTTGGAATTTGGTTGATTGTATGAATTTAACTAGGTGTGTTGTTATGATGTACGAGTTCCAGTTTATTTGAAGTTTAGTTTTGGTGGTGTTTTTGAAGTGTGAGTGAGTCTAGATGTCTTCGTGATTGGTTGTAGTTTGTTTTGATTTTGCGGTTCTTTAGTGGTGTAGAATTAGATAGTGATGTGTGATTGAATGAATGAGGAATGAGTGTTATGTAGTGCGTTGTGTGTTGGTGTGATGTTGATGTTTGAATGGATTTTGGGTTGTGTGTGAAGTGTGAAGAAATTGTGTTGATTGTGTTTGTGAAGATGTTTTTTTTTTTTTGTGAAGTGTTTGTGTGAAGTTGATTTTGATGATGATTGAAAGTGGTTGATGATTTTGTGTGTGATTGTGTGATTTGTGAAGAATGATGTGTTGTTGAGGTTTTTGATTTTTGATGATTTGAATGTGAAGATTTGATGTGTGGTGTAAACTGTGTTAAGTTTTTTGTTTTAAACATCCAGGAGATGGCCGGATAAACCCCTTGTCAAGGTTTTCATTAATATATTTCTTCAGCTCCTCTAGTTCAAGTTCCGAGAGTGGGTAGATTCTGCCAAAGGGGATTTCTGCACCAGGTAAGAGTTCGATAGGACAGTCGTAAGGTCTGTGGGGAGGCAGAGTGTCAGCATTCTTTTTATTAAAAACATCCAGGAAATCATGATAAACAGAAGGCACAATTTTCATTGTTTCAGAGTCCACATCAATGCAGAGGACGGATGCTCCAGGATTGGGTGTAGGAGGAAGGCAAAATTCTCTGCAGTAGTTGGAAGGAAAGGTCACCTCCCCAGTGGACCAGTTGATGAGGGGGTTGTGCGCCTTCAACCAGGGCTGCCCAAGGATGACAGGAAATAGGGGGAAGTAATGACATCCAAACGTAAGAGTTCCTGATGTCCAGAAGCTGTGAGGCACAGGATAGGTTCAGTCTCTGAGGTGACAGGTCCTGATTTGATGTTCGAACCATCCGCCAGGTGGAGCGTGAAGCTGTTTCGTTTGGCACACAGGGGCAGATGATGCAGGGTAGCGAAGGAAGAGTCCACAAAACAGCTACAGGCCCCAGAGTCCACAATGGCGGAAACAGAGTTTTTCCATCCTACTGAAAAAAGACTGGCAGCAAGATGTGGTTCTGGCTGGAATTTAGTGCAGCAACAATAGGAGGAGGAGGTCTCCTATGATGTCTCCGGGAACAAGTCTGTAGGAAATGCTCCACATCGCCACAGTAGAGACACAGGTTATTTAAGCGACGTCGGGCTCGTTCTTGTTTAGACAGAGGAGGTCTTGGAAAACTGGCATGAGGAACCTTCCCGACGTCAGATGCATCTTTAGGCGAAACGGAGGCAGGTGGAGGGCCCCCGGAGTAGACAGGTATTAAGTGCAGATTCCCAGTCTTTTCGAACTGCTTTCCGCAGGCGGCGGTCAATTTTAATACAAAGTAGGATCAAGTCATTTAGGGAAGTGGGGATTTCCACCCTGGCTAGCTCAGGGCAAGGTCAGTGGAGAGCCGGGGTCAAAAGCCAGAGATCAGATAAGCAGGATCCAGAAGCAGGGTCAAACAGGAGCCAAGGTCAGCAACGGGTATTCAGACAGGAGATCGCATGTTCACGGTATCAGGAGCACAGCTGAAAGACCAGTCAGCACCGTTCAGGGCACCCTTTAAATAGTCCGTCTGGCACCAACTGGATTAGGGGCGTGCAGCTGCGCGTGCATGCGCATGATGCACGTGCGCATAAGCGAGCAAGGATCTGTTGCCCACGAGTGTGCACCTGTTGCCTGCGAGTGTGCGCATGTTGCCCCGCGAGTATTTCTTGTTCAGGATGGTAAGTGGGAAGGCTAGTAAACTTGCCTCTCATGTTTACTGATCTTCAGTTTCTTAATGAGCAAACATTTGTGAACGAACACAGAAAAGCTCACTGCTGAGCACTTTAATGTTTAGTCTTAGGCTGGCCATAGATGAATCAGTACTGGCTGATCGAAAAAACTGATCAGATTCCCTCATCCACAAAAGTGAGGTGAATGGAGGTATCTTCACCCATGTGTTACATAGTTGACAACATTCTGAAAAAATGAATAGGGACACTTTTTTTGTATGTAGGCGGAGTCTTATTTTAATTAGGGGTGGGGCATTAATTTGTAGGTGTGGCTCAGCAATGAGGAAACATGGGTGTGGCTTAAACTAAATATTGGAAGTGGCTTAACAGGGGGTGGTTAGAGTCTGATATGAAAGAGGGAATGGGGGAGAAAGAAAAGGGAGAGAGAAAGAAAGCGAGAAAGGGATAAAGGGAGAAAGAGGGGGAGAGAAAACGGGAGAAAGTGAGAAAAAGAGAGAAAGGGAGAGGGTCAGAGAGTGTGCAGAGATGATACAAGAGAATGTCAGAGAGTGTGCGGAGATGATACAGGAGATAAAACGATAATCCTCCCACTCTACAATACTCTGGTGTATGCCTGGAGTATGCCGTCTAGTCCTAGGCTCCAGTCCTCAGGAAGGATATGATGGAAATGGAGCGAGTACAGAGATGGGCAACAAAGCTAATAAAGAGTCTGGAGGATATTAGTTATGAGGAAAGATTACAAGCACTGAACTTATTCTCCCTGGAAAAGAGACGCTTGAGAGGGAATATGATTTCAAATTTACAAATACCATACTAGTGACCCCACAATAGGGAGTTTAATAAGACACATGGCCACTCACTAAAATTAGAAGGAAAGAGGTTTAACCTTAAGCCCTCATGTACAGTGCTGCTGCTAAACGGACGTTTAGGAGCAGTTGGGCATTTTTTTTTCAACTGCTCCTGAACTCTCCTCTGTTATCTTATCAGTACATTGTACACAGTGTCTCTTTCTGTAAAAGAGATGCTTGAGAGGGGATATGATTTCAATGTACAAATACCGTACTCGTAATGGTGACCCCACAATAGGGATAAAACTTTTCTGCGAAAGGGCATTTAAAAATACTCATGCCACTACTTTGTCCCACATAGCCAACTAGAGGCGATCCAGGAGGTTGAGATAGGGAGTATTACATGGTCAGACCACGCCCCTATCACCATGCGGTATTGCCTATCATCGGCCCAGACCTCCAGAGCTAGATTCTGGAGACTGAACGAAAGCCTCCTACAAACACCTGACGTCCTGACAGACACACAGAAGGAAATAAAACAGTATTTCCAAATCAACAACACTGAGGACTGCGACCCGGGCATACTCTGGGAGGCACATAAGACAGTGGTTAGGGGGATACTAATCAAACACGGAGCTTACATTAAAAAGAAAAAAGAACAACTTTTGCTGGACCTCCTACAGAAGATACACATAACGGAGTCACAACACAAAAAAAACCCCGGTCGCCTCAATAGAAGTAGAATTAGTGACCCTTAGGAAACAAGTCGTAGACTTACTGGAATATAGGGCCAAGGCAGCGCTACAGAGATGCCGGAAAATCTCATACGAATCGGGTAACAAGTGCGGGCGACAATTGGCCAGGGCGGTTAAAACCCAACGACTCAACACATATATCCCGCAGATAGTAAACACAAGGGGACAGAAAAAGACCACACCAACCCAAATAGCAGAAGAATTTAGGGAGTACTACTCCACTCTATACAACCTCCCGAAGGGCTCACAGACGGAAAAAACACTACAGGACTACATCACAGCCGCACAGATCCCTCAACTCCCCCCAGAAGCCAGGACTGAACTAGAAGCACCCATCACATTGGAGGAACTACAGCGGGCAATAGGGGGAACGAAACCAGGCAAAGCACCAGGCCCCGACGGGTTCACCCTGCAATATTACCAGACACTACTGCCACTATTAGGTACACACATGTTGAAAATGTTCAACAGTCTAGGAGAAGGGAAATTGCCACCCAAGGACACCCTGAGAGCCCACATATCACTAATATCAAAAGAGGGCAAAGACCCTGCGGCATGCGGTAGCTACAGGCCTATTTCGCTTCTAAACACAGACCTGAAATTGTTTACTAAGATCATGGCCAAAAGACTGACCCAATTCATGCCAGATTTGGTACATCTAGACCAAGTGGGGTTTATCCCGGCCCGTGAGGCTAGGGATAACACCACAAAGGTGATAAATCTTATACATGCAGCCACCGAATCCAACACCCCGTGCGTCCTTCTCAGCACAGACGCTGAGAAGGCGTTCGACCGGGTAAACTGGGAGTTCATGACGTCGGTGCTTAAACACGTAGGCCTAGGTAGTAAAATGATGCACTGGATTCGAAGTATCTACTCCATACCCACAGCGCAAGTAAAGGCCAATGGAATACTGTCAGACACATTCCCAACTACGAACAGGACTAGACAAGGCTGCCCATTGTCCCCCCTTCTATATGCCCTAGTATTAGAGCCCTTTTTATGTACAGTAAGATCTAACCCCGACATCACTGGAGTGACAATAAACAAATCCCAATATAAAATAGCCGCATACGCAGATGACCTTATGTTTGTACTTACCAACCCTGCGATCTCGCTACCCAATCTTCTCAGAGAGTTTGACAAATACGGACAGCTAGCCAATCTTAAAATTAACTTCGACAAGTCAGAAGCGATGGGACTCAATTTACCACCAAAGAGCTCGGAGTTACTGAAATCGCAGTTCAGATTTAAGTGGTCAGACTCATCCCTTAAATACCTAGGTACCCAGATCCCTAAAGACCTAAAGCGTGTTTTCGAACTAAACTTTCCACCACTACTGACTAGAACTAGATTACTCCTGGAAGACTGGACCAAAGGACTCCACTCATGGTTTGGCAGATGCAACTTACTCAAAATGACAATACTCCCCAAATTCCTATATCTACTCCAAGCACTGCCGATTCAGATCCCACCCCAATACTTCAAACAAATACACTCCATCTTCACCAAATTTGTATGGAAAAACTCGAAACCTAGACTGCGCAGACAATACCTTACACTACCCAAAATACAGGGAGGCCTAGCCCTCCCAGACTTGAAAAACTATTACAGGGCGGTACATTTGGGTAGAATCATTGACTGGAACAGGCACGACAAAAACAAGCTGTGGGTACAATTGGAACAGGCACAATGCCTACCCTCGTTAAAAGGGGCGGTATGGTGCTATGACAGGCTGCCCCCTATAATTAAAACACACCCCACCATAGGAACGACACTGAGGATAGGGACATCCACTTTACTGCTAACGTCCATATCCACAGAAAACTCACCGCTATATCCGATATTAGGCAATCCTGCATTCCCACCCGGAATGGAACAGGAGGGATATGAGACACTAACCAGAGACGGCAGAGACCGAGCCTCACATTTTTTAATAAACGAAGCATGGCCATCCATTGAATCTCTTATGGACGAGACAGGGCTTTTCAAGCTACCGTTCTGGAAAGCACTTAGGCTACACCATTTCCTGCACTCAATCCCACTACCAGCACGGTTCAATCGTGACTTGACGACCTTTGAAAGGTACTGTAATGAAGAGGGACCCCTACCACAAGTACTGTCTAAAACATACGCCCTACTTAACTCCCCGATAGAAACTCCCGACCTGACTTTCATAAATAAATGGGAGACGGAGCTGGGGTACACGTTCTCCAGTGCCCAAAGACAAGCAATCATTAAATTTTCACTACAGACAACCATCTGTACAAAAATACAGGAACTTAACTACAAGATTCTTACCAGGTGGTACCACACCCCTAGTAAACTACACAAATATTTCCCCGCCACATCAGACATCTGCTGGAGATGCCAAACAGATAAGGGGACTCTCCTCCACATCTTTTGGTCCTGCCCTCTGCTAACATGCTTTTGGTCATCAGTCCGAAAGATCATACAGAAATTTACGGACTACACGATCAGTGACGACCCAGCCTTTATACTGCTGCATGCCACTACAATACCAGCTAAAAAATACAAAAAAAATGATTGTGAGGCATTTACTGAATGCAGCCAAATCCTGCATCCCACTCTTATGGAAAAAGAGAGTACCGCCAACGATAGGGCTGTGGCTGCGCAGAGTGGAGGAGATCAAGAGATTGGAGGACCTAGTCCTCACGGCACAGAACAAGCAGGAACTACACTCACAGACATGGATGCTATGGAACATATTCATATTCTCTGATGAAGGAATGGCCCTTATGGCTACTTAATGAATAATAAAACCAGATTAAAACACATTAAGCTTGAACCCCCCTGGACCCCCTCCCCCCCTCCCCTAAGAATGTGGAATTCTCTTCCACAAGCAGTGGTTTCAGCAGGGGGCATAGATAATTGAAAAAAAATATTAGATAGGCACCTAAACGACCACAACATACAGGGATATACAATGTAATATTGATATAAAAGCGCACACACACACACAGGTTGGACTTGATCGACTTGTGTCTTTTTTTCAACCTTACCAACTATGTAACTATGTAAGTGGGCGGAGATGATACAGGAGACTGTCAGAGAGTGTGCGGAGATGATACAGGAGATTTTCAGTTAGTGAGCGGAGATGGTTCAGGAGACTGTCAGAGAGTGTGCAGAGATGTACAGGAGACTGTCGGAGATGTACAGGAGACTGTCAGAGAGGATGCTGAGATAGTACAGGAGACTGTGAGAGAGTGTGCGGAGATGGTACAGGAAACTGTCATAGAGGGTGCAGAAATGGTACAGGAGACTGTCAGATAGTGTGTGGAGATGGTACAGGAGACTGTCAGAGAGTGTGCGGAGATGGTACAGGAGACTATCAGAGAGTGTGCGGACATGGTACAGGAGAGGGTGAGAGGGTGCATACATGGTGGGTGAGAGGGTGCATACATGGTGGGTGAGAGGGTGCAGACATTGTGGGTGAGAGGATGCAGACATGGTACAGGACTTGATGTGCACCTCCAACACAGCGCTCTGTACCCCCCTCCTGATACACAGAACATCCAGCAGATCATTACCCCAGGCATGGCTACTCACCTGCAGCACCCCCCCCCCCCTGCATCTCTCGCTGCCAGCTCACTGAGAATTGAGGGGGGGGTGGCGTTGTCCCAGCAACCCATCACTGGCCAACCACCGGCCACAGCTCCCAGCTATGAAAACATGGCCGCGGGGATCTCCATATGACTAGCAGGTCTCTTTCATGTGTACAGTGGAGATGGGAGGGGCCTCTGACCCAGGTAGCTAATTGGCTGCAGTGTACAAGCAAATTGCTCTGCTTGTACACTGAGAAGAGAGGCCGATTAGCTGATTAGCTGCCCGAGTCGGAGGCCCCTCCCCTTTCCACTTTCCACATGGAAGGGACCTGCTAGCTGCATAGAGATCTCTGCGGCCATGTTTTTATAGCTGGCAGCTGCAGCCGGTGGTCAGCCGGTGACGTGTTGCCGGGACAGCGCCAATTTCCTATAATTTTTCCTGGGACACGGACAGACTGGGACAAGGGTCTGAATGACGTGAATGTCCTGGGAAAATCGGGACTGTTGGCAGCTATAGTGTTATTGCATACTCACAGTGGGACTCCTCCACTTTTAGAATACATTTATCAGTGCTGCAGTCAATTGGCTGCCGCACTGACCAAACAGAAATTTTCCAACAAGCACGTTTATGGGAAGTTGATCATTAGATCGACTTCTCATTGAAATTTGAGTAGTCAGCTGAAGTTCGATTAATCTATCACCAGCTTTAGGCATCATGCACACTGGACATAAAGAATGCTGCTTATACAGATGTTTGGCATTTTTTCTTTCAGCCTATAAAA
This sequence comes from Lithobates sylvaticus, assembly GCA_028564925.1. Taxonomy (NCBI): domain Eukaryota; kingdom Metazoa; phylum Chordata; class Amphibia; order Anura; family Ranidae; genus Lithobates; species Lithobates sylvaticus. Next base: position 123,463,672 of record CM053032.1, on the reverse strand, counting down.
GCAACTCTATGTTAGCCTATGTACACATTTGGGCGTATGCAGGCTGAAAAAAACAAAAAAAAACAATGAGAGGCTGTCAGCTGCCACAGTGAATGACTGGCCCTGGATGCAGGTTGTCCACTGCAGTTGGAAATTCTTTTGGAGACATTCCCACCCTTCCTATCTGGTAAAATGGCCAGAAGGACAGAACGGGAAATGAGGGGGAATCTCTCAAACAGACACACAGAGGAAAAAACGGAAAATTGTATACTTACCTTTCCGTAATTTTCCTTTCCTGTCGCATCCTCATGGCAGCATACACTCTGGGTTGTGACTCCGCCTCCACAACCTGATAGGACCACATAACTATAAGATGATGATACGGCCCCCGCCCCGGTATTCTCTGTATATATGAATCACCTTTATTTAAGAATGGGAGGGATATTGTATGCTGCCATGAGGATGCGACAGGAAAGGAAAATTACGGAAAGGTAAGTATACAATTTTCCGTTTTCCTGTCGCATCATGGCAGCATACACTCTGGGGAGTAACTCGCAGACAGGGTGGGTAGTGCATCAATAGTAGTTTTTTATTCACAAGGAATGGCAGAGTTGGCCTGAATAACAGATCTCCCAAAATTTACAGTAGACAAGCGGGCAGAGTCGACTTTATAATGGGAAATAAAAGTATTCCTGGAGGACCAGGTGGCCGCCCTGCAGATGGTTTCAGCTGAGACCCTACAATAGGCTGCCCATGAGGTCGCCACTGCCCTGGTGGAATGCGCCTTCAACCCGTCCGGGATCTGCGTAGCACTTAGCGAGTAGGCCTTCTTAATGGTTTTCACCAGCCATGAGGCGATGGTGTGGGCCGATGCTGACTGACCTCTCCTGAAACCGTGAGGGATGATTAGGAGGTTTTCTGACTTCCTAAAGGGTTCTGAGGCCGAGAGGTATTTGATGATGTTACCTCTAACATCCAGGGGGTGCGGATCGCCCTGGTCTGTGGTGAGCGCTGGCAGGTTAATCTCTTGGTTGAAGTGAAAAGAGGATGACACTTTAGGGATGAAGCGGTCTGAGGGTTTTAGGACTACCCTGTCTGGGTGGACGACCAGATATGGATCCCTGGCCAGTAAGGCTTGCATTTCAGAGACCCTTTTAGCCGATGTTATGGCGATGAGGAATGTCACCTTTAGCGTCAGGTCCCAGAGGGAGATGCCTTCTAGAGGGAAAAAGGGTTCTTTAGATAGGGCTTCCAGAACGACCGACAGGTCCCAGGTCGGGAATGAAGGCTTCCTGGGAGGCCTCAGCTTGAGACATGCCCTCTGGAACTGAACAACAAGAGGGTCGAGGGCCCATCTAGTCCCAGTCAGGGCGGACAGGGCTGACACCTGCACCTTAAGGGTGCTGGAGCCGAGGCCTTTGTCCAGACCTGTCTGCAGAAACTCCAGTATCTGAGGGGTTGAGATGGAGGATAGATCCCACTCCTGCTGATGGGCGAAGGAGGTGAACCTATCCCAAACCCGCCGGTAGGTGGTGTTTGTGGTGGATTTCCTGGCCTGAAGTAGGGTGTCCACTACCCTAGCGGAACAGCCCCGCTCTAGGTACCTAGACCTTTCAGTCTCCAGGCCATTAGGTGCATCCTCTGTGGACTCGGGTGTAGTAGATGGCCCTGGGAGAGCAGGTCGACTGACTGTGGAAGGGGGAGCGGGTCTGTTGTGCTCAACTGTAGGAGGGTGGTAAACCATGGCCTCCTGGGCCAGAAGGGGATCACGGCCACCACTAGGGCTGATGACCGCTTGAGCCTGAGCAGAAATCTCGCTATCAAGGGGGTCGGGGGGAAGATATACCCAAGGTGGAAGTCCCAGGGGTGGTGGAGACAGTCTGTCCCCTCCGCTGAGGGGAAGGGGACTCGAGACAGGAATCTCTGACATTTCGTATTGTCCGGAGTCGCTGCCAGGTCTATATCCGGGGAGCCCCAGGTTTTGGAGATCAGGGCGAAGGCCTGCGGACTCAGGGACCACTCGTTGTTGGAGAGAAATCTCCTGCTGAGGGAATCGGCCAGGAGATTCTCGGTACCTGGAATGTAGACTGCCCTGAGGTCCAGGAGGTTCCGCTGTGCCCATTCCATAACAGGGAGAACTTCCCGCATCATGGAAGAGCTCTTGGTACCCCCCCTGGCGGTTGACATAGGTGACAGCGACTCTGTTGTCTAACCTCAGGAGGACCTGCTTGCCCCTCAGGAGAGGGCCAAAGGCCAGGAGGGCCTGGAGAGCCGCCCTCATTTCCAGAACGTTGGAAACGATGTCCCGAGCTTCGAATGGCCATCGGCCCTGGGCTGCATGGTGTAGGTAATGGGCCCCCCAATCCTCCAAACTGGCATCCGAGGTAACCACTTCCTGAGGGGGGGGAATAATATGCCTGTACCTGCCCAAGTTGCTCGGCCGGGTCCACCATCTCAGGGACTGTTTGACCTCCTGTGAGATGTGGATGGGCTGAGACATGGCCAAGCCGTTCCATTGGCGCAGGAACGAGATCTGTAAAGGCCTCGCGTTCCAGTGCGCCCATTGTACCATCGGAATGGTGTCCGATAGGGAGCCCAGCAGGCTGAGGCACGCTCTGGCCGGCAGGGAAGTGGCTAGGATGGCTCTCCTGATTTTCTGGGTCAGAGGGGGGATCTTCTCTGGGGGCAACTCTATCGTGTTTGACCGAGTATCCAATACGGCCCCCAGAAAGACCATCCTCTGCGAGGGCTGAGGGTTGCTTTTCCCCCAATTTATGAGCCACCCCAGACTCTGAAGGGTGGAAATTAGAATTTCCCGGTGTTGAATAAGGGATTCTCTGGTGCCTGAGAGTAGGAGAATGTCGTCCAGATAGTGGTGGACCCTCAGACCCCTTTCTCTCAGGGCCGCCACTACCGGGAGGAGGATCTTTGTAAAGGTTCTGGGGGCCGTAGAGATCCCGAACGGCAGACACTGGAACTGGAAGTGCCGCTGGTCTATAGAGAACCGGAGGAATCTTCGGAACAAGATATGGATTGGGACGTGCAGGTATGCGTCCTGAAGGTCCACGGACAACATCCAATCCCCCAGGTTTACGGCCTGAAGGATGGATTGTAGACTTTCCATCTTGAAAGATTCCACCCGGATGAATCGGTTGAGCCTTTTCAGGTCTAGGACGGGGCGCAGATCCTCTGACTTTTTCCTGACCAGGAAGAGGGGGGAGTAAAACCCCCTGCCTCTTTGAGATCCGGGCACCTCCACTATAGCCTCCTTTCGGAGCAACTCCTGGACGTAGTCCAGCAGCAACGCCCTTTTGTGTTGTGAGGATGGAAGCTTGGTTGGACAGAAGTGGTCGCCTGGGGGTCGACCCCGGAAGGACCACCTGTGCCCGAAACGGACGGTAGCCGCCGTCCACGGGTCTCTGATGGTATCCGCCCAAGCCAGCTGGAATTTTGAGAGCCTGGCCCCCACTACTGCTGGCTGGGCGGACGCACCTTCAAAAAGACTTCTGGTCATTAGACGCAGAGGTCTTAGGTTTTTGAAATTTGGAGAAGGTAGTCTGGGGGTTCCTCCAGTTCCTCCGGTACTCCCTGCCTGGTCTGTAGGCCCTAGCATCCCTGTACTTATCCGGCAGGTTGCGTCTGGAAGGAGGAGGCCTCTGTTGCCTGGGTTTCCTATCCGAGGGAATGAGCCCGGATTTTCCGCCGGTCACTTTTGAGATTGCTGAGTCCAGCTTTGCCCCAAAGAGGTTCTCACCATCAAAGGGGATACGGCACCAATTAGATTTGGAGGCCGGGTCCGCTGCCCAGGGTTTGAGCCAGAGCGCCCGCCTGGCCATAACCGAGGCCAGCATGGCCCTAGAGGATGATCTTATGGCATCCACTGAGGCCTCTGCCACGAAATCCCCAGCGAGGCTGAGTTCCTGCAGGGCCCTGACTATCTTGTCTTGGTCTGCACCCTCCGTAATGAGCTTCTCCGTGGAAGCTGACCAACTGGAGATAGCCTTGCCAACGGCGGCCAGTGCCACGGCTCGCCTGCAAGCGCCTCCCGCTGCTGTATAGGCCCTTTTTAGGTCAGTGTCGATTTTCCTGTCCAGGACGTCCCTGAAAGTTACTGTGTCCTCGATAGGGAGCGTCACGTGCCTCGCCAGGCGCATGAGAGAAGCATCCACTACTGGCGGGGTAACCAGGGGCTTAGCCTGGGATTCTTTGAGCGGGTAGAGTTTGGTGAGCCTGTTATTTAGGCTCAGTTTCCTGTCTGGCTTCTGCCACTCCTCCCTGATCAGGTCATCCAACTCCTCAATGAAGGGGAATGCCTCTGGGTCCCTCTTGAGGTTAGGGAAGTACTTCTTCTGTTTCTGGGGGGCCTCCTGGGGTTCCTCCCAGTTAATCGCCTCTTTGACAGACTTCACAAATGGATCGATCAGGGAGAAGTCAAAACCCGCGGCCGCCTCCAGCTCCTCATCCTCAGACTGGGAGTTTGGCTCTCTGGATGTACTGGGGGGGGGGGGGGAGGTACCCCTAATGGACATCTCCATGTCTGGAGTGGACTGCGGAGCTGCAGTCGCAAGCTCTCTAGGCTCCTGCTCCCTTTCCCTAGTGGCCTCCTCGAGGCACCTGCGACAGGCAAGCTTGTCCGGAAGGGCGATGGCTCCGCATATCCAGCAGGCGTTGGCCGCTGGTCGGGGAGGGGGGGCTGGTGAGTAGCGTCTGTGCGATGACCTCCTCCGGTGGTAGTGGCTATGGGAGCGGGACCTGGAGCGACTCCTGCGGCTTCTCCTGTGGCCTGAGCGGCTCCTCCTCCTGCTGCGGCTTGAGTGGCTCCTCCTGTGCCCTGAGCGGCTCCTTCCACGAGATGCCTCCTTGCGTCCGGACTTAGATGACCTTGAAGACCTGGCGGGGCTAACCATTTAGGCAGCATTAGCGGGTCCTGCACTCTTTTTTTCTTTCCGTCTTCTTACTTACCCAATCCTTCCCTCTTACCTATCACGATGGTGGTGATCTGCTGGGGCAGTGGTCTCCATAGGGATAGTAAAGGCAGCCTAGTAGTAATAGAAATAGGCTTTTAGAGAGGAAGGAAGGTAAGGGGGGAAAAGGAGCAAGAAGCAGATTGCAGCAATGCACAGATAAAAAAAAAACAAAAACAAAATAGGCACTTACCTATTGGGGAGTGTGCTGGGATGGTCCTGGGATCTGTTGCAGGTGGTTTCTGCTGAAAAAACATCCAGGGAAAGGAAAGGGAATCTTTCCTCTTTTGAATTTGGCGCCGGGAGCGCCGTGACGCTTTGCGCATGCGCAGTAGCGCCGCGCGGCCGTCGGCGCCATCTTGGAGACTGGCAATAGCCTCAGTTTCCTCCACAGGACGCCCGTAGGGCCGTAGTGCGCATGCGCGGAGGCGCCGGAACGCTGAGCGCTGCTGGGGGAAACGGAGGACACACAGGGGGGACTACAAGGCCCAGCCAGGGGCCGGAAAAGAAAAATACAGAAAGTGACATCAAAGGAGGAAGACCACTGCAAGGTACAAAGCCTATTTAAGGCTTTTTAATGTAAAGAGGGATCATATACCTTTAAGCCTGTTTAAGGCTTGCTTCCCAAGGCAGCGGTGGCAATGCTTTTAAAACCTATTTAAGGCTTATTACAGCAGGCAGGTGCAGTAGTAGTACCCCTGAGATCACCAGAGTGGGGTTCCTTCCATTTAGCTTCGTTTAGAGGCTGTACCGGCAAGGACTTCCAAACCAGGAGAGGCTAGAACCTGGCTGGGGCGAAGCGGTAAGAGGGTGATGCGTGCGGTCCCAACAGGTGAGGAAAAATTAGAGAATACCGGGGCGGGGGCCGTATCATCATCTTATAGTTATGTGGTCCTATCAGGTTGTGGAGGCGGAGTCACAACCCAGAGTGTATGCTGCCATGATGCGACAGGAAATGTTTTTTAAGTTACATAGGGGATGGCAGAACCTCTGTCAGCTTCCTACTGCTGTCTATTTTCCTGTTGCAGATTACCTCTTACATCCTGTCTGGTGAAGGTCGTACCCAGAACAGAAATTGAGGAGGGTTAGCCTTTAAAATTTTAACATCAACCAAAATTTAAAAACACATTTAGTCTTTAGGACTCAAACTGAATAATCTTACAAAGACCAACAATAATTCCTACCACTGTCCACCTACAAAATGGGAAAAATGTTGTTTTCAAGTTTGGTCTGATGCACCAGGTCCCCCCTGAACAGACCTTTAATGAAACCCTGCTGGGTTTTCAAACCCACAACAATTCTGGCATTATTTCCCTGAAGTCGATTTAATAAAAATAGACTATTGTTGAGCTGGAGGCCCACACACTGATTGAAATTTGGCCAATTCTTGCTGTACAAGTCAAACTTCAATCAGTGTATGGCCAACTTAAGTCCTCCCTAACCTTCTCTTGTGTTCCCAGTAAAAACATGACTGCCCATCTATCCACACTATTTTCCTGGTACCTGTAAAAAATGGAGACATAATAAATACACAGAGCAGGACAGAGCTTGAATCTCGTAGACCATCTTTCCTAGGGCTGGATGCAAGCCTGATTCCTCCCTTATAGGGATGGTCCGAACACCCCCCAGAACAGGCAAACAGGCAATTAATTTGGTATATGGGGACCCGGGTACTGCCCCAGGGGACATGTATCAATGCAAAAAAAAAGTTTTTCAAACAACTGTTTTTTCAGGAACAGTGATTTTAAGAATGCTTAAAGTGAAACAATAAAAATTTAATATTTCTTTAAATATCGTGGGGGGGGGGGGTCCCCTTAGTCTGCCTGTAAAGTGGCGCATCTGTCTGATGTGTTTTACAGTCCCGCAGCAAAATTACATTTCTAAAGGAATAAAATGTCATCTACAATTGCTTGCGGCTGTAATGTATTGTTGGCTCATGGCAAAATAGATAAACGTCAAGGGAAAAAACAGCGTGCCCCCCCCAGGCCATTCGGGTCTGGTATGGATTTTAAGGGGAACTCCCTTCCAAATTGTAAGAAAAAATTGGCGTGGGGTCCCCCACAAAATCCATACCAGACCCTTATCCGAGCATGCAGCCTGGAGGAGAGCGAGTGCCCCCCCTCTTGAACCAAACTGGGCCACATGCTCTCAACATGGGGAGGGTGCTTTAAGGTGCTTTAGGGTCCCCTCCAAAGCCACCGGGTGGCGTGATTGAAGATGGATGGACACTTTTTTTTTTGATAAATTAATTGTCAAAAACTGTCTTTTTGTCAGGGCTAGCCTTTCCTTCCTCTGAACTGGCCGCTCAGCTGTCGGCTAATTGCCAGCTCCTATCTCTCCACAGTGACTCACCTGTTGATGATATCCTGCTCGTCAGTCCTGTCTACTTAAGCCGTCCAGCCCAGATGATCTCTGCCTTCACCTTGGTCAACATCATAGAGACAATCTCCTGCGTTCCTGTTAAAGACTTGCTTGGCTGACATTCCTTCTGGCTCCAGATTTTGCTTGCTGCTCCACTACACTGATCTCTGGCTTCCTGACATTCTGGCTTGTCTGACTATCCGTTCTGGTTACTGAACTTTGGCTATGTTTTGACTACGTTTGTTCTATTTACTTTTATTATTAAACAAGTGTGATGTAACTGTACTTCTGTCTCAGTCTGATTCATGGTTTCTGACACTTTTGTAGTTTTTACCTTTGCACGTTTTTTTTTTTTTTTTTGGTGAATGGTTAGGGGTACAATGTACCCGATACCCAGTCACATGGGGGGGATCTGTAGGCCCCCTTATTAAAGGGGGCTTCCAGATTCTGATAAGCCCCCCAGCCACAGACCCCCACAACCACCGGGCAAGGGTTGTGGGAATAAGGCTCTTGTCCCCATCAACATGAGGACAAGGTGCTTCGGGGGGGCAAGCGGCCTGGTATGGCTCAGGAGGGGCTCGCTTGCCCCCCCCCCCATACTGGGTGGCCAGGCTGCTTGCTCAGATAAGGGTCTGTTATGGATTTTGGCATGGAGTTCCCCTTAAAACCTATGCCAGATCTAAAGGGCCTGGAATGGTCTGAGGGGGGGGGGGGCACCCATGCCATTTTCTTTCTTAAGTATGTCATAGTGTTCCCCTTAGCCACTTCAATGCACTGTATATACTGTACACTGACTGCACTGTATATATAGTCTACACATAGTTACATATAGTAGGTGAGGTTGAAAAAAGACACAAGTCCATCAAGTCCAACCTATTACACTGAATGCAAAGTGTATATATATATATATATATATATATATATATATATATACACACACACACACACAGATTACACAGTATAAATATATATATATACATATATATATATATATATATATATATATATATATATATTAATACACTGCCTACACTGCACTGACTACACTGTGTATTATATATATATATATATATATATATATACACTAAACTGCCAGCACGTCACTAACTAACCTGCCTCTAGCTAACATTCTCTCAACCATTACACTATATATGGCCGCAGTGTAAGCAGCCTTATATAGTGTGGAGCATGGACTAACCCCCTGAGCCATGATTGGCTTATGGATAACGGCACCCTGCCTTTGGCCAGTTATGGCTCTCACAGCAGAGTGCACTGTGATTGGCCAAAGCATGCAGGTCAGGTGCATGCTTTGGCCAATCATCAGACATCAATGCACGCAAATCTGCCTCGAACGCCCCATAATGTTCGGAATTCGGTGAACGGGCGAATACCCGATGTTCGAGCTGAACTTACGTTCGTCTCGAACCGCGAGACCATCTCTACTCCCTTACCTAGCAGCCTCAGTGGATGCATCAATTTGAAAAGAATGAGAAGTAATTTTTGCAGAATTAAGGCCTAAACATTTGTAAAGACTGATTTAAAGTGGTTGTAAAGCTAGAAGGATTTGTTTTTACCTAATACATTCTCTGCATTAAAGTGTTACTAAACCCATAACAGTAAAAGTAGTCTGTATACATGGGCGTCCGCAGCATAGGGCAAGGGGGGGCAATTGCCCCCCCCTGGACTTCCTGCAGGTAAGCTCAGCTAGCAGCACTTCGTGGAGCAGAGGGATGATTCAGAGCCGAGTGGGACATCTCACAGCCATTCTCAGCATTAGAAATTACTGCTGAGTCTGCTGAGTTACTGCAGCTTAGCATAGAGGAGCTGTTAGCCTCTCTCCTGCAGGCTGCTCCTTGAGTGGGAGGGAAGGGGATTTGTTGACACTCGAGACCGCGCCCATCTGGAAGAGGGAGGTGTGAGCAGCCCCCTGCTGTGTGCCCTCCTGCCCCCCCCCCCCCAGTGTGTGCACTCCTGATCCCCCCCCCAGTGTGTGCTCTCCTGTTTACCCCCCCATGTGTGTCTGCTGTTTTATTTTATTTTTGTTTTCTCTGTTTGCTGACAAATGGGATTGCATCCTTTCCTGTGGCCCAGTGTGTGCCCTCCTGATCCCCCCCAGTGTGTGCCCCCTGCCCCCCCCCCTGGGTGTGCCCTCCTGACCCCCCCCCAGTGTGTGCTCTCCTGACCCCCCCTGTGTGTGTGCCCTCCTGACCCCCCCCAGTGTGTGCCCTCCTGACTCCCCCCCCCCGTGTGTGCCATCCTGACCCCCCCCCCTGGTGTGTGCCCTCCTGACCCCCCCCCTGTGTGTGCCCTCCTGACCCCCCCCAGTGTGTGCCCTCCTGACTCCCCCCCCAGTGTGTGCCCTCCTGCCTCCCCCCCCCCCAGTGTGCCCTCCTGACTCCCCCCCCCAGTGTGTGCCCTCCTGAATCCCCCCCAGTGTGTGCCCTCCTGACTCCCCCCCCAGTGTGTGCCCTCCTGACTCCCCCCCCCAGTGTGTGCCCTCCTGACTCCCCCCCAGTGTGTGCCCTCCTGACTCCCCCCAGTGTGTGCCCTCCTGACCCCCCCCCGTGTGTGCCCTCCTGACCCCCCCCCAGTGTGTGCCCCCCTGATCCCCCCCCAGTGTGTGCCCTCCTGACTCCCCCCCCAGTGTGTGCCCTCCTGACTCCCCCCCCAGTGTGTGCCCTCCTGATCCCCCCCCCCCCAGTGTGTGCCCTCCTGACTCCCCCCCCAGTGTGTGCCCTCCTGACTCCCCCCCAGTGTGTGCCCTCCTGACCCCCCCCCCCCCAGTGTGTGCCCTCCTGATCCCCCCTAGTGTGTGCCCTCCTGACTCCCCCTAGTGTGTGCCCTCCTGACTCCCCCCCCCCCCCCCCCCCCCCCCCCCCCCCCCCCTCCTGCCCCCCTGACCCCCCCCCCCCCCCCCCCCTCCCCCCAGTGTGTGCCCTCCTGACTCCCCCCGGTGTGTGCCCTCCTGACCCCCCCCCCCGGTGTGTGCCCTCCTGACCCCCCCCCCCCCGGTGTGTGCCCTCCTGACCCCCCCCCCGGTGTGTGCCCTCCTGACTCCCCCCCCGAGTGTGTGCCCTCCTGACTCCCCCCCAGTGTGTTCCCTCCTGACTCCCCCCCCCCAGTGTGTGCCCTCCTGACTCCCCCCCCCCAGTGTGTGCCCTCCTGACTCCCCCCCCCCCAGTGTGTGCCCTCCTGACTCCCCCCCCCCCAGTGTGTGCCCTCCTGATCTCCCCCCAGTGTGTGCCCTCCTGACTCCCCCCCCAGTGTGTGCCCTCCTGACTCCCCCCCCCAGTGTGTGCCATCCTGACTCCCCCCCAGTGTGTGCCCTCCTGATCTCCCCCCAGTGTGTGCCCTCCTGATCTCCCCCCCCAGTGTGTGCCCCCCTGATCTCCCCCCAGTGTGTGCCCTCCTGATCTCCCCCCCCAGTGTGTGCCCTCCTGATCCCCCCCAGTGTGTGCCCTCCTGACTCCCCCCCCCCCAGTGTGTGCCCTCCTGACTCCCCCCCCCAGTGTGTGCCATCCTGACTCCCCCCCCTGTGTGTGCCCTCCTGATCTCCCCCCCCAGTGTGTGCCCTCTTGATCTCCCCCCCAGTGTGTGCCCTCCTGACTCCCCCCCCCCAGTGTGTGCCTTCCTGACTCCCCCCCCAGTGTGTGCCATCCTGACTCCCCCCCCCCCCAGTGTGTGCCCTCCTGATCTCCCCCCCAGTGTGTGCCCTTCTGATCTCCCCCCCCAGTGTGTGCCCTCCTGATCTCCCCCCCCAGTGTGTGCCCTCCTGATCTCCCCCCCCAGTGTGTGCCCCCCTGATCTCCCCCCCAGTGTGTGCCCTCCTGACTCCCCCCCCAGTGTGTGCCCTCCTGACTCCCCCCCCCCAGTGTGTGCCATCCTGACTCCCCCCCAGTGAGTGCCCTCCTGACTCCCCCCCAGTGAGTGCCCTCCTGACTCCCCCCCAGTGTGTGCCCTCCTGACTCCCCCACTGTGTGCCCTCCTGACTCCCCCAATGTGTGCCCTCCCAACCCCTCCCCCAGTGTATGCCCTCCTGACCTCCCTGGTGTGTGCCCTCCTTACCACCTCCCGGTGTGCCCTTCTGACCACCTCCCGGTGTGTGCCCTCCTGACCACCTCCCGGTGTGTGCCCTCCTGAACACCTCCCCGGTGTGTGCCCTCTTGACCTCCCCGGTGTGTGCCCTCCTGACCTCCCCGGTGTGTGCCCTCCTGACCCCGTACTGTGCTCTCCTGACCCCATACCGTGCTGTCCTGACCTCCTGCCGGTGTTTGCCATCCTAACCTCCCTATTGTGTGCTCTCCTGACCCCCCCAGTTCTGTAAGCAACACCTTATTTTCTGGCAGTGCCCCTCCCGAGATTAGACTCTGGATCCGCCCCTGTGCCAGTGCCTGGGCCTATCGCATCACAGGAGGAAATCCTGAAGAACCACAGGTAACAGCAGTGCCAGTTAGGAGGATAATTTATTTATATATATATATATATATTTATATATATATATATATATATATATATCTTGGAAAGTAGGACAGCTAAGCTATTGCTGGGAAAGATATTTGTGTTATATAATCTTCTTCACTTTGTATGGAAGTTACTCAGTCTCAGGCATACCATGCCCATATAAATATAGCCTAGAGAATTTGCATCTTTTTATTTGCAATGTTATTGGTAAAGCGCCGTTAGTTTTAGCGGCGCTTTACCATAATTTTAGCTTCGCTATTTGGCCGCTAGCGGGGCGCTTTTAACCCCCGCTAGCAGTCAAAGAAAGGGTTAAATGCGAATGTGCATCGCCGCTGCCGAAGTGCCCATCCCGCCCCCCCCTGAAAAAAGTTCTGCGGACGCCCATGTCTGTATATGCAGTAAAGCATGCTTGTTAGACTTGTTAGGGGTTATTTCCCTGCATTGTGTAAAAAGGCTGTTTGATCATGTCTTCTCTGATCTTCCCCTCATTTTACTTTCCCCAATCCATCTGCTGATAGTACAGGGCACTCTGCACTTGCTCAGTTTGATGTGTATTGCTAGAGAGTTTTTTTATCTTTTTTTTTTTTTGGGAGGGTGCATGTGATCATCTCAGGGCCAATCAGCACTGTCCAAGCAGAGGATCAGGGGTAATGCAGCCTCATAGGACAGTTATGCCCCCTACACACAATCGGACTTTCCGACAACAAAACCGTGGATTTTTGTTTCGAAGGATGTTGGCTCAAACTTGTTTTGTATACACGTAGTCACACAAATGTTGACCAACAATTACGAACGTAGTGACTTACAAGACGTACGTGATATCTCCATTATGAACGCTAGTTATATCTCCGGCTCGTACTTGATTCCGAGCATGCGTGGACTTTTGTCCGACGGACTTGTGTACACACGATCGGAAAGTCCGACACAAACATTTGTTGGTGTAAAATTTTAGAACCTGCTAGCCAAAATTTGTTGGCGGAAATTCCGACAACAAATGTTCGATGTAGCATACACACGGTTGGAATTCCAACAAGCTCACATCCAACATTTGTTGTGAATGAAAACTCCTCCTACAAGCTTTAACCAGTGATCGAACGGACACGGATAAAAATCACAAGATTGATATATACTGCTGATGAGATGAGGTATTTAGCAGAATATAGTTACTAAAATAATTGTATTTCCATGTTCTGTGTATTTCAATGTTCTGATTGACTGATTACTGTACTGGCCTGCTGCCGGTACCATAAGACCACTGTAACTAATCACAGCAGGTCACATGACAGTTGTAAACAATGGATGGCTTCTTCTCAAGCCATACATTGTGTTGCTAGCTGCTATGACTGGTCACAGTGATCACATGGTACAGACTGGGCCAATTGCAGCCCGTCTGTGCTCTGTGCCATGTGATCAGCTGTGGCCAATCACAGCTAATGGCAACAAAACAAACTGAATGAATCGATTTTATTCAGTAAAATACTTGCTTATAGCAAATAAATTAATTGCTATAAGCCAATGGTCTCCAAACTGTGGCACGGGGGCCAAATGTGGCGCTTTGTTTATCTTTATTCAGCCCTTGGGGCACTATTCTTCCCTCTGATAAAAAAGCCCTAATTAGCCCACTAACACCACCAATGGGGCATAATTGCTGCCACTGACACCTAGGATGGGGCACTATTCCTCCCACTAGAACCAGGGATGGGACACTATTCCTCCCACTGACACCAATGATGGGGCCCTATTCCTCCCACTAACTCCAACGATGGGACACTATTCCTCCCACTGATACCAACAATGGGCCACTATTCCTCCCACTGACGCCAACAAGGGGGCACTATTTCTCCCACTGACACCAACCATGGGGCACTTTTTCTTCCATTGACACCAACATTGAAGCACTATTCCTCTCACTGACACCCATACTTTGGGACACTATTCCTCTCACTGACACCCATACTGGGGCACTATTCCTCTCACTGACACCCATAATGGGGCACTATTCCACTCACTGACACCCATAATGGGGCACTATTCCTCTCACTGACACCCATACTGGGGCACTATTCCTCTCACTGACACCCATACTGGGGCACTATTCCTCTCATTGACCAACATTGGGGCACTATTGATCTTTTATTGAAAAGAATCAAGCAACCAATTTTATACAAAAGTAAAAAACAAAACCATAGTACAAAACTTCAACAGAAATCAAAGGAATACACATCCATGTTCAGAACCAAAACATTTTTAGAAAACTATTTACATAAAGCAGCAGAGAGGGCCTAAGAGGCACAACCCATCACCTATGTACGCAGCCATTTATCAAAAATTAATAAAAATAATAATCTAGGGTGATAAGAGACAGACAGCCACACCGGGAAAGAGACTCCTGGCAGTCAGGGAGGCTTGAAACCCCTCCACGCCTTCAACCAAGCCCCCTGACTCCACTTGTCTCTCTCAAGCACCTGAATCCTCTCCACCTCATGCAGAATGTCATACACCACCACCTCAACAGGAAGGATTTTATGCCGAATGCAGACCTGACACCGTGCGTTCCAGGTGAAATAACGGATTACTAGGCTAACTAAAAAAAGTGTATCCAAACAAAAAACTCCACCAGTACTGAATGCTCCGTACATCCACTCAGCATAACCCAGCCTGGAGAGGAAAGGAACACCGAGGGCCCGCCCCACCTGTTTGTACACCTCTATGTTAAAAGGGCAACAAAGCAGAAAATGGTCCATAGTCTCCTCCTCACCTGCACACTCCTCCCGAGGACAGCTATGATCCAACCCACTGCGGAATTTCAAATTGCCCAGAACATAGAGCCTCCCATGGAAGCACAACCAGGCCAGATCCCTAAATTTAGGGGGTACTCTGTCCAAATTAATCAGTCTTAACCCTGCCCTCAAAACTGGGCCTGGGCAATCCCTTAAGGCCAGTGGGTCATGAAAGACTTCGCTCAAGACTCGACTCATAAGGACTTTCCTTGGAACCGATCTAAGATCTTCAGCCGACAATCGCCACTGCCGCAGTAACTTCAGGCACGGAGCGACATAGGCTGGTAGCTGACCACGATGACCCCTGCGAATCTTCACTTGGCCACCTTCTTCCCAAAGTTGTAGAAAAGGCCTAAGCCAAGATCTAAATATGCCTACCCATCCAGGAGGTTCCACTGCAAGCATATTACCAATGTTAAATTTGAGAAATAGCAGTGAAAAGAAAAGAACTGGGTTGACCATACCTAAGCCACCCTCCCTCCTGGATAGATAGGTGACATTCCTCTTGATGGGGTTCTGTCTGTTCCCCCACAGCATCTGGAAGAACACACTACTGACCCTAGCATAGAGAGACACTGGCAAGATGCAGACAAAGCTGACATACAAGAAGATCGGAATCAGGTAAGTCTTAATCAGATCAACCCTTTCCCTCATAGATAACTTCCATCTCTTCCAGCTGACCACCTTAGTATTGGCGATTTCCAGTCTGCCTTCCCAGTTTTTGAGGCCATAATCGCCGGGTCAAAATTCAATGCCTAGAATCCTAATTCTTTCCTGGGGCACTGGAAAGGTGTCCGGGAGATCAAACCCCTCACCTTCCTTTCCAATCCAGAAAACTTCACTCTTCTCCTGATTGATCTTGGAGCCTGATGCTTCAGAATACCGTGATGTCAGAGAGACCACCTCCTCTGCTTCATCTGCCCCAGTGACAATCACCGACACATCGTCCGCATAGGCAACAACACTCAAAGGCGGCTCACCCGGGAGCCCCACTGGCACCCCACACAACATGCCGCTCTCTAGCCTCCTGATGAAGGGGTCGATTGCAAACACATAGCGCAGGGGACTCAGGGGACAACCCTGGCGCACCCCGGAACCAACCTCAAAGGACTGCCCAACCCAACCATTAACAAGAGGAAAGCTTTCTGCCCCCTTATACAAAACTTTTAACCAATCGACAAAACCACCCGGCAGACCGTACTTACTAAGGAGCAACCACAGGTACTCATGGTTAACACGATCAAAAGCCTTTGCCTGATCCAATGTCAGCAAATACTTTCCCCAGCCTGCAGCCCTGCACCGCTCCAAGGCCTCCCGGACAGCTAAAACCGCTGTGAAGGTGCTTCTACCCTGGACCGAACAATGCTGATGGCGAGAAAGCAAAGACTCTGCTACTGACGATAGGCGCAGAAAATAATCTTTGCCAGTATCTTTCTATCGACATTAAGAAGGCTGATGGGGCGCCAATTCTCAATCATCGAAGGATCTTTACCCTTTGAAAGAAGAATCACAGCCAAGTGCCTCATGGAAGGGGAAAGCACCCCCTCAGCAAGGCAACTGTTAAAAACCTCTACCAAATGTGGAGCCAGAATAGACTTAAAGGCTTTGTAAAACTCAGCCGTCAAGCCATCTGGTCCAGGTGACTTTTTGATGGCAAGCTGTTCAATTGCCCTCATCACCTCATCAACTGTGATCTCCTCTGTCAAATTCATCAATGGAACATCTCCACCATTTAGACCTGGAGTAGAGTCCAAAAAGCTGTCCATCTTGTCACGGTCAAGCTCTTTCCTCCCAAGAAGGTCAGCATAAAAAGGACCTCACGACCTCCAGGATCCCTGACCTGGACTTTATCATGGAACCAGTACTGTCCTTAAGGCCAGCAACTGTTTTAACAGCTACACCTTGTTTGCAGTTCTGGTAAGGGTCAGGCGAGTGGTACTTCCCATAGTCCCTCTCTAGAACCAAAAAGGGATGCCGGTCATATTGACACTTCCTGAGAAGGAGTTTCACTTCGGAGATTGCCCCAAGATCTCCTCCTCTCGAGACAAGAATATCCAGCTTCCTCCGTAAACGTTGGTAGGTCATGTATTTATTAAACTGTTTTCTATTGGCTAGACCCCTGAAGAAACCAGCGATCCTCTTTTTGGTCAGCTCCCACCACTCAGCCTTGCTGCTACAAAAGTCCAGAATGGTCACCTGAGCCTGAAAGAATTCCTCAAAGGATTGTCTAACATGTTCTTCCTTGAGTAGAGTCGAATTCAATCTTCAGATGCCCTTGCCCCTCTGAGGGGCGTCTGAAGCATTCAGGACCACAGATAGCATACAGTGATCAGAGAACTCTACTGCCTGCACCACTGAGGGTGAGAAAGCAGAGGTCTCCTTCAAAAAAAAACTATCCTACTCTATCCTACTCTAACTACTACCTCGATGAAAGGTGAACCCGGTGTCATCCGGGAGGTGCTTAATGTGCACATCCACAAGACCAGCATCCCTACCCATACTATTTAAAAAAACGCTATCATATCCCAGCCTGTCCTTGAAGTCCTTCCTGTCCTTGGGCCTAGTTATTGTATTAAAGTCACCTCCAAAGACCACTTGCTGAGATGTAAAAAGAAATGACTTTGTGTGCGGCCCATAAACATTAATTAGGCGCAGGTCTTGCCCCCCCACAGGGACGTCTAAGACCATACATCTCCCAATCTCCACCTCAATAACCCGCCGGACAGTTACCATGCTGGTTTTAAACAACACGGCCACACCGCCGTAAGAGACCAGTAGGATGGACCATACCTCCACTCTCTCTTGGCCAAATGAATATCTGCCAAGGAGGTGAGCCTAGTCTCCTGCAAAAATTAAATTTCAGCATCTAATTGGCTGAACAAAAAGAAGGCCATAGAACGAGCTCTTACTGACTTAATGCTGGCGACATTCATTTTCACCACTTTTAACGGAGGGGGAACCGCCATTTGGGTTATTGGGTGGATTGCTTCTTAGCTCCCCTCTGCTGCTCATCACCAGAAGCCTCTCTCTTTCTAGAGGCCGCCTCAAACTACATATCAGAATCGGAACTATGCTCAGAAGAAGCTCCAGATGAGGAAATATCCCACTTAGAGGACCTATGACGGCTGGAGACAGGCACTGGAGCCCGTTCCGTCCTCACCACCTGCTTCTTCCGCTTCCCAACCTTCCTTCTCTCCTGCAGGTACTGCAGGTCAGCTTCTGAGATGCCAACATCTCTTGTTTTTTTCTTTGGAGTCTTCACAGAAGACTCCTTTACAGAGGAAGAAGCAACCTTTTTTAGTACACGCTACTACTCCTGGTGGGGGGTGTGTTCCCTTTGAGACAGACTTAGGTGGGGTAGACACCTGGGGGGTAACTGACCCGGGGGGCACAGACTTGGAAGGTTCTGACACAAGAGGAGAGGGTACAGTACGCTGGGGGGGACACAGAGACAGATACAGAAGGAATACTTACAGACACAGGAGGGGTGGTCACAGGATCTGGAGAGGGATCCTGAGCAGGACCAGGGGAGTCGGTCACCGCAGAGGAGGATGGTACACCAGGGGCCTCACCCTCCATCCTGTCCAGCCTTGACAAGTCATCAATTACCTCCTTCTCCATATTGTGCCAGGCTTCAGGACATCTGCTGTAGGGGTGGCCAAGGCGCAGGCACAGGTTGCACCTGATCATCTGGGTGCAGTCCTTGGCCATATGACCCTAACCCCGACACACTGAACATATCAAGGCAAGGAAGGCAAGGCAAGAACAGGAGGAGCTCAAATGCCCCTTTTCTCCACAGCGGTGACACAGCTTCGGCTGACCAGGGTAGAAAATAGTCATCCTATCCCTCCCTATAAAAGCTGAGGAGGGCAGGTGACGGACAACATTCCCATCCCTGGCCAACCTGACTGTTACTGACCATCCCCCAGTCCAGATGTTACGCTCATCAAGGATTTTGCTGGACTTAATCAAAACCTCCCCATAGTTCCGCAACCAAACCTCTAGATCCTGAGCGGGGACGCTCTCATTAGTCAAAATGATTGTTATTTTTTTTACTGTTGACCTCTGAGAAATCGCAACTGGGGCCATACCTTCCCATTCGGGTCTTGACCTGCACTGAGCCTCATATCGCTCCCAGAACAGGTCAAGACCCTCTGGCCTGGTGAAGCTAACTGTATAATCCCTTGTCCCAGCTACATGTATAAAAGCATACAGGTCATTTGCCCCAAAACCCATTTCCAAAATTAAATCCACCACCGCACGCCATGCTGGAGGCACTGCACTACCTTCCCATTTCAGAATTACAACATTACGTCTGGGACCCCCAGCAGAAGGCAGAGACCCAAGACCAGATCCCGGGGTGCCCAAAGTGGTAGCCTGTAGGGGAAAACCCCGGTTGGGAGCAGAGCGTACCACCTGAGCAAACGTGGGTTTATCAGGGCCAAGGCTCCACACTGAAGTCACATTAGTCTGTATCTTGTTATTATTATTATTATTAGCATTATCATCAACAGTCTGAACTGAATTGGCAGAATCCGTAGCAGGACGATTGTCCATCACTCTGGTGCTGGGGGGATTGTTATCAGTCACAGAAATGTTCAATGTCCCATCAGGAATGGTCATAGTTACTGCTGCAGTACCAGCTGTCTCCTGATGCTGCGCTGTAGTGTCTTCAGCAGCAGTGGGGCAAACAGCTTTGGAAGGGTTAATGGGCTCTGCTGACACCTGTGATTCCCCCACAGAAATTAAATTTTAAAGGTAACTCTTGCTGCATTGCAGCATCAGCAGGCACAACATTGCTGCCCACAGGACTGGCAGCATCAGTGAAGGGGACAAAAACAGTCTTATCCACAACATGGGACTTGGCAGGCTTTACCTTAGCAGGTACATCATCCGTAATGTCCTCCTCATTAAATACCAACCGATCCCCCAGCATAGGAGACTCCATTACCTGGATGGCCCTCAGCATGCCTCCTGAGTCCTGGGAAGGCATGGGGCTGCTTACCTCTCCCTGGGGGGGGGGGGGGGGCAGGGGGTCAGAACTGAGGGTCTCCTCCTCAACCTCCATCTTTGTCATCCTTCCAAACTTCCTGTCATTCCCAAACTTCTCCTTGAAGGGCCCATCTTTGCCTTCCATCATGGCCATGATGGTCTCCTGATGGTCCACACGGACTTTGGCCAATTGGATCTCTGGATCCATGGATCCACGTTTCTGGCTTCGCAGACGCTTCAGCTCTGCTCGTAGCTTGTAGAGCTTATCCCTTTCCCTATTTAGGACCTTTATCCCGGTCACCACTCGCTCCCGAATGGCTTCCGCACCTTCGTCCTCACCAGGGGTAGAGAGATCAGCTTGTACTGAGGAAGGCATGTCACCCGACGGCCCAAGAGATGGCTGCGAGCCTCCAGCAGGAGAGGCCCCGCTGGCCTCCATGGCTTTCCCAGAAAGGGGCCAGGAGAGCTGGGAGAGATTTCACCACCACTCCCCTCTCACACAGATCACCTGGAGGAGCTCCAGAGACACCTTCCTCCTGACACACCTGTGCTCCAATGATGGGTGGGGCACTATTCCTCCCACTGACACCAATGATGGGGCACTATTCCTCCCACTGACAACAAAATTGGGGCACTATTCCTCCCCCTAATACCAAAGATGGAGCACTGTTTACTCACATGGATGCCAAGACATTTTCTACTCCCACTTGCCACAGTCTGCCCCCTCTAAAGTCTGATGGACAGTAAACCAGCCCTTTGTTTAGAAAGTTTGGAGACCCCTGCTATAAGCAAACATAATGCGTAAAAAAAAAAAAAATACTGATCACTTCCCCAGAGTAGTACAATGTTACTATGGTTACATTTTATTGATCTGGTAAAGAGTGTTAAAAAATTTTTTTATAAAAAATATATATATATATATCATAAAAAATAATTTTTTTTTTTTTTTTTATCGTACTGTCACCTATCCCTGATCAACACCACACCAGTTAAATGATGATGCTGTACTGCACTGGTAACAGTAAATAAAAAATAATAATTTCTTAATTTTCCATAAAATTATGACAAAGAATTACAACTTCAAAAAAATTGCCATGGCTCTTACTAAATACCTTGGACTGTCTACAATCTAAAATGGGGTCATTTGGGGATAGCTGTACTGTCCTGACATTTTTTGGTTTCTTCACAGTAAGGCTACTTTCACACTGGAGCGGTGGGGGCGCTGGCGGTAAAGAGGCGCTATATTTAGCGCAATAGCCCCAGTGTGAAAGGGGCCTAAGAGCTGTAAAAATGTGGAATAGACTCCCTCCAGAGGTGGTTCTGGCCAGCTCAGTAGATTACTTTAACCACTTGCTTACTGTGCACTTAAACACCCTTCCTGCCCAGACCAATTTTCAGCTTTCAGCGCTCTCGCACTTTCAGTGACAATTGCGTGGTCATGCAATGCTGTAACCAAATGAATTTTTTATCATTTTGTTCGCACAAATAGAGCTTTAGTTTGGTGGTATTTATTCGCGACTCCGTTTTTTATTTTTTGCGATAAAAGCGAAAACATAGCGGAAATTTTGAAAAACAACAATATTTTCTCCTTTCTTTTTTAAAAGAAATCCAATAAAATCAAATTTTGTCATAAATTTAAGCCAAAATATATTCTGCTACATGTTTTTTGTAAAAAAAATTCCGTTAAGTGTATAATAATTGGTTCGCGTGATCACGGGCATATGTGTGCAGATAATCATTGGCACATGTTATTTTACTGGGACATATGTGAGGGACATGTGTTTTTATTATTTGGGGGACATGTGTGTTTTGGGGACATGTGTGTTTTACTGTGGGGACATGTGTGTTTTACTGTGGGGACACTAGACAGGTGATCAGTGAGTAAAAGCTGTAAAAAAAAAAACAGCTAATACTCACTGATCACCAGCCGGCTGCAGCGATCCGCTCTCCTCTCCTCACCGACGACTTCCGTGTGAGGAGAGGAGCGCTGATTGCCTAGCAACCGGCTGTTTGTTTACATCACATGACGGCTGTGATTCGTCACGGCCGTCATGTGATCAGGAGGGCCAATCACCGAGCCCTCCTGCCGATTAGAGATGCGCCGTGTCCGGGTGACACGGCTGCATCGGGATCGCGCCGCTGAGCGGGCACGCGCGCGCGCGATCCCTCTACTTCTGAAGGACGTTCCGGAACGTCTATTCAGAAGTAGACGGCTCCCACCCGGCCGTATATGTACATTGGCCGGGTGGGAAGTGGTTAAGAAAGACCTGGATTCTTTCCTGAGCGTTTCAAAGTCGTGTGTTTTTTCTGCGATTTTGACGCAATTCCAATATAATTCCAATATAACTGGGTACTAACATTTATAGGTAAAGTTGATCCAAGGAAAATCCGATTGCCTCTCTGGTGATCAGGAAGGAATTTTTTCCCCTGCTGTAGCAAATTGGATCCTGCTTTGCTGGGGTTTTTTGCCTTCTTCTGGATCAACTGTGGGTATAGAATTGTGTATATGGGATTGTATAATATTATTTTTTATTTATTTATTTATTTTTATGGTTGAACTAGATGGACTTGTGTCTTTTTTCAACCTGACTAACTATATACATCAGGCTTGATCATATTTCAGATATATACCATAGTTTGTGGACTCCAAAACTTTCCTACAGACTACTGTAAATAATATACACTGATTTGGGTTATTTTTACCAAAGAAATATAGCAGACTACATTTTGGCCGAAATTTATGAAGAACAAATATTTATTTGAAACATTTCATAACAGAAACAAAGAAAACTGTTTTTTTTTTTTCAAAATGTTTGGTCTTTTTTCCGTTTATTTAGTAAAAAAAAAAAAAAAAAAACCCAGTGGTGATTGAATAGCAACAAAAGAAAGCTCTCCTTATGTGAACAAAATGATACAAATTTTGACAGTGTTGCATGACCGTGTAATTGTCAGTGTGACAGCGATGAAAGCTGAATATTGTCCTGGGCAGGAAGGCGATAAAAGTGCCTGGTATGGAAGTGGTTATAAAAAATAGGTTTTATATCACTTGAAATGCTGACATAAGTTGGAGGAAAGGGGATTTTTAAAGGTGCTGGACATGACAAGGACAAACAGACTAAATTTTTTTTCACAAACTTACAAACTGGTAAGCAAAACCAGTGCTTTTTGTCGGAAAATGCGACCGTGTGTATGCTCCATCGGTCTTTTGCTGGCGGAATTCCAGCCAGCAAAAGATTGAGAGCAGGTTCTCTATTTTTCGGTCGGGAAAAGTTCCTATGCGAAAATGCGATCGTCTGTATGCAAAAAATCACGCATCATTGGAAACAATTTGCCGCATGCTCGGAAGCGTTGAACTTCATTTTCTCGGCTCGTCGTAGTGTTGTACGTCACCGCGTTCTTGGCGGTTGAAAGTTTAGAGAACTTTTGTGTGACCGCGTGTATGCAAGACAAGCTTGAGCGGAATTCCGTCGGAAAAACACTCCAAGATTTTTCGGACGGAAATTCCGCTCGTGTGTACGCGGCATAAGGCCTCATGTACACTGCAGCTGATAAACGGACATTTAGGAGCAGATGGGCTTTTTTTTTCAGCAGCCCCTGAACTCTCCCTTCTATGTTATCTTATCTGTCCATATCAGTCATACTGCTATACTCAGTCATGTATAGTCATTTAGGCTGCATTCACACCTGAGAGTAGCATCTTTGATCGCTTTTCTGGTGAGTTTTTGACGCGTTTTTGCGCGACTTGTGCGTTTGTATGCAGCGTTTTTGGCATTTTTTTATTAGCCAATAGAGAAAACTATTATCTGTTGCATCATTTGTTGTTAGGTATTTCAGCTTTTTTAGATTTTGCATTAGCTTTTATTTCTTCTTTTATTATTAATCATTTAGTATAATATTTTTTCGTTAGGGTAAGGGTTTCAATTTCAGTTTAGGTTATGGTTATTTATTATTATTTTATGTATTTTTATTTTACTTATTATATGAATAATAATAAATGAATAAATAAATGTAAAATAAATACACAAATAAATAAAAATCATAAATAAAAAAAAAATTCAATAAATTGCTACTAAGTAACACTAAATAAACAATTAACCCTTAACTTTAACCCTTACCCCTTAAGAAAATAAAATATTAATAAATAAAAACCCTAACCCAAAATAAATTACTATTATTATTATTAATAATGTATTTTTTTTGTTTGAGTTTAGGTGTTTATTTTTATTATTATTATTATAATAATAATGTATTTCATATTTTTTTAAGGCCAGAGGTTAATTATTAATGTAATATTACATATTATTAATTTTACTTATTTATGATGACTTCTAGTTATTTGTGTATTTATTTTACATTTATTTATTCGTATATTATTACTATTTTATTTTTTACATTCATAAATTGAGCAGAAAATCGTGCAAAAACACAAACTGTGAATGTTCCATAAAATAAAAGCACACCAAAAACACCCAAATCTGCCTGATTTAAGTGGAAAAAAAAAGCTCCGGAACTTGTTTGAGCTTCAGGTGCCATGGAGTGGAGATGTGAACCGTCGCTATAGAGAATCATTTGATTTTTTTTTTCTCCTCCAGCATATTTGAGCTTCAAGCAAATAATTGCTCAGCTGTGAATGCAGCCTTATGCCCTGTACACACGGTCGGATTTTGTGACGCAAAATGTTCGATGGGAGCTTTTTGTCGGAAATTCCGACCGTGTGTAGGCTCCATCGGACATTTTCCATCGGAATTTCCATCACACAAAATTTGAGATCTGGTTCTCAAATGTACCGACAACAAAATCCATTGTCGGAAATACTGATCGTGTGTACACACTTCCGACGCACAAAGTGCCACGTATGCTCGGAATCAAGCAGAAGAGCCGCACTGGCTATTGAACTTCATTTTTCTTGGCTTGTCATACGTGTTGTACGTCACCGCCTTCTTGACGGTCGCAATTTCCGACCAACTTTGTGTGACCGTGTGTAGGCAAGACAAGTTTGAGCCAACATCCGTTGGAAAAAATCCATGGATCTTGTTGTCGAAATGTCCGATCAATGTCCGATGTCCGATCGTGTGTACAGGGCATTAGAGGCAGTTGATTTTAGTGGCATTTTTTTTAAAGCAAAAAATTGCATTCAGGACTGAAGTTTATTGGCATTTGAAACGTGTCTAAAGGTGGTAACTCGCATTTAGCCACGTTTCATTTATAGGCGTTTTCAATGGAGATACATTTATGACCATTTACAATGTAAAAAAACGTCTCTAAACGCAAATGCAGAACAACAGATGTTTTTAACCATCGGTCACTAGCTGTCCAGTTCCATGGTTCAGGTTAAGCCTAAGTTGGGTCTGTATTTGGGTCCAATCTTTTATTTCATTGTGCATACAATGACAAATAAAGCTTGTAAAATCCATTTTAGCCATAGTGTCCTTGCTTTCCTCCAACATAATTATTGAGGACGTAGTGCTTGACATACTGACCCCTCCCTCCACTTACACCAGGAATGCTGACAATTGGGACTAAAGGGAACATTGAGGCCTGGCAGACAGATACAAATTGCTGGACCAGTTGTACGAGGAAAGGAGAATGGCTTGCAGCATTAAAGTGTCACGGACTGACCGACCGACCGACCCTTCCCTCACTGCTCTGCTATCTTGTAGTAAACTGGAATGAACTGAATGGGAACTGGAAACCAAAAAGATAAAAAACAAAAGACAATCCAGTTTTGAATAACATGTCATATTTGAGAACAAAGTCACTCAGTATCTGCAATCATATCACATCATAGTTTAAAGTTTCTAGGGGAACAATGTGTCTTTTAAGAATAGTGTCACAATATAGTAGATGTATTAAACACATGGGCATCGTGTGACCTTCTGAACAGCTGAGTGTGAGAACAGCCACACTGATACATCTCACACATATGCAGTGAACGCCACCTTACCCTCATCATCACGCCTCACCCTCGTCATCACGCCTCACCCTCATCATCACGCCTCACCCTCGTCATCACGCCTCACCCTCATCATCACGCCTCACCCTCGTCATCACGCCTCACCCTCGTCATCACGCCTCACCCTCGTCATCACGCCTCACCCTCGTCATCACGCCTCACCCTCGTCATCACCCCTCACCCTCGTCATCACCCCTCACCCTCATCATCACGCCTCACCCTCGTCATCACCCCTCACCCTCGTCATCACCCCTCACCCTCATCATCACACCTCACCCTCATCATCACCCCTCACCCTCGTCATCACGCATCACCCTCGTCATCACACATCACCCTCGTCATCACCCCTCACCCTCGTCACGCCTCACCCTCATCATCACCCTCGTCATCACCCCTCACCCTCATCATCACGCCTCACCCTCGTCATCACGCTTCACCCTCATCATCACACCTCACCCTCATCATCACCCCTCAACCTCATCATCACCCCTCAACCTCGTCATCACGCCTCACCCTCGTCATCACGCTTCACCCTCGTCATCACGCGTCATCATCACCCCTCACCCTCGTCATCACGCCTCACCCTCATCATCACCGTCATCACGATTCACCCTCATCATCACGCCTCACCCTCGTCATCACGCTTTACCCTCGTCATCACGATTCACCCTCGTCATCACGATTCACCCTCATCATCGCGCCTCACCCTCGTCATCGCGCCTCACCCTCGTCATCACGCCTCACCCTCGTCATCACGCCTCACCCTCATCATCACGCCTCAACCTCGTCATCACGCTTCACCCTCGTCATTACGCCTCACCCTCGTCATCACGATTCACCCTCATCATCACGCCTCACCCTCGTCATCACGCTTCACCCTCGTCATCACCCCTCACCCACGTCATCACCCCTCACCCTCGTCATCACCCCTCACCCTTGTCATCATGCCTTATCCTCGTCATCACACCTGACCCTCACAATCACACCTGACACCTCACCCTCATCATCACACTTGACCATCACCCCTCACCCTCACCCTGACCATCACCCCTCACCCTGACACCTCACCCTCATCATCACACCTGACCATCACACCTCAAGGCAGGGTGAGGCCACACTACAGGCACCTGCTGCGAGTGACTGGTCATAAATAGGTTAACAAAGAGGCCTGCTAATCATCAAAGGGTTAACCATTCCGAGCATTTAGTGAACTGCTGGTCATGAAGAGGTTAATCCTCCCCCATCAGTGAGTGTGTGTCCGGCAGGTGCACTCAGTGTGAACAGGGCGATAACAGATCCCACATCGGGATCTAGTACCATGTGACTCACTCTGCACTAGCCCCGCCTCCCTCGCTCAGTCACGTGACTGTGACATCACTCTCCATACATCCCAGGTTCTAGTATGGCTACGGTGCTGTCCAGGGCTCTGAAGCTGCCAGGTGAGGGGTGTTGGCTGTAATTGGGGGGCTGTCATTGTGTTGCTGGAAGGAGGGGGTGCGGTGCACTCTCCATTGCGGTGTATTCAAAGATAGAGTGCTCTGTGCTGGGCATGTATTGTGTAATATTGGGGGAAGGTTACAGTAATTGAGGGAGAACAAACTGCACCAGTTTACATGTCATATGTCTGACTGGTGTAATGGGGGGGGGGAGGGAGATGTGTCGATGACTGGTGTAATGGGGGGGAGATGTGTCGATGACTGGTGTACTGGGGGGGAGAGAGAGAGAGATGTGTCGATGACTGGTGTAATGGGGGGGGGAGATGCGTCTATGACTGGTGTAATGGGGGGGGGGGAGATGCGTCTATGACTGGTGTAATGGGGAGGGGGAGATGCATCTATGACTGGTGTAATGGGGGAGATGCGTCTATGACTGGTGTATAGATGGGGGGGGGGGGGAGATGCGTCTATGACTGGTGTAATGGGGGGGGGGGGGGCGAGATGCGTCTATGACTGGTGTATTGGGGGGGGGGGGAGGCGTCTATGACTGGTGTAGAGATGCGTCTATGACTGGTGTAATGGGGGGGGGGGTGATGCGTCTATGACTGGTGTATTGGGGGGGGGGGGGGGGGGGGGGAGATGGCTCTATGACTGGTGTATTGGGGGGGGGGAGATGCGTCTATGACTGGTGTATTGGGGGGGGGGAGATGCGTCTATGACTGGTGTATTGGGGGGGGGGAGATGCGTCTATGACTGGTGTATTGGGGGGGGGGAGATGCGTCTATGACTGGTGTATTGGGGGGGGGGATGCGTCTATGACTGGTGTATGGGGGGGGGGGATGCGTCTATGACTGGTGTATTGGGGGGGGGGAGATGCGTCTATGACTGGTGTATTGGGGGGGGGGAGATGCGTCTATGACTGGTGTATTGGGGGGGGGGAGATGCGTCTATGACTGGTGTATTGGGGGGGGGAGATGCGTCTATGACTGGTGTATTGGGGGGGGGGGGATGCGTCTATGACTGGTGTAATGGGGGGGGGGGGGGGGGGGAGATGCGTCTATGACTGGTGTATTGGGGGGGGGGGGGAGATGCGTCTATGACTGGTGTATTGGGGGGGGGAGATGCGTCTATGACTGGTGTATTGGGGGGGGGGGAGATGCGTCTATGACTGGTGTATTGGGGGGGGGGGAGATGCGTCTATGACTGGTGTATTGGGGGGGGGGGGAGATGCGTCTATGACTGGTGTATTGGGGGGGGGAGATGCGTCTATGACTGGTGTATTGGGGGGGGGGGGGGGGGATGCGTCTATGACTGGTGTATTGGGGGGGGGGGAGATGCGTCTATGACTGGGTATTGGGGGGGGGAGATGCGTCTATGACTGGTGTATTGGGGGGGGGGGGGGAGATGCGTCTATGACTGGTGTATTGGGGGGGGGGGGAGATGCGTCTATGACTGGTGTATTGGGGGGGGGAGATGCGTCTATGACTGGTGTATTGGGGGGGGGGATGCGTCTATGACTGGTGTATTGGGGGGGGGGGGGATGCGTCTATGACTGGTGTATTGGGGGGGGGGAGATGTGTCTATGACTGGTGTATTGGGGGGGGGGAGATGCGTCTATGACTGGTGTATTGGGGGGGGGGGGGATGCGTCTATGACTGGTGTATTGGGGGGGGGGGGGAGATGCGTCTATGACTGGTGTATTGGGGGGGGGGAGATGCGTCTATGACTGGTGTATTGGGGGGGGGAGATGCGTCTATGACTGGTGTATTGGGGGGGGGGGGGATGCGTCTATGACTGGTGTATTGGGGGGGGGGGGGGGGGGGGGGGGGAGATGCGTCTATGACTGGTGTATTGGGGGGGGGGGGGGAGATGCGTCTATGACTGGTGTATTGGGGGGGGGGGGGGGGGAGATGCGTCTATGACTGGTGTATTGGGGGGGGGGGGGGAGATGCGTCTATGACTGGTGTATTGGGGGGGGGGAGATGCGTCTATGACTGGTGTATTGGGGGGGGGGGGGAGATGCGTCTATGACTGGGGTATTGGGGGGGGGGGGGGAGATGCGTCTATGACTGGTGTATTGGGGGGGGGGGGGGGGGGGGGGGGAGATGCGTCTAGGACTGGTGTATTGGGGGGGGGGAGATGCGTCTATGACTGGTGTATTGGGGGGGGGGGGGGGGGGAGATGCGTCTATGACTGGTGTATTGGGGGGGGGGGGGGATGCGTCTATGACTGGTGTATTGGGGGGGGGGGGGATGGCGGTCGGTGGGACTGGTCTGGTTGTATTGGGGGGGGGGAGATGCGTCTATGACTGGTGTAATGGGGGGGGGGGAGCGTGTATTGGGGGGGGGGGGGGGCAGATGCGTCTATGACTGGTGTAATGGGGGGGGGGAGATGCGTCTATGACTGGTGTATTGGGGGGGGGGGAGATGAGTCTATGACTGGTGTATTGGGGGGGGGGGGAGATGCGTCTATGACTGGTGTATTGGGGGGGGGGGGGAGATGCGTCTATGACTGGTGTATTGGGGGGGGGGGGGAGAGATGCGTCTATGACTGGTGTATTGGGGGGGGGGGAGATGCGTCTATGACTGGTGTAATGGGGGGAGATGCGTCTATGACTGGTGTATTGGGGGGGGGGGGAGATGTGTGTCAATGACTGGTGTAATGGGGGGTATTGGGGGGGGGGGGGGAGATGCGTCTATGACTGGTGTATTGGGGGGGGGGGGAGATGCGTCTATGACTGGTGTAATGGGGGGGGGGATGCGTCTATGACTGGTGTATGGGGGGGGGGGGTGGGGGGGGAGGTGGATTGGGGGGGGCGGGGGGGGGAAGGGGGGGAGGGATGGTGGGGGGGGGAGGGGGAGCGGGGGGATGTGGGGGGGGGGGGAGATGCGACTATGACTGGTGTATTGGGGGGGGGGGGATGCGTCTATGACTGGTGTAATGGGGGGGGGGGATGCGGGATGGGGACGGGGGGAGGGAGGGGAGGGGGGGATATGATGGTGTATTGGGGGGGGGGATGCGTCTATGACTGGTGTAATGGGGGGGGGATGTGTCTATGACTGGTGTAATGGGGGGGGGGGATGCGTCTATGACTGGTGTAATGGGGGGGCGGGGGAGATGCGTCTATGACTGGTGTATTGGGGGGGGGGAGATGCGTCTATGTATGGGTGTAATGGGGGGGGGGGGGATGCGTCTATGACTGGTGTAATGGGGGAGATGCGTCTATGACTGGTGTATTGGGGGGGGGGGGATGCGTCTATGACTGGTGTATTGGGGGGGGGGAGATGCGTCTATGACTGGTGTATTGGGGGGGGGGGGGGGAGATGCGTCTATGACTGGTGTATTGGGGGGGGGGAGATGCGTCTATGACTGGTGTATTGGGGGGGGGGGAGATGCGTCTATGACTGGTGTATTGGGGGGGGGGGGGGAGATGCGTCTATGACTGGTGTATTGGGGGGGGGGGGGGGAGATGCGTCTATGACTGGTGTATTGGGGGGGGGAGATGCGTCTATGACTGGTGTATTGGGGGGGGGGGGATGTGTCTATGACTGGTGTATTGGGGGGGGGGGAGGTGGTCTGATGACTGGTGTAATGGGGGGGGGGGGGGAGATGCGTCTATGACTGGTGTATTGGGGGGGGGGGAGATGCGTCTATGACTGGTGTATTGGGGGGGGGGGAGATGGTGGAGATGGTGTTATTGGGGGGGGGGGGGGGGGAGATGCGTCTATGACTGGTGTAATGGGGGAGATGCGTCTATGACTGGTGTATTGGGGGGGGAGATGCGTCTATGACTGGTGTATTGGGGGGGGGGGGGATGCGTCTATGACTGGTGTATTGGGGGGGGGGGGGGGGGGGTGTATTGGGGGGGGGGGGGGGGATGCGTCTATGACTGGTGTATTGGGGGGGGGGGGGGATGCGTCTATGACTGGTGTATTGGGGGGGGGGAGATGCGTCTATGACTGGTGTAATGGGGGGGGGGTGTAATGGGGGAGATGCGTCTATGACTGGTGTATTTGGGGGGGGGGGAGATGCGTCTATGACTGGTGTATTGGGGGGGGGGGGAGATGCGTCTATGACTGGTGTATTGGGGGGGGGGGGAGATGGGTGTATTGGGGGGGGGGGGGAGATGCGTCTATGACTTGGTGTATTGGGGGGGGGGGGGGAGATGCGTCTATGACTGGTGTAATGGGGGGGGGGGAGATGCGTCTATGACTGGTGTATTGGGGGGGGGGGGGAGATGCGTCTATGACTGGTGTATTGGGGGGGGGGGGAGATGCGTCTATGACTGGTGTAATGGGGGGGGGGGAGATGCGTCTATGACTGGTGTATTGGGGGGGGGGAGATGCGTCTATGACTGGTGTATGGGGGGGGGGGGAGATGCGTCTATGACTGGTGTATTGGGGGGGGGGGGGGGAGATGCGTCTATGACTGGTGTATTGGGGGGGGGGGGAGATGCGTCTATGACTGGTGTATTGGGGGGGGGAGATGAGTCTATGACTGGTGTATTGGGGGGGGGGGGGGGGGGAGATGCGTCTATGACTGGTGTATTGGGGGGGGGGGAGATGCGTCTATGACTGGTGTATTGGGGGGGGGGGGAGATGCGTCTATGACTGGTGTATTGGGGGAGATGCGTCTATGACTGGTGTATTGGGGGGGGGGGGGGAGATGCGTCTATGACTGGTGTATTGGGGGGGGGGGGGGAGATGCGTCTATGACTGGTGTATTGGGGGGGGGGGAGATGCGTCTATGACTGGTGTATTGGGGGGGGGGGGGAGATGCGTCTATGACTGGGGGGGGGGGAGCAGTATTGGGGGGGGGGGGGGGGGGGGAGATGCGTCTATGACTGGTGTATTGGGGGGGGGGGGTGGGATGCGTCTATGACTGGTGTATTGGGGGGGGGGGGGGGGGAGATGCGTCTATGACTGGTGTATTGGGGGGGGGGGGGAGATGCGTCTATGACTGGTGTATGGGGGGGGGGAGATGCGTCTATGACTGGTGTATTGGGGGGGGGGGAGATGCGTCTATGACTGGTGTATTGGGGGGGGGGGAGATGATGACTGGTGTAATGGGGGGGGGGGGAGATGCGTCTATGACTGGTGTATTGGGGGGGGGGGGAGGAGATGCGTCTATGACTGGTGTATGGGGGGGGGAGATGGGGGGGGGGGGGAGAAGTCTATGACTGGTGTATTGGGGGGGGGGGAGATGCGTCTATGACTGGTGTAATGGGGAGATGCGTCTATGACTGGTGTATTGGGGGGGGGGAGATGCGTCTATGAGAGATGCGTCTAATGGGGGGGATGTGTCTATGACTGGTGTAATGGGGGGAGATGCGTCTATGACTGGTGTATTGGGGGGGGGGGGGGGAGATGCGTCTATGACTGGTGTATTGGGGGGGGGGATGCGTCTATGACTGGTGTATTGGGGGGGGGGAGATGCGTCTATGACTGGGTATTGGGGGGGGGAGATGCGTCTATGACTGGTGTATTGGGGGGGGGAGATGCGTCTATGACTGGTGTATTGGGGGGGGGGGGGGGAGATGCGTCTATGACTGGTGTATTGGGGGGGGAGATGAGTCTATGACTGGTGTAATGGGGGGGGGGAGATGCGTCTATGACTGGTGTATTGGGGGGGGGGGGAGATGCGTCTATGACTGGTGTATTGGGGGGGGGGGGGGAGATGCGTCTATGACTGGTGTATTGGGGGGGGGGAGATGCGTCTATGACTGGTGTAATGGGGGGAGATGCGTCTATGACTGGTGTAATGGGGGAGATGCGTCTATGACTGGTGTAATGGGGGGGGGGAGATGCGTCTATGACTGGTGTATTGGGGGGGGGGGAGATGCGTCTATGACTGGTGTATTGGGGGGGGGGATGCGTCTATGACTGGTGTATTGGGGGGGGGGGGGAGATGCGTCTATGACTGGTGTATTTGGGGGGGGGGGGAGATGCGTCTATGACTGGTGTATTGGGGGGGGGGGGATGTGTCTATGACTGGTGTATTGGGGGGGGGGAGATGCGTCTATGACTGGTGTATTGGGGGGGGGATGCGTGTATGACTGGTGTAATGGGGGGGGGGATGCGTCTATGACTGGTGTAATGGGGGGGGGGATGCGTCTATGACTGGTGTATGGGGGGGGGAGATGCGTCTATGACTGGTGTAATGGGGGAGATGCGTCTATGAATGGTGTATTGGGGGGGGGGGGGGATATGCGTCTATGACTGGTGTATTGGGGGGGGGAGATGAGTCTATGACTGGTGTATTGGGGGGGGAGATGCGTCTATGACTGGTGTATGGGGACTGGTGTATTGGGGGGGGGGGGAGAGATGCGTCTATGACTGGTGTATTGGGGGGGGGGGAGATGCGTCTATGACTGGTGTATTGGGGGGGGGGATGCGTCTATGACTGGTGTATTGGGGGGGGGGGGGAGATGCGTCTATATGACTGGTGTAATGGGGGAGATGCGTCTATGACTGGTGTACTGGGGGAGATGCGTCTATGACTGGTGTATGGGGGGGGGAGATGCGTCTATGACTGGTGTATTGGGGGGGGGGGGCAGATGCGTCTATGACTGGTGTATTGGGGGGGGGGGGAGATGCGTCTATGACTGGTGTAATGGGGGAGATGCGTCTATGAATGGGGGAGATGCGTCTATGACTGGTGTAATGGGGGAGATGCGTCTATGACTGGTGTAAGGGGGGGGAGATGCGTCTATGACTGGTGTATTGGGGGGGGGGATGCGTCTATGACTGGTGTATTGGGGGGGGGGGGGAGAGATGCGTCTATGACTGGTGTATTGGGGGGGGGGGGAGATGCGTCTATGACTGGTGTATTGGGGGGGGGGGAGATGCGTCTATGACTGGTGTAATGGGGGGGGGGGGGGGGGGTGATGCGTCTATGACTGGTGTATTGGGGGGGGGGGGGGGAGATGTATCTATGACTGGTCTCTATGGATGTCTCCTGTAGTTTAGTGTTCATTCAGCTGTCAATGGGAGATCCTATTAGAACCTTTTTCTTCCTTCGCTGTGATTGGGGGTCCTGGAGGTATAAGGGGGCTGCCACTCCTGACCTTTTGTCTGGAACTGCGGTTTTCGGGGTTGGGGCACGCACATGGAAAGCTGGGGGGTGGTAAAAGCAGGTGGTTGGGCTGTGAATTTACCACCCACCCAAATAAGTCCATGCAGCCACTAAGGGCTGTACACATGTCTCAGCTTTGATGCTTTGCAGCAAAAACAAACCTCTTGTGTTTGATAACTTTAAACGTTACTGATGACACGCATACCAGAAGGCCTTGGGGTACTCTACAGTGCATGCGCTTCATCGGGGAGATCAGCTGTTTTATGCTGGTTCTTTCAGCCAGGAACCTGATGATGCACCTTGTCACATGCACGCCATCATGGGGGCAGCTAGCTTCCGATGATGGAGAAGGAGATGGTGGCACGGGTCCAAGTGCAAGTGCAGCAATGGACTGGCAGATCACTACACAACGAATTCTGAATGAACCCTCTGCACACTGCTATGTACCCTTTCCAAGAAACTATGCAATGAAAACCAGGGATTTTTAGTTCACACATATTGCAATACATGTTTAAGCTGGCCAACTGTGTCAAAGTAATCCCTCTTATGGCCAGAACACTGCTGAGTTTGTTGGGCATGCAAGTATGTTTTTGAGGATAACTGGAAAGGATCAGGAGAGTGAAGCTCTTTAAATCAGAATAAAAGCCTGACTTGCAGCACTTTATAAGGAGAGGTCAGTAGTGGCAGAATCGGTTTCACATATAACACGTTACCTTTGGACCCCTTTCACACTGGGGCCATGGTTGCGATATCGCTAAAGCGCTGCTAGTTTATGTGGCTGCTTTAGCACCGCTCCTTGGCCACTAGTGGGGCACTTTTAACCCCAAAGAAGGGGTTAAAAACTCCCATTTTGTGGTACTTCCAAAGTGCATTTCAGGCTCTTCGCAAGCGCTGCCCATTCATTGCAATGGGCAGGGTGTTTTGGGAGCGCTGTATACAGTGCTCCAAAACCGCCCCAGAGATGCTGCTTGCAGGACTTTTCAGAACGTCCCGCAAGCGCACCGTCCGGGTGTGAAAGCACTCATTGTGATGAATTGCAGTTTTCAGGCGCTTTACAGGTGCTATTTCTAGCGCTAAAACGCCTGAAAACTGCCTGTGTGAAAAAGCTGCTGGCAGGACTTTTCCTGACGCCCTGCCAGCACACTGGAGTGAATGGAACCGCTGTTTCGGGGTGCTTTGCAGGCACTATTTTTTTTAACGCTATAGCGCCTGAGTGTGAAAGGGGTCTTAGTGGCAGGGAGTAAAGGAACTCTGCTCTGCTGTCCATTCACACTGGTTACCTCTGAGCTACCTAAACGGAAGAGGATGGATCCCCTTCCACTTATTTTTTGCAGACTGGATTGGACTCGGTGGTAGGCAGGTGTAAACGGTCATCCACTGGTTCATAGGGCTGAATGAAGGGTCTGATCAGGTCTTCCCGAAAAACTGACAGGCGGGCCTGATTGAAGTTGCTGTGTGTGTATTAAAAAAAAAAAAAAAAAACGCTTAGCAAGGATACATCACAATCAGGTTTATACAAGAACTTCAAGTAAAGGTAAACAAGCATCAATTATAGTGAACCTGGATGCTTACAGTGATTTAACTCTTTGACTACTGAGCCAATTAAAAAATAAATTCACACACATGTTTCACACATGGCGGCACAGTGGTGTAGTGGTTAGCACTCTTGCCTAGCAGTAAGAAGGGTCACTGGTTTAAATCCCAACCACGACACTACCTGCCTGGAGTTTGCATGTTCTCCCTGTGCCTGTGTGGGTTTCCTCCGGGTACTCTGGTTTCCTCCCACACTCCAAAGACATGCAGGAGGGTTAATTGGCTTCTGTCCAAAAATTGGCCCTAGTATATGCATGGGGACCTTGGAGTGTGGGCTCCTTGAGGGTAGGGACCGATGTGAGTGGGCAATGTACAGGGATGGGGACAATTGTGGACACTCACTCAGGTTGAACTGGATGGACTGGTGTCTTTATTCAACCTTACTAACTATGTAACATTTAAAATATGCAGGTTGGCTTTAAAATCATTTGGCACCCCACAACATTATTTCCTGAAAGCAGAGGACCTGTAGAATTAAATGATGGATGCTCTGCAAACATTGTGCCACATAGAAATTACTACTGTTATTATCCAACATTTCTTAGACAATACATTAAATATAGTAGACAATAAAATCAAATTTCAAGCACACAAAAACAATATAGGCCCATTTCACACTGACGGACCGTTCAGGTCTGCCTGTCAGTTTTGATGGCAGACC
The DNA here is from genome assembly GCA_028564925.1 of Lithobates sylvaticus. Lineage (NCBI taxonomy): Eukaryota > Metazoa > Chordata > Amphibia > Anura > Ranidae > Lithobates > Lithobates sylvaticus. The sequence goes on along the minus strand of CM053032.1, from coordinate 123,427,418 downwards.
TGAACAGGCGCTCCATGCTGGTCTATGGAGCGACCGATGTCAGCGGTGACATGTCCGCTGACATCCGACCCGGTCCGATCCACCAAAAGCGGATGGATGGCCCTACGTCCGGATCCGTCACTGGCGGATCGGGTGAGATCTGATGAAAACGAACACGCTGTCCGTTTTCATCCGATCTCTCCATAGAGACCAGCGGCGCTCGACAAGCCCCTCCCCACTCAGTGAGCAGAGAGGGACTTGTCATCTGCTGGCTCAGCGGATATCAACGGAGAGATCGTGTGAAAGGGGCCTTAGTCTCCAATTGTTTTATCTATTTAAACGCTGAGACTGTCCAGATAGCTGTGTGTAGAAGTGATCGAGGGCTTTGCAAGCTGCCCAGACTGCTTCCACTGTATGCTTGTTTTTCATCAGTCACCTAAACAATGTTGAAAGTGGTTGAAAGGCAGTTTTTTACCTTTTTATGGATTCTATGCATGAAGGTAAAAACCTTCTGTGTGCAGCTTCCCCTCAGCACCCCTCCCCTAATACTTACCCAAGACCAATTTCGATCCAGCGATGTGCATGAGACCTGAGGCTCTCCCATTTAGGAACCCTTAACTACCAAGTTTGAAGTTTGAGGGGCCTTTGGCTGCAAATGGGCACAGTGAAGCTGCAAATGGGCATTGTTGACCCTTTTTTCCACTTACAGTAGCTGCGCATTTCTCACCCTCGGCTTATATTCGGGTCGGCTTATACTCGAGTATATACGGTATTCGTCTGTGGTTAGAGGCAGATGAGACAGATAAGACCATCTGTCTGGGACACCTCGCTGTACCCTCTTGCGGTACCACCTTGAGCAATTACATGCAAATAGCCATGAATTGTGTCAGCCTGTCATTGATTTGTACAGGCTTCCTTTCTGCATCCAAACCCACCACAGAATAAGCTGTTCTGGGCAATGTGCAGCCATGACTGGCTGTGAATAAGTCATGATGCATTATTGTGCTTTGTGATGCTGCTACACTACTTAGGCAAAAAAATTACAGGTCAAATTTTAAATGCATTGGTAGCACATTAAATTGTATAGACTGCCTTACAACAGTGTGTGTGTGTGTGCTTGTTTTTTTTTTTTCTGTTGGGAAGATTCACCCTCTCTATTTGTCCTGTTTACCAATTGTAATTGAAAGGGAAAGTAAAAAAATCCAAAAATTTTGGGTTGTCCAAGAAAAGTAATAGAGGGGACACTAGTTCAGGTGACCTGGAGAGCCCCAATGGATTCCCTTAATTTTCCTGAATTTCCTAGCACTTCCTGTTTTGGCTATGGGACAGGACGTAAAAATTAGTCTCCCCAATGGGACACGGATGGCAAAAAAAAAACTGACAGTGGTTATAACCCTCCCTTACTCTTTCCAAAATGGGGGGGGGGGGGATTTTTGCCTATAGTTCTACTTTTAACTTGTGATATAATGCAGGTCAGCTTATCACACACGAATGTAAACTAGCACAATTTCAAACTAACCTGTGCACATGCCTTGATGTACATGAAAAAGGCAAATAGATGTGTATGTGACCTGAAAAGATCCTTGGACAGGCCCATTGTGATTAGGAAGTCCTAATTACTGCAAAGAAACACCAAATTGGGAATGGACCCTTAAAGTGATACTAAACACACTGTTTAACTTACATTGTCCCTTCTATTTCTGTATATGGATGATGGTACTGTAATTATAGGAAAAACAATATTTTTTTTTATATATACACATGCACACCTTTTTCCTGATTGATATACAGCTGTCACATGACCCAGATCTTTCCCAGCTTGTCTGCAGGGAAACATAAGCAGGGGCTGCTAGTCCTCTACTGCTGCTCACATAATAAAACAGCCTTTGGAATACAGAGTAAAATTAATATCAATAAACTGTTTTACTTTGGATTTCAAATATAGATTTGTATGACAATCTTTATTATTTTTGGGCAATAACATGGTGTGGGCGGATTTCTGCCAGTCACAGGCTGTGTCACGCCACTCCAGCCTGTGTCTTCGAATAAGAGGGAGGTGAAGCTTCCATCCATCTACAGGTAATATCCTGCCCCCCCATTGTGTTTTAGTTGGTTAGTGGGCATGGAGGAGGAGGAAGGGAGTGGGTTGTCGTTTACCACTGTGTATACGCCCACATGTTTGACTCTGTCACATGGGCTGCTCGGATGTGATAGGGAGGAGATGCTCAGCATAGAAACTCGCTAAAAACTAAGCATGTTCAGAGCTGGCAACACTGCTCTGCAAAATCGCCAACTGCATTAGGGACATGAACAAAAGTGGGAAATGGAGAACAGGATCAACCAGGTTTTTTGCAGAATACGAATCTCTTAGTGACTGAGTTAGTATGAACAGCATGTAATATAGCATTTATTGATTAGTTTTTTTTTTTTTATGATGTGGGTTTAGTGACACTTTAACAGTCAAACAATCACGTAAGCAGATGGTATCATGACAGATATTGAGTTAGGCCTGGTTCACACCTATGCAGGTGGCAGTTTGCATATTCCAGGTGCATTTTACGTTTTTTTTTTTTTTGTTTTTGTTTTTTTATACACATTTTTGATCCATTGAAGTGTATGGAACCAGAAAAGTTCCTGGCCCTTTCCATAAAATGCACAGATGCGATCATGACCCATAGGAAACATGTTAAATGGACTGTAGTGTTTCCTCAAAGCTAAAAATGCACTACAAAATGCATAGGTGTGAACCAGACCTTATGGTTGTGCATGTTAGGTGAACTGGGGATTGATTGCTTGAAGGTTTGGTCACTAGTATTTGAGTAAGGCCTTATATATTAGCAGAGACCCTAGGAAATAAAATGTCAATTGCTGCAATATTTTATGTCATACTGTAGTTGCCCAGCAGTCTTTCAAACGCAATTTTTGGGGAAAAATATACACTTCAATAAATAAAAAAAAAAAAAAAATTTTTTTGTTTTTAATGTGAAAGATGATGTTATGCCGCGAGAATCGTGAGAGAATTGCGATTCTCATTTTAGCCAGAATCGTGCAGCTCTACTTGGAGGCGGCCATCCTGTTGGTTACTAGCGAGCGGACTAACAATGTCCACTCGTTGCAGCGTATACACTATGCTACAAGATATAACGAGTGGACATTGTTAGTCCGCTCGCTAGCAACCAACAACATGGCTGCCTCCAAGGCGGCGACAACTTTTTTACTTCTCAGCTGGCGTTGTGTCAAAACGGCCAACTTGTCGTGTACTATAGTGTATACGCTGCTAGTGTTCTGTGGAGACAGCCAAGTCGTCTAAATCTACAATTACCACTGCTGGACAGTCACTGAAATTTACATAATTGGAGATTTTGACGAGTTGGCTCTTTTAACAGAACACCGACTTTGTTGTAAAAGTTGATCATTGCTACACCCTCCTCCACTGCCTTTGCAGCTTAAAGGGGAGCGGTTGGGGCTGGCTCAACCACACTTTTACCACCCTTGCAAACGCAGGAGGCCTAATCATATCCCTGTCTGTAATACCAACATCTGCCCAGTGACCAAATCTGTTAAATGATAGGGTCATAAAAAGTAAAAAAAAGTGTGCTTGTGTTTTTGGTTAGGATAAAGCATAAATTAAAATTTTTGATTCTCCAGATCTTAATATGATATATTGGTAGCAAGTGTAAAACCAGATAGCACGCTTTTCATAATCCATCTGTTATAGCGGGTGATTTACGATGGTCAAATGTCTGGAGCAGATTTTTCTGCTTATGTATTGTCAGAGTGTCCTGGACAGACTGAAGTATGTCGTTTGATGTGCACAGTTGGTGTTCAGGTTCACAGATGTACAGATAGCCCTCCAGGCGCAGCTTAGCATTACGTGTAACATCTCCAATTTTATAGGCCTCTCTACAACCTTTGTGTAAACTGAATGTTACTTCAGCCCACAGATTGTTTTCAGGCTCTTTCTCCTGTTTAAAGAAATAGTGACGGTAGCTAATAGATGTGTCTGCCATATAATGTACTACATCAGGGGACTCCAAACTTTTCGGTACAAGGGCAACTATATATATATATATATATATATATATATATATATATATATATATATATATATATATATATATATATATATATATATATATATACACACATTTTGAAACAAACAATATTTTTTTTTACTTTTTGCTATAATAAATATCAAAATGTTTTACAAACAAACGCATTTCTTCATCAGTTATTCTTCTACATATTTTTGGTTAAAAAAAAATCGCAATAAGCGTTTATTGATTGGTTCACAGGCCTGTTTTATAAATGAACACATACAATTTATTTATTTTTTATTTTAGTTTTTTGTAATTGGCATTATATGATTCCAAACAAGAGGATTAACTTTTTAGTAAAACAAAGCCCCAGTAAAAGTCGCCCCTCTCGCATCGGTGTCCTTTTGTGGGAGTCCCCCCTGCATTGGTTTACCTATCTCCCCCTACCTCTTTAATTCAGCTGGAAGACAGAGAAGGTCTGGACAGAGAAATTTCCTGCATGCTGGGCCAAGCATGTCATTGGCTGGTAGGATGCTTGCGGTTCTAGCAAGCAACAACAGTGCACTGGGTTTTACACATTTTTCACATCAGTCCCTGCCTTCAATGAGTTTACAATGTAAGGTCCCTAACTCACATTCATACATATACTAGAGCCATTTAAAGAGGTTGTAAACCTCCATTTTCAAGTTGTACCCATAGGTAAGCCTATAATAAGGAGATATTTACTTTCTCCTCCCCTGTAAGAACAGGGATTTGTGTGTTTACACACACAAATCCTCGTTCTGGCTCTTGTGCCTGTGATCGCGGGTGTCCGACGGCGATCGCCTGCCGTGCCTTCTATTGCTCTTAAAGGAGCCGCCGTACATATATGGAGATTCGCGCAGGGGAGCCGCCCTGCCGCCGTATATGTACAGGAAGCAGTTAACCTACCAGCACGTCTTTGGAGTGTGGGAGGAAATCTGAGTACCAAGGGAAAGCCCACGCATGCACAGGGAGAACATGGAAGCTCTGTGCAGGTAGTCTAGCAAGCACCTCTCTAGTTGGGGTACTGTGCAAGAAAGTAAATGTCATTGTGGAAGTTACCAGGAACTATGTTTGTTTTTTTTTTAAACATAAGGACCAGGAACTATGTTTAGTAAATATAAACCACCTTGAAGTGGTCTGGCACTGTAGCAAAGTCTGCTACTTTATATGTTTACCATAACTTTTCCACACCTGCTTCTCCGATAATTAATTGAAAAAATGGAATATTGTATATCGCAGCTTGCCAGTTCTTAGATGTGGTAGTTGCATTTGTCTTTTAGGTGTTTGTTTTGTTTTTTTTTGTTTTTTATATGCGTTTTTTTATTTTATTTTTTTTTCATCTGGAGATCCAGCCAGTAAGTCTGTTTATTTTTCAACTTCCTTTAAGGGCTCATTCAGATGGGCGATTAAGCAGACACTGTGCATTTGGATCTGTGCCAGCATGTCAGACTTTGACATGTGATTGTGTCCATGCAGGTGCTCCGAGGTGGGTGCACACACATCTGCTGCGGGACTGCACAGAGCATGGGATTAATCGCCCATCTAAATAAGCCCTAACAGACCAAGCTATACAGACAAAGTAGCAGTTAGAGGGTTTAGACAAACCATTTATGACTGACAGTGGGGCTTACAATGGTCAGCTTTTATTCATTTATGTAAAACCTTTATCTGGAAAGGAAAAAAAAGAAAACTGTTGCTGTAAGTGCTTTAGGCCTCATACACACTGAGCGTTTGCTCAGCTCCTCTAAATGCCTTTCCTTCTGTAGGAGAAAAGCTGCCCTTAAAAATGTGGTAAATGCTGGATATTGCATACGTGTGTTTAATGCATTCTGTTGGCCAGAATATTCATTTATTTTGTCCATTAGAGTGCACTAACATACATACATTTTTAGATGCGGTTATGTGCGTTCTATGTTTTTTTTTTTTTTTTTCTGCCCAAATGCTTCCCCCCTGAATACACGTGCGTGCGAGTGATTAGAAAATCATAGCTTGAATGCTTACTGAAATGGTAAGGTAATTTTAATAGCACTAAGTTTAATAACTTATTTTCTTTATCACCAAGTTAACAAATGAGAAGATTGGAGACTTTCTAGGAATTGTATTATCTGTATGCTAGCATATAGGGACATGTGCTCTGATAATCAGAGATGCACGTCCTGAGAACCTGTATGATATGGTCCACTTGTGAGCAGACCCCCTTTCCAAATATGAAAATGTATTAAAGTGATACTAAAAGTCTCCTTTTATATTTTTACAAAAATATATATAAAAATCCCCCACAGAGCAGACCTAATCCTCCACGTCTGAGGTCCCTCTTCGGTGCTCCTGGCCCCTCCCTTCTGTTGAGTGCCAACACAGCAAACAGAGCCACAGCCCGCCCCGCCCTCTTTCTCTCCTCCATTGGCTGACTGACTTTGACAGCAGCGGGAGCCAATGGCGCCATGCTGCTGTCTCAGCCAATCAGGAGGGGAGTCCCGGGCAGCCGAGACACTCCTGCAACATCGCTGGATCTAGATGGACCTCAGGTAAGTATTAGGAGGGCTGAGAAGGGCTGCTGCACACAGGAGGCTTTTTATCATGATGCATAGAATGCATTAAGATAAAAGTCAGAAGTTTTTTTATCGCTTTAAGTTACCGTGCATCAAACCTTTTTTTTTTCTGACCCCTCCTGAATTGCGAATGCTTGTACACAGAATTTGAAGCGTTCTTCCTAGGAATTGATATTCCCACACACAAAACTCCATTAAACTAGCTTGTTGGCACATTGGGGTCTAATGCACACGAGGGCCCTGCGTTTTTGCCGGTTGAAATACTCTGGAAAGTATAAACAAACTTTTCTACTTTCCAGATCCATCTCTCATTTATGTACATTTACACACGTTTTAGCTGCAGAAAACCAGCCTAAACTAAACGGCCCTGGAATGCACAATTCTAGGTGTGAATTCAGCCATAGCAAAGTTTCCAGATGCATTTAGAGGTGAACCAAACACATCTAGGTGTGTATTTTGATGCCTGCATTCACGGGGCTCTAAACAAATGTAATCAAATATAAATGATGGTTGTATTAGCATAAGACAGAATGTCCTGGGAACGCTATCATTGCTTAGAAATTCAGGGCAGTAACCTCTTGTAAAGCTGATAAGGGACAAACTACCAATCTTAATTTTAAACTGAATGTTCATGGGGAAAGTTATTTTTTTTCCCCCCACTTTACAAATAGAACAGTTTTATACAGATGCAACAGTTTATTGTGTAATAGCTAGTTATTTATATTGTTGTGTTTTTTTTTTTTTTTTTTTTTAAGAGATAGCATGAAAGGGAATATTACAATATGAGCGGCACATGCATTCTGAAGGTCCGGCGGATCATGCCAAAACTTTGGGCCTCCTTGCTGGAACAGACGACTCCCATGCGCGGGAGTGATGTCATCGCAGCTCAGGCCACTCGCCACGCTGGAGCCCGAGTTCCCGGAAGAAAGGCTGGGGGAACATGTCAGCCGCCCCAGCGATGCACATTATGCTATTGTCTTGCAGGTTTTTTTTTTTTTTTTTCAGCAGTTTACTACTGCTTTAAAACTACAGCGTTCTTAGAGCACCACAGTGCCACCAGCAGGTGAACTCTGTGCTAACAAGCTTTTTATGTGATGCTGATGGTTTGAGTTAATGGGTCAAGTGCAACTTCATGCCCAAGGTTGAAGGTATTTTGTTTTTGTTTTTTTCATTGGTTTTCGACTACTTTTCAGAATTTGTGCCCTTCAGGAGTCCCACTCACTTCATTGTGAGTTGTACCTGGGAATATGGAGATAAGAAGGATGCAACATCTTTAAGGCATCAATTTAAATATCCAAATCATCCAACTTATTAAAGGCCTTTGAGGTGATTTTTTTCAACCTCGGAATAATTAAACAGATCATTTTATTAGGTGTAAGAAATTTCTCCCTTTAAAAAAAACAAAAAAAAAAAACATTCTATAGTAATGTGAGACTATACCCAACACTTTGTATACGTCACTGAACCAAAGAGAGTTTGCATCTTTTCATTCCTGTATGCAGTCATCCGCTATAGTGCCATGCTAAGCAAATGCTGACCCTTGTGGCGCACACCACTGCAAATTTGGCCATTTTTAAAATTAGATAAATATTGTATCAATACCCATCACTACCATTACATTATTGTTTGTTTACTGCTGAGCTGTAAAGGAGCCGCATAAGGCTCTATGCACACTACCGTTTAAAACTTTTAGAAGCCAATAAAGTTATATGTGTCCTTGCACACTATTTAGTCTAGAATCGTTTTTTAAAGCTTCAGCTTCTAGGAGCAGAAAAAAAAACGTATTTTTTTGCGTATTTGGAAGTAAATTACCAGCATAATCCCCACTGACAGCTGAATGTAAATAAAATAATTACTGGCAATAAAAACTTGAGGAAAAAAAAAGCATGGGGATCCCCCAATCCATACCAGGCCCTTTTGGGTCTGTTATGAATTTTAAGGGGAACCCCACGCCAAAATAAAATGGTATCTGACACTTATCTGAGCATGAAGCCTGGCCAAGAAAGGGAGGGCGGCGAGCGAACCCCCCACTGAAGCATACCAGGCTACATGCCCTAAACAGGGGGGTCCTTTGGCACAGGCAGGCTCCCCCCCCCCCAAAAAAAACCACGGTGTACCACGGTGTAGATCCAACATCAGTCACGATGAACGCTGGCCACCCACCCTGGGGGAAAGGAAAAAAAAAGGTCCCCACCCAAAGCTGGCTCCCGCTGAATGATGGCACCACAGCCTCCCGTCACTAAATGAAATAAGGGGCTGACTCTGCCCCCTTGTGTCACCATTGAATGGGCATGCTTGATCAATGATGTCACAATAGGGCGGGGTCACCCCGTGACATAATCGGTGGCCCCTGCCCCTTAGTTTATTTAGCAGCGGAGGCGGCTAAATTCGTCAGGAGTCATTTGGCAGACAGCTTTTTTTTTTTTTTTTGCAGGTAAAAAAAAAAAAACTGCATTTATTCTTCTCTTTTTATTTATTTATTTATTTTTTTTTATTTTTTTTTTAGAGTGTCAGGAGCGTCTAGCACTCCTGCTCCTCATTCCAGCATCAGGGTTTTGGCTATGGAATTCTCCTTGTCTTTGACCACCTGCAGGCTGCTCGATGTGGTCAGTCTCTTGGTGGAAACTCAAACCTGTTATAAGCCAGCTAAACCCTCACTTGCATGCTTGTGATGGAGAGTAATACGTGTGTTATTCCTAATTAAGCCCCCTGTCTGTCTGCCCAGCCCTGCTCTGCTAGATTGGATTTCCCTGTGTATGGCCTTGGACTGGATTACAGGGGGTCCCCGACTTACGAACGCCCGACCTACGAACAACCCCTACTTACGAACAGGGCGCTGCGGGGACCCTCCGCCATTTTTCGCAGTTTTTTTGCCATCTTCTGGCCGTTCTGCGCATGCGCGGCCATACGGAGCCTCGGAAAATGCCGGAAATGTCCGTAATTTGTCGCGCATGCGCAGAACGGCATTAGACGGCACATCGGAAATGTTAGTTTTTATCGGTCTGGGCATGCGCGGCCGACTTACGAACATTTCCGACTTCCGTACAGGTGGGCAGTCCCTAACGAGTTCGTAACTCGGGGACCCCCTGTATTGGACTATTCCCTGCCTTTTTACCTGGACTGTCATAGAACCACTCTTCTTGTCTGCCAACCGCAAGTGCCTGTTGGCTTTTCTCAGTTCGCGCCTGCCCTGGTGTAGAAGCCAGGCACTATAGCATTGTGTATAAGACTTGGGGGGCAACTGAGTACCAGTAGGTAGGCCTGCTTGCCTTATGGGAAAGGTGGCTGCTATAGGTAAAGCACACAGTAGCCAGCTATAGTGTCTGACCACCTCCGTTGGGGTAGACGTGACACAGAGCCTGTAAAGCATTGCACCAGCAGTCAGCAGATCGCTGGTGCCATGCAGGTCTCTTTCGGCTCTGTCAGTGTATCTGTGTACCTGTACATCCCGTACGGGCAGGTAGATGCAATCTGACAGGAAGAAATCAATGAACTGTGAAGTGCCGTGGTAGTTAATTAGGAACCACACACTGAACTGAGTGAATGAATGAGTGAATGAATGATGCGACTGTGTGGGCGGAGCCCCGCAAGGCCTCACTCATTTTAAAAAGTGACCACTAGCACAGGAAACTTCTCCCCGTACTGCTGGGGGGGGGGGGGGGGGGTGCAGTGGCTGCAGCATTGGGAACATGTTACATGTTCCACCCTAAAAGCGGGTGTAACATGTTCCCAAAGGGGAACTTATCCTATAACCACTTCAGCCCCTAATGGATTTGCCCCCTTAATGACCATACCATTTTTTTGGCACTGCATCGCTTTAACTGACAACTGCAACGTTGTATCCAAACAAAATTGACGCCCTTTTTTCCCACCTGCAAATAGAGCTTTCTTTTAGTGGTATTTGATCACCTCTGCGGTTTTTATTTTTTGCGCTGTAAACAAAAGAGCGACAATTTCGAAGGGAAAAAAAAAATATTCTTTACTTTTTGTTATTTATATACCCCCAAAAAAATCAGTTTAGGCCAATATGTATTCTACATATTTTTGGCAAAAAAAAAAAAAAAAAACCAATAAGCGTATATTGATTGGTTTGCAAAAAAGTTATAGCATCTACAAAATGGGGGATATATTTGTCATTTTTATTATACATTTTTTTTTTTACTACTAATGGCACGGCATTGCGGCGGACAGATCGGACACTTTTTTGGACCATTAAAACAGTGATCAGAGCTAAAAAATAGCCACTGATTACTGTATAAATGTCACTGGCAGTGAAGGGGATAACACTAGGGGGCAATCAAGGGTTTAAGTGTGTCCTAGGGAGGTGTTTCTAACTGTAGGGGGAACTGACATTACTATTAACAGCAGATCTCTCTCTACTTGCCTGACAGAACGGGGATCTGTCCACATTGACAGGTCCCTGTTCTGTCTCTGTGAGGAGCGATCGCAGGTCACCGGCAGACATCGTGGTGCATCTGCTCTTCCCCCTATGCCTCTTAAAGCGGCCCACGTACAGCTACGGCGGTTTGCACAGCCATGCCAACCTGCCGCATTATAACTGCGGCGGCTGGTCGTTTAGAGGTTAAAGTAGAATCAGATTCTTGAAAAATAACTTATTTTTGTAGAGTACATTAAAGCAGAATTTAGCCATAACCGTTTGATAACAATTAATGTTCTTTAAACATTCCGTAATAATTCTCCCTCCAAAATTAGTATGTGCTAAAAGTTGCCTCCAGCATTGCTCCTGTTTGTTCTTGCTGGAGCCCAGTGCAGTCACTTCCTTATTGAAATTTTTTTATAAAAATTTGAGCTTTTTATGTCTTGGCAAAGTTAGAGAGGAAGGCTGACAGTGACAAGCTTTTACAGTGCTGAAGTTCTCAGCCTGCCAAGAGGGAGAGAGGAGAAAATATCAGGGAGATAAAATAAGACACTATTATTGTAACTCTTTGTCAATGGATGCATGAGTGCCCCCGGGTCTCTGTGGGGGCACTCGAGAAGAGGAGGAGCCAGGAGCGTCGCTGGGGGACACCAGAAGAGGAGGAATAGGGCCCCTCTGTGCAAAACCCTTGCACAGAGGAGGTAAGTATGACATGTGCAGCCTGATTACCTGTATATACCTCTGCTGGGAGACACCCGCTGGTGGCCACCAGAGCTACACCCTTTGGTGCTGAAAACAGCAGTGCCACCAGCAGGTCACCCAATTAATGACTCAGGTCCTGACAGTCCACCCCCCCCCCCCTTAAGGAGTGGCCTCCAGACGCTCCATTCTGCCCTTGACCTGACAGTCCATGTGGATGCGGAGAAGTCCTGAAAATTCTCCTCTCTGTGTCTGCGGACTTCTTTGCACTCTTCAGGCCAGAGTTTTTATACCCACTGGTATGGGAACATGTGCCCCCACTACCAAGGGCTGGAAGTTTGGATCTGGTAACAAAAAATAGTTGGGCAGCGGGCATAAACCCATTCAAGGCAGACAACACGGGCATCAAAGTCAGGCCGTACATCAAGCAGGGGAGAATCATCGGCAAGCTGGGCATCAGGCCAGAAAGCATCTTCTGCAAGCTGGGCATCAGGCCGCAAAGCATCAGGGGCAAGCTGGGCGTCAGGCCGGGAAGCATCAGGGGCAAGCTGGGCGTCAGGCCGGGAAGCATCAGGGGCAAGCTTGGCGTCAGGCCGGGAAGCATCAGGGGCAAGCTGGGCGTCAGGCCGGGAAGCATCAGGGGCAAGCTGGGCGTCAGGCCGGGAAGCATCAGGGGCAAGCTGGGCGTCAGGCCGGGAAGCTACAGGGGCAAGCTGGGCGTCAGGCCGGGAAGCTACAGGGGCAAGCTGGGCGTCAGGCCGGGAAGCTACAGGGGCAAGCTGGGCGTCAGGCCGGGAAGCTACAGGGGCAAGCTGGGCGTCAGGCCGGGAAGCTGCAGGGGCAAGCTGGGCGTCAGGCCGGGAAGCTGCAGGGGCAAGCTGGGCGTCAGGCCGGGAAGCTGCAGGGGCAAGCTGGGCGTCAGGCCGGGAAGCTGCAGGGGCAAGCTGGGCGTCAGGCCGGGAAGCTACAGGGGCAAGCTGGGCGTCAGGCCGGGAAGCTACAGGGGCAAGCTGGGCGTCAGGCCGGGAAGCTACAGGGGCAAGCTGGGCGTCAGGCCGGGAAGCTACAGGGGCAAGCTGGGCGTCAGGCCGGGAATCTACAGGGGCAAGCTGGGCATCGGGCAGGGAAAGCATCAGCGGCAAGCTGGGCATCGAGAATCGATTTAGCAGTCACCAGGTCAACAGGCTGGGTAGCAGCACTGGGTCAGCAGGCTGGGTAGCGGGCACTAGGTTATCATTTATAGGTAAAGTTTAACCGGGGGAATATCCAATTGCCTCTCGGAGATCAGGAAGGAATTTTTTCCCCTGCAAGAGCAAATTGGATCATGCTTTGCTGGGATTTTTCGCCATCCTCTGTATCAACTGTGGGTATAGGATTTTACAGGGTGGGTATATAGGATTGTATTGTATAAATATTTTCTTTTTTTAGCTTTTTAAAGGTAAGAGTCTTTTTGACCCCAGATCTCTCAATAAAGAGGACTTGTCATTCTTATGTCTAGTACAAGGGATGTTTACATTCCTTGTAATAAAAATAAAAGTGAAAAAAAAAAGACAGTGTAAAAATAAAAAGTCAAATAAGAAAAAAAATGAAAGCACCGCATCCATCCGAGCTTGTGTGCAGAAGCGAACGTATACGTAAGTTGTGCCTGCATATGTAAACTGTGTTCAAACCTCACATGTGAGGTATCACCTTGATCGTTGGCATGAGAGCAATAATTCTAGTGCAAGACTACCTTTGTAATTCTAAACAGATAACCTGTAAAAAATTTCAGAGTCGCCTATGGAGATTTTTAAGTACCGTACTTCGTCACCATTCCACAAGCGTGTGCAGTTTTAAAGCATGACGTGATACATATCTATTTACTCAGCATAACATCATCTTTCACTTTATACAAATTTTTACTTTGCGAACAACAAATGTCTAAAGGCCTGTACACACGATACAAAAAACAGAAGTAAAATTTTGTCCGACGAGCGATCTGCCGATTTTTCTGCTTGTGTGTACGGTGCTTTCGACAGCCGATTCTGTTTTTTCATCAGACAAAAGCTGGATATGCAGACCATAAAATTTTTGTCATACGTGAACTCAACGTCCAATTTTCATTTTAATTAGTATGGTTTTCGTACAAAAAAAAATGTAAGAGCATATGCAGAAACAAAAGAATAGAGGCTATGTGAGAAGGGGAAATCGCGTAATAACATAGCCCGGATATATAAAATCTTAAACGACGTGAAGGACGAGGAGGTCCCGCCATACATTAAAAAATGGGAGCACGAATTAGGGACACAAACACATTATCGACAAAATAATTTAATTAACACATAACTCAGCCATAGATGAGATGAACGTTAAATGTCTTGCAAGGTGGTATGCTACCCCGGAAAAAATAAGTAAATTTCAACCAGGGACATCCTCGGATTGTTGGAGAGGCTGTAAGGTATTAGGCACACCGGCCCACCTATGGTGGGTTTGTCCCGTTATTAAACAATATTGGAAAGAGGTCTTACAATTAATAAAGGAAATCACTAATAAAGAAATCCCAGAAGATCCCTGGATATGTCTCTTCCATGGAGTAGAGAGCTCGGTCAAGCAATACAGAGAGTCAGTGGTTTCCATTATGATAAACGAAGCAAAAAGCCTTATACCAAAAAAATTTCAGGAAATAGCCCAAAACTGAGAGAGTGGATACTTGGTATAAATAACAGATACAATCTAGATAGACTAGGTCCAGATTGGGAAGAAGAAAAAGGGAGAGACCGGAAAGATAAATGGGACAGTTAGAGGGCGTTTAGAAAGACGTGGAGGAGATATGTAGCAATAATGACCCAACAATAGACGAGGGTAAGGATGCAATCAAGTGATAAGAAATAGGGATATGAATGGAATAAGGTGCCCTGGGTGAGGGGAGGGGGGAAGAATGGGGGAGATGTAGGTGGGGGAAGGGAAAATGTATTGTATTTTTAGTAAGATATATAAAAATTACAAACGCAGTATTTTTTATTCAGTACAAGGATGTGATTCTATATTTATATGTGCAAAATGTAATAAATAAAGAATAAAAAACAAGCTTTAAGCTCGAAAATCCCAGCCGTGGGTCGTGCGTGCGCTGCCGGCGGCACACTCGCATCCCGGTCCTGAGCTCTGTGACCGTGGGCCCCGATCGCCGCCGGTGTCCCGCGATCGGGTCACAGAGCTGAAGAACGGGGAGAGGTAAGTGTAAACAAACCTCTCCCGTGCTTCCTAGTGACACTGTCACTGATCGGCTGTTCCCTGTCATAGGGAAAGACTATCAGTGATGTCATGCCAAGCCACGCCCCCCTACAATAAAAAAAAAAAAAAACACACAGGTCACACTTAACCCCTCCCCGCCCCCTAGTGGTTAAACCCTTCACTGCCAGTGTCATTTACACAGGAATCGGTGCATTTAAATAGCACTGATTGCTGTATAAATGACAATGGTCCCAAAAATGTGTCAAAAATGTCCGATGTGTCCGCCATAATGTCGCAGTCACGATAAAAATTGCGGATTGCCGCCGTTACTAGTAAAAAAAAAAAAAATTAATAAAAATGCTATAAAACTATCCCCTATTTTGTAAACGCTATAACTTTTGCGCAAACCAATCAATAATCGGTAATTGCGATTTTTCTTTACCAAAAATATGTAGAAGAATATGTATCGGCCTAAACTGAGGGGAAAAAAATGTTTTTTTATATATTTTTTTGGGGATATTTATTATAGCAAAAAGTAACAAATATTGAATTTTTTTTCAAAATTGCGCTCTATTTTTGTTTATAGCGCCAAAAATTAAAGCCGCAGAGGTGATCAAATACCATAAAAATAAAGCTCTATTTGTGGGGAAAAAAAGGATGCCAATTTTGTTTGGGAGCCACGTCGCACGACCGCGTAATTGTCTGTCAGTTAAAGCGACAAAGTGCCAAATCGCAAAAAGGGGCCTGGTCCTTTAGCTGCAAATTGGTCTGGCTTAAGTGGTTAAAGTCGCTAGCTGGCAGTTGAGTTTGTCCTGTCACCTCCCCTGCTTTTCTTTTCTCCCTCCCTAAGGTGTGTTCCCTCAGCACAGTTCCTGTTGTATAGTCCCCCTTCAGCAACAGTAATTCTTAAAGCTGTCAGCTGATTGGCCTCTAGTGTCTCTGCTTTTAGGCAAAGTGCCAAAAATAGAGACCAATTGAGCATGTGCAGAACAGGGTGAGACAGTGAATTACTGGATTTTATACAGTATAAATACTTTTATTTAAAAAAATGTTAAATAACTATTCCTTGTAAAAGAGGCTAGTCTGAAGTGATCTATCAGGACTTCATTTTCTGACTAAAGTTCCACTCTAAGTAAAATAGAATTATTGTTGTTGTTACTATTAAATACCAGTATTCCCCATTCTTAGTTCATGTTTTCTTTCCCTGCAGTATGCACATCCTGTAGATACCTTTTTTATAGATTTCTTGTGGCCAGTTGCACACTCAAGTGGCACCTGAGCATAACAATTTCATGTAACTGTACATAATATAACTGGGTACTGACATTTTATAGGTAAAGTTGATCCAGGGAAAATCCAATTGTCTCTCGGGGATCAGGAAAGAATTTTTTCCCCTGCTGTAACAAATTGGGTCATGCTTTGCTTTGGGTTTTTCGCCTTCCTCTGGATCAACTGGATGAAGGATTAGGTATATGGGATTGTATGACGTGTGTGTGTGTGTGTGCTGCTTGCATTTGTAGTCCAACTTGGGAATGATTTTTATTGAAAGCAGGAAATATAAGAAAAAGATTACCGAAACTTCTGTAAAAGCTTATATGGTTGAAGTGTTTTGGGTTAAGATTTACTCTAAAGAGTACCACCACTTTTGTTCAGAAAAAAACTTTTGCTCTTGGTGTTCAATGTACATTGCAAGGATTTTAAAAAACGTTGTTGCAGATTACTACATTTTGTTATTCTGAAGAAATCCCTGTCTGTCTGTGTCCATGTGGAAAGTGATTCTAATGGGAGTGGTTTTATAATTATTAATCAGCTGCTGGACCTGCAGGGCTCTAATGAGGAAAAATGCAGGGCCTGCATTCCTTTTAGGCGCGATTTCCTACTGGGAGTATCGCACCAAAAATGATTTTTTTTTTTTTTTGCCAGGGATGCCTGAAATCTGATCTTAGTGTAGACACATTATGTGTACAGAACACCGCCAGTTAGCCATATTGCATTGCATTTACAGAAGATTACTGAGCTGCAGATTGAAAGGGAAAGGTCCATTTTTAATAACATTCAATTACCATATGACTTGTTGTAATTGTGTGTGTGTGTGTGTGTGTGTGTGTATGTATATATGTATGTATGTGTGTGTGTGTGTGTGTGTGTGTGTGTGTGTGTATATATATATATATATATATATATAATTTAAGCTGGGCGATTTTCTCCAAAAAAAAAAAAAAAAAACATTCACGATTCAAATAGTTTTATTTTTTTATGTACACCGCGCCCTGGTGTCGGCGCCGGTCCTGGGGAGCTGAAGGCAGGATTTTTTAGTCAAGGCCAGGGCGTCCGGCCTCGCGGACTCAGCCGTAGCCTCGCCTAAAAATGAAATTCTATTAGGGCTGGGGGAAAAAAAAAATCGATTTGAATCGGGTTGAGAGGTCAAATCGATTTCAAATTTTCAGCAAATCGATTTTTTATTTTTTTTCCCCCAGCCCTAATATAATTTTATTTTTCCCATGAAAGTAGAGTTAACCTTTTAAAATGGAAGCAAAGGCTATAACTCTTCCCCTTTCCTCCTACATATCCTGCATACTCTGTATTGGAGCTGCACGATTCTGGCTAAAATGAGAATCACAATTTTTTTGCTTAGAAGATAGATCATGATTCTCTCACGATTCTCGCCGCGTAACATCTTTCACATTAAAACAAAAAAAAATTGTATTAACTTTACTGTTTTTTTATTTTATTTATTGAAGTGTATTTTTTCCCAAAAAATTGCATTTGAAAGACTGCTGGGCAAATACAGTTTGACATAAAATATTGCAGCAATTGCCATTTTATTCCCTAGGGTCTCTGCTAAAATGTTATATATATGTGTGTGTGTGTGTGTGTGTGTGTTTTGGGGGTTCCAAGTAATTTTCTAGCAAAAAATATTGATTTTAACTTTAGAAAAGAGTGTCAGAAAAAGATTTAGACTTTAAGTGGTTAAACTTCCTGCATTTACATGTGGTTGAAAGCTTGGCAGACTGCCCAGATTATTTGTTTACACAAGAAGTTCTATCCCTTTTGATCTAAGAAGTAAGTGTTAGTTAAAATGTTTAAAGTTCTAAACTTGGCAGATTGTCCTGGATGCTTTCTTTTGACAGCTGAGTGAGAGTCCATTCACACAGGGGCAACACGACTTCCAGCGTGATTTTGGGAGGCAACTTGGACACAACTTGAGTATGAATCACAGCACGACTTGAGGCAACGTATAAGGCAACTTGAAGTTGCCTCCAGGACAGGGGACTTTGCCAGTGGCCAATCGCATAATAATCAGCTCTGTGGGAGGGAGGGGTTTGCCTCAAACAATTTTTACTTCCTGAAAAGTTGCTTCAGTTAAGACAGAAGATCCGACTTGGAGGCAACTTCCATTGAAATCAATGGGTACAAGTCACCTAGAATTTGGATTGAAGTAGTACAGGAACCTTTTCTGAAGTCGGAGCGACTTTAGTAGTGTGCATTAAGAGGCTCTCATTCACTTACATTGATTCATTTTGTTGCGTGACTTGGGGCGACTTCAAGTCAGATCCAAAGTTGCCCCTGTGTGAAAGGACTCTAAGCAGATAATCTCTCCACTTGTTTATATGAAAGAATCGCCTACTCTCAACAGGAGAGATCGCCGGGGGGGGGGGGGGGGGGGTGAATCGAGATTGCGATTTTCTAACGATTTATCGTGCAGCTCTACTCCTGTATACAAAATGTGTATACTTGCCTATTTTTAGTCCGGTCACATCATTCAGCCATCCATCTGGCTCCCCTGTGTCAGTGAGTGGTTGCTGCAGGGGAGAGGCGGGATCTCTGACAATGGCTAGTCCAATAGTCTAGATGAGGTTGTGTCTTTGGGAATTCACAGCTGCCGTTAAGCGCTCCTTGCACAGGGGAGCCAAAGCTGCAGTCTCAAGTGACAGGACCAGGTTAAAAAAAGGGTAAGTATACAAGTCCTTCTTTTTATTTTATACAGGGTACGTAGGATAGGTAGGAGGAGGGCGATGAGAAAGTTTTTAAGAATAGTTCGATTTTACTACCACTTTAAGTTTTTTTTGTTTTTTCCTAATTTGTTTGACTGAGTCATACAGACGCAAATAAATAATAGAGGGCCATTTATAAAAGTGACATGATGTGTTAAATGATTTTGTAAAATACATTTGGCATATGTTGTTTGTATAGTTTTACAACAGATTTTTTTTTTCTTTCTATAGGAAAAAAGTCCCATGACCCAAGGGAGTATGACCCTCTTACACAGGCAGACAGTGATGAGAGCGAGGACGACCTTGTCATTAACATCCAGCATAACGGACTTCAGAATGGAAAGGGCACCCAACATGCAACAAATGAACCTGATTCTGATGTTGAAAGAATTTCAAAGCGAGTTCAGCAACGAAAAATCGATCATAAACAAGAGGGGTTAGCTGCTACAGGTGGACTGGAACCACAACTTAAGGCAACATTCTCATTGGTGTCTTATGTGCGGACTACAGTCTTCATTCTGACCGTTGTCATCTCCATGATAATGGTTCTTGTTTGTGCTTTTCTAATCCCTTGTCCACTGCCTAGTCAACAGCATGTTTGGTATCTCAACGTGGGTTATGAGCCTGGTGAGCAAACTTTAAGAAACAAAATATTATAATATATGCAGAATTGTATGCAGTTATTTCTTTCTATAATCTAGCCATTTTGGTCTATAGACTGTTCAAGTTCTGTACGTTTTAAAGGATAAAATGAGGGTTGCCTCTAGAGATGTAATAAAAAAGAATTCAGAGGATTATCAGGACTACAGCTAGCCATATGCCAGTAGAAAGAAAAAAGTAATTGGTTCAGTGCCAAGGGTGTCGCTTTAGTGTTAAGTGATGAGTCTAAACAATTGAAACTAATTTGTCTCCTGCAGTTATAAAGTGTATCTGTGAAAATACAACTCAGTAGTGAAAATACAATTAAATGCTGTCTATTGTGCCAATAGTAGAGATCCAATGGTACCATTCATAGGGAAATGATAAAAGGAAGCACATGATGTAAAACCATTGACAAATTTATTTAAAAGAAGGTAAGTATTGCATTAACTTTTTACGGTGACGGTTAGAACCTGGCACCCGGTTTCTGCAGCATTGGTTTGTTTGCATGCCTGCCGTAGTAATTCCTGTGCTCAACAGAGAGACTCTGGTCCCTGTACAAAGATGGCGTCTGGCGGAAGTTGCGTCCCGATGACGCAAGCACAGCCCCAGCTTTGCTTTCTTTTATCATTTCCCTATGAATGATACTATTGGATCTCTACTATTGGATTAACTCAGCGCAACAGACAACACATTTAAAGGGGACGTACCTCAAAAGCGAGTTTGACCAAACTAGAGATAGTTGGTCAACAGATTCTGGTGAGTGCAATTCCATGTGGGGCACTATTTTCAGAGTGGATCAAGCACATTAAAGCATATATGTCGCAGAGCACCTGCACCTGCTAAGTGGGTTTTTAACCAATATGGGACTTTGTGGATTGGATGAGAAGCTTTGAGAGTGGATAATAATTTATGGCTTTTTGCACTTTATAATGTGATATTAATGAACTTTATTGAATTTGTCAGAAAAGTCAATAGTAGTTTTATAGTATAGTACTATTATAGACACACCTCATTTTATGTAAAAACCCTGAAAAAGTTTGTTCCATTTCAATACCAATGTTTTGAATTCTATGTTTTGATTTTGGGGTGCACATGCTTAATGAAAAGCACATTTACAAGTAGAATTTAGTCTATCTGAGAAACCTTTTCCAACCTTCTTTGATTTTTTCCTGACACTATGGTAAAACATTTTTTACCCCTTTAAAGCAGTTGTATACAAGTTTTTTTTTTTTGTACACTACCTGCAAGACCAAGTCCGTTCCGGGTATCGCCGCTCCGGCCAATCACAGCGCCGCTACAGCGCTGTGATTGGCCAGAGCGGCGAGGACGTCACTCCGCGCATGGGCGCGGGACACTTCAACTGCGGTGAGCCGCAGTTGTGAATGGGTTATTAACCTTGTAAATGCACCGTTGTCTATGGCGCGCATGCGCCGTAGACAACGTTGTAAAACGTTCTTTTCAAATATCTCCTAAACCGTGCAGGTTTAGGAGATATTTCTTGTACCTACAGGTAAGCCTTAATCTAGGCTTACCTGTAGGTACAAGTTAAATTTAAGGGTATACAACCGCTTTAACTGTTCGAAAATCAAATTAATGGGGTATGGAAGCAAATTGTTTCACTACTGGTGTATGGCCAGCCTAAGTGGTTCAAATTTATGTTATTTTTGTGTGTATAATTAATAGGTATTGCTATTTTAAATAAAGATGTATGTATGTATGTATGTATGTATGTATGTATATGTGTGCGTATGTGTGTTTTATATATATATATATATATATATATATATATATATATATATATATTATATATATATATAATATATTTTGAAAGCTCATGGTGTAATGTGTGTACTGCTTTACTTGCAGCCAGTTCACTTGGGGCCAGTTCACACTACATGTAGTCCAGTGCGTTTTTTTTTTTTTCCCCATCAAAAACGCATGGAAAGTAGGTTATATGGTTTTTAATGGCATAGTTCACACCAGTGCTTGCAGTTTCAGCGAAATAAGTACAACATGCTGCATTTTTTTTCTGCACTGGACTGTACTGGAACACTGTAAAAAAAAGCATTAAAAATGCACTGGAATACACATGTCCTTATTTAAGGTTAATAAAAAAAGAGGGGGGGGGGGGGGGGAGAAGCGCACTGGACTGCATCAAAAACACACCGACACGCATCTAAAACACGTGTACAGAAAAGCATCTGGAACGCTTCCAGACTGCGTTTCTATAGTGTGAACTGGCCCATAGTCCGAACTGCCATTTGCTGTGCATTACATACTTCAGCCCTCTCTGCATAGTACTTTGCAGTGTTGGTCATTTACTCCTGTCTGATCCACACTGCACACTGTGCTGTATATTTTGCAGTGCTGCTGTCTGTAAGCTCTGCATACTAAGAGCCACTGTGCTCTGTATACTGTACTTAATACATACGGTAATCTGAATTGCCCTCTACACTACTCTGTACATAACATGGTCAAAACTGCTGTTTTCTGGAGGCTGTACTGTAGGTTACATAGTGCATGCCGGGGGCCACCGGCTCGCATGTCAGTGTTGGGCCCAAGGCAGCTGGGCTGCTACTTGAGCCCATGCCGCTCACCCGCTTTAATTATATAAACAAGAAAATACCCAATTAAAAAAAAAAAAAAAAAAAATCTATATGTTCTACTTTTGTTATAAAACCTATCCACTAAAATCTAATTTCTTCATACATTTAGGCCAAAATGTATTCTGCTACATGTTGCAAAGTTAATCTGGTTGAAAAAAAGACTCAAGTCCGTTTTTGTCTCTTATGCGCCAGTTCCAGCCCCTGCGTGGGCGATCTAGGTGCCTTTTGATATTGTTCTATGTTTAACCACCTGATTACTTTGCACTTAAACCCCCCTCGTGACCAGACCAATTTTCAGCTTTCGGCGCTGACGCACTTGGAATGACAATTGCGCGGTCATAAAACACTGTACCCAAATGAAATTTTTACCATTTTTTTTCCCCACAAACAGAGCTTTCTTTTGGTGGTATTTGATCACAGCTGGGGTTTTTATTTTTTGCTAAACAAATAAAAAAAGATGGAAAATTTTTAAAAAAATGGGCACTGATGGATGGCACTGATGGATGGCACTGATGGGCACTGATGGGCACACTGATGAGCACTGGTAGGTGACACTGACTGTGCAGCACTGGCACTGTGGGCACTGACAGATGGCACTGTGGGCACTGACAGGTGGAGCTAGTGGGCACTTTTTTTTTATCCAAAGAGGGCACCATGGACCCTGGGCATATTGCAGTGAGAGGGACTGATGTCCCTCTCACTGCCGCCGGTGATCGGCTTTTTTTTTTTCTCCTCGCGCTGTCAGCGCGAGCAGGAAAAAAAAGCTGATTACCGGCTCGGTTATTTTCACATGATCAGCTGTCATTGGCTGACAGCTGATCACGTGGTAAGGGGTCGGGATCGACCCCTTACTCGGATCTGTGATCCAGCGAGTCTCACAGACCCTTCAGGGGGCGCGCAGGCAGCTCGTTGCCGGGACGACGTCAATAGACATCGCCCCGCACATCAGATCGGCGCTGTAGCCGTCATTTGGCTATGGCGCGGATCTCAGCTGGTTAATACTACTTCTGCACTAAAACTTATTGAACCAGAAAAAAAGACCATCCAGTTCAACCAAATGTGTTTGGTAAAAAGCACATCCCAAATGTATGTGAATCTTGTGTCCCTCAATGAATGGGAAAGAAAATAGAATGTTTGTACTCTCCATAAAATACCTTGAGTTCATTGAGGGACACAGGTCCCACTCCTTTATGTTTATGGTTTTGTTCTTGCCACTGCTTTATGACAAAACAAAAGCATGCTGGCAGTGGGAGGGGTTAAGCCAGACTGGCCACTTATTTATTTTTGTTTGCCAGTGTTGAAATCCTTCTGCGGATGGCAGTATAACCCAAATGTTTCTGAACCATCAGTTCTTCAGTGAACTTCAAATAAAGAGTTTTGAGTACAAAAATATTTAATCTTTGTTCTTTAGAAACTGTGCATATTCTATGTATAAAACACCCTAGTTAAATTTTAATATGTATTTTGTATTTTTAATTTTTTTACATTAGTTGCAGTTAAACAATGCACAGCTTCCCCACTATTACTATGGGTAAAACCTTCCTCCTTTATTTCAGGCATAACCCCTTTACAGCAGTGTTGCGGAAGTGGACTTTCTTCCAAGGCACCACATATATGTGCTCCAGAATATATAGTTTGCTCACAGCGTGGAGAGCAAGCTGTCACTGACAGCTCCTAGTCTCCTAGCAGGATTCTCCTACTGCAGAATCCATCCTGTGTACATTTTATCATAAATTATTTAGGTTTCTAACAGGATATTTCATCAGAACAGCTAAGTAAAGACTGGTAAACACATAAAAACTCGCCCTCCTTTTTTTTTTTTTTTTTTTTTTTTTATCAACATATCAAAATTATTTGTTTTACAAGTTATAAAGAAATAAAATATATATAATCACTAAACATTGCCTTTTAAATAGTTTAATGGATACTGCACTAAATTATATAAAACATTCTATACATGCAACTGTATATAGCTAAAACTGAACCATAAAATGCTACGATTTTGAAGTGGGTTGCATAATCTGTGATTTCATTCTTGTGCAATAATTTGTTTACTGGAAAAGGAAAATTGTGTTATCGTATTTTATGGGCGACCAGAACATTTTGCAATACTGCAATTATTTTGTTCATTATTTAGTACACTGGACAAAATGTGTGTATATGTGTGTATATATATATATATATGTGTGTGTGTGTGTGTATATGTATGTGTATATATTATATTATATATTATATTTATTTCTGTTTTTGCACAGAGGTGTCCTCTCCAATGGAGTTGTTTGATGTGAATAAGGATGGCGTACCTGATATTCTCCTGTTGTCTGTATCACCCAATGCCAATACTTCACTTGGTAAGTAGTAGTTGAGTGTATATTGCTTTATTTCTGTGTGCATTCCTGTGCCCCTGTGTTTTTTAACCAGAAATCAGAAATGCTACCTTCTCTTTTCTTCTCTTTTTATAGTTGTTTTAGAACAGGAGCCCAGTATTTCTGCACTCTCTGGCATTAATGGGAGTTTGCTGTGGAAGAGAAATTCTCAGGAGTACCTCAGGAGCATTCAGTGTGGGCAACTAGTTTTGAAAACCCAACAAAATGACATGTGTCTTTTAACTGGGACATCCAAACTCCTAACTTTAATAAGTGCATCAACAGGTAAGATGGATCTCTCCATGATTTGTTTCCAGGAATGATTTAATTTGGAATTTTTAAATTTGCTACATTAGATTTGTTTGTTATTCATATGAAAATGATTGCTTTTTCCAGACCCATATGTACTGAAGTAACAGCAGGTCTAGAATCCATTCTTGCTGAAAAATTTTGATTTTATGAGCAATACTATAATGTACAGAACAACTTGCCCTACATGATGAGTCTCCATTAGTATCTTTAGTTGGGAAATGTAAGCCATTTACCCTATGAGGCTTGATTTTACATTAGCCTTTTCAAAATCTCTGGACAACAGACAGCTTTGGGATCAGGAGCAGCAGAAGCGGTTGTTTTAATATTAGTGGGACTCTGCCACATTGCTGTGCACCGGTTTAAGACTGAAGAGGGTTTCTACTTTCTCACTGAACATGCAATTCCCCATTAATATGAACCTCTACTAAATATTTCTGAGTAAGGCAGCATATCAAATGAGAAGAATTAATTCATTTTCCCTTTTCATCTTCCTGACCATCCTTGAACAGCAGCAGAAAAATAAGAATTTTATTTTTAGAAGAGTAGAGGGAAGGATAAAACCCCTGTTGGCTTTTTATCTTTACATACATATAATAACAATCTAATGATTATTGCATAGTACTAACCTAATGAGAGTGCTAAACCGGTGTCCAAGAGTTCCAGCGTTTGTATCATTAAAACAATCAGTGGCTACTTGAGTACAATATAAAAAAATGCAATATTTAATTTTGTACAAAATATACAAGAAAAAGCATGTTATGGGGCAAAGCTGGTCCTAATAGGATAAACCTAAAGATGTATTGGGGATAATACAGATCCATGACAAATAGTACAAAAAAAACATGATCTCAGGATCACTATATACCCACAAAACTGCTATAAAAAAACTTCCATCATTTATTTAAATGCAAACATTTAAAATAAACAACAAACAGGTTCATACTGTTAGGGGAACGTGTGCTAGCCATGATGGGACCATGTAACACCTAGTATCAGATTTAAATGCAGAATCAGCTGTGGTTATATTTATAGTGAATGAGCTGATCGTGGACCAGATTTGTTGCCAGTCTGTCCTGGGTTATGCTGCGCTGAAGATCCTTCTCCCATTTGGAAACGTAAGAATGGCTTGTGTGTTTGGTTGAGCATTCCTTGCATTAAGGTAAAAAATGTTTAGGTAGTATCCCTGTCACCTCGCCTTTACTTGCATGAGCCCTCATTTGATCCTGTGCTGTGCCCATCTGCAATGGCTTTCTCCCCTCACTTTCCCATCTCACAGACTTTGCTGAGACCCTGCTGTCAATCAAAGCCAGATGATGAGTGCTGGTGGTCGAGCTTGCGAACCTGCACGAGTGCCCCCATAGGAAGCAGATTCCTGTAGGGACACGCGCCAGAAAAGGTGAGCCAGAATTCCATTGCGCTTAGTGGCCCTGAACCTCTGCTTTTGGGTCCCCTGTCAGTGCTTCTGGCTCCTCCTTTCCGCCGAGTTTGCCCATAGAAAGCCACTGCAGACAGGCACAGCACTGGATTGAATGAGGGCTCGAGTAAGTATAAGGGGGTGAGGGTGAATTCTACTACCTAAACATTTTTTACCTTAATGCAAGGAATGCATTAAGGTACAAAATGTGTAGAATT